>JAWWEW010000131.1:35975143-36047935 GCA_035583185.1 Anabacerthia variegaticeps | reverse complement strand
AGTGTGTGTGGGGCGGGGGGCAAGTGATTGTTTTAAAATAAATAATGAGATTGACCAGTGGCATTGTTTTGTTTTAGCATAAGCGTGACTGCACATGAACTCTGAAAAGTAAATTATCTGAAGGCTTGAATAAACACTTCACAAAAATAAGTTAATAACTTTTTTTAAAAAAAATCTATGGCTTTTAAAACTTGCTGCAAGTACTACAATGGCTTGGTGGGTGGAAAGACTCATTCTACCGCCTTTCCCACTTTAGTGTCTAGCAAAACACAAAAAAGGAAGGAAAAAATAGACCATACTATTTGGTTTGTCCAGTATATTTAGAGTACCACAGTGTACAATGCAAGATAAGCAGTAACACATGCTGTTTTGATATGAGTTGCTTTATCACTACAGCAGAGCAGCAATATCCTCAGTACCATTCTGCAGACTGAGCCGAATCTAATCATAACTCTGTAGCCAAGGGATGCAGTACATCTTCTATTTAGTCTAACTACTTATCACCAAATGCCATAGCTACCAGAATGTTTTTTTCATTTAACATTAGAACAGATTGGCTGTAGACCATTAATCAGAGCCAAATATGGAATGAGCAAGCATATGAGAAACAGCATTCAACCATAAAAAAAGGCTTCACAGTTTCATTTCATAATTGAACGACCTGCTAGAATAAAAAGCATCTACTACAGAACAAGATTACGTGAAAAAAAAACAAACAAAAAACCCCCAAAAAATAATAATGGCAAGGTGTTTGTTTCAGTACTTAAATAAATTAATTCACACAAACTGCATCAAGAAGGGCATTGTAATGGTCTCTAGGACCAGTGGGTCTTCTATAATTAATGCATATGGTTAAGCTGATATATTGAAAAAGCTCAAACTAAAGTATTCCTAACGGTTATATATAACTATATATGTGACATGGAACTAAGCAGCTCCACAAATGTCATATAAAACTACAGTTGAAAGGCAGTGTTTCAGAAAACCTCAAAATACAAAATGATAGGGTTCTAACAGCTATAGTTAACACCAGACTTATCCCCTGCTATTTACTTTATACTATCACAGGAAAACAAACAGGATGTTCCATGGAAAAAATTTCTTAGTATGAGATCTTTACCTTTTTTTTTTTTTTTGTGAACTCAACCTAAACTAGCTCTGAAAGCTGGCTTTGTGGTTGTAACACAAAGAAGATGGAACAACCTGTTAAAATTAATTTAGCTATGTGTGAGTCAACAATGTGCAATAGCTTAGTCACTCTAGTACCTGAAGCATTATTCCATGATGTATATCCTACAAAGAACACATGAGCTGTCACAGCTCCCAGTAAATTTAAATTTAGCCTACAAGACCTCTACCAAAAAAAATCCTCCAAAAAATAAACAAAACAAAAACAACAAAAAAAAAACAAAACCCCAACCAACTAAAAAACCGCAACCAAACCCAAGAACAACAACAACAAAAAAAACCAAACTCAAAACAAACCAAAACCACACCACAAA
This sequence comes from Anabacerthia variegaticeps, assembly GCA_035583185.1. Classification (NCBI taxonomy): domain Eukaryota; kingdom Metazoa; phylum Chordata; class Aves; order Passeriformes; family Furnariidae; genus Anabacerthia; species Anabacerthia variegaticeps. The sequence continues at coordinate 36,046,433 of JAWWEW010000131.1, read as the reverse complement.
AACCCATTCTTATATATGAAGATAGTAAATATTTACAGTTAAAGTTTGAGGCACACCCAGGAAACAGAACCACGTCACCTAATTCCCCATGTGGTGACTTGGTGATAAGGCCAAACTTCTTCCTTCTTTACATCTGAGAAGAATGTCTACAAGCAAGCAGAGTTTGTACACTCAGGGCAATTTCCTCAGGCAGTATATAAGTAGCTTATTGACTTTTTAGGTCCCTTTGAATCTATGCATTATACAATACTGTGCTGTATTTCTCAGATGATGAGTTTAATATCAAACTAAAGCTGAGTAAGCAAATAATTACCTCAGTTAATTAAAAAAACAGAAACCGTTTCAAATTCAGAGACATAAGAATTATCCTCTAGGAAAGCAATATAGGTCCAGGGAAGTGTACTAACATGTTAAGATATAGCAAGGTGGAGATACAACTGAAACAAATCATGTTCTTGGGACTGGCCTACTGAAGTCTTTCTGCTTTATGTGGAATGTCAACAGTCTTCTCCTTTTCATGGTGGGTTTTTTTCGGTGATTTTTGTTGGTGGTGGTGGTTTTTTTTTTTGTTTGTTTGCTTTTGGCAAATCAGACACATTGTTCCTGTGAAAACTGTTTCAATACTACAGAACTGCTGCATACACTCCCTACTACTGCACTTCCCAGTGACTGCCTTTCCCTCTTCTTATAAAAGATACCACCAATGCTGCAATCATTAATATTGTCTTTTATCATTCATTTTGTGGTTTAAAATGCATTCTTTATTTTAAAGAGCCTTACAACTGACTGACATTCTTGTGGTAAGGAAAGCTGAACTTAATGCTTGACCTGCTATGAGCACAGCTTTACACAGCCCTTTTTCTCCCTTGCCATTGATTCATGTCTTTTCAAATAACACAAGTCTAATTAAGGCCAACTGTTTTTCAAATGCTTGACGCAAATTTGAGTAAATTGCCTGTACCAAAGTCAACTGAAATTCCCAATCAATATGTGCTGTGGAATCAGGCAAAGGCAGAAGTGGAGACTTGAAGAATCACCTTCAGCCAAGAACTGAAGAGATTTTCCACTAATCAGTTTAAAATATTTTCTATTTCAAAAGGACAACTAATCACTTACAGAGCACAACTAAATATTTATCCCAAGGCCACATTTACGCATAATTCAGCAAGAAACTGGTATGTCTATTGGGAATATTTTTTAACAAGTTAACTTGCTGAAAACTGATGTTTCGATCCAGCCAGAAGTATTTGCTGGGTTTTTTTTTTTGTTTGGTTTGGTTGTTTGTTTTTTGTTCGTGTTTTTTGTTTTTTTTTGTTTTGTTTACAGCTGTGTAAAAAGAAGCAAATGAAAAATAAATTTTGAAAATCAAAATTTTAGAATTACAGTCTTAGCTTTTCAAAATGACAGAACTTAACTAATATTATTAAAGGAGAGACATTTTCCTTTTTTAAGGATAGACATTCTTTCTAATTTTATCATAGACAGAAAAAGGTTTCAAGCTTCAACCCAAACTCTTATACATACACAGACTGAAATTTCAGGTGTATATGAAGAAAGTCCATAAAAACTTCCTATTCCCTGAGAAAAATCAAAAAAACATGTTAAATTTCATTATACAGCATGAGTTTATGTAGCACACAGGAATTCTGAGTTCTACTTTTAGTTCTGTGATCAAAAGTCCCTCAATAAATCCAGTCTTTGAGGAGAAGAGATGATCTTTAGCAATCACATTAAAGAGAGCAAGCATGCACACTTCCCTACTCCTTCATAACGTGGGTAACAGAGGAATAGGACATATAGCAGAGAGTTACTTTAATTGAAGACTTTGCTTTAGAAGCACTACCAGAAATTCCAGCATTTAATTTGTCAAATATATTTGAAACTAGAAAAGCAGAAAGAAATCATCATTCCTCATATTTTCCAGACGGGAGAAAAACCCAATTAGCTTGTCTATTTTCTTGCTATTAATTCATCTTTGCATTCATGTAATAGTATTTAACTCAGAGAAAGTGTTTCTGCATATGTTTAATTTAGTTTTTCTTGTACTTGGTCAAATAGTAAACCAATGTCTTTACAACAGTGAGAGAAATTATGAAAAAAGGTCTCGGATTGGATTAAGAATTCATATTCCACTGCACTGGGCTGACTGTGCCTGGACGCCAGGTGCCCACCAAAGCCATTCCATCACTTCCTTTCTCAACTGGACAGGAGACAGAAAATATAACAAAAGGCTTGTGGGTTGAGGTAAGGTCAGAGAGAGATCACTCACTGATTTCTGTCATGGGCATAACAGACTCGAATTGGGGGAAGATTAATTTACTGCCAAGAAATGCTCAAGGTCTCATAACTTCTATGTATGCCTTCAGATGTCTCCAAAAAATAAAAAGAAAAGGTGAAAACATGATCTGTATCGCAGTTTATTACAAATTTTAAAAAGTTCATCACTGGATAAACTGGGGGGGGGGGGAAGTCATTTAAATACCATGTTGAAGTGGTACTATGTTGGCAACTTGCTTAACTTAATAGCAGCTAATTAAAATGGCAGCCCTCTAGAACTTTAACCACTCACAGCTCTCACTCTTTTTTGCGACACATGTGAAGTTTGGATTTCTTTCCAGTATAACTGCTCTAGTAAAAGCTGGAAACAAAATATATCAGAAAAAAAAATCAAAATAAATTAATACATTATTTATTCAGAGATTTCTTTTTGTGTAACAATATTAGATAGAGATTAGTCTCTCCACTAAAAAATCCTTGAAGTATTCAATAACGGACATTGCTCAAGAGTGCAAAGAAGATCTTGGAGGACAACAGAATTAGTATCCTTCTAGTGTCTCTCACTTCTGCTCTGGAGAAGACTCCTTCCCTGCTTTATACTCACTGTGTTTCGGGATCAGTCTCACCTTTTGTAAGCTGCCATGGGCCAAAAATGCAAGGAGCAAATAGAAGTATCACTAGAATCACATATATTGACCATAGTTTCCAAAACACATACAAGCTATCCAATTAATTAGCACATAAATAGAAGTAATAATCAGGGTAACCTGAAATTACTTTAGCTATCATTTTAAAAATATAAAAATGTAACCCAAAATGTACACCAAAAGAAAGACTATTTCCATGTTTTAAGAATACCCATAATGCAACCTACATGTGTATCTTAACTTTTTAATTTTTTTTAATCTGACCATTTTTCCACTGAATTTCCTGGCAAGTTTTACTATTCACATTTCAACATCACACAGAGAACCTTTAGTCAGGATTTATTAGAAGTTTGTTTCCAGCTTGTAGACAGCAGAATTTTCACACAGGTTGGTGGAACAAAATGTCTCTCCAAGCATGTAACTTCTTTTTTTACTTTCTTTTTGTTAGAAGGAGGACAGATTCCCCCAGACACCACTTCACTGCAAGCATGGAGGGAGGACAGCTTTGTGTCACATAATAACATTCAAAAGGTAGCTGTGTTCCTTGAGAAGCACTGATTACAGGGCATCATTTGATGAGCTAGTGTCTATAAAGCAAATTATAGTAAAACAGTCATATATCTCTGCCTTTTTACATACATTCAATGGATGTCAGACAAATTGTTTCACCAGTCCAATAATTTTCCTCTGTCAGCTTGTTAAATGAAAACAGGAAGGAAAAGAAGGAAAGTCACCTTACACATATTTCAGTCATAAACTCTGTCAAGATAACCATACTAGACATTCGTACTTGCAAACTTAATTCCTATCCTGAAAGAAAAAAGAAAAATAAAGCAAAATTTATTGGTTAGTTTGGTGGTGGTTGGTTTTGTTTGTTTTTTGTTTTTTTTTTTAATCCAAACATCTTGTTGGCCTTTTGAAGGTCAATGGCTAAAATAATGCTCAAAAAATGTGTTGATGAATTTAATTACAACCCGTGCTAAACTATATTTTCTATATATGAAAATAATGACATTTACAGTAACAAGTCAATTTTATTGTTAAGAAAAGCAAGTGGTGAATTTTAGAGTGCACAGAACTTTTTAATATCTTTGGAATGGCAGGCTTCTGATTATTATCATGATTATTCTAGATGACAAAGTCTGCAAGATGCAAGGTTACTGACTACTGTGCAAGCGATATGAGGCACTGGTGTAAAATGCTGATAGCAAATGTCCTCAAATACCATGTAGACATGTAGATTAGACCAAAAAAGTCTTGCTCATTTGGCAAACCTTTAAAATTGAAGTTCTTCTTATGGGTGTTTTGGCCTAGATTCAGATGAAAGGAATAATGTCTTTCTTAAATCCTTAAAAGAAATAGACTTCAAAACTGGTTGACAGCTGTTTTAAAATTAAAGGATGACACAAAAGTAATAAGGGAAAATTCCATTTTTTCATTGCATGTGAATTGAAAAATATGGTCTTGATATGCTATAATTGCTGCCAAGTACTTGTTCAAGCTCTTTCACTACAGTTTAGTCAGGACTCACTTACTTCTTCTCTGAATTTGAGTTTTCATAGTAAACCAAACAATGTTCATCTGCTCAGTGAATCAAGCAGCAATTGCCCTAACCGACAAACTTGATTATTCTTACACCTATCACAAGGGACAACAAGCTCAGTTTAAGGGGTCTATAGAGTTCTCCTCCTTTTCACACACAGGTCTAGCCTGAAGGTCTCTAAGCTGTTCACTCCAAATTCTCTTAACAAATAAGAAACATTTTAAAAGATAATTCAGATAAAATTCCTTTTCCAGAATTACCGCAAAACATTCTCTTTAAAAAACCAACCAAACAAAACCCCCAAACAGCCAAGTATCTACGGAGCAACCACTAAATAACACTTAGATAGTCCTGAGAAAGTTTAAGCACAAGGAAAAAGACAATTAACAATGTTCAAAACACCTTCCTAGACTGCAAGTGTCAAATTAAAAGATCCCTTTTAGCTGAGACCTCCTCTCATACCCCTCCCTCCCAAAATTCCCCAACCCCAAAATGTCTAAAGTCAAGTTTCCTTTACTTTTCAGGCAGCAACTCTATTAAACCTACAAGTATTACACATTAAATACATTCAGTAACATCAGCACTTGATCACTAATATAGATGTGAGTCCACTGACAGCTCTTCGCCACTTTACAGAACTGGTAATAACTTACCTGGGACTATCACAAGCAGATGGCAGGATGGTAAGAGAGCACTTCTTGAAATCTGGATGCAAGTTTCAATCTAGGATACGTTTAATTGATTTACCACATAGTCAGATATTTCTTGCCAAGTTTCTGGAAATAAAATTTTCTTTCTGCCTATCATGGTCAAAATCAACATGCCAATGCCCAGCACAGAAAGGTATGCAGAAGATAATTTTCAGTGTTCTGTATAATATGACTCATATTATGAACTCTGCTTCCCCTTCCTTAGCCTCTCTGAAAGCTCTTAAAAATAAGCTTACCAATTACCTCTAAGTGGTTTAACTGATGAGTTTCTAAATTTGAGGGGGGCAGGTAGAGGGGTAAGAGCAGGGAAAGAATCAAATTAACTTCAATCACAAGAAGTGCCTCAAATCTGGCCAAGGCAACAGAGGCATTGTGCTTTAAAGCAGAAGCTTATGACTTAGAGCACCTATAAGTTCTTTTCTATGCATAGATTTAAGTGGCAAGAGTTAGTTCTACCATGTGCACACTTTTCTGACAGCGATAAATTCTACACAGTGACAGATTCAAAATTCCTGGCTTCTGCAGCAGTGTAATATTAAGTTGTAACTTCAGACGCAGTGAGGGTGTGTAGTAACCCAAATTGCCACTTGAATAATACTGTGATATGCCATTTCGCCATGTGAGAAAGCCAGTCTGTAGTCACCCAGGGAAAAACATACGCACTTGTGAACAAAACCCAAACAAACCAAACAATATTTTCTAGATATCATGGTTTAAACTTCTGAAGAGGGCGCCACTGAAAAAAATTAAAATCTTTCCAAACCATTATTTGAGAGTGTATTACAGGGTTTTTTGTGCTTGGCACCTAGGTCCAAACGGCTCTCACTGTTTTCATCATTAAGAGTAAGAATGGTAGAATCACATCACAGTCTACAGCACTTTATTTACAGAGCAAATGCATTTTAATATGTGAAACATTTCATATAACTGCAGTAGATTGCAACCATCTTTCATATTATACATTCTTTATGTGCTGCCTCTTTGACAAGCCAAGATTAACCCCGTAGTTTAGAATTTTTTAATATGCATTAATGTAAACTAATAAACATTTTTCTCTTTTACAAAACAACACAATGTAAACTGCATGAAGCATGTTCGTGATTAATGCTAAGAACAATTAGGTTAGGAATATTTATTGAAACCTTGGTTATCACTACAGTTCCAATTATAGTGGAAATCCTTGATTTTCTTTTGAAAAGAATTGCAAGTTCAGAGGCCTAAATTAAATTTAGTAAATTTATTTAACATATGCTGACAAAATCCCCAGTGTATAATCCAATATGAAATATGGGATAAGTAAATTAATATTTTAGTATACATGTCTTTTCTTGAACAACTTTTATTACAATAACCTGTATAAGCATCTCTGAACTAATTTTTTTCATAACTAATAAGGAATTGCATTTAATCTTCCTTTTGTATCATGCTGCCTCATATCTTCTAGAGGCACTCTGGCACTAGGCTTTGCCTTGACAAGTTCTTCTGAATTTAAAAATGGGAATTGTTCAAAATTATAATCACAGAAGTTTGGGGGAATTATTTTACTGCGCTTTATTCTCAAAAACACTTCAACAGAATTGATGGAAAAAAATCACGACTACCCCATTTCTTTAGGTCACATTGAAGTCAAATGTCAGGTGCTCACTACTTGTTACTTCAGTACGAATGCACTCGAGTTTTTTGCTTCCTTTTAATATTCCAGCCCAAGAAGACAGAATTTAATTTTTCTGTTTTCATCACAAACATGTACAGTTCACTTATTTTTCAATATCTCAGTTTAGCTTGTTTATAAAACTAATCAGTATGAATGTTTGTTTGTAGAATTATAGAACATACTGTCTGTTTGTTTATAGAACTGATCTCTAAGAAATGCCTGCACTGAGGCATGTAAAGGTCAAGCTCTTTAAAATCCCCTTCTTCCAGTCAAGGTAACATTTTCAAGAAGCAGAAAGGAAAAAACAATACTGAATATAGGAGAGAATTAAAACTTTCATTCCCTCCCTCAACAGCAGGCTTCGATGTACTATTTAAATATACAAATAGGAGGAACAAAGACTGTACAAATGGCTCAATAACTGCTGGAATAACCACTGGCTGTTACAGTACATTCTAAAAGGTTTTTACTCTGAGATCTTAGTAGCAGACAAGCAAAATGGCTCAACAGTCAAAAAAGTATTAACAGCCACATCTCAGAATTCACTTCATCAATCCCTTAATCAATTTCTTTTGAAGACAAAGGTTTTTATATATTTATATTTACACAGCTCTTTACATGGTACCATTCTCTCAGAAATTTGCTTATTACACTAAATTTTCAATGAACCTCATACATCATTTCAGCATACACGTGCAATCAGACAAAAATATATCCAAACCATTATAAAATTAAAAAAAAGACTATTTAAAAATCAGAAACTGAAAATGAAAAAACTTTATGGAACATGAAGTATGCAATCTTTCTACATATATCTTACAGGCAATTAATATAATTAATAGGATTGATAAAATGTTTTCAGAAATTAAACCTTATTTTTTGTTTTCCATTAGTTCTGCTTAGCTGGAAATTCTCCCTTTTTCTAATCCTCCAGTTTCCCTTTTCTAGTACATTACATTGGGAAAGCTATCACTTGCATTTAGAAATAGCTTTTCATGATCAGAAATAGCACCATATTAAAATATAAACATTCAATCCGTACTTCTTTAAAAGCAGAAGAATTACATATATGAATCCTTTCTCTTATCTGAAAATGGCTATAATTCATAATTACTGGTACTACTTGTAACTGACGGTAGAGCTGAGAACTTCTTGAGTGAAATAGATAAAATAACTTTCAGAAATGGAGGGACAATGACACTGACTGATTCTCGAGGTCTTTTAGTCTCACAACCCAGGACACAGAGAGAGGTAAAACCAACGTAATTTCTTCCTGTGAATACTTTTGAATTACTACCTTAGGCGTTCATGGCTCTCTCCTTTGAATCTCACCCCTCATGGGAGCATTCAGGGAACTAGGATTCCTAGTTCTGCACAGAAAGCTTGGAAAACTAGTGGCCACTGGTGCCACAGGAGCTGCCATGTTCCTGAAATGAAAGTATTGGTAGCCAAGTCCTTAGAGTCCTCCCCAGACAGCTGAAGGGAAGCAGGAAAATCTCTGATGAAATGAAGAAATGACAACCACAATAGCTGATTAATGGCAATATCAGGGGATTCAGTGTGCAGGACCTCCACTCTCTCCAGAGATACAGGTAGTTTTCCACTGCCATGATGCAATCCATGTTGCTGTAGCTGGACTAATATGCACACCAACAGCTACCCAGGTTATTACTATGTAAGCTGCTTAACGTAGGGTGCACTCACAACTCTGAACCTCAGTGCAAGAGCACTCTTCCAATATATACTTAAGACATTGTTTATTACTTACTAAAACAAAAACTGACAGATATAAGATTTGCATTTGTTTATAGTTCTCATATTTTTAATGCAAATTAAGCATATTCTTCATCAAGGCATGTCCTCAGTTGTATTCCCAAAGGAAAATAAATCAATAGAAACAGCTCTTATTTTAAATGCTGATTTCATGTCAAAAAGATGGCATGACATATCAACTCCAGTGGAGTCAGGTTTTCTGATTAGCTTATTTTGTTTTCTCCCCCTCCATTGTAATACCTGAGTGACTTAATGGCTCACTTCAGAAAATTGAAGCAATTAAACTTTTTTTTTTTCTTCTAAAGTATCTATTGCAACTGTTTTAGTTAGAAATTACTTCTTTTTAAAGCAAATTTTTGCATTCTTTTTCCTATATTTCAGTCATTGGTTTTGAGCTAATGACAGAATAATATTCAAAGAAAAATGGAGGTGATTGTGTTGACTGAATGATATAATCCTCATTTCACATTTATTCTGTACTGATAAGTAGTATATTCATAAAGCAAATGGCTTTACTCCTTGGCCTTAAGAGAAGAGACTATGGAAATTCAGGAACATAGATTTTAATTTCATGCAATGAAAAGGGATCAAAATACTCAGCTGTGAAACAGAAGTAGTAGTCATGGAGAAACTAGTACCTCTCCATAATTAGAAATTATGAAATTCACATTCCCACTGCTTAGGAAACTGCAAGCTTTACAGATAAATAGCTAGACTGAATTAAAAGAAATACTACACTCCTTTCTTCTTTTCTGTGCAATGAGCATTGCCTGCAATTCCTGAAATGTTCTGAGAAGTGTTTTCACTGGTGTTATTTCATGCCTTCAGATAGATTTTTGACTACAAATTGACGTAAACTATATTTTGCTTTCTTATTTGGAAGAGAAATTACATAGTATGCTCCAAAAGAGTGCACTGAGATAATCTAGCTTTGCATTTTATTACTATATTGTTATTTTTTAAAAAAAGAGCATTAAAAGTTATTTTAACCTATTGAATAATGATGATAAAATAAAAACAATTTAAAATATATTTCTTAAAATATTAAACTCAAACAGTAAAATGAAACTATATTTTTATTTACAAATATAAATAAGTCATAATTATAAGTACATTGCCAAAGCATCAGTGCAAATTCCTCAAAAAAAGTTCATTCTAATCAGCAAATGTGATATTCCCTACCTGTGTGGAAGTTTCTGCGTACATGTTGCTTCTACACTGCATATTTGCTCTTAGATATTTGTTATTTTACATTTAGAAATATGGAACACAATAAGTATTGATCTGGCAACTCCTAAATTGCACAGAATTACTTCTTCCTCCTCCTCCCCCTCCTTTTTACCTCCTAAGCACATGGGGAAGAACAGAATAATTTTTTAGTTAATGATCAAGATTCAAAAGAGTAAGGGAGAAACAGCTTACGAAATTAACCTACATTTGCAACATATTACTTGTTTCACTTGTACTTACTGCAAAATTAAGTACTTAGTAAGTCTTATGAATTTGCCATCTAGAGTCGGCTAAAGAGGTATTTTTGGGGGAGGTGTTGGCTGTCTGAAGACAGTGGGATCAAGACAGCATCATTTATTTTACAATAGTAGATTGGCCTTTGTAAAATAATGACTTTCAAACATTGATTAAGGTGCAATTCAACTGTTGTTTCCCTTCCTTCTAATTTAATTCATCTTCTGTTGAATAGTTGTACATTATATTATAAAAGAAGAATTCAAACCTGAATACACTCTGATGACAGAGAGGAACACAAACCATCCTTTGCAATTAAGGCATGCAGCACATGAAGGTACGTTAAAATTACTTTACTCACTGTCACAAAGTGTCCTTCAGTGTATTGCAAATACAATTTTCTCCCATTTTCAAATAATTTTAGACTGTCAGAATGAAGTGAAGTAGCTTTAGCATTTAGGATTGGAGTCTGACAACGCTAAAAGTGTCAAAGGTTTTCTTCTAAGATAATCTTAGATATTCTTGGCAGTCATAGGTACTGAACTCACTGAACTCAGGTGTTATTCACTGATTTAAGGACAACTTGGCTGTAGTTGTAATGTATATCCCTTTGGAAACTAACGCTTTTTTCCTATTTGGTCACAGTCTAATAACTGATTTCAATATGACAAATATTTTGTTGATAACATTTTTGCCCACTGTAAAATCATTATATAGTAATTAGCATGAAACGCAGTATTTTTATTGTCACCTGGCTGTTCTCAGAGATAAGGTATTTATGCTTGGTCCAACCCCTCGTTTCAGAACGTTATGTCCTTGTGACATTGCAATTGAAAAAAAGGTTGTTAAAAATGCCTTTTAGATGACTTAAAAGCAAAAATAACCATATAGATAAAGAATGAGTAAATCACTTTAATTTGTTCTGAACTCATGTATACCTGAACGCATAGCATCTTTTTGAATGCTTTCATAATCATGCCAGTCCTTCCTTTTCAAGCCATCAGTCCAGGTAAAGAGCTGTCCATCTCCCAGCCCCAGTGGAAGTGTCTGTGAAAACAGAAAATAAACAAACAAATAAATATATACATGCATATGTGATTTGCATTATTAGAGAGGAACACTTATGGCACAAGTTAATAAAACATGCAGGTTATTCAATGCAAATATTGAAACTTTACTTCAGTAAAGGAAGCTATATTTCTAAATAGTGTGAAAAGACAGTGCCTTTAGTTCTTGATAAATAATTAATTGAAGTATATCAAACAACTTGGGCTTAGCATTTCTCTTTCCAATGGTGTTCTGATATGACCACTTGACAAGAAGCTCATGGAAGTCAAACAGACAACTAAAACTGAACAGGTTTAGAAAATGACTCATCTTTCAACTAATGACTTTTTCCTTAAACTATCAGTTGTGCAGAGTTGGAGTTATAGTTATTCTGTAACTATAACTGTTTCAATGGTCCTGTTTAATATTTTTTAGAATATTTTTAATAGCTACTGCTGAATTCACACAAGGTCAAAGGACTACATCAAAGGCACGGAGCAAAGATCCTCAAAACACTTTCAAATCCTGTAGATTTTTCTTCATGATAAGTGATAAGTGGAAAACCCACCAGCACCAGAAATACCCAGCAAAAAACCTCCATACAACATGTAGTTGATATTCAGGGCAAAGTGTTGTGAGCTCCGTGTTCTTCAATAAATCCCTGAGATACTAAAAAAAAAACCCATCACATTCTGCTTCCATGACCTACATTTTTTTAATCTTAATATTAAAAGTAATCTATGTTACACAATTCCAAAATGCAATCCAGTCTGTGTTTATTCTTTTATTAAAACTTTTGCAAATGTACTCCAAGAAACTGTTTTCATATTTTAACATGAGTCATAAATTCACACCTGGAAGAACTAAAAAACTTAATACATCTCAATAAAAATATTTCAGGTTATCAAAATATCTAACCTCTCACGTCCTTGAAATGAACTCACTAGACTCAGTAATTCTTGAGTTCAAACAATGCAAACGTTCTAATAGTAGTATGAAATTGTCTGGTTTTCAAAGTCAGAAGCATCAGGTAGAACACAGGCTGCAAGAGCATTAGTCATGATTTCTGAGCCCAAGTTTCTAAAATCATTTACTCTGAGACATGGCTGGCCCTTTAAAAGTCAGGCCCAGACATATTCACTTCAATTAAACTTCTAGCTCTTGTCAGTATGGGTACAACTGGTGTGAATTACCTGGTCTCAAAAAATCAAGACAATCAAAACTATCAAAAGCAGCATAAACTACTTTTTTGACCCTTTAGTCCTATGCTAGCTTCTATCCCTAAAAATAGATTTAATGGTGATTTTGCAGGACACTGAAAGAAAGCTGAGTACTAGATTTTAGAGCTGATTTCCTGCTGTCTATTTGCATTTTGATGCCATTACACTTTAAAAATATTAATTACATGTAGTTACTTTACCTGATAACATTTACAAGTCTAATGTACCAGCAGGCCCTCTTGCAAACATAATATAGTTAAATAAATGCATCCACTAAAATTAAGTTAGCAAAAGGATAAATATAAATCCAAATATCATAAAACACACAAAAAGCTAATAGAAATCTTACTGTGGCTGATATTTTGGAAGGGTAACATTGCCCTAAGAGGATATAAGAAAGAAACAAATCAAAAACCATAGTGTTGGTGTCAACAGGAGCCCCTGTTTAACAACCGAGTTTTCTCTGGATAGCTGGGACTTTTTGGTAATAAATCCCTTAACTCCCTCGCATCATACCAAGGTGATTTTTCAGCTTCTAAGACCCTTCCAATGTAAGGGGAATTAAATACAATGCTCTTGCACATCACGTCTTACAAACAGTATTCAGAGAGCATAATCTCAATAAGGACTGAATATTCTGACCCTTACAGGGACTGAACTTCATAAAATTCACCCTGTGTACACACTAGTTTTACATCTGCAGAGAGCATGAAACAGGGCTTAGGAATGGATGTTGAGTTTCACAGCCAAACTCTCTCGAAAGAGCAAGAGTTTTGTGGTGCAAATTCTACAGTTCTGAAGAAATCAGAACTGCCTTTGGTATCTCCACTAAATATCTCCCTTGTCAGCAACTGACGGGTTTTTTTTCTTTTTTTGTTATTGTTGCTATATCGTTTAACAAGATACAAAAGCACTTCTGCCTAAGGGTAAACAAACTGCATTTTGAAAGACCTCAAAAGAGTTTCTGGAATGTTTTAAAACTGCTAAAAGGTTCCATTGTAAAACTCTTAGTATGCTCACATGCCTCTTTTTTCCAGATGATAATGACTGGAAAACCTCCCATTTCTAAAGCATTTCCAGATGAGAAGGAAGGAAAAGAAAAATAATAATAATAAAAAATTTGTAATATTCTTATTCTAGTTGTCCATCTTTTTGTATACATTGACAATTTAAACTATTTTTTCTCTATTTTGCATCAAACTAGAACAAGCTCTAGTTTAATTATACACAGGTTGACGTTCTGGTATAATAGCTAGATAAAAATATGCAAGCATTACTACTTGTAAGGACACACAAGAAAGCCCATAAACCTCTACAGTCTGTCTCAGAAAGACAAGTTCTGAGTAGGTGAATATGACATCACAAGATGCAATGTGCCAATGGATCTTGATTCTGAACTTTTGCTGAATACATATTTAACCATGAGCTGATACACAGAGATGAGAAACAAGCTCAGCTGATTAGCTGAAACATGCCCAGGATTTTTCCCTCCAAAACATGTCTGTAAGCGACCCACACACAGTGCAGTCTGCCCTTACAGCCTCTTGAACTCATGAACTATTTTCATGATTTCAGAACTATTATAATAGCAAATATCCCACTGCTTAAAGTGTAGGATTTTGACTGACTGTCAAAAAAATCCTACAATAATTTATCATCCATCCATTTTTTACATGTACTATGCACCTGTGAGTTGCACATTTTCAAGTGTTTTGGTTCAAAAGGGATTACCCATCTACAGGAACATTACATACAGCATCTGCCTTACTATTTCATTTTCACATTAACCTCAAACCTTTTGGGATGCAAGATTGATACACTACTACATAGACTCAGAAGACCCTTCTCCTCCAGAGAAGACTCAACATCTGGTACAATTACAGAGAATATGATAAGCCCCAAAAATAGCACAATTACCAAAAACTCAGTCACAGACTATTAGATCCCTCAGAGAGGAAAAAAAAAGCTTCTCTGCTGTGACATTTGAAAGCTCCAACTCAGAAACAAGTACCTTCATTGAATAATTCATTTATTTTTAATTTCACTCTGTGGAAGGAGACAATTAGAGGTGACTGAAGGAAGGGAAGAGGATATATCAATGGAAATGCTCCTCTTTTTTTTTTTTTTTAAAAAAAAAGAAGATATAATTACAGATTCACTTTGAGCCTTAAGTTTTTGCTCACTAGCTCCAGGGTTATTTTACAAAACACCAATATACAACCGAATACTGCACTAACGAAACATGATATGTTGATCAGCATAACCACTTCCAATTGCTTAATGAATTTTAGGAAATAATCTTGGAACATAAGCACTTGTTCACACTCAGGAAAATATGCACATGGGAAATAAAGGCATAAATAAGTACAGAGCTTAGACACCTTCAGGGATGTTTCAAAAGAAACATAAAAAAAAATTCTTGATTCCTCTTTGTTCTTGGAATAAAAGATTCTGTACAGTATTTCTAAACAGTGTTGTGTGAAACAGGTAATTCAAGACATTTTTTTTATCCCTGTAACACCAATCACTCTCAGGACTCTAAACTCTGACCAAGTACTCTGATCAAACAAGACAATAATTAAAAGAAAAAAAAATCAGAATACATTGAGCAATTAAATTAATTCCTTTATCAGAATAACATTAAAGATAACTTTTTAAAGAGCGGTGTCACCAGATATATATGACCATATATTTATTATAAATCAGCTGCAAAATCACAACATCATTACCCAAATTTCTCTTCTAGTGTTATCACAAGTATATGAAGACAGACATCCTCATGAAGCTTCCTCCCCAGTAGCTGGGCCAATCATGAAAACTATTTATGCTTTCTCTGATTATACTACATTTTAGCACAAGACTGTCAAAGTGAAACCTTAGCACCATGGCACCCAAAACTGAAGTCAAGGGCTCTCTCACTTCCACGCTGAAGCAAAATCCATTCTGGTGCAGTGACTGGCTGAGGATCTTAGAGATGAAACCCAAAGTATTATTTGCCCTAAGGATGTGCTTGATACAGGGCAGCCTGACCTACAGAAAAGGTATAAAATCCAAGCATCACATTATCTCACCTCTACACCTTTATGCTTAAGCTCTGAATACTGCCCATGTAGCTCTCCTTTCCTGTATCTCTTCAGTGTTAGGCTAAAAAACAAAAAAGGCCCTATATCTGAACTGAGATCTGCATACAAGTATTATGCACAATGAACAGGTACAGTGCAGTTCTTAAGCACCTGTGAAGTTCCCATAGCCATAAAATCAAAGTATCACGTGTAGTAATTTGGATCCATCACGAATCTTTCCTAAAGGCAGCAGGAGCAAGGCATCACACAGACTAAAAATATCAGCTGACAGTTTTCAATCCCCAAGCTACATGTTTCCTGTCAGGATCCTTCTCTGGGATTCCATCTCTCTAGGTGGGGAGCAGTGGTTGCAGTACCTGCAGGGGCAGGCTTTGAGGGGGAGCAGCAGCTGGCCTGCACACTGGGGCACCCATCTTTTGACGCCATTCACAGGCAGTTCCAATTGGTCCTGCACTGCTGCTGGCCAGCCACTGCCTGCCAGCACTGGTGCCCACTGGAGAGGCACTTCAGAGACATACAAGACAGCCCCACGGAGAACTGGAGAGACAAGAGCACCACAGGGGCATTTGTGGGACCTCATCCTAGCATGGCACTCTCCCACACACTTCAAACAAATTCCTGCTGCAGATTTGGACGGACCCTCATTAGGTTGGGAGACACCGACGTTGAAGCAAATGTTTTTCAGTAAAATGCAGAAAACTACTATCTGCTATCAAGAGAAGGTGATATCTTTCAAAAATAAGAAAAAACTCAGAATACATTGATATAACTACTGCCTTTTATTTTTGCTTCATTTTTATATGCTTTTAAAACATTTTTAAAAATATGAACCCAAATTCTTTTCTAAATACTTAGATTGAGGCTATATAATAGAGACTTTGGGAGATGATATATTTCTTCATATGCTCAGATTTCCTGTGCCATTTATTTGTTATGCCACAGCAAATAAGTGTTCATTGCACTGACATTTACATTAGTAGAAATAATTAGCCCAGCACATCAAAAAAAGGGCAGCACTTGATTTAGTCTGTGACATCTGAATGACTCAAGTTTATTTCATTTCTGAAACACATATTAGACTTTTTGTGCTTCTAGATTTTACATTATCATGGACAACCCAGTAGCACCATGCCATCAAATCCAAATCCAAGCTGTTAATAATGTTATTTAGAAAATGCCAAGCTCCCAAGCATTTCATTACCAAGATTTTTTTTATAGACAGGTATAAAAGCTGTTATTGCTCTACTACAGTTATGTTCCGAGCTTCACAACTCTGATGTAAATATCCTCAAAACGATTGAAACTACCCTCAAAAATTTCTCATTTCTTTTAATACCTAACATCTCCAAAGCATCCATTCTCTCCTCGATGAAAGGACAAGGGCAATTTCAGTTAATTTGTCATATGACCAATGAGTTACATGCTGGCATCTCTCATTACTATAAAGGAGAAGCAACCAGAAAGTTGTATTGCTTGACTGATAAGAATGACCCAGGTAACACAGGCAAAAGTATTCTAAATCCCCCAAAGAACACAGCAGAATGGAAATGAATAGCACCAAGTAGCTATCCTGGGTACATCACAGTATGTCTAAATGGATTTTTCTGTGTTTCAGCCAATGCCCATTGCCTTTTGCCCTTTCCCTCAGCACTACTAAAAATGGTCTGGCTCCGTCTTCTCTACTCCCCATGGTCAGATTTTATACCCACTACTATAACGCAGCCTAAACACCTGCTCTTGTTAAGGCTAAATAGACCTGGCTCCCCGAGCTTCTCCCCAGAAGACACACGCTCCAATCCCTTTGGCGAGGGATGATAGTTTCACAGGCAGGGAGTAAAATACACAGAACTCCAGAGGATTTTGGACCCCATATCAGTCAAATGTGGAACACCATGAGTTCCCAAAGGCGACCCACAAAGTCTGGAAGTGAACCTTGGCTTCCTAAATGACACAGTTTGAACCAACTGTAGGGCAGGAGATAGGGTCTAGACCAAAGGCATTAAAAAAAAAAAAAAAATCCTCAGAGCATGCAACTTCCGTCTCTTTCTCCCTGCTGGTCTAAGCTGCTGATAGATTTGCCCAATAACTAAAACACCTAAACCCCCCTTTTTTTTTTGTTTTATTTTCATTTGTCTCATTTCCAATTTGATGAAAAGAAACCAAACTCAAGTAACATAAGCGTCTATGACAGATCTAAATGAACACATGCTGACAATGTCTGCTTCTCCAGGTCTTCTCTTTCAAATGAAGAGTGCTTTAGCAGCAAAATAGGGTAAGCTTGCATCCATATTCAACTACTCATTTTCAGCAAGTTTAAAAATCATACCTGATGTTATGGTAATGCTGCATATTTTTAATGACCTTTTTTTCAGAAATTATTTTTAACATCGAAAGATATGAAAGGTGTTTGAAGAGACTAAGCAGGATTTTGCCAGTATTGGTAAAAAGAGAATGAGAAAAAGTCTCTAGAACCTTTCTGATGAACAATATAACCAATGGTTTTGAGTGACTCCTGAAAGAATTCATTATATGCTAGGTTTATGATGTTTTTAACCATGTGCTCCATGGTCATAGAAAATTTTAAGTCTGTTCTTTTATATAAACGGCCTTCTTCTCCTTACAAACAAACAAACAAACACACACAAAAAACCCTTCACAAAACCAACAAAACTCCAGATCCCCCAAACCAAAAGAGAACCCTATGTTCATGGCAAAGAATCAGATTGTAAGTAATTTAGTAATTTCTAAAAGTTAATTAAAATCCCCCAAAAAACAGAGAGAAATCTATTTACAGTTTGGGGACTAATTAAATTTTTGACTACCTGCAGTGTGCAACACTGCAAGGCTGAATAATAAAGATATGATAGTGCTTATGGTTAATAGACTTTTCACATACATGTTTTTCCTCAAGTTTAGAAAAATGGCTTTAGATTTTTACTGTGCTAAGTGTCACGTTTAGTTACAGGCCAAGTGTCATGTCACACTGGCCACAGCACCAACCAAACACAAAATGTGCTTTGTAGTCAAGTCAGGTGTTTTAAGCAGGAATACATTCCTCACTTTGAGATACCTGTTTGATGTAATGGTGATTAAAAATCCTATTTTATTATGACTTCTTAAGTAATTTGCTTTTGAATTTCTTTTGCTTAAAGCCCATTATCTCTTACAGAACAGATTTTATAAAACAGTACAGAATGTTCACTACAGTTAAGTTATCCCTCATGCGTATTTGTTGCTTCATGAGAACATCAACTTCAGAAGCATTTTCTACTTTTTTCTTCTCCTTTGGTGCACCTCTGTTATAAAAATACAATTTGCTTCATGAGTTTAATATTGTTCTAATCTCTGTGTTGCAACTGATGACACCATTGCAGCAAATCTGAAACCACTGATCCAGCAGACACAATAATATTAAAAAAAATATAATTACTATTTACTATTGCTCTTCTTAAATAACACAAGCTGACCATTCTTTTCAATAAAAACAGAATTTTGGTTTGGTTTGTTTTTTGGAGGTTTTTTTGTTTTGTTTTTTAGGGAGTTTTTTTTGCATATTCTGTTGTAATAAAACTATTTTAAGAGAAATGTCAGATGCAGAAACTAACTTCACCCAATTCTCCTACCTGGAATGTTTGAGCATAAATAAAAAATTTGATACAAAACATCAATTTCTGCAGCAATGAGATAGCATATTCTGTATTTTTGACTGCATTATAAGGTAAAACTTAATTTGACCTCTCTGAATATTTGTAAAAGCTAATAGCCTTCTATGAGTACATTTTTTTAATTGCTACGATAGAAAAGTAATAGATATTTAAGAAGTATTTTAATGAGGTTTAAATTATAATATCTACGGTTACATGAGCTTACAATGAAACAGTTCTGCATACAGGTGAAATAGTGACTTTTTATTTTATGCTATTACCTGCACATTTTTAGAAACAGCAGAAGGAAAATACTGTTTTCTTTAAATAGTATTTTTGAAGTTTCTTGATCCATGTCACAACAGAATTCATGCTCCATGGGTACTGATTTGAGGAATACTACAGCTTTTGGCATTAATAACCGATTTTGTGATTTGCAGTTTAGGTTACACTTGATTTAAGAAAAAAACCCAATGTTTAGTTAACTAAAGTAGTGAACCCATGTCCAACTACTTATTGCACTTTAAGACCTTAAATCAAACTAATCTGCTCAATGAGAGAAACAACTCTTATCAGCAAGCTTCTGATGCTGCAGCATATGCATTATTACTTGATCTCTCAAAGAATTCTTTTCTAATGTGGGCATTGGATATTAATTTCCATTGTCTAAAAGATTTTTAAACAAAGTCCACAGACTGCTGCAGTAAGCAAGCTGATTAAACATAACTGGCAGGTTTACATTCCTGTTCAGCCTCCTTAAGACAGCAAAAGCTGATAAGGAGGCCTCTTGCAAGGTCTTTGGAAGCATGACAATTTCTATGCTTTGCGTGAACTCAATACAGGTTTACTGAGATCAAAGACAGTCTTCATAGTGCTTCCAGCATAATGATGTTTGCAACTAAAGAAAACAAAATTTTTGGTATATTTCACTGTACATTTTCACAGTTGATCATGAGTGAAGTCTGACACTCATCCACTTAAAACAGTTCCTAAGCTCTGAGCTAAAGACTTTGTTTCACTTCCCTATGTAAAGACAGATTGCATTCATACTGCAATTTTTTCCCAGCCTGTACTATAATCCTTCTTGCCACTGTTAATAAATTGGCTCCAGTTTTTGGGGACTTAGGGCTTTTTTTTTTTTTTTCCCCTCAGTCTCATCACGCTTTCTCAGTCTGACTAAACTCCGTGCTTGTTTTCTTCTCAATCTAATACTCATTCCCACAATCATTTCCTTACTTCTAAATATTTTATGCATATACATTTTTATATGTAACTCTCTAAAAATGAAGTAAATTGAGGGAGATTTGACAAAATAGCACTGTTTAATATAATCCTTTCATGTGAGAGAAAGGTTTTCGCTCTTACTTTCTATCAGCAGAAGAGTAACACAAGAATATAACGGATTCCTTAACATATTAAAATAGAATATATTTTGCTCACCTTTAACTGAATCCGGTTTCTTGCAAGAACAAGCAAATTAATACTGAAGCATCTTCATACTAAGGTATTATGTCAGCTCCTGCTGCTACCCTGTCATGCCCATTTTTGCTGCAATACCAAAATAAATTGACTACTACAGAAAGTTTTAAGGGTTCTTTCTGTGAAATTCAACCACCAGTCACAAAATTATAAATATATATCTGGAACTTCCTTTGAGACATAAACTTGCTCCACCTCAGATCTGGACTGGGTATGCCTAAATCACATCTGTCCTTGCATATTTCCAATAGGAAAGACTGCACAATCACTCAAGGCCATCTCCTTTGAAACTTCATTATTCTTGCAATTAGAAAACTTCCCCTTTCATCTAACCTGCATTACTTGCCATAATTTAAGCCTCTTATTTCTTTGTTCTTTTCACCAGGGACAGGAATAACATATTTCCTTTCCAGCAGCTACATTTCATGGACATGAAAACTATTTTCACCCCTAGACTAAATGCTCTTATTTTTTCAACTTCTTCTCAGCTATTGTTGCTGACCCTGGGAGTATATGAAACTTTGAAGAGAACAGCAATCTTTGTTAGCAATTAGATAAAGCTAAGAATAGCAAGTACAAACCAACAAGGAACATGATTACTAAATGGACAAAGAGCTAAGAAAAGTACCAGGAGGCTAGCATTTCCTAAAAGTAAGAGAGATGAAATTATCTACTCTAATATGTTAACAGGTCTAACAATCTAATGGGTCTTCTGGTTGTGCATAATTTTTCCCCAAGCAGTGAGAGTGTATTTAAAGAAGTCATATAAGCAAAGAAAGTCATCCCCAGGTGGGGAAATATGAACAGGAGTGGAAGGAGGGAAGACTTATAAGAGGTTGAAATTCAAACAATTACCTCATTTTTTCCCTCTGAACCAAAATTATTGATATTGGACAAACTGATGATCTCCTTTTCCCAACGCCATTTAAAATGACCTTTCCATTTTATGCCAACAGTTTTCAATTACAAAGCCAATCACGGTATATTTCACTAAAAGGAATACTCTGCTTAGTTAAATCTAATTTTATCAACAGCCAGAATGTGAATAGCATATTAAAGTAAGGAGAAAGTGAGCTTTGATTGATACATTGAGCTTTCATTTCTAATTCCTCGTCTCCCACTCTTTTGGTAGGAATTGAAGGTTACACATCATTGAAGAGGGTAAGCTACTGTAACTTAAATGTAGCTTGAAATATTTGACCTTCATTTTTTCTCAAACCTTTTTTTTTGTTTTGTTTGGTGGTTGTGGTTGCGTTTTCTTTTTTTTTTTTTTTTTCCCCTGTAGTATACAGACACCAAGTTGATAAGGCTGGAGCTATGTGCAAAGTTTTTATTTAAAAAACCCCTCAAAACAACAAACCAGGATAAGCTTTAAAATTCATTATCATAGTTTTTTGGCAGAAGACTTCATATCCATCTTTGCTGGAAACTACTTTTACAGATTTTTGAAAAAATCTCCCTTAGAATGCAAGATAATAATTCTCTTCCAGCATGAGTTCACTATTTGAGTTAATTAAATAAGACCTTCAATCTTCTAAGAACTAGAACCCATCCCATGTCCAAATCTAGGTATTTAAGTCTGTGTATATTTAACTCTGTATATAGGCAGCCTAATTTCCTTTGGTACCCACAGCTCCTACTGATGTCAGCTTTTAAGTTTATGGTAATATTAGTTACTGTATCTAAACATCTTGTCCTTGAGATCGTGGCATTGCACTGAGGAATTCATGCAAAATCGGTGCTCAAGAGCCATTAAATTCTGCAAAAACCATCGCAGATAGAGAAATGTTATTGCACTTTCCATAGCCCTCGCACTTGAGAAAAGGTGCTGCAGCAAGGTCTTACAGACCCTTTCGATAATCCCCCTCTCTGAGGGCAGGTTTCCAGTAAATTCAAGGCAACAGCCCTTCCTGCCAGTCTCCCGCTGGGTCACAGCTGCGGTGCCAGTTAACCCTGGCCCTTGTGGAGGCTTTCATCCCAGCAGGCCCATGTCTGCCTGCAGGCTGGCTTTCACCAGGCCTTCTGGCTGAGAGCTTGGGAGAGTCTCTGTTCTGTCTTTGCAAAGTCTCTATGCATAAACATAAAATGCTCTTATTCCCTTCACACTACCTTGGCTGAACTCAGTATCCTTATGTTCCCCAGCAGATCTGATATCCAGCTACGCTTCAATGGCTCTAAGACAAGCTCCAGGGCTCCCTTAAAGACCAATTCTCTCTACAAGCAGGGCCATTACTACCATGCAGACACAGAGAAAAAAAATGATATTATCACAACTAGCACCATGAAGTAGCTGTTCTTTAAAAACTGACTTTTTACTGATGACTCTTACAATTACATGGATTAATATTATTAGTCTCCTTTTTCTCTTAGCTCAATATTTCAATACTCAAAAAGCCCTGAATTTTAAAATGCCTTGGATCTGGGGAGGAGTCAAAAAGGAAACACATTAAATTGTCAGTTTAATATATATTAGAATCCATGGAGACATTAAATTTCACTTTCCATCTATGAATATTAAACATTAATGAGGTCTCAAGTACAAAGACATTAGTGAAACATCAGAGAGCTATGACTTAGCTCGTATACAGAGAAAGAAAGTTCAAAAGGGAAGTTAATAAAGGTCAAAACCACAGAACTACCATAAAACCAGAATACACAATAGATGAAAAATAGAGGTTCAAGTCAACCTAGTTTTAAAGAGGCTATTAAGAATTGCATATGCATTTCCACAAGCAGAATTTTCAGGTAAAACACAAAGAAATTGGAAATTAATTAAATACATACTTTTATTCATGTGTAATATTCAAACTGAGAGCCCACAGACATTTTTTGGGTGACTTGAGAACAATTTGTAGAGCAAGATGCCAAAATTTAAACTAAAGAATTCATAAGCACAAACAAAAATTACAGTAATAGCTACCTCCAGATCTCCCTTGTTCCTCCCATGCCTCCTGTTCTGAACACTTCAATGTCTACAGCTATAAACATAGTAATCCAAAAAACCAGACACATGGGTATTACACAAAAAGATAAAGTAATATGCTCTGATTCCATGATAGCATACACAAAATACAAGGAAAGAAATATCTAAAAATAAATATGAAAGCAAAATATCATAGGCCAACCAAGTACGAGCTTATTTTTGGCACATTTGTAATTTACCTTTTTTCCTCTATCATTTACTCATACACATGACCTCTCCCTACAGGTATAAAAGCAGATATTCTTTCACTCCACCCTGACGACAAAAATTTCTAGTTACAAAATGAAAACCAACCTGGGAGATATTCAGTATTTGGAGGACCAGTCTAACACATTTGACAGAAACACAGTGAGGCAAAATTCAGTACCCAATGTTTCATAGACAAAAACCAAAACTGAAAGGCACAGATCTCCCTAACTTTACACAGCAACTAGAACTGCATATCTGGGTTGTATATAAAGATGCAATTCTATAAATTCAGAGTTACAAGCACGGTGCCTAGCAAAGCATTTTCTAAATGCTATCAACAGTATAAACTTCATTGAAAATTTTCACTTGTGGATGTTCTATTATTACTCTGATATACAGTGTCTTGGCATACATAACATACAGTGAAATATGAATACCTCAATAATAACTTGTAAAATATCTCAGAAATATATTTAATGTCTTTTTATTATATTACAGCATCTATCACCATATTAACAGTCACCAATATATGTACCCTCAAAAGAGAAGTATCAGCATCTGTACTGTTAGATCCTGGATAAAGCCGTTTGAAGAAGCCTATCACTTAAATAAAGTTGATCAGGTCATCATGAACTCTAAATGAAACAAAGCTCTGACAGTATTTTCCTCAAGTAATTTTCTGAGCAGCAAAATCTGAATCCACAGAGCTACCTCTGCACAGTCATGTGCCTCCCTGAGTTTACAGCCTTGAAGACTGTTAAACCTCTAATTGCAGGTGAATTATCAAACCCAGTCAAGGTGAAGGAGAAGGAATAAACTGAAGCTGTGTTCTTAGCTGTGCTCAGCTTGAAAAATGTTAACAGAAGGAAAACAAAGGGATCTAGCTCTGCTACAAAATTAAACACCCTCACTTCTGCATTCATACTAACTACAAATCAGCTGAAAGAAACACAATTTCAGAGAGAGAGCAAATCTTATTAAGTTTTTACCACAGACAAAGTTTCAGCAACTGTATCAGGAACAGTTGCAATTAAAGTTTTATCATATAACCTTCATTGGGATAGTGCCTAACATCCCTAGTTAAGAATCACACATCTATTGTGTTCAGCAGCAAAACCCAGTTTTTGCCCAAATCTGTTTACAAAGCCTAAGCAGATGAGGAGAGAAATATGAGCAATGAGACAGCATCATTCAGCATGGAAAATTATGTTTTCAGTGCACTATAGACCTAACTAGTGCTAAATTCAATAAACAGTCATCACAACAAAGTATTTTTGTTTTTAATTAAGGAGTAGTCACATTTCATAGTTTACCTCCTGCTCCTCCCAGTCATCTACACAAAAGGGAGATCAACGTTTAGCTTGAGTTCCATGGGCAGATGAGAGTCAGTATTAAAAGACCTAATGAAAGAGCTGAAGTAATTTCCAGACCACTTGGGGATTAAAATCAAGAAGAGAATGCTTCACATTATATATTAGGGACAACATTGTGCAACAGTCAAGGCAGTAGTCTTCTCCTTGTTCTTTGTCAATTCCAGGGAGAAAAATACAACAGTAACCAAGATGCTGATGCCCAAACAAATACTCAGTTCTATGGATCAACAGGAAAGGTTGCGCATCCCTAAAGATACGGAAAAGAAAGTCTTATCTTTTCAATTTGTCTTCAAACAAGACATCATACAGTATCCTTGAATCAGAAGTATCTCTTTAGCTTGCTGATTTTTCTTGTAATTGTTCTGTAAATCTTATAAGACACAATTTTCTTCATACACATCTTCTTATACATTAAGCATGCCTGTTGGGTTTTACACAGTCAAACAGACTCATGCATTCCTGCCCCCCAAGTGCCTCTTTATCTCATTCATATGGAAATGACACTGATGAAAAAGGTGGAGAAACCAAGCTGTACAGTCAGTAAAGGCCTCATGTCACTCTGCTCTTCCTGGAGAACATGCACATGATACAGCCCTTGGTCATGCCTGTATTTCACTGATTACCTGTATCGAGACCACACTGTACATGCAAACCCTACAGAAAGTGCATCGCTTGGGTACTGCAACATCTTGCCCATGACATGTCCTGGCTTGGAGAAGCCCTCCATCACACCTCCTGGCATGCAAATATACACCAGTCCTGTGCCCACGATTTGGCTTTCATAAGCTGCTCTGCATTCACTATCATTCAGTACTGATTCAGGCAGCACTTGTCATTCATCTGTGTTCAGGCAGTCATCTGTCAGATTGTCTGTATTTAAAATCATATCTAAATAATTTAAGAACAGTTTCTTTTAATGTTTCTGCCACCCAATTTCAGTTCAACATACAATTCTCACGATGAGTCAGAACAGTTCTCCTTAAGCTGACCTGAAGAAGAATTAAAAGCTTCAAGAGAAGCTATAACCCAGTTAACCCTCTTCACTTATTGCTAACAGTCTCTTCTGAGATGAAGAACAATCTCTAATCTATGTCTACTATCAAAATCTGTAGCAAGTGCAACTTAAGCAATTCATTCAATAAGAAATTCAACTAAAGCAATTCATTCAACTCAAGACTCATTCAATTTCTGTAGCAACTGGCTGTAACTTCTTTTTCATTCAATAATGTTTTCTGTATCTCTTTAAAGGACAGGATTATCCTTCGATTGATCACCAGATGCCTGTAGCTAATGCACATGTGGAAAGGGAAAACTCCCTGTTGAGAAATCTTTTACAAGAGTTTAATTCGAATTCGTATTTACATATAGCTTTTTTCTTTCTGTCAATGAATTCATATTGTCTGAAAAATTGTGGTTCTTGAAACAGAAATTAGATAACCATAATGTAACCATTTTGAATGCTACACTGAAATATTTTTCCCAAACGCTGTATCTTAGTTACTAAGGCGTAACTTGGTGGCAAATAATCATTACAGCCATCTTTAAAGGCTTCACTGTTGTTAGAATGAATCAATATATTTAAAAACTATGTATACACTATATAAGGTACTTTTAATACAATAATCTTGTCAGACTGCTACATCTCCCCCTCTAGAGTCTCACTGGGGAGACCCAGACCTTATCAGAGTGACTGCCAGTGCCAAATACAGCCCATCCATGGGCCTGGGAGCCAGTTCCCAAGCCCCACGCTGTCTGCTTATCCTCGTGTTCCTGCCTCGCTATCCAGGCTGCATTTCATCCTGGTTCTCCTGTCAGACCCTCACACCTGTGTGCTGGTGGCCTGACTCAGCCCTGTCATCAGACTATACGGAGTGGCCCTGCCCTACAGCTGGGCACTTGCTGCTCTGGCTAGTCCTACATCAAAAATATTACTCGCTTTCAAAAGGCCTGAGAGTAAGTACCTTTAAAATATACATAACTCACCAGAAAGTTGGAGGTACATTATTCACAGAAATATAAATAAGTGGGATTGCTATATAATGCTAATTAATACTTAGCATAAGAATGATTGCATTTAATTGTTACATAATGTGTTACATCATAAAATCAGCTAAAATGTCAACAGCTGCAGCAACCCAACCACCACCACAGGATCACCCTTGTGACCTGAAAACTAAGGAAAGATCACAACTTCTCTCTAGAAAGCTGTTCTTCAGGCCCAAGAGCCACCCATCCACATGGGGATCTGTAATATAAACCCACCACCCAGCAGGGCCCATAGCAGACCATCTGCTCATGTTGCTTGTTAAATATTACCTAAGAAATACACCAAACCTGGGGTGAGCTAAATCAGGGGAACAACAGATGGAGGTCATTTTTCTGCGGCTCATGATGCACCCAAGTTTACAGCAACCTAGAGGCTACCAAAGTACCTCTGGTGAAACAAAACAGGCATCTGACTTCTGGACCCAACATGAGTCATTTATAAGAGAAACACCACACTGCTCAGGCCATAACATGCTCGATTAAATTAACATACCTGAAAACAAATACCATAAAGAGCAGTCTTTCTTTGAGGAAAATATAAGGCTACAGTCAAGCAGTACTATTTATTAAAAAGCAAAAGGAACATCAGACATGACAGAATATGCTTGCCAAAACACATCTCAGTCATAAAAATGGGAGCGTAAGGTAAAAATAAAACCAACAAGAGAAGGGAAAATCATGAAGAAAAATCATTTGCACTGCGTGTAAGTCAAATCAGATTGAAACAACCTGTCATCTATCAAAAAGGTCTGGATACCAGAGATATTACTAAATCAGGCTCTACATGAAAGCACTGACAAATGATACAATTTGTTGCTTTAAAAAGGGTAATAATCTGACAGAGCAGATTGCAGCCTATGAAAGGTGAGAAGGTTTTAAAGCTAACACTTTTAAAAGTCCTTGGGAGTAATTTTGGGCAAGGAAACATGGCTTTTCATAAGTGAGAACAAATAGAATTATCCCTGTCATGCTTTTGTTCCTTACTAACTAGTCCACATACATTTCTGCAGTCATCATATCCTAAGCATCAATTCACATCTGGTGTTATTCATCAAGATATCTTATTTTGGAGACCAGGAACTGCACAGTGAGGATGCTGGCCACTCTGTAACAGTTGGCCACCATTCATGGAAGTGTTAATAATTTGGGGTATTACATGTAATAAAAGCACTGCTTGGACAAAGTGCTAATGCAACACAGTCAAATATCAGCTGTCACATTGCAACATGAAATTTCTCTAACATTTACATTTAACAGTCATGAAAAATACTAAAACTCTTTCGTATCTGCAAAGTACAGTTAACTGACTTCATGACAAAAGTATAAATACATTAGCTGTAACTCTCCTAAATTTCATTTTAATCTCAGTAAAATTAAATCCTGCTGAAGAAACTACCAGTATTATCATAGTGTGTAGTAGAGCACTGAGTAGCACACAAACAAATTTTCATTACATCAGTTAATTCACAAGGTTTGAATCATCAGCTGGTACATTTCAAATCAGGTACAGTAAGAGACACCACAATATTATCTACAGTTATAAAAAGAATGAAAGCTATAAAACAGTCCTTGTAGACACAGAAATAAAGCCTACATTGTCTATCACGTATATATAATACACTAGCTTGAATGCTTATTAACTGAAAGTAGAGAATTTAATTAAAGCACCAAAGGTATTTCCTATACCTTCCTCTTACTTACCATATCAAATACCAGCACTACAACATCATATGACAACAACTTAATCACAAATACTGAAGCATTACAGCTACTATACAGCCTATACAGTCAATATATATGCAGACAGAAGAAAATCTTCATGGTGTCTAACTGATCCTAAATACCAATTCACTGTTTTCTGTTTAATCCTCATGGTTTACTGTAATAGACACATGCCTGTACACGTCTGTATCAAAGTTGTGACCTTAATTTGACATTATAGTTGCCTTTGGAAAAGTGTGGCCTATGTGTCAAGAACATATAAATAACCCTTAAGTACCTGTCACAGGTAAGCTGCTGACAGGTTATTGGAATGCCTGTCACCTTCTTGGATGGCTTCCACAAGTGTCATCAGTGATGACTGTCAGTTTAATGTACGGACTTCACCCTTAAAAGGTTTTGCTAAAGAGGATGTCTGAAGTGATGCTGAGTATTGGCTGTCATAAAAACTGAAAGAAACTTTATTTAATATTTTTCCTGGTTAACCACCATTACCAAAGAGGACCTGTACACACTCGAAAAGACCTGCCTGAAAAGACACTTAAGGAAGTGAGGACAAAGGAAGAGAGGAGACCTTGCAGTGTTTTCTCACTTTTCCTGAAGATCTAAAACTTTCATATGCCCTGACCTCTGACGCTGTGCAAAGCCCATGTTCCTTATTTTATTCTGTATATTCTCTGCAAAGTATTACAACACATAATAATTACTTATGGGCATGGTATTCTGTTGCTGAATACAGAACTGATGACGCAGACAAATATTTGAGATTCTGTGTACACAAGTTGACACAGGCAGGCAGCCAGAACAACCACAAAAACATGGCTGAAATGGAAAGAGTAAACTTATTTCATCACCTCGCTAACCCGAGGATCCCAAAGTATCACCCAGGCGGTGACACACAAGTAGGAACACTGGCACCATTTGGCTCTGTCCATGCCAGCAGATGGTGGGCCTTCTGTTCGCACCCATTTATCAAGGGTCCATGCACGTGTCGTTTACCACCATGCTGGGATCTCCTCTGTGCTTCTTAAGATCTCTGAGCTTTGATTTTCTCTTTCCCAGAACAGGGAGCTCAACCATGTCCATGAGAGTGCCTCCAATTCTCTCAAAACACCTACTTTATCTCTACACAGAAATTCCGCTTCTCAAAACAGACCGAGGATAAACAGCAGTAGGCATAATATATGTGGCGTTTCCCATACTGTTATTCTCCAGACCTTGGCAGGTCACTTGAGTGAATCTATAATCTTCCTCACCATTCTTCTGCTTTTAACATTTTCTTCCCAACAGATCCTCTGCACTCTAGGATCCTGAAAGACTGTTCAAGGAGGAAATACATTATTCTATGTGAACATATTCCCCATATGGTGCAGTACCTTTGACAGGGAAGACCAAGGAGATGTCCATATGAACATAACACTCTTTCACTCTCTCGGTACATTTCAATTCAGGTACAGTAAATACACATAAAAGATACAGTAATATTACCTAAGACTGTAAAAAAGAATGCATCTATAAAACAGTCTTTGCAGACACAGAAATAACCTACACAGGATGAAAATAGGAATAGCCCAGACTACAATGGCAGAGCACGCTATCCGTAAAAGTAGTTTTCAAAAACAAATACAGGTGGTGTACTGGAGCTTAATTCAAGCAGCATGAAAAACATGTTTTTATATAACACTGTAAAGCACCTTGAAAAGTATTTTACTTGGATGGTATGAAAGCAGTGCTATCTTTACATCATTAGCGTCTGCGCTTTCCTGCAAAGCTGCCACCTAGAATTTTTATCAGCTTTTAAATTTTTCACATCATGGAGTAAAAACAAACTATTTTCAAAAATGCTGGCATGCTGCCTAAATCTGTGTGTCTATCTATGATTATTACTGAAGTACCACCAAAATGCCTCAGCATTTTCCAAGTGTCAAAAGACAATTATTCTAGAGAATAATGAATATTTGCTTTTAAAGGAGGGTGGAAAAAATATCATTATTAGGCAAAGATATACCCCATCCATAAACTTGCAGCATTTACAGTTTGCAAGCAATGTGGATGATCTAAGAAATGATGCACCATTTAGCACAGGCTTTGTCCACTTACAGAGGTCCCTGAGTCTCCCTTCCCTGAGTATAATATAAGGTCCTTTGTGTGTACTACACCTGCCAGATGGAATACTTCCTAAAGAACAAGTGGATGTAAAGGATTATCATTTCCACACAAGGTTATCCTATGTGTTGACAACAGCAAAGTGTACTACCTGCTTGTTTTTTTCGTTAATTAGCCCATTCCCACAACAGGGAAATTAAAGGCATTACACTTCGAAATGAAGAACTAAATGCATTTTTTATTTATTTTTACATATTCTGAGTTTAGTTTTGAAAATTTGCTCTTTGCTAAATAATTAATGGACTTCAATTTCAGTAATATATGCAATGCATTACTTTCACTTTTCTTAGAAGAAAAATAAAGCTATCTGCTCTAAAAAAATCGACATTTATTCCACTAGAATAAATGATTTTTTCCTACAAAAGAGAAGATATTTTTGTTAGTGTTTTAAATTTAATATAATACTTAACCTAAACTCAGAAGATGTAGAAGTTTATCTTAAAATAACTTCATAGTTGCAATAAGAAAGCCTGTCTTCTCCCAACAGCAGTAGTACTGGAAGGTAGGTATGATAACTCACATACTCTCCAAAGTTTTCCTCATGTTTCCTTTGTGGTTGCTCTAAACAGCAAATTTCAATCAAATCTCAGAGCAAACTCTCACAAAAACTTCAACTGCACCCAAGGGATAAATGTTACATCTGTGATAAGACCCACTCTCTATCCTTCTGCATTTGTTCCTAGAACTTTTGACTCTATCCTTGTTTAAGAAGCTGAAGAGAGACTGATCACAAATATCTCTTGAAACTAATTTCTGCATGGTCAATACTGTGCTTTCTGGGGCTGCAAATATTTTTAAAGTCAAATTGTAAGGGATGGATTTTTTTAGTTTTAGAACAGTTGTTGACTTTGTTTTTCTGGAGCAGATATATAATTAGAAAGTTAAATTAAGGAAAATCACGAACACATAGGTATAGCATTTAAGGAGATAATAGAAAATTTCAAATGCATCCAGAAAAAGAAACTCTGGTGGGGCAGAATGGAGCCTGATGAATAGTAGTCTGGACTTCAATTTTATTTTCTTATATGCTGAATATCTAATAAACTCAACAGCGCTTGCTGCCTTATACTGCAGAAAAGTACCCTACTCAAAGAATGTGAGTAATCCATAATGTGGAGCCCACAGCATAACAAAGCACAGCCACTGACTCCATCTGGTCTCTGGAGCAGTACATGTTCTATGCACAGATGGGATGAGTGGGACTAGGGAAAGAGAGTTGAATTTCCAGCTGAACTTATGGAAATAGATGCCTTTTAAAGGAAGAGGATGTTTTTTACTGACACCACATGTCATATACTGAAAAATGGGGCAAGGTGCCCCCTCTGCCCGATCCAAATACTCAGCTGGAACTGTAAGAATATTTTTTTATGTGTTTTTCTACAAGGGCTTTTAAAATTGGCTATTGCTATAAGGTTCATCTGCTGTGCCTACACTAGTTGTTATCTATCGTATCCAGAAGTGGATGCCTGAGTGCTATCAAATGCTGAGGGAATGTATGCATGAGTGACCATGGGATAGATATGTGGGAGACCCAAGACATGGATTTCAGAGTTGAAACATTGCAGTCAGGTTGTTTAAAGGAAGGATGTTGAACCAGAATCCCAAGACTACCAGAGTGGCCAGAAATTCAGAGCAGAAACACCTAATGGTTCACTGCTTAGGCTGAGCTTTTTGGAACACTTCAGAACAACATCTCTGTGACCACATGGTTGTAGACCAGGCTGAAACATGCATAGACATATTTTGAATGATGAATTTCAAATTGCGATATATTACTTCTGCTTCCCTCACACAGCCTCTGGAGTTCTGGCCAAAGTTTGGTTTTTATCACTTTCGTCCTTCCTCAAGTCAGGTTAAATTTCAGCTATGAGAGTAGGTTTCTTTTACTCATAACTGTACAACTCTATGTCACATCATATAGTGAAATCCACTCTTTCTGTTTGAATTAGCTAGAAGAATTTACTCATATTTACTTTCCTGATGTGCCAAGCAAACAAGTAAGGAATAGAGAGAGTGGATTTGCAGCTTTTATACAGGAGCCATGGAAATAGCTTAGCGACTCATAATACACATTGTCCTGTGACAACCTTAATTAGCAGATCTTGTCCTGTCCACCTGCTCTTCCTCCAAACTGTCTTGAACAACTATGAGTGTCTAAAGCTTACAGCAGCATGAGATTCCTGTGCAGACATCAGGACAACTAAATATATGCTCTCACTTTCACAGGATTTGGTAATATGTAAGGACAGAGCAAAATTCAGAGGATGTGTACTGAAACATGACAGTTATGGTCAAAAGCTTTATTTGACATGACCACTGTGTTTTGGTTTGGTTTTGTTTGGGTTTTTTTTAATTAAAATATCTTTTTCCTTTAAAAACTGTATTAATTACGTAACAGACATATAGTACCCTAATGTAATAAATTATTTCGGATTGTTACATAGATATATTACACACATACATAATATGCATATGTAAGATTATATAATGTATATAAATATTTTTCAACTTATGTCTGACCTTTGTTTATGGTGAATTACTTTTTATAGAATATCACATTCAATGATTTTGTTACAGAGGTGCAGAAGAAACTGTAAACTAACAAAAATCTGCACATGATCAATGTTTATGGAATTATAAAACAGACATTACAGTTCTGCAAGACTAGATGATGGATCACTGCATTTTAAAACCGAAGCAGGACAGCTTTCTTATGTTTTTAATAATCTTACACATTGTGACAAGCATCCAACCTTTCTAAGATCATAGAACAATTTGTGTTGAAAGGGACCTTAAAGATCCTCTAGTTCCAACTTCTCTGCCATGGGCAGGGACACCATCCACTAGACCAGGTTGCTCAAAACCCCACCCAAGAGGCCTCGAACACTTCCACAGATGGGACATCCACAACTTCTCTGGGCAACCTGTTTGAGTACCTCACCACCCTCACAGGAAAGCATTTCTTCCTAATACCTCATCTAAACCTACTCTCTGTCACTGTAAAGCCATTAACCCTTCTCCTAACATTACTTGCTCTTGTAAAAAGTCTTGGAGCAGAAAGATAGTAAAGTGTGAATACTGCTGATGCAAAGAATGTGTATTTCTAGAATAGCAAGCAGTCATAAAGATATTCTTTGACTCTAATAAATATTAAATGCACTACCAGTTTGCATTACATGTCCATATTTAATTACTGCGTATGTGCTTTTGTCTAAACAGACAGGTTAAATAAGATACTCCTTCATTGTGTCATAGATTTTTAAGTTTAATTTGATATAGTGTAAACAGGGCACAGTGAATTATTATTGCCAGCATGGCAAAATCATGCAGCAGGATACAGCTCTCCGGACAAGTTCAGGTCTCAGAACTGACACTGTCTAGTTCTCAGCCACACTGGGACCTAGCAGCTAACTGTGTGGCAGAAAGTGAAGGGATACCCTCAGCAGTTCCTCTCCTTCTCACAAGCATTATTTACACCTGTAACACAATCATAAGAGTAGTGAGCAGATCAGGTTCCGGAGTAGAGTCCAAATACAGTGGATGCTCCAGAAAGCAAAGGGGGAAAAAAAAAGAGGGGGGAGGGTGGAGAAAAGAATATGCCTTACATGTGCTGACAGTACAGAAGAGAACGTTACAAAAATGTTATTTCCAATTGAGATTATTCTGTCATTGACCTAGAAACTCTTATTCCTACTCCTGCCACCCACATCCACAGCCGATGTGGTGTGAAAACACAGATGACTATGCATGCAAACATGGTGCCCATTTTTTTCTTCATTCATTGCCCAAAACAACACAAAAGAAATTCAAGATTGCTTGAAATGGAAAAAAAAATAAATTTAAAACAAGGCACTGTGAGGTCAGGTGGTCAAAAGAAACGATTTTAAGCTTTCAAAATCAATTTTGTTCATCTCTGTTCTGATACTGTTCATCATACTACTTACCCTGGAATATGAAAAATAAAATTGAAATATATTTAGTCAAGGGGATTCTACAGTTGAAACAGTCATTCAAAATGTCTTCATCTAATCCATACAATTCCCAGATAAGACCTGGATGTCATGATCCCATGTGAGGTTGATTAAATTCCCATATGCTTATACCTAAAAAGATAAGTAAATAACAAGAGAACCTGCATCATATCTGGCTGACAGAATTTGCCCTGACTGAAACAATCCCTAGTATATTTTAAACCAAAAACTTACCAACTTCATACACCAAAATATTGATATTATTTGCACGTGCATTAGTGTAAATAACATGCACTAGTAGTTGTTAATAAGAACTGTAGATAGAGCAAATACAAACAGTGAGTGAGTCATTAGTGTCAGGGAGCCTTTTTTTTTTTACAGCATCTGAAGAATTTCACAGAAGGAGATAAATTGCACTTGAATTTTTTTGGTTTAGGTCTTTTGGTCATAATCACTGTAGCAAAAATGCAGTGATGCTGAGAACCATATGATATAGAGTACATCCATGATCCTTTAAAAACCATTCCTGAAAGATAGAGAACTGAATAGGCTGTACAACAGATAGGTCAACCTTTCAATAATGAGTTCAGTTGCTTTAGTGGCTGTTGAGATAGATTAGACAAGCTCTTTCTACAGACTTAAAATCATCAGTATATACCGTTTTCTTTATCAGAGTTCTGCAGGTGCCTCATTTCGTTCTCTGATAGCATTACTATACTCTCGTGAGAAAATACTTGTACCCCAGCTGTCACATTTCTGAATGATCCACACCATTCTATCTAATGCAGATTTTATGTCATGAAAATAAATGATGCCTTTCCTCAAATATTGTGGAATTTCTAAGTTTTGCACTTTGCAATATTTTTAATTTAAAAATGTCAGTTGTTTATCTCAAAATAATTTTATGACCATCAAGATGTGTTTTCAAATATATATCTAAACACTTTATATTAAAAATTCCGGCTAGTCTAAAGAGTTACATTTGCTAGAATAAAAAGAGTAAGAACTGCTAAATCAAATGCTTTATGACCTCCTTTATGACCTTGAGAAAGAATTTCCTTATATTAGTATTAGAAGTTGATTGTAACTTCTTTCACTAGGTATATTCCCTGATCTTTTCATCCCTGTCCAAGATAGTGGATAAGACACTGGTTTAAAAAAGACGGCCAGGGATAAAATTAGAAGAAACTGAGAAGTTATATTGACATCCTAACAGAAGTTATAACAGTACAGAAATTATAGAGTAAAATGCAACTGCCACTCCCTGGATGGAACATGGCTGGCAGCCCCATGATGATTCCCCACACAACAGCAAGCACCTGCTAAGGGGGATGGAACAGAGAGTGAGGTGGAGGCACCACAGCCAGGCTCTGTAGAAATCCTTGCAGGGAGGGGAACTTGACAGTACTTTGCAGTTGATAAACTGCACAGCACCTGTCAACCAAGGGAGAAAGAAAAAGATTTTCTGCTGCTGAACCAACTGCGACAAAATCTCTCTCCTCAAATGAACTTGGTTCATTAAAGCCTAACTGTAATATTAACACACACCTCCATCCCAAAGTTACCCACCTCCAAGGTATGGTCTCCCCTCCACCAAGAGTATCTATAAAAGCAAATCAAGAGAATTTTACACCAATTGGTAACAAAGGTATTTATGACTAAAGTCACTCAAGCTCCACTTAAACATAAAGAAATAGTATAAAAGTAAGTTGAGAATGGGAGAAAAGTTAGGGAAGACTCCATTATCCAAGATCCCAGCTGGTCAGCTGGGATCAGCTGACTGGCTGAACCTGCATTCTCCACCTATAGGGATGCCTATTGATTAAGAGCTGTACTCTATGCACACTGAATGCTTTTATTGGGCATTAAAGCTTATGTCTGTATTGCTCTGAATATGTTTTTCCAGTCAGATACTATACTGACAACCCCTGAACCTTATTAACCTGTCACAACTTGCTATTAAGAGTGTTATTTGGTAAACTCTTAGTGTTAGTTCTTTGTGGGCACTGGCAGCCACTGACAGTAGATAACATACTCAGGTTAGTGGGAAGACATACTGAGGGGTCTCCCTTATGCTCTTGGCGTATTTCCCTGAATAAGTCAGTTGAACCACACTCCAATCCAGCAGGACTGTTCAGTGAGGGATCCCCATAACAGGACACTGACAGACTGGTCAGGCACAAGGATCTCAGCTTTCCTGGGGTGCTGACAGAAAAATAAAACACGAAGGGTCAAGGAAACCTCCCCTTTTCAGATGACACTGGGTTTTCTGTGAGGCACAGGTTTCAACCATTTCCTTAATTCTAAACCTGTCATAGGGACTACTAATGCAATTATTTATATCTTAGTAATCTTAGAAAGGCTTAACTCTAAAAGTTTTCCGTGTTACAATGTCAGCTTCTTACAACAAAATATAACTTTTTGATTATAATTTGAGCTTTGAATGCTTACTTCAATAATGGTAACTACCAAGAAAACTACTTGCAGGGTCTTATGAGCAATAAAGTATGTTTTGTTACTTTTTCTGCAACAATAACAAAATTACATATAATCAGTTATTAACACCTTGATAAACAACTGAGAATTAGCATAAACACTGCATCACGGTAGAAAACAAGAAGAAAATATTAAATATTAAGAAGGTTTTATCATTTTTAGTGAAGATGATACAAGAAGACAGAAGAGTTGCCCTTGGAGCATTATTTTACCTACAACAGAAAAATTTTCTTCAAGAAAGAGACTTCTGGGCACTATGGCAAGCCTACAATAAAAAATAAAAAAATTAAACTCACAAAATATGACAGAAACTACACTGTCTAAGGCAACAACTTAACTGAGTTCTAGAATCTTAATTTCCTATATCTAAAGAAGCATAATTTTCATGGGAGTTTTCAGGATACCCTGTCTCAGATTACAAATTTGATTTTGACACAAGAGAGCTATTTATGATCACAACTCTCTCTGAAAACTACAGTACCCATCTTGTATCAGAAGCTTGACAAGTAGCAGACATTCTCTGTCTGGGAATCTGTGACAGAAGAATCAAGAGCTTTCTGCACTTAACAGCTTCACTGTACAGGAATAACATGCTTCCTACCAGCATGGCCATTAACTCTGAATGTCCATTTACTCAGGAGTTGATGATAGGGAACTGGATAAATGTCAGCAGCAGAGCAACAGGGACATATCTCATTTTGCTTTTCAAATGGTGTGTTTCTTTGCAGAATGGAGTCCAAATGGACAACCAGGAGCAAAACACGGCCAATAAATGACTGAGTGCAAACAAAGACTGAAGTGTAGAGAGATGAGCCTGCTGTAATGTTGAAGCCTGACATTCAGAAGCTGGATGTCAAGGCTCTTGAAAGACAACATCTGGATATGACAGTCCAAAGCAACTCAAAGAAACAGAGCTGCATCTTCTACTCAGCACACTTCTTTCAATTAAAAAAAAATAAAATACAATTCCCAACATCACAGAGTGCTTCTTAGTAGAATATTCAATTGCTTAGTCAGTGTTCTGCTTTGTCTTATTAATATGGAGACTTTCAAAAACACAAGTAGTTCACATCTGTGGACACAACATAAAAATACAGATATTAGAAGAGTAGTAGCACAGATTCCAGTGACAAAGAAACTCACTTATGAAATGCCTACAATTCTATTAAATATATGACTCCACAAAAGGGTCAGCTTAAAAGGCAGATCAGAAATAGTTATAATGAAAGCACAAAAAGTACATGTGGCACTTGGTAG
Organism: Anabacerthia variegaticeps; assembly: GCA_035583185.1. Lineage (NCBI taxonomy): Eukaryota > Metazoa > Chordata > Aves > Passeriformes > Furnariidae > Anabacerthia > Anabacerthia variegaticeps. The sequence goes on along the minus strand of JAWWEW010000131.1, from coordinate 36,007,692 downwards.
GTGAACAGTGTGCAACTGCGCTCTGGTAACTGTTAAAAGCAGAAATCCTCATAATTTTGATACCCACTTTACTGGTTTATTCTAGTGTATGCTTTAAATTAGATAATTATGATATCAATGAAAAGCTATATACTCCTAGATGAACATTTCTTTTAAAGGTGATTTTATCCTTCAGACAGTTTTCATATTAGACTATTTTCATATTTACAGCTTAGAGGTCATACATAAAAAAATATCCATTATGCAGTTGCGCTGTGGTTGTGTAAACATAAAAGTAATATAAAGAGGAGTTTATCTCAGAGCTACTTCTCTGTCTTCCACAGCCTAATCCGCCCTAGCATAATATCCACCTCTAAATAGTAATCTTGCTATTACTCATCCTAATTCCACTACCACAAAAACCTGTCTTGTTTTTCATCCTCCCCTGCTTCTGACATTGATTAGAAGATTGTCTGTGTGCCTGGGCTTACACAGGTGTGGGGTTTATATCTAAAACTACACTAACAGCTCTATCTTAATTATGTACCCTTAGTTACCACTGATGCAGAGAACTTATTTAAAATTATATAAGACAGAAATGCCAGCAAGATTACTGTCACAAGTTTTTCCTTTTTTTATTCAATAGAAAACTGTGAGTAAACAGGCATCCAGAATTACTTGAAAGTGGATGAAGTATTATTCTCACTTTTTAGTTAGTCTTTTCTTCAACTCCAATATTAGAGTAATACTAAGAGAATTAAAACTATATGGAATGAATTTCACCTCAATGCGCCTTTTATAGGCTTTAATTTGCACTCTATTGCAACAAAAATATGAGCCTTACCTGCAGAAGATATTTTGAACTAGCAATTCCCAGAGATTCCTACATCCTAGTTAGGCAAAGAAGACACTTGGTAAGTTTTTCTCAAGGACCTTTCAGTTCTTAATTCTGCACGACAGTGACTTTCTCTTTCCAAAGCTCAATAGTTGCAAGACAGTCACACATGGGAGGACTTAAAAGAAAAGTGTCATCTTTTCAAAGAAATGAACAAACTCTTGAAGAAAATGAAGAGCACCATAGCTTTTTTCAGATCTACAATGACTGAATCACAAATATCATACAATATAAGCTGCAATTTAATTTACCAAAAAAAAATAAAAATGGTGGAAGAGGACTTGCAGTATCAGAAATGGGAAAAATCATGCCAGAAATGGGTCCGTGAAGAAAATGAAGAAGCTAGCCAAAGTGCCTTAAAAACTGAAGCTTTTACTGTGTTGTAAAATGGTTTTCTTGTCTTTTTTCACTTAATCATCCTTCTTCTTCCCAAGACCCCTTGAGACACCCCTTATCTATGTAGCTAAGCCCTAAAGAATTCGTCCTTGAAGGCCTCTGTTTAAGTTTCCCTATTGGCCCTTAATTAACCCTTTCCCATTGGTTGTTATCCCTTGATTTTTACTGGTAGTAGTTTGGATTCCCCTAAAACCTATATATACCCCCAGCCATGTTAATAAACTCTCTCTCTGCTTCCCTTTCTGTGGTCTCCGTATGGCTCTCTATGGGGCATCTTGGGGACCGTGAGCTGGGGGGTGAAAGGAGGAGCATCTCCCACCAGCTGTCGTAAAAAATTATGAGTAGTCTGCCTTGATGGCTTAAATAAACCTTATTTCACTCCTACACACTATATTGAAAATCTGGATAATCATATAGCCAGATAATAGCAGCCAGGAGACAGAGTACTACATGGAGAGGAGGATTAATCTTTCCTGCTACGTTGTTAAAGACTTGAACTGCTGTAATTTACTTAAGCTCTGTGTATAAAGACTTACATGTTTTGGCAGGTAGGTATGATTTCTTCCTTTTATCCCAAAAACATTGAATGCATCACAGCTGGTATATTTATTATATATAAATAAAAGTCTTCTTTAGTGAAGACTCAGAGGCAATCTGCGCAGACAAAAGTGCTCTGGAGCTGAGGATCCCACCAAGGGAGGGAGATGAGCTTTCCTACCTGGCAACACTTTGATAGTAGAACAGAGAGGCACCCCAACCCCCCATTCTTGAGCAGGAAGCGGTGGAGTCAGGACTTGGAGGCAGCTCTGACCCAGCAGATAGCAGTGTGGGCAGTGCCAGCAGGAACAGCAACCACCCTCACCCACAGACAAACCATCCCCAAAGAGCGTGAGCAACCAGGCATGCAGCAGTTCTGTGGGCAGTTTGTGCAGGCAGGCTGTGGATACCCTGCTGGCTTCAGAGCTCAATTGGTGTCTTCAGCCTCATGGGAGAAGCTCTGGTATGGTATCTACTCAATGGGGAGCCCAGTCATCCAAACTCCCAAAAAAGGATGTAGTGACTCAGTCTTCAGAGGCAGCCTCTCTTTTCACAGTTCTTGAGTGGACAGACAGCAGTATCAGCAATGGGGGAGCAAAGTTCTTCCCGCTCTAAGTAAAGATCAGGTTCAAGACCACCTGAAGAACCTGAATTTAAGTAAGTCTATGGGACTCAACAAGATGCATCTCAGAGTCCTGACAGAATTGCCTGATATAATTGCCAAGCCACTCTTCATGATACTTGAAAAGTCATGGCAGTCAGATAAAGTCCCACCTGGGTCAGGGCAAACCCTGGTATCAATACAGGCTGGAGGATGAGCAGATGGAGAGCAGCCCTGACAAGAAGGACTTGGGGGTGCTGGTGGTTGAGAAGTTAAACATCAGCTGGGAATATGCACTTGCAGCCCAGAAAGGCAACTGTATTCTGGGCAGCATCAAAAGAAGCATGGCCAGCCATGCCTCAACTTTGAGGGAGGTGACTCTCCCCCTCTACTCCAGTGACCTAATTGTGGCCTTCCATTACCTGAAAAGAGACTACAAGAAATCTGGAGAGGAACTATAATACAAGAGAATATAGTGACAGGATAAGAGGGAATGGATTCAAACTGGAAGAGGGTAGCCTTAGATTAGATACTAGAAATTCTTTACTGTGAGGTTGGTGAGGCACTGGAACAGGTTGCCCAGAGAAGCTGTGGATGCCCCATCCCTGGAAGCATTCAAGGCCAGGCTGGATGGGACTCTGACAAATGTAATGTAATGAAAGGTGTCCCTGCGCACAACAGGGTGTTGGAACAAGGTGATGTTAAAGGTCCCTTCCAAGCCCTCTGTGATTATAGGTACGCAGGTAAGTTTGTATTGCCACAAAATGGAATGGCATGGATGTTTGAAAAAATCAAATCACCGTCCTGGAACTTTGGGGCATACACAGTTTAATGACAATTTTGTTTTAAAAGAAAGTGGCCAAAGCAATGTGTTTTTTTTAAGTGTATGCTTCTTCACAGGCCTGAATCAACTTAGGGGAAAAGTTTTATTGGCCAACGCACATTGGCAAAGAATTAGTAAGTATTAGGAAAGTACAAAACGAGATAGAAATTAAGAAGTGCAACTGATTAGTAGACAACTATTTTTATATCACACAGGGGGGAAAGTATAGGGAGCTTAACCTTCACATTTACATCACAAAAATGTCTGCAAAAAAAATTACAAAATCTCTATTATTTTCACTTTCTCTTTGAGCACGCAATCATGGAAACAGGAAAAATCTTCAAATCTTGGTATGATTTGGTACAAGCCATGCAAAAGAAATAAACAAGTAATATTCGAGGTACTCTCTTTAATATAGCTATCAAACTTTTTATTGTGATAATTTTAGAAGTTTTTACTCAGAATTAAGTCAGTCTAAGATTTCTAAAAATCAAGGATGAAAAAAAGAGAGACAATGGGCCAGGGAAGTAGGCATAAATGTGAACACTGAGGATGAGGAGAAAGATTTAATGGAGGAGCTTCCTCTGATCCTTGAAATTCTTTTTCTGCACAGTCCAAAACAATGCAAACCATTTTCTTGTATGGACAGTACATACTTGTAGAACCAGCACCAGAGAGTTCAAAAATACCTCATATTTACCAAACACAGGAGAACAATTACCTTGCTTTTATTTTTTTTTACTCAACTATATGCTGCAATTACTAAAAAATTAGATGGATAATATACTGCAATAAAGTGCCCTCCATCAAATCACATATTTATTATGTCTGCACGGAAAAATCTTATGGCTATTAATGATGTCTTTGTATAACTGTTTCTTAAGACACAAAGGTGACTACTGCAACGAGCACAGCAGAGTTGTGCAAACTAGGATGAAAGTATTAGCTGAAGAATCAATGGCTCCATCCCATGACAAGGGATGAAGTGACTGCCAACAGTAAGTATGTTTGGTTACAGAAGGAGAAGGTTATACATACTATCTGGATGGGAAGATAAATTATTTAGTACTTTTTAGTGAGTTTTTAAACACTTTTCAAACTCACAAACCCCTAGGCTTTTAATCTCTTAACTGGAATGAATAAACTAAATGCAAAATGAGTTTAATTTTTCATGAACATTTAGTTTAAAAACCACCATTCTTTATACGCTTATGTTCCTGACCAAAATAAAAACTATCTACTCCCAACTTGTAAATTATAGTCTTTTATTGCTATAAATGTTTAAAATATGTCACAATTTTATTGTCTAAAACAGTTGGCAGCAGGAAAGCAGTACAAGATGGTACTTCAAACTCCGGCAAGCAAAAATTAAATTCATGTCTTCTCTGTTGATGAAGTAATAGGTAGTGTGGGAAAAGTCAAGGAGATATGATCCAGTAAACTGGCACATCATTATGCTTCATATCAGCCTTCACAGTATATATTACTTCATCAATCTCACACTACATATAGTAAACTCCAAGCAAACCTCTAAGGAAAATCATGTTCATTCATACCCTGTAATTAAGATATTTTGCCATGCACAGTCTTGACTTTTACTAATTCAAGGGCTTACTAACTGAAGATTTTTGACAGGATCTAATTATTAAAAAAAAATAAAAAAAATTAAAATCTGCAAAAGTCTTTAAAAGAGCAGAAGAAAAAGCAGAGAAGCTCAGAATACAAATTAGCTTTGTGTGTGCAATTAAACACTGTTAGCAATAAAGTTGCAACTAAATTGTTTAAAATCAATTTGTTATAGTAGACAAAAATTAAGATACGGCATCATTAAAAATTATACATATTTGCTTAAAATTAGTAACACATTTATTTCTAAAAGCAAACAAAACCCAGAGACACCTAATATGCTGACCCTGAAACAACCACCTTTATATAGATACAGAATCAGGCACCATCAGAACATACTACGTTAAACCTGTAAACTCTTCCCTCAAACAGATTGACCCCTCAAGTCCTTGATCTGTCAGTGGAAACTGTCAGCAAAAGCTGACGTTTCCTGAGGAAAAAAAAAACACAACACTGAAACTCTATGAACTGGACTGAGACCAATCTCATTTCACAAAGGTATTCACTGATCCACTGGAATGCCAAAAAGCTCTGATCACTAATCATAGCGACCTTATTTACACTAGTTATTTCACGTGATAGATTACCATTCTCTGGAGCGATGCAATTCCCCCAAATAAAAAAATCGTGAAAAAAAAATATCTTTTTCCAAATTATGCCAAGATCTGGCTGCAGTTGTATTTGTTTGACTCGGAAGATGCTGAGAAAATTAAGACTACTCAGAATAATTATATGAGATTAATTATCTCAGAGTAGATCAATAATCTCCGAGAGATTAATTCCTTATGTGGAGTTAGATTCACATGTGCTCTGATCTCTTGCAAAAGGAAATAAAAGCCATAAATATTGGTTAATATTAATTAATTGGATCATTACAAATAAAAGAATTGATATGTCGTAGGGTTTTACCCTCTCTTTTTCACTTCCAAGGACCTTATTCAGTCAAAAATCTAAGCAAGCTAAGCCTCTAAGCAGTACATGCTTAACACTTGGTTATCAGAGATTGACAGAATGGCTGAGGTTGGAAGGGAGCTCTGGAGGTCATCTGGTCCAAATCCCTGCTCAAGCAGGGCCACCTAGAGCAGGGTGACCAAGACCATTTCCAAAGGTAGGTATTTCACAGCTTCCCTGTGAAACCTGTACTCCATGCTTTGGAACAATAATGCAGTTTTCTTTTAAAGACTCAATTTTGTTCATCCCTAGTGTAATTTGACTTTAAATCGTCTTCCAGGACCTGAGTTAATGCCCACTGACATACTATATTGATTTTGAATGCACAAATCTCTTTCATTTTATCTTTTAAAAAAACTCCTATAACTTGTTAACAAATTATTTGTGTTAATTATGTCAACTATGAAATGCTTCCTCCACATTAAAAAAAAAAAAAAAAATAATTCCAGCTCATTTTCAAAAGCTCATTTACAAAACATTTCTAGTTTTCACGGCTCAAAAATAATGCAGAAAAGGAGAATCTGTCCAAAGCTGTTAACAGCAAACTAAAGCAACATTTATGAATTTAAAATTAGCAGTTTTGCATAATTTATATTTACAATAGATCTTATGTTACAATGCAAAATGCATCAATTTTGGCCTAATTTTCAACACTTGCAAAATTAATGTCTCCCAAAGACTTAACGTGAATGGACAGGAACAATGAAAAGAAGCAATTCCTACATCTTCTATAGAAAAGAAACCTCTATGGAAAAAAAAAAACAAACCAACAACTTTTCTCAGCTAAGAAAAAAGACTATACACTAAACTTTCAGAGAAAGTTGTGGTGATGTTTTGGCAGGAAACATATTATTTAGGGTATTGCAACAAGTGAATAGTGCTAATTAGCAACTAGATTTTTATGAACATACATTAAGTATCTTTCTTTCTATAAAATAAGATTCTATTAATTCAGAAAATGTACCACGTGAAATATACAAATGTTATGAAGTACAGCTTCAGATACACAACAAATAAAAACAACTTCATCACTTGAGCTTGGGGGAGGACGTGAGGAGAGGGGAAGTGTCCCAATTCCCACACACCTCTTCAGAGCCAGTGAATGTGCAGTTTTTCTTCCGGGTGATGGTAGTATGGGTTTATCAAGGTATTTCTTACCTTCTATCAGGTAAAAGTCACAGGAATGAGCATTCCCAAGTGAAGCAGAAAGATGAACTCACAGAGCTGAATCCTGCATTTTAAGGAAATCTTAAGGAAGCATATTTGCTTAGTTTGATATCTGTAGATTAGATGTCAAATTGCTTGTCAAAGCCCTCACTAAATTTAAAGACAATGAATAACTATTATTGATGGAATTTTGCTGGAACTTACCCCTGAAATTAGGCAAGAGATGGTTGCCTCCTCTGGGAAATCATAAACACAGACAGATGTTATTTCCTATATTAAACTATTTTGAGATTCTCCTAGCGTTAACATTCCAAATAATCAATTTCAAGTGTGTATCTCTACTCCAAAATCAAATAAGAAAACAGACATCTTATCTCTACCAAATTAAAATTCATGCTGAAAGAGCTACACCTTGTAGCCATTATCTCTGTCATCTAAATAAATTTAGAGCCGCATCTGCAATCAAATAAGCCATCAGCCACTGAGGTACCATTCACACATTTGAATATATACCTAATATTAATGGTTCCTAACCACTACAGAGACAAGGGCAGGACTGGAGGGACCGATGATGAATATCATCAAGTTAAAGGAATTTCATTTCTGTCTTTTCCTTTCCATGTCTACTGTGGCCCTGATTATGAGGCAGTGTTATTCTTGAACTTAAAACACGTTCTTTCCTTACTGTCTGGAATGCAAACAATATTCATTGCATAATGACCATTTTTTGGATCAGATTTTTTGAGGGAGAGAAGGGAATTAATTCACAGTACCTTCCAAATCTAACCTCCAGCAATGTAGGTGAAATCAAGACTTCACAAAATCATCTGCCTATTTCCTTATCTGTACTTCATCCTGCTTTCTCTTCCCTGTTTCCAAAATGCCTCACCTAGCCTAGTGATCATTACCAGATAAAACTGTATAGATTCTCTTTCCACTCTTTTATTTTTCTTTGTTCTGGTGCCTTTGCTTTGTAAACTCAGTCCTAGCTTCCTTTCCCCACACTCATCTACTCTTACCAGATTTTGTACCCATTTTTCTCCCTTCCTTTTCCCATGTCATTTATGGCACAAATCTCACGTGCCACATTTTCAATTCTAAGCTTGCCTCAGCAGAAACTCCAATTTACTAGTCCACAGGATTCTGGTCTAATGTTCCACAGAATGTCAAGGTTAATGATGCTAAATGACAAACAGATCTAGTTACCTAAGAAGAACTGAAAGATTGTCATTGGGAATGCAAAAAATGGTATTATTAAGAATTTTAAAACTTGCCCAAATTTGCACCTGTGTAGTAGACAATAAGGATGGATTTGATAAAATCTCCTTCTCTGAATAATTTCACCTTCCTTCTTTAAAAGGTCTTACTGTGCTAGTTTGAAGTGCAATAATACATATAAATTAGCAAAATACTGTTTTCTCTGCTTGAGGTTCCCGAAATACACATTTTGCCTGAAAATCTCTCTCCAAGTATTCAACTTGATGCAGATACCTCACTTTAGGAATCCCAACCATCACGCCTTATATGCAACAGTGTCATAAGCCACATAAAACTGAAAATTGAGAAATACTAAACAAACTTTAACAGACATTTCATCAGTTCTACTTACAGTAATTGAATACAAAATTCTATAATGTATTAGAGTACAAACTGTTTGAGCTAAATCATGGAAGTGCCTAGATTGCTCTATTACAATATTAATTGTTAAAGCTGACAAAAGGAACATTCTGTCAAAAAATATTAAAAATCAAGTACAGATTTAAAAGTATTTGGCAAATGAACTGCAATTATTTTTACAAAACAGCATACACTTATGCCACACAAATCACTTTCAATTATCATTACTTCAGTTAGCTAATTTGCTCATCTTAATGATAGGGAAAATTACATAGAGAGGGGTTTTTTTAACGTGGTATTTCAAAACCTGAAGTTTATATAAAATAATGTACCATTTTTCTAAAAAAAAAAACCCTACTGTAAAATGTACCTCTATTTTTACATAAGACTACAAATTTATGCATGTGTGTGTATATATATATATATGACCATGACACTTTCATGATGTGTAAGAAGAAGAATGTACCTAGGAAAGAACACACAGCACACTCAGTCAGCAAACTCAGTCACAGAGCATCCATGCTAGTCACTACAAAAGGCTGACAAGAAAGCTGAGTTCTTTCCCTTTCAGAGCATCAGGCAGCTCACTTCTGACAGAAAGTGGCCTTTATCCTGTTTTTTAGCTCTGAAATTCTCTGAAACAGGCTCCTGAGCTTCCATCTGAAAAATAAGCAGATGGAAGCAGCAATGACTCTAAGCAGCATCGATTCTTTAAAAACAGGTTTGATGGAGTAGCTGTTTTACCTGGTCACTCTCTAGTTACAAGGCACACATGAGATAACAGAGAGCACAGTTTCAAAGTCCCGTCAAATACGGGGCATCTGCATACTTTCTCTCCACTTTTAGAAGACTGCCTCAGCCAGCTCATGATAACAAATTCTACATTCATCCTTATACTCTCGAAGCACACCTCTTTGGCATCACAAGGAATCCCGAGATATCCCCTGGATCACAGTGAACAGGCAGGAATTGCCATAGCTCTATGATTAGTTTATTCATTTGGGAGGATGGAGAACCGAGTTCAAGACCCTGTTATAATGAATGCTTCTGTAAGCCTGCTTTCCCATCCCAAAGGGCTGCCTTAATCACTAGGTTACAGAGTTCTTCTTTCTGGCTTAAAAGACATTTAAGTACTTAACTCTAAATACAACAGCTCTATCATGAAAGCCTCTGAAAGGACTAGTCAATTGTTTAACACAAGAAACTGAATTTAAAACTCTTACAGAAAGGGGGGAAGTGTGACTTTAGTCTCTCAAATATTTCAGCAAAATACTTTAAGCAAAACCATTTTACACCATCTTTCTGGCAGCTCTTTTCTCATCAGCTCATTTTAGGACATTGTCTGTATATCACCATGGTAAAAAAAAGATGTGAGCATTCATACTGCATTTCCACTCTTTTCACAAATAAGGCCACTGATGCAAAGGTTCCTTGGAGCTCAATTCCTTGGTCACATTTTGTGAGACATGCAAATGCTGAGGAGCAACAAATTATCAGCTTATGCAGCTATGGAATTTGAAACTAAAAATCCAAAGGAGTTTTCTTCTCATTACTTGACAGGTGAGGTATGAATACATTGACATTTAAATGCTTGATTTAGATGCCTGCAGGGACATTTAGGCACCAGCATCCCTCTTGCAAATTTGTCTCTTAAACACTAAGATTTACAGACAAACAATACTTGTAATAATGAATTTGAAGAGTTTAATAATAATGTAATCAACTAATCTATTTAAATTATCTGAGTTCCTTCAGCTGACCTGAATAAAAATGTTGCTATTAACTCTCAAAGAATCATAGAATGTTAAGGAGTTGGAATGGACCTCAAAGATCATCTAGTCCCAACTCCCCCTGTCATGTGCATGGACACCCACCAGGTTCTTTAAGGCCTTATCCAACCTGGCCTTGAACAGTGACAGGATTGGGGCATCTACAACCTCTCTGGGCAAGCTGTTCCAGTGTCTAACCACTCTCACAGTAAAAAAAAAATATTCCTAATATCAAACCTAAATTTCCCCTCTTTCTGTTTGTACCCATTACTCCTTGTCCTACCATTATACTTCCTGACAAAAAGTCCCTCTTGGCTTCCCTGTAGTCCCCCTCCTTTAGATACTGAAAGGTTTCTGTGAGGTCTCCACACAGCCTTTTCATCTCCTAGCTGAAAAGCCCAGACTTGCTCAGCCTATTTTCACAGGGGAGGTGCTCCAGTCCTCTTATCAACTTCATGGCCCTCCTCTGGACTTGTTCCAACAAGGAGCTCCATGTCTTTCTTACGCTGGGAACATCAGAACTGACCGCAGTACTCCAGGTGGGGTCTCACAAGAGCAGAGTAGAGGGGTAGAATGACTTCCTTTGATCTGCCGGCTACATTCCTTTTGATGCAGCCCAGGATTTGGTTGGCTCTCTGGGCTGCAAAACCCCAAAACACTTAACTAAAAAATCTGGTAAAGGTCACTAAAATTCACAAATGTCCCTGATTCAGAAATTCACAGTACTTAAAGGAGGAAAACAACTCACTAAGTCCATCACGTATTATACTGCTTGCGTACAATAAACATAAATACAATTTTACAAATTATAAGCAATTGCTTTTTTTGTCACAGGTAAGATTTACTTGCTTCCGTTTCAGCCTTGTGTTATATAATTCACAACATAATAGCACACTAACAGCAGGCATGTTTTATATACAGGAAACAAACAAAAAAGAAAACCAATAAAACCCAAAAGAAACCAACAAACATCAAAGAAAAAGGATCCTACAGAAGTCCCCACCTATGATGTTCTGACACAGTTTAGGACCAGTTCTGCTTGGGTCACTGGGCAAACTGCAAAGGTACTTATCCAACAGCTTCTAGTGCTAACTGCTAATGCCCTGAATGCAGAGTTGCAACACAATTCCTTTATTAACCATCTCCATCATATTTTTCAAGGACTTTTAGGAACAAATAACTTCCTGCTGCATTTAAGTGAAGTAGTCTGCTTTTCACTCTGATATAGATGGGTAGGTTGTAAGAGTAAAAATGTAACTTAAAATGTCTTTTTCCTACACGAGTACTGCGGAAGCCACAAGCTGGGATTCAGAGTCATTCTGCTTCCCTAATAAGAGACAACAAATAGCACTCATCTATTTTTGGAAGGTTAAACTTTTGACCATGCTAATGACTGTGCTTTTCAAAGGCTTATTCTCTTTTCTTCTGTGAGGGGAGTGCTGCATGGATGTTCTCACACATCCAGGCACTGATAAAAATCCCTTTGCATCAAATAGGGATCTGTGTTCTGTTGTCAAATTGCTTTAAAGCAGACTTTATGCTAAAAAAGAAATAACAGACAAACATTCCCAATAACTGTATAGCTTTACTTTTAAAAACAATGAAGTGACTCTCTTGTTCAGTACGCTCCAAATCACAAACGCTGAGAGACTGAAGTTCTCAATGATTTGACCCTGCCATTAATAGATTAATTGTCCTGCAATGAAAGAGAGGAAAATAACCTGTTTCAGAGCAAGAAAATTGTATAGTAAACATAGAAAACATTTTCCCATTTAAGAGATCCTAAGCATTTGACATCCTAAGAGGCTGATGAAGAAAGTGTGGTTTAACTAGTAAATTATTTTATTATTTCTCATATTACAATACTGAGTCCATGAAATCTTTAGTTTGCATGCCATGCTTGGAACTCCAATTCTTTACCAAAAAATAATCAAATATTTCTGTTGATGGGAAAGTTCTTTACAAATCTGGGAGACGGCTGACTGATGAAAGTATTATATAGAAAGAATATAGCTCTTTCTTGATGCCTTTCAATAACTCTGTTCAGTAACATTTCACATAACTAAATAACTACCTCTTTGCATTTCTTCACTATGAGAGCATAGTGAAGTGTAACATTTTCTATACTACAAGTAGTTTCACAAGACATATGTGGCAATGAACAGTTTAACTTTTCTATTCATGCTCATGACTAATATGACTTTTGGAGAACAGAGATATCACTAAAAGGCTTGAAAAATCCTATACATACTTCTTACCATGGATTTTATCATGCATATTTAATTTGCATTATATGGCACTTACAATCTAAGCATGTAGGTTAGAAGTTATAAACGTAAAAACAAATCAGAAGGTATAGGGATTTCATTAGAAGAATCTTATTTCCATGCTGGACACTCATTGGCATAAAGTCACTGAATAGGCATCAGCATTTCTGGAGATCAGCAAAGTGAGTGAGCCAAATAAATGGCAATTAGGATTGCTGTGTGAGGCAACTATTAATAAACCATTAAACAGAATAAAACAAAATCAAAAAAAAAAAAAATGCTGTAAGCACAAGATGAGATTTCCTGGAAGGGGAAATATAAGAAACTCTATGTGAAGCCTTTCGGATGGAAATCAGCCTTTATTTGCTACCTAATTACATTTCTTATATACTTGCTTATCACATATTCATTATTCATATTTTTAAAGTAAATAACTATAAATGGAAAATAATAACAGATGGTGCAGAAGATAAATCTTTTATACAGATTTAAGCACTGTCATCTTACAATAATTTCATACAAGTTCTCTCCTTTCTGTAAGAAATAATTAGAGTTATGACAGAATTTAAAGAAATTGGACAGGACACTAAAAGGCATTTCATAACACTTAGGTTAATTAAAGTGTAATATAATTTTCCAAAGGAAGCGATTATATTTTATTAAAATACCAAGGGAGGAAAGGAAGGAAAACGTGGTATATCTGTATACCTAAAAAGTAGTATTCCTCTGCTCAGGCTTCTATGCTACATCTACGTAGACTTCTAGAGAGAGACAAAAACTAACTGCCCAGGCACATAGAACTGAGATTTCCCAGATCTTTCACTAGCTAATAGCTAGCGAGCATTCCATCCATGGGACCAGTTTAGAGCTACTCCAGAGTGAACCCCTCTGGAGCACACATAACAGACACTGAGTGCTCAGCAGCATAGACTGTGCTATCAACACTGTCTGTTGACGTAAACTTAGCCACTAATGGTCAACTATAAGAACCAAAACTAAAAAATGACATATGTAAGCTTGCATTCTGCACTGTGAAAGCACAACCAAAGAGTTTTATTTTCAGGAGCAAATTCATTTGCATCAGCCTAAACTACTGACAGAGTCAGCTCACATTGATCTGCAAAATGTTATGTGGCTTTTCAGTCAGTAGAGTTTGATCTATCAGCTTTAAAGGATGCTGTAGCTGCAAGTCAGCCAGCTGCAATGGGCTTTCCCAGTTAAGATGCCTCATGCCCAGACAAACTTCCCTGGCTGTGATGCTATGGCCTGAATGGCACTTAGAAGAGACAGTGAACCTAAAGGACACACAGCCTCAAAATGGTTCAGTCACTCCAGCACAGTGCTCAAGACTGACTGGTATGCTCAGCTGGCCTCCACTGTTCTACATTATCCAATTTACAGAAACCTTCAGTGACAGTGTGAACACATTCACTCTGCAAAACAGTATTCCGGCACTTGAAATAAGAAGCTTACTTAGGTTTTAAACTCAACATTCGTAACAATAAACTTTACCAGAATACAAAGAATAAAATACCCTGGAAAACAAGAATTTCTTATTGTTCAGATATATGCACCAGCTGCCTATCCTTCATACTACTTTACTATATTCACATCTATTTCAAAGCAGTTTGGAGGGAATCCAAAGAGCTACCAGATGCTGTTTGCTGTTCCCCAAAGAGAACCACAGATTATATCATAATAATAGACTGCAAATCAGACTTAAAAGTGATACATCATAAACCCCTTTTTATGGTTCCACTCTGTGCTTTGAGGTTTCTAAATACGACTTTTGTATTTTTTAATGTGTTTATATTTTCTTTTGTTTTCTGCAGCTGGTTTCTTTGGCTATCACTCATGCTGCCCAAATGGCAGACAGAATATTGTTCCTCATATTGACCTCTGCAGCACTGCTTGCTGAGAGCATATTTTAATTTAGATTTCAAATACTGGCACAGAGAAGTGTGAAAGGCTTCCTGCATTCATAATGGAAGGTGCCAGTAAGCACTCAAGAGATGTGACATTAGACACACGCAGGCCTAGCACAAGTCAAAATGAAGATAATTAATCTCAGTCCCACCCTAAAAGAGACAATGAACATTTCATCTGATCTATAAACAACTGTGTTTTGGTAGAACAAATGCCTTTATTCTGACCACAACAGCAGAAAATCCTAAGCAGTGTGAGATCCATCCTTAGATCTACTAATATCACAAAGAAATATTAGGTAATATTTTATAGGACATATTTTTCCATTCATCATGTATTTTCTCTTCGATGGAGAAGATGATATAGAAAGATAATATACTAAATTGCAAATTCCTGTCTACTTGGAGTTTTTTCCTAAATGACACAGAGAACCAGACTCTATGAGTGCACTTTATATTATTCACCAATAATTATGGATTATGATCCAAACTGGTCTTTTCTCTCTATATGTATTTACCCTCACTATGCTTCCTAGGTAAATACACAGAAACACTGAAATCATATCCAATACCACCATATCCACCAAAAGCATCAGACAGCACTTCTGAAGCAGACACATTTGAAAAGCATCCAGACCAGCCTATGAATCTACTGGATCATTTTGCTTCCCTTCTGAAATAACAATCCTCATCCTTAAAGGTGAATATCTTATTTAAGAAGAAAAGATCTCTTTTGTTGTTTGAATTGTGACAGACTGCACTCTGATACAACGCCACTTTATCATTTCTGCTCTTATTCAGTATCTCTGTTCAGAGAAAAAAAGGTACATAATTACCAAATAGCACGACTTCTGCACCTCACACATCAGGAGGGCTGTGATGTTGCACTCCTACCATTATTTCACATACCACCCTCTGTAAGGCTGATGTGATAATAACACACTTTCAATTCACTAGCAGTAATAGGAGCACTGAATTCTTTGTACAGCAAAACTACATATGAAACAAAGGAAAACTATGAATGTATTAAGACTAGTGAAGCCTCGGATTTAACTTAAATGTCATGTAATTTCTTTATTTTTTTTTTAAATGTTAGTATTGGAAGACAATACTTCATACTAGTTGTTCTGCCACCCAGAGAGTAAATGCAGATAAATCGGACAAGTACTGAACTTTTAATAAACCAGCCCAATAAGTACTCAAAGAATTCTCATGTATTTATGTTACAGCTTTCTTTACATTTTCTATGCATCAGGAACACAGGGAAGACTAGCATTTAAATTTATCAGCTAAGTGCAAAGCTGACACAAAAATAAACACGAAGAATAAAGCACAAAAATTCTTTGCAATCACCAATGTCATGATCTATTTTCCTTCCTGCAACTGCTAATGCTGCACCATGTCTCTTGCTTTCTCTCCTTCCCCTTGGCTGTTCTAACCAAATTTCTAATTTTCAATCAATTCAAGATGACAATTCCAAAAATTGTTTTCCTTTGTCATTCTATTTTATTAATATTTTACTGCTGTTTTATGCTGCATTATAACCTATCCCCTATATTATGTCTTCTGTATAAACTATTTGGCCTTCATATTCAGTTTTCCATGACATCAAATCAGGCTTCATCAACATCTCAGAGTAACTCTTGCTGTGAAATCTCCCTACAAGCTTACTTTTAGTTCTAGTGTTTCACCATACCTTTACATCTTGTTTTGAGGAGACAGGATTGTGCATTTTGGGGTAGCTTTTTTCTGGCAGGGGGTGGTGGTGCTGTGGCGTTTTGATGCTATTATTGTAATATGACACTGCACCATCATACACTGCACTAAAGCAAATATGCCCCTTAAATACAAATATTTCCAGCATACTCATTTAAAAAACCCAACCAACCAACCAACCAAAAAAACCCACAAAGAAACAAACAAAAAAAACCAAACCAAACCAAAAAACCCCATAAAAAATCCCCACATTAGTATGAAGAGATTGGAAAGTTACTCGGTTCATCAATTCAAGTGAAACATACAGATTTCTCTCAAATCCATTAACCTGTCATTTCCAAACTATCAGAATGTGTTTCTTTCAAAATGTTAAATGTGCCTTTTGCATAAGTGCATCATATATTTTTAGAAAACAATGAGCCAGATCTGGGGTTAAAACAAAGGAGTAATGTTAACAGAATACTGATATATGAAGGAATTAGTGATAGGGTAACAGACTTTCCCTTTATAAAAATAAATCTGAGATGATATTTGCTAGTTGAAACTTCTATAGTATGCTAAAAAAATCAGAGTACAAATCTTTTGCTTTATCGCAAATGCAATAATATTGTGACAGGAAAAGTCTATGGCAGATTTCTAGCAAAAATAACCCATTAGCTCCTTATGGCTGGTTACTTTTTTTCAGCATTTTCCTTCAAATATGTTACTAGGGCTGCCAGTTGTCATGACATATTATTTATGAGGCATATGTCTTTTGTTAAGCACTGTTCTTTTTATCAATTTTTTGACAGGTTTTACTTACTGTCAGATAATATACTAGAAAATTTTACTGGCATTGACCACAGAAGAACTGTAAATTAAAGCATTGTGATATGAAAATGGAGCATACTAACTCAAATTATAACTGTTAGAGACAGGAAAGTTGTGATATTTGATTTATTAAGAAAAACTTTCTGTATTAAAAAACACAGCTGTTTATTTTTGACATGTCAAAATAATGTCAAAATGATTCATCTTCATGAAGAACAGTATCTTCTTTCACAACAGTGTAGGATAGCAATAATTATATCATTAGGAGACAATTTTTTGTTTCATTGCTCCCAACACCTCAACTTTATTAACAGGACACTGAGAACTTATACTAACCTATAGGTATAAAAGAGGAAAATGTTATTTAATCTTTTCTGCTTCATTTAATTATCTACATTACAAGCAGAGTAATACATACCCAGGTGGAGTACTGTGTTACCTGCTAACTGGCAGCTGTATGCAATTATCTTGTGCCACCTGAAAACAGTGCTTCACCAGGCCGAGCTAGCTTCAGTATCTCTGCTCTGTTGTGTTATGCAAACCTAAACAAAGTTTATTCTTGAAGCTTCTCATTTTTTTAAGAGAATGAACAGAATATGCTCTTAACATATTAAATATCTGTTAAAAATCTGTGTATCAAATTAACACACCAATAATTCACAAGTGAAGGTTTTACCTAATTACTTCACTGATACATGAGTGATATGATTGTGAAGAGCAATAAAAGTGAATACATACAAATTAATATACAAGGTCTAGTAAAGACAGCATAACCAGTATAAGGCAAAGCAGAAATCTTTAAAACCATGACATCACTGATGATCCAGGCCAGCTCAATTCAAGGTAGAACAGATATGCCTAACTAATCTGGTAGTCATACATTCTGACTGCAGCACAGAGACACCCACAACAGGCAGGAAAGCCTTAGTGATATTCTGAATGTTTTTATAAAGCTATTCCACTTCTCACCCACTCAAAAAAAAAAAAAAGAAAACAAACTCAAGCAAATGAAACACCTGCAACAAAAAAGGTAGACTTCTCTAATATTGTAGGTCCCCTTAACTGTAATTCCACTTACCTTTTTTTTTTTTTTTTTAAATATTTTTGAGCCTGGTGGATACAATTAGGCCAGAATTAATTAGATGGAAGAACTGAAAGGATAATAAATCTCTTCACAGTTCTAATGCAATTACTCCAATTTAGAAAACAGTCTAAGCAGAAGGTTGAGCTAGCTCAAATTCAATCAAATTCAATTTAGGAGGCCCTACAAGGCCATAAACTGGCTCCATCTCAAGACACTTATTCTGGCTTTTGGAAGCTCAGTACCGCTTAAAAACTCTTCCTAACCTGGGAACAGAACTCACCTCAGAGGTTTGCTTGGTGAGCTCATTCTCTTGTACATATATGCACATGTACTGCATGTATATGATCTTACGTATGTTCAGCAAGCAAACACCTACCAAGCAGAAAATTACCTGTAATTATTACATCAATTTAAAGACTTTCTGAAAATGTTGAATTTCAATTAATGCAACTATCATGCAATTTTAAGGCAAATCAACAAAATCCCCACACCAACACCACAGTTTCTGCTAGTTACAAGGCAATAGATGCAGAACCTCCAAGACAAGTTCTCTGGATGCACATTGGCAGTTGCTATTTATAGGGTCTCACGAAAGACACCTTCAGGAAGGTAATATTTATAACTGTGCTGCTACCTGTGCATCTCCTGCAGAGACTGTCTTTGAAAGACAATGGCAGGGGTGGCAGAGCTATCAGGCTTTATAAGATACATCTTTGTAACACCCAGAAATCTGTGGATTGAAGAGTTCCTTTAAACAGCCTCTTTCAACATACTTCTCTTGTGATTTCTTGATGTGAAGCCTGCTTTCATACCTTGTCTTTTGGTAAATATAATTGTAAGCATTTTCTTTCCTTCAACGAGAAGCCTAGAGTTACAGAAACTCCAAAGTGGGGCACTTTGCCTAAAATTACAGACTCTCACAAATTGCCATAACTAGGTCAACTTTTCATACATATTCTGATTTCCTGTTTTGATACTTACCTTAGCATTATTAATCAAGCTCCTAGCTTATTCAAAGGAGAGCAATAAACTTCTCCAGAGGATAATTCAGCACCTTACATTAGGCTTCTGCTGAAGAATTGCTCTCTGGAGAAGACATGTTCTCTCATACACTTTGAAGAGATCCTAGGGAGATTAGTGAGGTAATTTAGCCTGCTAAATTAGATACTTACAGTCATGCCATATTGATATCTTCTCCTAAGTCTGAATATAGTGCAACTCCACTTACATATTTCAAATGAGAGTTGGTTGTGTTGCTCATCTGCATTTAAACTGTTCTCCAAGGCAAATAAAATTGTACACGCATTACCTTTACATGGACATCTTGTTAAGCATAATGATTACCATGAATATCTCTTACAATATTGGTACTTTTAAAATGGCTCATACCTCCATACTAATCTCGTATATCGTGTTTGTTGACATACATAATGATTAAAATTTTCTTAGGACTGAAGAAAAAGACAGAAGACCTGAATAAATGTTCTTATTTAATATGCATTTGACTGATTCACAGCAAGTGCATTTAGCTACAAATTAAAGACAAGTAAAGGCTGTTCTCCAAAAATTAAAAACTCCAAATTACACATTTCCTAAAGGAAAAATTTTGGTAGGTCCTGATCAAAGTATCTGAATCTATAGATAATTTTTAAGGTCATATAACAACCTGAACTTCATTTACCTAACCTCAAGAGAGAGGAAAGAGAAACAGAGTGTGTGAGAAAGAAACCACTTGAACAGTCAAAGGCACAAAAACAATTAACAAAAAGGAGTTGTGTAATTAGACCTAAAATAATTCTTATCTACTGCCTACAGCTCCTTGGTAAACCACAAATCCATAATTTATTCATAAAAGTACTTTGTATAATAAAAGTTACTTCATAAGCATGTGACCCACGGTTTACACTTCCCCTGGCCTAGACAAGAACAGAACTAGTGGCAATAAACTGAAATCACTTTCTGAGGCCTCACTCCTGCAATGTCAAAAACCATGAGAGAAGCACAGGTGCAATTACCTTGGAAAATAAGGCTGCCTCTTTATCCTTGGCCATCTCGCTCCCTGCTGCAGCTGTATCATTATTCTAAAATGGTATGTCAGTTTTTCAATTTACATTCTGATCTTGGCCATAAAATGTTTCAAAGCCCGTCTAAGGATGCACATGATTTATTGTCCTACTGCAATCTACGTCACATTAAATTAAGTAGTAATATAATTCATTACTTTTTTAAGACTAAATACTTCTTCATATATTATTCTATTGGAAATAACAGGAATAATTGAATTCTTGACATAAACTCTACGAGAAACATGAATATGGGGATTCTGCATCTATATTCCTTACATTTAACAAACTACTGAGATGGATCTACTTTTACATTTACTTTTTGTGTTGTATAGTATGTGAAAGGACAAGGATGAATGGTTTTAAACTAAATGAGAGGAGACTTAAATAAAATATTAGGAGGAAAATCTTCACTCAGAGGGTAGTGGGACAAGGGAACAGGTTGTCCAGAGAAGTTGGATGCCCCATTCCTGGAACAGATCAAAGCCATGTTGGATGGGATCCCAGGTGGGTGGCACCTCTGCCCATGGCAAGGGTTTGGAACTAGATGAACTTTAAGGCTGCTTCCAATCCAAACCATTCTATGATGATTCTATAATATAACCATCAAAGGAAAGCTGTTACCATCTCAAATTTTAAAAGAGAAAAAAAAATAATAAAATGGTCAGTTATAAATCAATTATGCATTAATAATTCACTATAACAACATAATGCTTTATTTTTATTCAGAAAATAAACTAAATATTCTAAAGTTTTTCTGTAACTGACCATTTCTTTTCCAAGTTCCTGTTGCACTATTGTAACTGTCAATTAGTGATCCGAGAAAAAATATATAATACAACAAAAATACAGGAATTAGGTCCTCTGCATGCTGTCTCATAGCGTTTCACAATACAAATAATCTGTTATTGGCATCAAATACCCTTATGATTATGTTAATGGATTTCCATTTCCTCCATAAGTTAAACTCTATCTGTTTCTACTGTATTTACAATTGAAATATGTCACTACTAGCAAGAGAGAGCAAATGTGATATTCTTAAACAGACTCAAGAGAGTCTGCAGAAAGAACAAATAGAGTCATTGTAGAAAGAACAAATAGAGCAATGTGAAACAGGTGACAACACTGCCATGCATCCAACCCAACTGCGGTTCACAGAGCAGCTGGAGAAGAGCACATAGAAGGTAACACTGATTCACTGTCAAGAGTCAAAGGAGAGTGGAAGCAGGAGTTCTTAGTAAAACATTCAGCCCACAGAATTACTGCTGCTTGGAACACCTCTGCGTGTGCTGTGCTGCTTACACCCTCACCCTAATTAGATTGGCTACTTCAGGATGTCAGCAGCTGCATTGCTGCCCATTCCCTCTACAGTAAGAGTTTCTATTAACAGCAAGGTTTATGAAGGCCTTATAAAAGATAAAACATTTTGAAAATCCATCCCCAGTACTCTATGTCTTACTAAGACCCTAAGTGTTCACATAACCAAAACCACAGCCACAGAAATCAATAATTGCTACATTTATGGCAACATATATAGCGGCGATGATGTCTCACACTACCATTGAAAGCAGCAATCCCTGAATTTCAAAAATAGTACAAAAGAATGACTGAAAAATGCATAGCATTAAAATAAAGATGAAAAAAATAAGGTCATGTCTTAACCATGCTCTGTTAAATAGGAAGAAGGTGGAGAAAGCAAGGATCAGGTGAAATCACAATTTCTTCAAGAATTAGGAAGAGTAAGCACTGTGAGGGAGTTAACGTTTTGACTAAAGATACATTATTACAGGATAAATATGACAATAATTTGAGTCAGACTTTATCAAGATATCCTTAGAGAGGAAAAGCTCAAAGGAACAAATATAAATCTCAGAAAATATTGACTAGGTAATAGTACTGTAGGAAAAGATACGAGACAAAAAAAATAAAATATACTGAATGTGAGCAGGATTACAAAACTAGCAGTATATGCTAAAGACTGTACATAGAGAGGCTGTACAGAGTTTTAGTGGGGCAGTTTTCTTGCTAATGCATTGATATAAACAGAATGCTGTAAATATGCTGCTAATCTGTATAGTTAGAATAGTGGTAACAAGAATGCAGAACAGTAAAGAGCTATTCTGTAATGCAAGAGCAAAAAGTATGATAAAAATTAGAAGGCATATTGTATAAAGAAACAGGTAGGGGAAATGAGTTCATATATACTAGATAAAAAAGATACTATTTAAAGAGTATAGTAACGTCTTATAAAATAAATGTAAGGACAGCTAATGAAAACGATAAAAACACATATATCTACTACTTACTGTCAGCAGCGGAAATAATACAACCTCTTGGGTTTTTTCTTTGTTTATTTCTTTAATTACTTTCCCAGTTCATTCACCGCAAGAATCTTCTACAACACTAAGTCCTATCATAGAAAGATAATCACTTTCATAGATAACATGAAACAAAAGGTTTATTTCATATCCAGCCTCTGGAATTTCAGCCCATTTCCATTAAAGGTGATACTGCTCACAATATAACTGGTTGTGACTATAAATACTCCTGAAAACATCCTAGAAGCACAATTAGAAATTTAAATAATTAACTGCACAGATAATATTAGTAATAGTTGTCTTTTCTTTCTCAAGTACTGATTTAACTTTTCAACAGATAACATTTCAAGCTACAATTTAAACTTCTTTGGAAAAGTCAATTTGACACATGGTGAAGAATACCACAAAATTACCTGATAAAAATCATGTATACCAAAAAAAGTATCTTTAGGGCCCTTAAATATCAGAAGTTGAAAAGTAATATTTTTAAAACTGTCTTTCTAATGTCGGTTAGTAATATTAGAACCTATTTTTTTATAGTCCTATTTATTTAGTTTGACCAATTTCATCATTGTAATCTAGGCTTTGCTACTATTCCTATTCCTCTCTCAGAGCTCCTCTACTAGTCACAAAGTATCAAAAACTACTAAATATCTTGAAAATCTTCCTGCTTGATGCTGTAGAAATTTAAAGCACAACAACAGAAAACAAACAAAGAAAAAAAAATAAATCCCTAACCCTAATAGTGATTCCTTGAATAATGAGAACAAGAAAATAATGCAGACGTGGCATAGAAAAAAAAAATTATGTTGAGAGTATAAAGATGATGTTCCAGGTGAAAACAGTATTGGTTTCCTTGTGCATGTGGAATCATGTTGAGAGAGAAGCAATTTTAGAGTTGACATGAAGACAAAACAGATGCTCTTGGTTCTCACAGATATATTTCTAGATTTCTATGTTTACAACAAGGTTCTATTGAAAAATGCAGAGTGAATTTATTACTTTTTAATTTGTGGCAGAACAGCCATGACTAAAGACATGTCCTTTATTGTCATTCGTTTTGATCCTTATTTATTTATACTTTTTCACTCCACTGAGTAATTAATTAATTGTGTGTCTTTTGGGGTTTTTTTTTAGTTTTCTAATAAAAGTGGAATATTTTTATATTTAAGTCATACAGAAGTCTTATATTTAGTCACCCACATTTTGGTTGACTGTAAATGTTCTCTCAGTTTTCATAATTATAGTAAATTACTTATATAGGGTTTTTCTGTTTTGTTTTTTTAATTAGTCTAACTTGATGTCAACATTAAATCTAGGTACCAGTTTCCTTTTTCAAGCAAACATCATAAGAAGGGAAGGGGACCAAGGAATTTATCTTTCAGTTCTGCACAAAACAAATAAAAATTAACATCTCCTTAAATCTGCTGGGAGTCAGTTACGTGTGCGTAAGTGTGTCATGGTTTAAACTCAGACAGCAACTAAGCACCATGCACTCAGTCGCTCACCCCCCACCCTGTTGAGATGGAGGAGAGAATAAAGGGATCAACGTGAGAAAACTCACGGGTTGGAATAAGACTAGTTTAATAGTTGAAATAATGATAACAGTAACAGTAATGCTGCTGATAATAAAAATTTTAATGGAAAGGGGGGGAAAAAAAAAGGGAAATAAACCCCAAGGCAGATATACGATATAAATGACAAACAATTGCTCATTGCCAGCTAACCAATGTACAATGCCATATGGTAGGGGATACCCCTTCGGCCAATTGGGATCAGCTGTCCTGGCTGTGTCCCCTCACAAGGCCTTGTGCAAGCCCCAGTCTCCTTGCTGGCAGGTTGAGGGAAGAGGCAGAAAAGACCCTGACACTGTGCAAGCACTGCTCAGCAATAATTAAATCATTGATGAATTATCAACACTGTTTCCATCACAAATCCAACAGTGTACTAGGACCACTAGGAAGAATATTATCCTAGACAAAACCAGCACAAACTGGAAAACAGACTTTTCCAAAGTAACTGAATTCATCTTCCTCTGTTTCCCTTTTATAATTGTTTAAATGCTTACAATAAAACAAAAAATGATACCTTACTATTTAGGGTTAAAAGATTTCATAGAAGAACTGACTGCGCAGTGACTGAGTTGAAGTACATGAGAAATACAGCTGAATTCATCCATTTTTTTGGTATACTTAAGTCATTCACATGCAATTCATTCTGAAGCCTGACATTTGCAGAAACACATCAGATAACTGAACTCAGAAACCAGACGTCAAAAAGATCAGTTTTATAAAAAGCAATATTGCTGATTCTACAAATCAAAAAGTACTTATTTGCCTCTCTTTTCAATGACAGATATGGCAAAGAAATGTAACTTTCTGAAATTAAAAAAAAACAAACAAACCAAAAACCAACAAACACAAAACCAAACATAAATTATTTTGTATTTTCTTTACATTTGAAATACCTTTTCAAATGAATGTTTTTTGTCTTTGTGGATCACAGGCTTTGCCTGTTCTCTCATTAAGCTAAAAATACAGACTCACAAGTGAGGACAGAACAATGTCTTTCCCTCTCTTGCACTTTACTTGAGCTACTTCCCACAAGCATACTAAATAGTACAGCACTTCAAAGGCAGCACAAGAGCTGCCAGAAGCAAAACTATTATC
This sequence comes from Anabacerthia variegaticeps, assembly GCA_035583185.1. Lineage (NCBI taxonomy): Eukaryota > Metazoa > Chordata > Aves > Passeriformes > Furnariidae > Anabacerthia > Anabacerthia variegaticeps. The sequence continues at coordinate 35,982,479 of JAWWEW010000131.1, read as the reverse complement.
ACGTTAGAGAAATATTCACAAAAGATTTCTATTGGAGCAGTGGAACAACAGGTAGTAGAAATTATAGCTCTAGTACAGTTTGTGCTGTACATTGACGTGCTTGTCCCACCTCCTGTTCAAAAGTAAAGAAAGACACAGAACAAATATTGGCTCTTTATTTCTGAAGACAAACTAGAAGGTGCATAAAAGAAAACAGAATAGAACAGAAAGATTTTCCCATGTGCAACAGCCACTTTTTGAAAGAAGCCTGACCTTCTTCAGATTGATACAATTCCTCTGTATATGACTTTTTCTGAGATGTGGATATGCCAATGCTTCATGGCTCTAGCTAATCATTACACTGTGGGAGATTTTCTAATTTGCCAAAACTAAGAGAGAAAAGTGATTGTAATAAATAATTTAGAACAATAAAGAATACAAACTCATTTTCTTTCTCCTTCTTTTAAAATAATATTCTTGAAGAGAATTGCATAAAGGATGAATACTGGAAATCTCAAATGGAGATTTTCTGCCTTCTTTTTCCAACATGATCAGCATTCAAACCAATGAAAGATGAAAATTTGCTCAAAAGCTGCATGTCATATCCTCGGTTTTGGGCAAGTGAGTGAAGATACCAAAGAGGGATACCAAAGATATGATTAATATTGCCTTAACTCCTAGCAATGAATGTGGGTAGAGAGCAGTATTTCTTCCTTTCTGTATTTTTAATATGCTTGAATATTTTAGTCTTTGTAGTGTCAGATGTCAGTGTCTCCACTCGACACTCACTTAGTGAGGTGCAAAGTATTACATCAAAATGTCGGAAAGACTTTAATTTGGGGTTGAGAGATGAATTGTTCTCTTTCTTCATCAGACTTCTAAATCTTACGGTCGAGCCAATAGCTCAGCTGTCACACATGCCCAGAAAATAGTAACAAAGAAGAGCATAAATTCCAGCTCTGTTCTAACTTTAAAAAAAAAGTTATAGTTACATAAATTTCTAAGCTATCAGGCAATGTAGTAAGTAAAGCACAACAGTTTCTGAATTTGAAAGATTATATTCTTCTAATGTGTACTTTTTTTCTGATCAGCAACAGGAACGTAATTCCTCTTGATGCTTTAACCAGTCTGCTTATTTTTTCTTCTACTAAGAGACATCAGCTACAAACTCTTTTGTAGTAATTACACTATATTAATACAATATAACCTAATTGAAAGAAATATATTGAATAATGTCACTTCATAATTTAAAGTATTCCTAAATTAGTTTAAACCTTCTAGTATTTAAAATATTTATTGTCATAACTTCCAGTCCAGCACATTTTCAGAAGGAGTTGCCATGGATGCCACTGGCAGTGAAGCATGTAGAACTCCTAGGTACCTGGGTCTAAATTTTCTGTGTCTGACTATAGCTCTCCAGAAGAAAACTCAGTTGTGATTGATAATTTTCTTTCACAGAATTGAACAACCAGGGCAAGAGTTCTGATTCAAACTAAGGATACAGGATAAGGAGATTTCAGGTTTCAAGTTCAATCAAGAATTAACTTTGAATGATCTTCTCTTCTGCCAGTAATAAAGATGGTACCTTAAAGGTGCATTTTCTGGGTGAGCAGGGTTCACAGAGGACCTGGCTACATTTCAGAACATTGTCAATTCCTTACCTTGGAGCCAATACAGATCTGTACATACAGAACCAACAAAAAAGGCAATGCTCGGGAGAAAACATATAATGTCATACCCTCTTTTGGCTTTAAAAGCAGGAAGAATGTCCTTCCTTGCTTTCAGGTCACGAAAAACACCTTGAGGTTAGCATACTATGGATTACACATTTTAAATGCAGTGTTCTAAAAAGCATGTAGTAAGAAATGAATATAAGGGAATGTTCCTTAGCACTAATTATCCTCTAATATTTAGAATGTAATTATGACAAAAAAGATTATAGTACTCTAATTATATATTTTGTAAGCAGAACAAATTTAAATGCAGTGCTGCTGCAAAACTTCTCCATTATTTTCATTCATCTGTTCTTATTAATTTCACACTTACACTTATCACACTGAGTTGCTTTCTAGCTATGACTGGTGTACACTTCAGACATCAAGATTTTTCTTCATTGAACTAATAATTTAAAAATGTCTAGCCAATTTTTCAATATTTTCATATGTTGTGCAAGGCAGTGAGGCTCCAATCAAAAATTCTGTAGATAATGAGGAATCTTACAAGTGTTTAACCTGTACTTTGAAAATATCTAGAGGAGTTGTTTAAAAATTACCCTGCAAAAAGGAAGAAAGCTAATGCATTACTATTTGCAGAATAAAGCTTCTGAAATGAAAATCCAACATCCAAGCTTCCTAGTATACTGCCTGCAGAGTTTATAAATGTAGCTTGTTACTGAACTGCATTAATTGTTTTCCAAATGGTTGGTTAAAAAACAAGGGCTGGCAGGGAAACAAGAGGCTCAAGAGAGTCTTAGCAACATACCAAGGGTTGACTGTTACATATAGGATGCTAATATATAAAATATAGATCATATCACCATTTCCAGCTGACAGCAGTGGGTTATGCAGCAGCTGGAGGACAGGATTAGAGCTCTCCCTTCCAGCAGCAAAGAGGATGAAAGATGATTATTTTAAATCATCCTAATTCTTTTAGATTTTGATTTTTACTTTCAACATTTTCAGAAATACACTCTGGAGAAAAACAGATGGAGTTGAAATTAATCGGTATGAAATCCTATGACAGTATTTATTGCAGCACCATTATCCAAGGTCTAGCTCACCTGTCTTAGCGTGCCACTGAGGGTAAGACTGCCTTACGATTCAGACCAGGAGGCAGTAAGGGTGTCAAACAGTAAAAAAGGGAAAACAACCCAGTACGTGTAAGGAGACTGAAGTGGCAAGTACTCCTAGGACTGGAATTCAGACCAGACTGGGAGTCCAAACTCCCAAATTTCAGTCCACCAGTAAGCTGGTATTTAATTCCACTGAATATCCCATGCTGATGACTCAACAGCTTTCAGCGCAAGGGAGAACCTGTTGACAGAGCCAACTGTGCCTTGGAGGATGCTGGTACAGTGCTGTGTTACTGGCCTTAAAACTGATCGTGGCCTTTCTGCATTTTGATACCACTATGTAGTGACATAATTATCTCTACATGATAATGTAACTCAGTCTTAAAAAAAAAAAAGAAACCTCTCAAAATTAAGAGAAAATATGGTAATCCTTTAAAAAAATAACACAATCTTTAGCAAGTGTTACACCTGTTTGCAAAACCTGATGCAACTTGAGTCATACAACAGCTGAGGAAGCAGAAGCTTTTAAACTCGAGGTGAAAAGCGTAGTCAGGATGTCACAATTTATAATAATCATACAAAATACAGACATTAACTCATTAAAATTGGCTGGAGAGGCCACAGGTAGCAGTGAATAAGAACAAATAAATGTGTATTTTGATAGTTAATTGAAAATACTAAGGATATTTCAAAAATCTTTTGAAGATACTGAAGAGATTTATTAGATTCTCATTGGAGGATAGTGAGTAAAGTCTCCTTTACATAAAGGAATAGAATTATCTGTGACTTCACATTTCTTTGAAACCAATCCAAGCTTTACTATTCAAGTATAAAAAAACCCCAAAACCAAAACACAAAACAAAACAAAAAAAACACCTAAAACTAAATAAACTGAAAAAAAAGAGAATCATTATCTGTTAGTATTCTGTTTCTCTCTCCTTCCAATCCCCTGCACTTTAAATTAGTACGACATGACTTTTTTTAATCAAATCAGAATTCATAGCAGGCAGTGCCCAAATGTAAATGGATAAAAGGGACCAGGAATTCTTCTGGCTAGAATTACTCCAAGTGCCAACGGAGCAATTTTGTCACATGCTCTCATGTCAGGAAAAAACTCCTGGCTAGACTCCATCCCTCTATTCAAACAAACACTTCAATTGCTACATTTTGTTCTGCTCATTTATTTTTAACTATTATATGCTGCATGTAGTTTTAGAGTTTCAGATAAAATAATTCTGTAATATTCCTCAGGGCTTTATGCTTGAGAAAGGTCGAACTGTTTGACAGGCTTCATAAACTTGGGCCTTTGAAACAACCAAGAGTTTTACATACAGCTACTCTACTAATGTTAGCCTACTGTTTGATTTTATATGCAATTATACTGCATCCCATACACACACCAAAAACACAGCCCAGGCACCAATAAATAATATTTCTGTAGACAGACCAAAAAGACACAGTGCACATCAGCTATCAGCAGCAAAGGGATGTTATCACAATTCTCCTGCTCTTTTCCATGCCATGTTGTCTCCAAATGTCTCTGCTAAATGTAACTGAATGTGTCCGGATTTAATTTAATGTGGACTGCCCTCTATCAGTAACTTTACTGCCCTGCTCAGACTCTCTATTGATCTAAAGGCCTAGATACACAACTGATTTTACACCAGGAGATAAACTGCAATCCTGGTTTGACAGATCACACGTTCCAGTCCTGACTAGAAGAAACTGTGAGATGGCAGAGGGGGGTTTTCTGCACTCCTGTAATGAGCTGGATTTGTACTTTTCCAAATCCTTAGCAATTTGGAAAAAACTGGACATGTGGACTGATAAAGAGCAAAGTCTTTCACACACACAAACTGAACATGTCTAACCATTAATGCGTTCTTGATCTAGACAAGAGGTGCTAGGCAAGTACAAAGAGATAATTACAGAGCTAAAGGTATACACACATTTTTCCGTTCCATGTAGAACTGAACTACTAAAATTAAAATCCAACTATTCAAAATGTTTTTATTTTCTGAAAAGATATTAAGAATTTTAACAAAAAGAAGGATAATACTGTATAGAACTTCCTTTACCAAGGAATTGACAAATAAATGAAAAATATAATTTCATTTTTGGTTATAAAATCACTAGGTTGCAATCTACAAATGAAAAAGAACTCTATCCATTTATTCTTATGAAGTCAACATATACTTTTTTTTTTTTTTTTAATGTAAATCATTCAACAATACAGTGCTCATCTCAGTTGTTTTCCTAACCAGTATTCTGAGATTTAAAAATTCTTTTCCAGCTTATGGGGTAAGGAAAAAATCTAAATAAAATTCCAATAATACATCTTTTTGACACATTGTTATTTACCCAGTGGTGTGCATCTTCCTGTTGCTCATATAATAAATGTCTACTGTATTTGAATTTAAATGAATATTTTAAGCCATCACAATAGTTTTAATATACTTCTATACTATATATCCATTGTAACAGAAGACCACAGACTAGTCTTGTTTAAACAAATACAAATTAATCAAAAGCAAAGTCCAAAAACAAACAAAAAACCCCAGCATGTTAGACTCAAGTGCAGCTGTCTTGGTGAACCTTTTTTACCTGAATATTAAGACAGATGCAGAGAACACAGCAACTGAAGAACAGCAAATGATGGGTTAGTCAATTGAACCACAACAGTGAGCAGCAGAAGAGGACAGCACGTACCCTTTCCGTGCTTAAACTCAGTGTAATCATGTTGTGAAACTCTGTTCCTAGTAAGATTTTTACAAATGTACAAAACCCATGAGTCATCTTCCCCTACAAAATTCCCAGAGTACGATTTCTACTGGAGCTCTTAAAACAATGGCTTGTCTTCTGCCACTGGAAAAACAACAGGCCCTGACAAAGACTGAGAGACCAAAACACTGCAGATGAATTTAGTATGCACCTCAGTAAAGTCCTGACATTTAATAGCATATCTGATGAGGCACAGAGAATATTAAAGTATTGACCTTTCCATTTAATTCTTCAGTATAATGACAGGATCTGGGCTTTATGATAAATTTATAAATTATACTTCTACTCCTAACTTCTTTCTTGCATATCTCTTTGTTTATTACTTATGGCTTAACTTTTGCCCTGGTAACAAGTACAGCCACTTAATAATCATGAATAGTCTAGCTGAATTAACTGAAAATACAGAGACACAAACAATTATGTACACAGACAGTGAGGTTTTTTTAGGATTTAGTAGTATCAGTATTAAGCCAGCTACAATGTCAACCAAAAGAAAGAAAGAAAGAATTTAAGTCACAATGTACTAGAAATTTCTCATACTGAAGTAATTAAAAAAATAGTCATACAGGTATGGAAAGAAAGAAGATAACAGCTTATTGGATTTTTTTTCTACTTTCTACTTGCTGATTGCTATGAATTTAATTTGGTCACAGCCACATAAAACCCTCTCTGCCTGTAGACAACAGAGAATGTCCTTGCAATAAGGATGATACATCTACAGTAATAGTGATGTCCCAACAGTTTCAGGAAAATCTAATATACCTAGGAAAGGCCAATGCAAGTTTCAGGGAACTCTGGTTAAAAGGGGTGGAAAAGCTTGGCAGACTGCTTTGGATGACTGCGCCAGAGATCCACAGCAACAGGTAGACACTGAAAAGCAATAAATAATCAAGGGTGAGCATAAGCTGAGGAGGCTCTGAATGGAGGGAAGACATCAGAGGGTGGTGCAATGGGCACCAGAGTTGGCTGAGGTGGAGATAAGAACTGCAGAGCTGGTGAAATAAGAGCCAAGAGCTTTGAAGAGTCCAAGAAGACTGAGGACCTCAATAAATAATTGAAATGGTATAGTAATTTACTGACTTAAAGCACATGTTAACCTGTACCATGTAATTCTAAAAGGCAAATATTTCAGATGTCGGAAATTACCACATGGGTGAATATATTTTATATAGGACTACTCCAAATTCAGAACTCAAAGTTTCCTGCTGAGTGTTCAGCACAACCTTCTCAAACATCATAAACTGAAATCTCATTATTTTTGTGCTATTCTGTAGAGTCTGTCAACATTAAATTCAGCATGCTGCAGACTAAAAGGGGTTGGCTTGCATTTACATCTTCATCCCAATTCCCAAAGTCTATCTTCTCATCTTCATTAACTTCTGAGCTACTAACATTTTAGATACTTTTAGGTACTTTTTTACTTCCTGGTGCTGACAAGGAAGAGAGAAAGAAAATATGCATACTGCAATTGTTTCTTTGCAATCTGCATTCTCATGTCTATCCAATTTTAACGAATTCATCATTACACAAAAGGTCAAAACCCACCCCTGGTGAAGGCTGTACCTGATGACTTGTCTCACTGTAATATTAGTCACTAACATGCCTCATTATCTATCACTGCTTGCTAGTATTCAAATTAATACTTTCAAACAAGTGTCCTTTTCTTAGTAACTGTGGTGGTTTAGTTTTCTTGGTTTTAGTTTAGGCTTTCCTTGGTAACCAGGTTATAACTAAGGAAGTATTCCACACCATTTCCTTCACGTAATCTGGGGTATATAAGATGGG
>JAWWEW010000131.1:35942399-35975043 GCA_035583185.1 Anabacerthia variegaticeps | reverse complement strand
CTTGGGATTTGTTCTGTAGATTCATAGTGTTTGATTGTATATAGTTGTAATATATGTGAATATATATATATATAAATCTTTCATATAATTGTCTTTTTGGTACTTTTTTCCCTTTTCTATTGGGGTGGGGAATCCGTGTGGCCGGCAGTTGGGTTTGGCACGGAGCCAACTCAACCCTCCACAGTAACATTGAAAACTAAAAGGACCTGCCTGTGGTATATTTTCCTAAAATTTCATGTTTCCTATGTTTCATTTTCTTATTCATTACTAAAATTATACCATAATATATTATTACTTCTATAAAACAACACAAGAATGACCCAAGGATAGCTACACATTAACTGCCCGTCCTTTAAAAAAAAAATCCCCTCCTTTCCCAAGTTGTATTTCAACGTAAAATAAGCTAAAATTAAGGAACTGTTCAAAATCCTATAATGTCAAATTTGAGCAAGTCTACGATGCAGTAGAGTATGAAGGCAGACAGAAGCTTGATGAAAAATTACAGAGCCATATGGAAAATGTACATTACTGAAAATGTTACTGCTCTGAGCAACTGCTCTCAAAGTACAGCTTTTTTATGTTTTTGTTTCACAGCTAACTGGTACAGCCTTTCCCCCCCTCAAGTCATGATTATTGTAACTCATTCTACATACACTGAAATTAGTTTATCGTTAATAGAAAATGAGCAAAAGTCCAGTGCATTTTACACTGATTTCAAGACTTTATAGTGTATACATCACATAACAGCAATAAGTCAAATCTTTCTTCCTCTCACTTTTGTGCTACTTTCTGAACATGTAGAAAGCACTACATGCTCTAAATGGAACATGCCATATTATAATTTAAGATTCAAGGGTTTCCACTGAAGTATACTACTTCTTTTAACAAAATCACTTGTAAATTCGAGAAAAATTTCCCCAGATTGTTAAATTCTACTCACAAGAGAGGATGAATTACATCAACGACAATATGTGTAAAGAGGATGCAGATTTTTTCATCATATATTATCCATAATTTAAATCTAACCTCCTTTTAGAGGAAGAAACAAATTCTTGCTATTCTTTTACCAGAAACTAAAGGCCAGAGGTGAAATAACTCGTGACTCAATCAATAAAAACAATGAAGGATTTACGGACTGACACCTGGGAAAAGGTAGCTGTACTGATGTAACCGACAGACTAATGGCAGATTTACTAGCTGTGCAGGACTACAATAAATTTGACTTCAGCTATGGGCAAATCATGTTAAGAAATACTGCTATGTCAAAGAATTTCTCAGAGATGTCCATGTTGTATAATGGCATGTCACCTGAGAATGTTCTATTCTTTCGTGACCTATTCTTCATCTAAATGATGAAAGAGTCCAATTAGTATTTCTTACTTAAAGGTCCCAAAGCACTGAAAAATGTCTTGATTATCTCATATTAGACAACAATAACTAGAGAATTGATTTTTTTTTTCAAAAAAAAAAAAAAAAGAAAAAGTAATGCATTACTCTGAAATATATTACTTACGTAACATAATGCTGTGTTATGTGAAAAAGGCAGGGTACTTGCATACTTGGGATCCCAAGATAAGTACAGTTAACTCAGTACCTTTTTAATCTCTTTGAATTCCTATCTCTGTGTGTGGCAAAGCTGACCTTGAATACTGCTAATACTGATTGACTAAATTCAAATTTTTATAATCATCAAATATAAAAACTTTGAAGGAAAAAAATCAGGTGACATAAATCACTTCAGTTTCAGGGAAAGCTATGGTTTTATTTCAGCTAAGCCAGGTGGAAGTTAATTCTCTGGTTTCTATCTAGAATAATAATGATAATCAGAAATGCCACTTCTGCAAAGCTTATGAATATATAATTTTATGAGAACTCTTCTGAAGTTAATGGAAGTTCATCTGAATTTATATACATGTGAACAAAAGTACATAGAGGATCAGTATTTAAGTCCAGAAAAAAACAGTAATTATTGATGACTGGAAACAGTAAGGCAGTATAGCAACATTGTGTGGCTATCTTCATCATGCACGTTTCTTAAGAAAAACTATTAAAACTCTGCTGTCACTCTCTCTCAAGATTTAATTATCTGTAGTGCTGACCACAATGCACCCATTCAAGTAGAGGTTCTCTTGTGGTAAAACCTGTGCAACAAATCAAACGTCTTTCTTCAAAAAGACATTTTTACAGGGAATAAGCATTATAAAAAGACAAAGCCTTTCTAGACACTACAGAAGCATGTATTAAAATCCTAGAGTAAATAAAATCTAAAAAAAGTTATCATGAAATAACCCAGACAAGCCTGAATTACTGTACAGATTAATGCTCACCACCACAGATTTCACTGCTGATATAATCAAAAGATCAGATTTTTGTTTTGCAGATTTTGCAGCTGAAGAGGAAGTTCAGGATTGATCCTCTGTCATATAAAATCTAAACCTTGTGTTCAGAATTCAAGACTTAATTCAGATGTCATACCTTTTCACCGAATGGGTATTTAAAATAAACTTTTAAGTGCTTCCCTTACTAAAGATGGATTTGAAGAAAGTGTTATTTATTTTTCAGAAATGGGTCTTGCATAAAGTTAGCTCTACAGAGCTACTCCCTCAGCTATGTGACTACTCAGTGTAGCAAAGCACTTAGTCATGAACATGAGTATCTCCATTTAATAATGATATTTACACAGCACTAAAGGGCAAGAAATGATGAAGAATTCTTTATATAATAAATTTAAATTCAAATTACCTTCAGATCTACTACTACTACTACTACTACTACTACTAGTGAAACATTAGGATGGTATAATTCTGACTGCAGAAATTTCATTGTGAATTTAGTGAGAAAAATATTTTTGGTTAAGAACTGATAAACAAGTACCATTTTGCAATTTGCCTGCAGTGCACGGCATCTCCAGTTTACACACATGATTTCACAGAATTCTTTAAGGAATCTACCATAAGTAATATGAGAACCAAATCAAGCACTGAATAAAATGCAGAGGGAAAAAAAACGCACCTCTGCACAGCCACAATACACTCTTAGAGATGCTGGTGAAATGGAATAACAACCTGGGTTGAGAACAACATTAAAATGTAGACATCTCAATATTTTCAATGCAATTTGGATCACAAACTCTGCACTTGACCTCACTTGTAATGAGTACTTGATGAACTAGAAGGAGTTGATATTACACACACTTTCCAAGTTTCCATACTGATGGTCATTCTCTTATTCTTTAAAGTGTGTGTGAAGTTATAAGAACTCCAGACCACTCAGGACTTTATCCACCACATTAAGTCTTACATCCACTGTTTCCTTCTTTCAGAACATGTTCTGCCACTGCTTTTGATTTTCCTTGCAAATTTGTCCAATTAATTTCTGAAGCTTTTGTTTAGCTTAACCTTTCCTGCTGCTAATAATTCAGTACGAACATGATCCCCCACTGGAACTTCAGTTCTTTCAAAACATTCCGACTTACTCTCTAACCTCTTTAAAAATCTGTTTCTCACACAAATAGCTCAGCTGTCTGGAAAATATCTGCCTATAATTTAGTTTTCTACTTGTCTCTTTGAAAATATAAATTAATAATAATGCTATTTTAATCATATTTAAAATTTTAAATCATCAGTTTCAGTGCTGATCAGGATTTTTCCCCCTCTGCATTACAGTGTGTTTTCCATTAAGGTATTATTCTAGTAATTATAATAAATGAAAATACATTTTCAATCAACACAGTCAAGTGTGATGGGAAAAGAATACTGCCACTTGTGAATTACCTTTTCTGTAGAAAACAAATGTGGAGATATATGTTGCATGTTTGTGTATGTGGCTGAGTATGAAGAAGAAATCACAAGTCATATTCCCTCTAATTAAGCCATTTTTCTAGCTGACAACTGCCAAAGCCATCCCAGAAACCCATGAATATTAAAGTGCTCTTCACTGGCACATTTGGCATTTTGAAGCCGGGCAAATAGAAGTCATGAAATATGAAAGGAGTGCCCCATGTCATTTTGTAGAAAATGTTGCCATTAAGATGATGTATGGGAAAATTCACACCTTCATCTTCTGGGAGTGTTATACTATATTTTCTGTATTACTTTGCTCCAAAAGCCTTACTAGTGGCTTGCAGACTTCTGTTTTTGGCTGAACGAAATTTATGAAACATATTAAAGTCAAGATTTTAAATGCCTGTTAATATTGATATATGTACTTACCTAAAACTAGTGCATATTTTTATTTATAATGAAATTTTCTGCTGAGAGAGCATTCTAATACAGCTCTTTTTCATATCTTCTAACAGTGACACTAAGACATTCAATTAATTCTAAAAAAAAAAAAAAAAAAGTATTTTTTTTACAATTAAAATCCACCAAAGAATTCAACACAGACAGGACATTTTTCCTTTAAAGTTCAGACTCAATTTTATCTGTGTTTTGGTTCTCACATTTTTGATGAGCAAAATTCTCAGAGAATTTAAATTCTCATCAAAGAATGTACTTGCTGGCTACAACCTGCAAAATATTTCAGAAATACAAGACTTGTCTCCAAATTCTAATGATATAAAAAATACATGAATTGAGCCTGCCTGGTTTATGTACCTAAACATGTCACCTACTTTATAACATGGGTTAAACACAATAACAGGACCTTTGATGCAACTGCATCTGTTTTGTCACTCACACATTTAATACATTTTACATACCCTATCAAATTCACATTTAGAAGCATGAAACAAAGGTGCCTGGCCCTGAAAGCAACAGTGCCCCACTTGGCAGACTCCTGTTGCCCATGCCCATGAAGGCCTAGCAGCTTGTGGAGTCTAAATTTACCTGCTTAAACCTGAAATATAAACTAAGACTGATATTATTCCCTGGACTTTACACATGCCTGGAAGCACCCTAGAAAACAGTAATCCTTCCAAGAGACCTCAAACCTTCCCATGAAGGGCCTGAGAGGAGGCTTCCAGATACTCTCTTCTAACCACCGTCACCTTCTTTGTGCTACTGTTCATTATTTTGGATAACTTCATCCTTAATTTTTTCTCATATCCAAACTAAAGCTCTCATATATAAATAAGAGCTGAGCTTCAATTCGACAGCCATTTTAAAACACGTAAATCAGAAACATATCTTGGATGAACAGGTCAAGAGATGGCCTTCAACTGATGCTCGGTTACACCGTGAGAAAGGTCTTCCAGTGAAGCTCTGGAATAGACTACACACCATTGTAAGGTCGGAAACTAAGCAATCAAGCTCAGTGTATTTAGACTCCTTTGAAAAAGGGGCTCCTAAGCTAATACTGTATGAAAAACTAAGGTTCTCTAGTGTTCATTTTTCCCCTCAGAAAAACAGCATTCTCATTTTTCATCCAACATTGTGCACTGCCCTCATTAAGCAGAAGTATTCACCGGAAACCCATAAAAGCTCCAAAAACTAGAAAATTGAACAATTGCTAAAATCCAGCTTAAAATACTACAGAGGCATAAAATCATTATAATCTCCTTTCAATGTCTGTATTACAATGTTTCATTTCAGTTCTCTTTCTAAGTACAAATAAATTTATTTTCCTGATTTTTCTTCTCAGAGGAAGATATGGAATAATTTAAATCATGTTTATCCATAAGAGGGTCTAGCAGCTTGTCTGGCCAGTGCTTAATTGGGTTTTCAGATTAAAAGAATACTTGCAAGTTATTATATCCAATATAAGTATCTGTTTACAACACCTTATGTATAAATTATCACCTTGAGAAGAAAGAAAAGTAAGTTTTCTACTTGTTCCAGGGGAAAAAATACCCTGCTTTTCCTGAAATATGTTAGTAGCAATATCCCAGAGAAATGAGCTTTGATTTCACACTGGCAAAGTGAAAAGAAACTTAAGATAGCTGAACACTGAGAATAAAGACATGCTAAAAAAGGGAACTGAACTTATGTGAGACACTGCACACAACAAACTTTTCAAACTCAAGTTCTACCCTGATGCAAAGAAAGCAGAGCATCTATGCCTTAGCAGCCACTGTACTGCTAAGTACTATGAATATTGTAATATTCTTTTTTCAAAGCTCATTCCAAAGATGAAGCATATGTTCTCACTTGCAATCCACTTATAGACCCAAGCAGTGAATTTCAGATGGCCAAATGAAGTTGGTAGTTGTGACACAAAAATTCTCAAAACTTAATTTGCCATGCTACCAGAGTACACCTTGCTCCTATCTTTCTCTGCAAAATCGTATCATTGGTGCGTTCTTATATGCACATAATCTTGTGAGTAGCTATGCAATTAACTGTTAAGCATATATGACAAGTTTAAAACCGTTCTGATTTTACATGGACAAAAAGTGCATTATAAACATGTTTTGAGGAGCAATTGCATCCAAAGCCTGGTAACAAGGATTGACTAACAGAAACAGCATCTGTTTGTGGAACTGATGGCATTCCATCAACGAAGAAGGAAGATTAGACAGTAATAGTATAAATATACGTATACAAAAGCGCTCTCCATAGGCCATCTGAGCATATTTAATGAATGCACAAAGGAATGATGTAGTTAGGGCTTGCACTCGTTTACCTCTTGACTCTTCAAACTCAAACAGAACTTTGAGTATCACCAGTGGTGATGGCTTTCACAGTTTCTCCAGTCTTTGCCATAGGAATCAACTCACCTCTGTAATACCAGTCCATTCTGGAACTTTCTGGAGGAACCTGTCTTCCCTTTGCCCCACAGTGTGCTTTTACTGAGCCTAATGCTGAAGTACCTGAGGCTGAATAAGCAGTTATGCACTTTCAGACATACATAAAACAAGCTGCTGTTTCCCAGGAAATCCTGTTAGTCAACTTCAAATTACAGTGCTGTGTTCTGAATGGCCATGGGCATTGGATGCACCAATCAGGGATTTCCAGTAAATGGAATTCTGGAAACTTACTGTAAATTCCTAATTGTTGCATCCTAGTACAGCATCCAACATTCTCATGCGTACCTTTCCTGGGAAAATCCTATCCACCTGCTCAGTGACTTGGGCATGCATCATTAAGGGGCCACAGTTGGACCTGTCTCAGCAGTTCTTCGCTGTCTGTATTTATCTGCCACATAAATGATGCATTTCTTATGACTGCTGATCACACTTTTTCTTCTGGCTTTAGTTCAACTGATTAAACCAAACAGAATGATGAGGGATTTTCTGTTTTGTTTTGTTTTTAAAAAGTATTTTAAGCATTGTTATCTGAGTTTAAAAGCCCAAGTTCCTGGCATGACTGTGAGCTACAAATCAATACATCATTTCATCAATGACGATTTAATTAAGATAAAAAGGCAGTCAAGTATTTGCTTCTTTATCTAACAAATAGCCCCTAGGAGTTTGTGATGACATCCTGTATGTTTCCAAAAATGCACAGAAATAGAAGAGAGAGTTGCTTAAATATGCAAGATTTCAGATGATATGTATCAGAATAAAGGCTCCTGAAGATAATTTTGTGAATAGACACTAATATTTAGCAATTGCTTTATCAAATCCTTACTCCTTTAGCAGTACATTGATTTTAAGCTGACACATTCTAAAAGCAGTAAGTTAGAGGCCTATCGTAAATGAAGACAAGAAAAACATCCTTTTTGCTGTACTCCATGCAAAATGACTCCTGCCCTTTTGGCTCGATAAAATGATTTGCAATAAATACTTCTCATGTTCCTATATCTTTAATAATTCACCAACAATAGCTGTAGGCACAGTCTATTATGATTAATGGCAAAAGCAGTGGCCTTTGTGTAACAAAGCCCTACTGGTTCTAGAAGTTTTCAAGGTCAAGGCTTCATGTAGAAAAGTGCTGCTTATGTTAAATATACTCTAAATATGTCCAAATTTTCATGTGTATTATCTTATAGGAAGGATGATACAAAAAGTATATCATGAAACTTCACAAGAACTTCAAGAAAAACTGTAGTGGTGGAAGGACAATCCACAGCTTAGATAATTTTGCCTCATTATCTTTTTTTTTGCCACACTAATGATCTCTATATAAGGCTGAAGCTAGATAAACTGCCTTTAGCACGGTCTGTTCAGAAAAAAAATACTGATAAAAATATGCTGTGAAACTTCAGATGCCATTATAAAGAAAGACTTATTTTCCAGGCTGCCTTAACAAATAGCTGTACCAGAAAAGAATGACAGCTTTTGATGCAAAAGTTTTGCTCTTAGCCTTTATAATACCCGAGAGATTTATCACTTAGAAATTGCCACCACTTACATACTGAAACATTCATCACAAAGTGTGAAAGATAATTATCACCAAATTTTGCATTGTAAATGTATGTTCCTGGTGGTTTATGTTCCCATATTATTCTTAATAGTCATTGCCATACATTAAAACAATTTACTACACTTAACAGGATATCTTCACAATCTTAAAGAGAACAATAAAATTTCATACAATATTATATCTTTCATGGAGACCATATGCTGAAATACTTCACAAAATAAAGTTTATAGCAGTAGTAAAAAGAATATAAAGAAATGTAGAAGATCATGTAACAAATAAACTCCCTCCTTTTACATTGTAAGATGACAAAAAAAAGGTATGAATACACAAAAATAGCTAAGTTTAAGCTTAAAACAGAAAAAAACCTGCTCAAAATAAAAAAGAGATACATACAGACTCCATAAGAAGTGATAAAAAAAAGGTTCAAGAGTTAGGAAATGGCACAGAAAATCACTAAAATTTTAGCCATTCTTATTTCCAATGAAGGTATTACAGTTGTTCTGTTAATCTCTGGCTCCTACAATCACTCAATTTTATGATAAACTTACCGTTCACTTCGCTAAATATATCTATAGTTCCTTGAAGGAAAAGAAGAAAGAGCGCAAACTTATGACCCATGAAAACCTAAAAATTTTAAACACTGTGTTTGGAAATGGTTTAGAAACGAACACATTACTTTCACAAATTCAGAAAACCATGAAGAAAAGATGCTCAGTCACATACAACAAGGTTACAAAAAAATTTAATTGCAGACAGAAGAGGATTTAAAACTGCATCTGGGATAACTAACTTTGTTTGGGGGCCGAGGAAGAATATTCATGACATTTTGAGCAGTATGACACACAAATTGCCTCAAAACAGGAGGGGGTGAAGCAAGAAATGTGGCAGAGGCAGGACTGCAAGTCCCAGTAGTCAAAATACCACAGTATCTGGTACTTATACAGCATTAGGCTCATTTGCCCAAATAGATCCTTGCCTATTTAAATTAGGGTAACTGATGTGCATCAACATGAAGACAGTGATCCTCCAATGATAAAAATAAACTACTGCTATATTTTGCACATAGTACTGTTATGGGTCTAGGTGACAGAGAAACTAGTCAAAATCATTCACTGCCAGAAGAACTGGTAAGTTGCTGTCTTTAGTGCTGTCGATGCCTCTGCCGAAAGAACCTAAGTTAATTTCCAGTGTTTGCGAGAACTCAGTGTGCAAGAGGTAACATAAAACTTACAGAAACAAGACATTTATAACCAAACAAAACAACAGAATCAACCAGCAAATCACCATTATAAAAATCACATACAACACTGTAAAAAAAAAAAAAAAGTCATTAGTCAAGTTTCATACTGCCAGATGCTTATTTAATCAACTTAGAAAGATAGGATCTAGACAGAAAGGAAAAAAAAAACAAACAAAAAAACACGACACCAAAAAAAAACCCCAAACAAATCATATTTCAGTCATTCATGAGTAGGATAGAACTGAAGTTAAAAATTCATAAAAGAAAAACTGAGTTTGCACTCTTATAGTAAGGTTAGCTTTAAACTTAAAATTTCAGTCAAAATGAAAATGAGCAATCACAAAATCATCACATTTAGAGGCAGAAAAAAAAAATAGGCAAGTAAATGCACATTTAAAAGCAGTATGAATAAATAAACTCCACCTAGCAGAACCAAGTCTGGCTCATGACCTGGTCTATTAAATCAGGCAGTACATCATTTTGGATTAGTGTAAAAGACTGAAAGATACAGTCCTTGTATTATAATTGACTGTTATAAAATAAATTGTGAAGCAGCACATAATGACGAGGTGCGATATAAAGGTCTACAAGTGAAATAAACATGGACATATAACAGTTGACTATGATTGCTTAAGAGAAACAAGATGTTTAAAAGTGTTCAAAGGTGAACACATCCAGAAGACATATTGACAGACAAGAGGATCTGAAATGTTCCAAAGCACATGACAACCAATGTAATCACATTTCAAGTATATTTTTGTACATTAAAACTACATATACTGTGGGCACGATACAGTTAGGGCATCGAGTTGTAATAGCACCTGACATGAAGTACCAAATCTACCATGGCATAGAGATCTTATATACTCCATCATACAACTACTGACGGCACTGTGTATGTACTGTTTATAATTCAGCTTTCACAAAAATTTTACACTCCTATTGACTTCTAACAAAAAATTATTAGCCATCTGGCTGTATGTTCCAATATCTGTTGGACTTTTACATACTATTGCAACATAAGAAAGGTGAGTTCTGAATGTTAAGCTTGCTTTCACGGATTGAAGGATGGAGACCCCTTGTCCCCAAAGACCAGGACACTCATTCAGTAACATTTCGATTTGTTCACAGAAAATACTTAATGCGACCTTCAATATATCAGTGACATTATGCACCTTGCCCATTTTTAACAGTCTAAACCCAAGTCAGTTTAATGAATAATTTCTATATAAAAACCCCAAAAAACCAAACCAAACACTGTTCAAATTATTCATTTTCTAGTGTAAGTCGTCACAGATACCAGTTGGTGCTTTTAGAGCTTTGTAAAAATAGTTCAAGCTTGCTTTGCAACATAAATCTGAAAAAAAAAAAAAAGTACTTTCTTATGTCAGTAAAGGAAGCTAAAAAACCGACATTGTGTAAACTGCCTTCTTTCTACTTAACAGAATATGCTACACATAGAACAATAGGGAGGGACAGAGTGCCTTTACATACAGGAGCTGGGCAGAAAGACTGCATACTTCTGTCATCTTCAAAAGGCACAGGGGAAGATGAACTCAATGGTCTATTTGTATTACCGATTCAGTGATTTTTCCAATTTATTAAGTGTTACACTAAGTCCATGTCCTTCAATATCCTAGTGGGGAACACTGCCAAAAGCAGAACCTTCACACCGGTTTCACTGGCATAAAAGGACATTGAAAATGTGGATGATTCTTAGCCTAAGTTTACCAAATAATCTATTTCCCCAACCCTTCCCACGCCCCCCTGGAATGTTGATGAACAAGGCCTGTTGGAAATACCTCAACATATGCATAAAAAGAAAGATTTACTGAAATTTACTCAAGAGAAATGCATAAAGATTGCTCCAAGTTTTTTAATATATTTTGCAGTGGCAAAGACCCACATTAACTAACTGCTGTTAGCTTGGATGCTCCATTTCTGCTTGGTATGTTTGTGCTTGTCCAACCACCAAGTGACACTTAGGAAAGTAGTAAGATCAAGTTCCTCTCTTCCCATCCATGACAACTGGTGATAATGCTGATAACCTTCTGTTATCAGGAACTTGCACTTCAGCAACGAGGAAATCCATGTTCATTGTCGCAGATGCTTTTGAGTGTCAGGGCAGAATGCAGAGGCAGGACGGGTGGTAATTACTTCTTTCATATCAGGGCCCCCACCATTGTAACTGTATCAGTGGCAAGACGGGACTGCTTCTGTACTGGATTTCTATATAGTTGATATTTTTCTCCTACATTTTCTTTGCTCAAGAATGAAGGCATTCAAAGAATGTTAGGTTTCAATGTTTCTTATAACATTTAATTTCTTTCTTAACTTCTACTAGTAGAAATACGGGTAGATGGAAGTGCAAGACAAAAGTTTACAACTCTGGAGAAGTTTTAAGTAAAAATATAATCAAATAAAAACTGGTTGACTAATTTATATTTCTAAAATAGTACAATATTGTACTTAAAATCCATCTAGTTGCCTTTAAAAAAATAACCTAAATGAGTGAACTGAGTGTTAACACAATCTTGCAGATGCAAAATCTGAACCTAGGAAAACAGAAATTCCCACAGACAAGACAGAACTCAGTCAAGGA
The DNA here is from genome assembly GCA_035583185.1 of Anabacerthia variegaticeps. Taxonomy (NCBI): domain Eukaryota; kingdom Metazoa; phylum Chordata; class Aves; order Passeriformes; family Furnariidae; genus Anabacerthia; species Anabacerthia variegaticeps. The sequence goes on along the minus strand of JAWWEW010000131.1, from coordinate 35,962,958 downwards.
CTGAGACTCCTCATCTATATAAGGAAGGGGCAAACCACAGCAGCAAAGACATTTGGAAAAGAATTAACAAAAGCTAGTAAATTCCCTCCCAGTGTGGTTTCTTATCAGAGGAAAGTTAAAAGAAAATGGACAAGGACTACAAGTGACTAAAAGAAAAATAGCCTTCAGATCACAGCTAAAAATTTGAGGAACAGATAAAAATAGTCTGAGTGCCCTTCTTCCAGAAAACATGCCTATATTAGAGCATAAGAATTCACCAGCAGTAAAAATATTTCATAAAATAAAGGGAACACTACCATATCTCATGGGATATGTAGCTGTAAAGATAATTTGATGATCTATATTTAAAACACCTAGAACAAAGGTTTCACTAGGTCAATATTTCATTGGCATTTTAATTAAATAATTGGTCTAAATTCTAAACTGGGAAGTGAAATTATGATCTTATTTAAACAGAATAACTGAGGTCATCAAATGACTTTTAATTAAATTGTTAATTGATTTTTCTTTAATTCTTTAGGATGATTGATGGCCGCACACTTAGTTGCTGCATTTGTTAATTACCTGCACGAGTCAATTCCATGCAGTGCCCTTTGGTACAACTGCTCTAGTTATCCCCATACTACAAGAAGAAATATTTTCATAGTTTTGCTACACCATTTTGCACTACTCAAGCATGCTTCCTGATGCAGTTTACTTTTAAAAAATTGGTAAGGTAGACCAATCATTTCCATAGGATGTAGGTTACAAAATTAAGCTGCAGGTGAATTCGTAGCCCAAGCATTTTTTCCAGCAAATCTTGCACCAAATGGCTTAACAATCTTTCTTACGATCTTCTTACGTTCATTGCATTTTTTGAAAAATATGCAAGACAAGCTACCTTAAACTTCCTTTAACAGTTGGTGTAGAGATGCCAATTTTTTTGGCATGTTCTCTAGCTTCATTTACAGAATTCTGTAATCTCCTGACAACAGACCTTCTGTGATTATGCACTAAATAAAGACCTGGACAAATGACAGCTTGTTTTCACACCTAAGTACTGCTATCTGTCCTTAATTTGTTGACAGCATAATTCATATTACCACCAGCAGTGCAAAAGCAGTATCACTGTTTCACCTTTGAACATAAGCTCTAGATTTAAACTTTGGGTCTAGATAAGCAATTATTGCAGCTCATAACACATTAAGAATAAATAAATAAGTAAATAAAGTCTCTCCCTTTTTCTTAACAAATTCTATATTCCTGAGAATATTGCTAGCAAGATATGAGCTTCCAAGACACCTTTCTGAATGTGTATCTAAGCAATTTACCAGCAAGTAGTATTCCTGCCAGCTATAAGTTCATTAAAAAACCCAAACAAATAAGTAGTCCATGGTTTACTGAAGCAGCTGTCTCAGCCTGTCTCAGTAAAAAGAACATCATTTCGCCATCTCATCACCATCACGGATGGTAAAGAATCACAATTTTTGAACACTATTACTGGGAAATTTGCAAAGGCTGTATGGAGAGAAGCACATTTAGACTACCACCTGACTGGTAAGGTGTTTTACCACTGTATACTCAAGAGCCAAAGAGAAATTACAAGATCCCTTTTGTTATTTTACCTGTGATTAATGTGCTAAGGATAAACCTTTGACATCCACCATCACGCAGGAAACACTATACTGTCAGAAGATACGTGACTGGCTAAGCCACAAAATAAAAAACAAATAAATTATATTTTCTTTAAAGTACTTGTATATATAGATTGGAAAAAAATATAATGGGGGAGACAGTTAAAACAATACAAACAAATGGAAAAACCCAAACCACTCATAAACACATAGGAAACTTATTTTCTACAGAGTTCATTTTGACCACAGTTACTTTCTTATTGATTTCTTTGGTGTTTTTTGCTGAAAGTTTCAGTTCTCTTACCAAGTGATTATTACCCCTCTGATGAAGTCCAGGGTTTTACTTGAGACTCTATTTGTTCAGAACGGGAACAGAGAGTTAGGAATAGAAAAACATGCATCTAGTAATTTTTTCCAGTTTATCCACTAGGTTTAAAGAGATGAAAGGTTAATTAGCACTTGTCTCCACTTTGGACTTCATTTGATATTAAGGTTTGCTAAATCAAGATGTTTGAATGAGATGGAGTTTGAAATCAGGCATTCCATCTGCAGCACTCGTAATTCTAGGTTTTGTTTAGCAAAAGTAAATGTCTTATGTTGTTCCAGCATATCCAGGAACTTTTAAAATCAAGAATAAATTGATGAATAGTTCTGGAAAGAAGAAAAATAGGACAATTCAAGACAGTAAGAGATGTAAGCAAAGGCTTTTGTTCCTTTTGAACTGACATGAACATGGGTACGTGAACAGATACTTTTGCTTCATGTAGGCAAGAAAGGGGACAAAATGGAAACCTTGGGATCATTTGCTGGATGCAAAAAAAAAGCAGAAAGAGCTAAAAATTCTATTTGAAAAGAAAAACTCATTATAGGTCAAAGGAATATGAGAAAAAGTTGAATAATGGAAGGAGATTCGGTTTACTGGATTGAAAATTGTGACTTTATGGTAATTTTTTGCTTCCATTTTAAAACATATTTCATCGGTCTTCAAATACGACTGCTTACGAAAAGGGTGGCCATTTTTCCTAGAGTAGCACTTTCTAAGAACTAAAAACAGTCAGCCTTTAACGAAATGTCTTCAGCCATAAGTTTCATGGTTGTGTTAGTGAATTAGAATCCCTTACATTATTTTCTACATTAGTACTTCACTAATAGAGGAATTAATTGAAGTCACCCAGTTTGTCCTCTTATAATAATTTTCAGCTTTAGAACGTACTCACATCCTCATTTAGAAAAAGGTTCTGAGTTCTTATGTGAGATAGTTAAGACAGAATTTCCCATTTTTTCAAACTCTTTTGGGACAGAGTTGCAGGGACAGGATAGCAGCCATGATCCTAGCATTCATACAGAATGACAAGTCAAATGTATTGACTTGCTTTCATGGCTTTACTTTTCTACTTAAACTTATAAAAAGAACCGGGCAATGGAAGCAGTATCACAGTTTACAGACAGAGGTTAGGAACTCATGTAGGCCACCGAGAAACAAGGAAAATACAATATAGGGTTTGTCAGAGAAACTCCACAATCCTTCAGGTTGTTGTGGTTCTGTTTATTTCCTTTCAATTCTTTCTTCTTTTCCCCTCTATTTATCCTTGTGTTACCCTCAAACACTTAAACAAAAGCCTGACATCTACCACCAAAGGAGACTTTTAAGTACAACCTGTGAATTGTAGGGTTATTTTCTCCGTTTGCATTCTTGCTTAGCCAGAGGCAGCAATTAACCCTTACAAGCTGTTTTACAACGTGAGCCATGTCTTCCTGTTTTATATCATGTGTCAGTACTCAACAAATTATCCTAATAGCCAAGTTTATCTTCCTTGCAGTGTGCAATTTACACACTAACTTTTGACCCTTCAAGTACAAAACATGACTTCAAATATTTTCACTGCCATTTAAAAAATTGTAATTAATCTCAATAAAACAAAAACAGAGAGATGGAACCACAAGACAAAAATCCTTCCACTTACATAATAAAGAAAAATAAATAGAAAATTATGAAGATGACTGTGGATGAAAATTGACGGAAATAACGCCTGGGAAGTCTACATTTCCTACAGTACTTTTATATTTAAAAGACGACGTCACACTCCAGGTTCTGAACCCTAAGCTTGGTAATTTGTCTTTCCTATTTTAAACCAAAAAACAATTTATTTGTGGGATATTGTGGGATGATCATTATACAAGTTATCAGCAAAGATACTCAACATGAAAAATTCATGCTTCTAGATTTTGGTGTCAAGATTATTTAGGGTTTTCTGTTAGCAAAACACTGTCCTTGACAAAAATGTTCTTGGCTTTAAATAATTGCAAAATCAAACACCATCTATTTCTGTCAAAAGAAAGAAAAGGAAAAGTACTAAGAAACTATACTTGCTAAATACCTCTTGCATACCATCTATAGTTATGCTAATGGACCCTGTACTCAGGTCATCTGTTCAAATTAAAGAAACTGCCTTCACAGTAAGAAATCTGCATAGATTGTCAATTGTTCTAGTTCATTACCTGTTAGCAAATGTGAAGAGCCAAAGCCAATTCTGACATCTATGTGTAATGAATTCATTACAATGCCTCGCATATTTAGCTTTGGGAGAAAAAACAAAGGACAATAAAAAGGAACAGTGCAGATTAGATTTTTATTACGAACATTTGTTGAAAGGATAGTTACTGGAATAAATTCTCAAAAGCTTATTTCAGCCTTTTCTGAAGTCTCATTTTTTTTTAGTAGTTTACTACGTAACTTGTTTCAGTTTTAAGATATGCATATATAATATTTATAGAAAAGTGGATTAAATAAAATATGGTCTTATCATCAAACCAACAGGTAGTTTAGCTTTTAACAGATTATATTAATAAAGGACATTTGATTCATCTGATTTCAGGATACAAGACTGTTATTTGAGCATTCCACAGACAAAATAAGTATACACGTTTAATATCAAGTATTATAAGAAATAAACAAAGTATTTGAATAGATCAAAGCTCTATTTGGGGGTAATCTACAGAGAAGAACTGGGGATTTTTTATTACTGTTTCCTGTATTTACTCTCCAGATGGAACATTTTTAAAATATTCAGAATTTCAATTACTATTCTTTCAACAAACTAGTGATTTTAAAATATAATCTTCACACTGCATATCAATTTGAAGTGGCAACAATCAGAAAAATAAACTCTGCCTGTCCTACAGGTGCCTTGTATTTTTTCTTTCTGTCATGGCAATTTAGTTCACCATATATAAATATACACATAAAATTCATAATAAGATTCTATTCTGCATCATCTAAACAGGTAGTATGGGTGGGAATTTCTCTTGTAATTATTAAAGAGACGCATACAAAATTGCAGACTTAGTGTGAATAGGAAGCTTCAGTTACCTAAGTATGTGTTTGATAAAGGACTGCTGAAAACAGCTGCCCAACAAGTTCTTGAGATGTGTTGAGAACCACCTTTAGAAAACAAGGTGGGCAATCAATTAACAAACTCTTTCATGTATATAGTGTGGGAAACATACTTGAAAACTCATTGCAAATGGTTCCTTATGAAATAAGACAGCATTATTCAATGCTTTTATTTATAACTCAGTAAATTTGCAGACAGTATCAAGTTTTAGGGGAGCAAATGCTTTGTGATCCAACAGAAGAACACAAAATATTTTCAAACAAATCAAGAAAATTAATTAGGGTATTAGATCAGGAAGGACAACGGCAAGATTTTTGGGAACATCCACTTTTTAATAAACAAGATGAAAGGAGGACTACCTTGGCAGTAGTAAGTAGCCTCCTATTTTACTTTGTAGAATACTTCTTCTTGAGACCTAAGAGCTCATGAACTGATATGCCATATCATGAAGTATTAAAATCAACTGACTTATGCTGCCTCCTGAAGAGTCCGCCTTTCAGAATATCTTCCCCTGGAGCATCTCAGCGCTTGCATCAGGCTGATGAGCAACACACCGCCACAGCTACATCCCTCTTCTACAAATCTCCTTGCACAGGAAACTTTTTTTTTATTTTTCTATCATGGCCATCTCTATGCTGCAGTATCAGAGTGCCTGTCCCCAGAGGGGCTGCTTGTCTCTCTGATAAAGGAATCTCACACTGCCCAAAGAGCAGCCAAACCCTAATAAAAACCTGTCATGTACACTGGAGTGCTACCCATAGGTATCAGCATGACAACGGCACCTACCCCCATTAAAATTTATAGGCAGTGAGGTTAATGGTGCAGCTTTTCAGGAGGACTGAGTTATTACTTGATTTCACTCTTTCAGTCCTGTCAATAACAACATTTTTTTTTTTTTTTAAAAAAGGAGAGAGGTAGATCTATCACTGTACATCATTATTTAACCAGATTATTTATTTTTTTTAAAGATCAAGGTGTCTCTCAGCTTGAAGAATGCACTAACAACAGTTTTATAATCATTTTATCTTAACTTCTGACACCATAGCTAAAGTCAAGTATGGCCTAACTGAACAAACCAGCATTCCTGTCCTGTTACACAGTATACGTCTTTTCACAAGAAAGGAGGAAATGAAGATCTCTGTACATACACAGAATGTAGAGAAGGAAACATCAGAATTCACAGGTCTAAGATTCAAAATGTACCCTGACAGCTTTCTTCTTTTTTGTCATTTTGCCTCTACCCTCACACAGATTTTAAAACTCCTCTGACTAAACTCATGGTGTAAGTTATTGAGCTTACTGTGTATTTATTGCACTGAGATGACTGCAAATGTTCTCTACTTTAGGAACAGAAGTGACAATCTGCTAGTGAAATAAACTAAAAAGTTAACACTAAAAGACAATAGCACCTGTATTAAAAAAAAAAAAAAAAAAAAGGCATTCTTCCATTTTCTACAGCTGTATGAAACAAATTTAATCAGGTGATAAGAAGTTAACAAAATCCCTACAGAAAAACTGCAGTCACTGACTAATTGGTTTTCACTTTTGTTTAGCTGTATCATTTTGATAAGCTTTCACCTCATGGTAAAGCCAAAAAGATGCTGCTCTTCTTATCATTACAGTTGATCAATCTTCCCTGTTTTTGAGGTGAAATCCTGTAAGGCTTCTCTTTTCAGCACATCTATCAGGCAGACAAAACAAAAGGTAAACCTGGCAAATACTGCTTGCTCAAGGTAAGCATTAATCTTAATAGCTGTCTGTAATTAGGAACAAGATGTATAAGCAGACAAAAAGCAATAAAAAACTCAAAACCAGAAATGTGGCAAGATTTAAACTCAAAGACTGCACTTGGGTTTTACCTAGCTTACTCATTTTGCTGGTATTCCTCCATGTAGCAGCATTTAAGTCAAAATAATTCTAGAACAATTAATATAATGTTAATGTTTTGGACTATCAACTACTGAGAAGTCAGCTCAGGATTTCACAGGCTCCACTGCATGCTGACACTACTCATTCAGGAAGCCATCTCTTGATCTTTAAGGTCAATCTACCACCTAGAGAGATCCAGACTAACATCTGAAATTCCTCTTTGGAAATCCGGCTCACCATTCCAGGCTCCTCTCTTACTTTTCTTTATGACACCTTTGGTTATGATAAGGACTTCTAGTACATTTAAAATAGTTCCAGTATCTAGAGCAGTTCCAAAGTAAGTGGACCATTATCTAAACAGCTCGAGAACTTAGCTTGGTATACAAGGCATCATGTGAAGAACTGCACACAGGAAAAAATCAGAACATTCCATCCCATAAGTAGGGAGACCTTTGTTAAAAGGTGACTGCATCATGAGAAACCAACAAGCCTAAGGTATTGTGAGATTCAGTAAAAAACCAAACTGAATACTTTCAGAGAACTTTCTAAAATCAATGCAATACCAATACAAGAAAGTTTCTTCCTAATTAGGAAAAAAAAAATTTAAAAAAAAATAAAATAAAAAGCTCCAGAAATTAATGAAAGCCTGAAGCCTGATAAGGTGGTTAGCAAATGCAGCTGGCAATTAGAAAAAAGAATGCAAGCAAACAAAATGTAATGACAAAAAAGTGTGTGAAAAGCAGAAAAAGAAGTCTAAATAGATATTCTGTGAAGAACTTTGAGTGAAACATGTTTCAAGTTAAACATCTAAAACAGTGATTATCTGAAGTCCTTCTGTTTCCTATACACAAGAAACTATTGCCAGAAATGTTTCAAACCAGAAGATTTCAAACTTTTTTCTGACCAAATAACATGGTTCTGAATTCTGCAGTTGATTCAACTGAACATACTTTACTTTCTTTGTGTTCTCACTTAATTGTTATGATATAACTGGTATAATAAACAGAATAAAATAAGCTCAAAAAATGCCAGTTTTTACGTGACATAAAACACCTACAATCAGCGAGTGGTACCTAGGTAGGTATTCATAGCCCCATGAAGAGTTAAAGACACAAAACTCCTACCAAAACAAACAGTAATATTCTCCGCCATTTTCTAGATAGGAGAAAAAGCGGTTAACGCAATTTCTTTTAGTCTATTCCTACTGATTGAGAAAGAGAGAAAGCACTTTAATCTGGTGTTTCTCAGCCACAGACCAGCATAAGCACCAGTTTCAAAGATTTATCCCAATGTGATTACTACTATGCTTTCAAATCACCGTATCCAGGTTTTCCTCAATTAGGAAGCAAAGGCTGACTTCATTCCAAAACATGGAAGTTCGTTCCCTACCTGACAGACAATAAATAGCACTAGTAGCATATAAAGGCTTACCAGATTTACCATGTTCACTGTTTAACGCAAGAATCAATTTCCTGAAAACACATTGCCCTGAGACAAAGCATTTAATTGTAAGACATGTTTTTGAAACACTAGTGACCAAATTCTGTTGCGAGCTAATGGAATCAAAATGGTATAAGCTAAAAAAAGAATTTGTTGTTACATGTTATATTTTAATGCTATTCTATAAAAATAAATTAGCTTAAGAAAAAGATAAAAAAATATAAGGTCACTGTTAAGAGAAAAAAACTCTTCTTTTGACAGATGGTGTGGGTTAGCTACAAAAATAATTCAGGTTTTAGAGTTTTAAAACAAATCTCTCTCATACACTCCCCACACTGTTTCAGTTATTACAAAACTGTTGTGAGTACAACTTACGTAAAAGTTCTGAAAGTTTTACCAGCTTGCAAGGCTTCAGACTTAACTACCTTCTGTTGCATTAGCAATTCTATAACCTACATGAAAGCCTTCCAAACAAATTCATGAATAAACTCCTTAACCGACATTATGGCAAAGTAACAAGGGACATAACAGCATTTTTCTTGTTGTTTGTTTGTTTTCCTAGGTAAAATGTCAGCATAGACAGAACACAGTAAAAACAACACACACAATTTAAAAAAAAAATAATTTAATATGGCTTATTTATTTTCAAAGAAATGCAATATAAAGAGAATGTCAACAAAATAATTCAGCTCCTGCTTACGTGATGAAAAAAATAGGAGAGCAGAATTATATGCTGTCAACTGTGGCACACTCCAACAACAGAATCACAATTTACATTTATTCTTTAAAATAAGTAATTAAACAGAAATGGTTCTTTTTATTCAGGCAATGCAGTAATAACATAAAATGCAATGGCTGTTGTAAAAAGGTAAGAATACAGAAACATCACAAAATCATTTAGGCTTGAAGACATCTCCAGGATCATCAAGTCCAAACTTTGAACAACCACTACCCTGTTGACTAGACTGGCACTAAGTGCCACATCCAGTCATTTCTTGAACATCTCGAGGGATGGTGACTTCACCATCTCTCTAGACAGTCTGTTCCAGTGCTTGACAACTCTATAGTGAATAAATTCTTCCTGATGTCCAACCTGAACCTCACCTGGTACAGTTTGAGGCCATTTCCTCTTGTCCTGTCAGCAGCTGCCTGGGAGAAGAGACCACCCCGCTCCTGGCTGCAATCTCCTTTCAGGTCATTGTAGAAAGTGATAAGGTCTCCTCTGAGACTCCTTTTCTCCAGGCTAAACAATCCCAGCTCCATCAGCTGCTCTTCATAGGACTTACTCTCTAGACCCTTCATCAGCTTCATTGCCCTTATCAATAATATGGTGTAATATACCTGAATTAACCATTCTTATTGCAAGGAATGAATGCAAATCTAAATGGGAGACTGTATACTCAGCCACAGCCACTATGTATTATACCACAGGCACTCTATTTATCTATGTCATGGACAAATACATTTTTCATAAACTTAAATGTCCAAATGAAATTAGGAGTTGCTATTTCCTGAACTCAAAACCCTAAGTTTACACATAGAATTGAGTACTTGTTCCCATGAAGGAAAATCTATTGCAATGAAACAACATTCTGAGCAGCAGGAAAAGAGGTTAGCATAAATTACATATCAGAATGGAAGGTTCCTAACACTTGTTTGGGATTTAAAGCATTTTACTCAGTGGAGTACACTTAGCAAAGTCACACTCAGCAGAACAAAAAACCTTGCTATGATAGACAAATACAGTTTTTCAAGGGGAACTAAGAGTGACCATGTGCTTAGGGACACAGACAACCATTACAATTATCTTGAAAAGAGCGCATATTACCTGCAGGCTGGACAAAAAATTCTCTTCATCCATTCTGAACTGTTGAAAATTATTTTGTCACTTCTCATGAAACAGAACACCTTGGGCACAGGAGGAGGGAGATCCACTATTTGAATTTGCTTATGAACACTGACAACTACAGAAATCTTACTGTAGACTATCAGGCATCACGGATCAACACAGTCAGTAAAGAGTAGTTTTTTGCACACAGAAAACTAACAATAGGATGCAGAACTGCTTAACTGTGGCCAATCAGAAGAGAGAAACATAGGAAATGGATCCTTATATGATAAATAAATAATCCCTAAAATAAAACAGAATTCAGAAAATATTTCATATCATCAGAAAGGCATGAAAATCAAAAATGTTTGCACATAATTAAGTTTATTCTTCCCATATAGTGATGCTGTTCTAGTGAACTATTTACATTTTAACATAAATAACATTTATTCATTTCACTAGTGAAATGAAAAGAACATTAGTTGGATGGTGCTGTTTGCACATTGAAAGTTACCGAAATTTAAACAGTAATCTCAATAAGCTAACTGCAAAATATGCTTCTCCTTACCAGTAATTCTATTATATATTACATGGAATAAAAAGAATATATACATTTTACAATCAAAAATTGTAATTTTGTAATAGGTAGGAAAAACATTGCATGCAAAAATGCTTTGTTATACCTATTTTTCCCTAACAGCATTTTTACCTAAGCTACTTTTCCCACATTTTTTAAAATATTTGTACACTTCTGTTATAGTTTCAAAACTCACTTCCTTAAGAACACTAATACTTAAATATTTAGTGATTAGTGTTAATGACTTAAAACTGGTGTTCTACATATGGAAAGAGAACATAGAGCTAATTGGTTTTGGTTATGTAGTGCAGGATTTTTTTCTCAGAGGCAAAAAACCCAAAGCTGGATTTAATCTAAACTGAAAACAGGGTAACCCGAGCTCCAAGAGACACCAAAAATCAATTTATTTTTTTTTTGTCAAAACTGGTCAAACAAGTATTACTACTGCATTACTAAGAATATTCTAAAAAAAATGCAATTCTATCTTTTCTTTTGAGAAATAAGGTTACACACACAACTGAGTGAAGACCAGTACTTTAATTTGTTATTGATAGCAGCAAATAGGAATCTAATGCCTAGGGTGGAAAATTTCTTCTTGGGATATGAATCTCATAATGTCTTCCAACCTGAAGTTATTTGCTTATTTTAATGTCAAAGATGCACATCTTTCAGAGATACAAGAAAAGGCAATCCAGCCTTTTAAGGACAGACAAAAAATTCAGGAACAGCAAAAACAAACAGATGTTCCATTAGATAAATATAAGCCGAATTCATGGAGGATCTCTGTCCCTATCTATGCCTGGGCAACAACATGTTGTTTAAAGGCTAAAAATAAATGCCAAGGATGACAAGACCAGAGGCAGTCAAAGATAAAACAGTGACAAAGCAAAGATGGAATTCACAGGACACTGGTTTGCACTGGGAAAAAAAAAAACAAACAAACTACACATATGTAGCTATTTATGTATTAACATCTATAAATTACGAGTGTACACAGGTTGGTAGATAATCAGAAAAAAAATCTGAAGCACAGAAGATAGGATCCAATGAACATATTCAAGCAAAAAAATATTATTCTATCAGCAAACAAGAATTTAAAATGCACATTCTCTGTATTCAAAGAAAAGTAATACCCACTTGAGAAGCCAAAGACAACTGTAGCTTTGTGATGAATGAAGAAACATTCCCCTGCAGCAAACAATGAAAATTGCAAGAGAACAAAGAGACTGAATATTCACCAACAATGGGAAAGCACTGAATTGGGAAAAAAAAAAAAAAAAAGGTAACAAATAAGTGTAGAAAAGCAGCCAAATATGGAATAATGATAAATCAAAATAACAGTCAAATAACAAAGAATAATTAGTTTGAATTATTCTTATTTGTGCAGAACGCAATGCTGAATGAGCAGCCATTTCAGAAATGTGATTCCAGTAACACAAGCCCCATGGCTGAAGACTGACATGGGAATGTGTGTGCTCTTACATTACTCAGCATAAATTTATAGGAACCAGATCACTACCGGGGCAAAAATCAGACAGTCTTTTTAATACAGTACACAGAGGTGAACACAATCAGAGAATGAGGAGCAACAGGTACAGGTACTGTCTTAGAAATCAATCAACTGAGTCACATAAGCAATGAGGACACCTCAACAGGACACTTATGATCAAGGAGATGCATCATACTCACAAATACAGTAAATTTATCTCCCTAAAAAGTGCGCAAACCATATAATTACTGAGTTAATTCATTAATGAAACAGCAAACTTTAGAATTTACCACCTAGGCATTCTAATTTTTAAGATCGATGGAAAAATGTGATGGATCTGACACAAGCTCCTGACAAAGTGCTTGCACCTCAGGAAAGCACTCTCTGCAACCTGTTCTTGGTCAAGAGACTGCAACAGGTCTAACCTTTTCAGTAAACTTGGATAGCCAATCTTGAACATATATTCAGAACTTGACTTTACACATCTTCAATTTTTATCACTGCAGATGAAAAGATAATTAATCAATTAGTTGCTGAGGCGCACAGACTGTATTTTTCAATAGAGTGATATTGACTTTATAAGGTAATTATAAAAGTGAGCAAATAGGACCAGAATACCAAAATACTTCACTACCAGGAAAGAAAATCTAAAGCTCTGTATTCCATTAAAAAACTTTCCCTCCTTTTTAACACATCAAAAGTCAGTGAATGTCATCTACACATTTACTGAATCCCACTTTGTTTTTAAAGTATCTCTACACTTCTGAGAGAATGACACATGAAAAGATGGAAAAGCTAACACACATTTAAAGTAACCCACCCAACAGGCATAATAATCAGCAACAACACACTACAGTTACAGCAACAGACTTGCTGCTGGTTTCGTGTGTAAACCTTCAGCCAGGTCCTCGGTGCTGAAAGCTTATATTACCATTTTTAAAACAAAAGTGCTGATGGCACACTAAGTTTTAAGCATAAAATACATTGATCTCCTCCGGAGGTAGAGTCTATGGCATTGATCTGAGCAACCCTGATACAAACATCAAATTGCAACTGATAAAAAGCATTGCCCTTAAACACTCTTGACAGGACTAAGAAAGTAGATGCAAGGTGACAGAAACTGGAAGGGATTGGGAGTTGTGGCTGTATTTTGAGGCAGTTGGCTCAATCATTAGAAGACAATTTTGTACAGCATTTCCTGATTCTTGCCTCATTCACTTGCTTCTGAGAGGGAAAAGCAAGAAATTACCTAGATACCCATTAGAAAGTTTAAAATCTTAAAACTATGCCATCACTGAACATTCTGTTCTCACTGACTATCAAAAATCTGCTGCATTTAAACATGAAAACAGATTAATTTCCCCCAGCAGTTAGCTGTGGGCTACAGAGGTCAGTGGAATTTTTGCTATCATGAGATTACACACAATAAATGTCTGGTAATCCAAAACGGACTCTAAGCATCAGCTGCTTTTGCTTGAGCCTCACAGATGTTACACATTAGTTGTGGATAAGCTATACTGCACTAGAAGAGAATTCTGCTCAGACGATGATATAAACCATGCTAGAATAAGCAAATAAAATTAAAACAAGGTTCATCACTAAATGTAATGAAATACTCAGAACCCGAAAGTACTCAACACCCCAGTATCATTACACATGTAGTCTAGAACAATTAATGTTGAGCCAAAGAACACTGTATTTAATTGAGGATGAATCAGGCTTCCCAAGAATGCACCACCCTTCAGTACCTTTACCTGGAGGGCCAGAGAACAGAGTTTTGTATTGTTTTTGGAGGAAGGAATCTAGCATGCATTGGATCACAGATATAAGTTGATTGCTGCATAACAAAAACATAGAAAAAAATAAAAGCAAATGCTTATTTGCTATTCTTTAAGCATAAAAAAAAATAAAATTTGAGATACATCACCTTATGTTCAGCAGATTTGCAGTGCTTTAGCTCTTTTAAAATCATTGATGTCCAGTAAACCAAGAGTTTGAGAAAATGAAGAGAATGTGTTCTTTTTTTACTGACAGAGAGATGAGAAAATAGCAAATTCAGCTGTCTGCTTTAGTCATAATTTCATATTCTTGGTGTCTCAAGAGAACGTAATTTTTAGGTAAGAAGGCGTTATTTGAGTTTTCAGCTCATTGATTTGTCTCATTCAAAACTTCCAAAGATTCTTACAAATTTTTATTCACAAAGGGCATTACTGAAAAAAAAAAAATTAAAATCAGTGTTCCTGATGTATGACAAGACACATTTTCAATACAAAATAGATTATCCAAATACCAGAATCCCTCAGATCTCTTGAAGCACATGATCTTGGTTTTATAAACCTTTCAAGAAAACATCATCATGAGTCTTCTAACAGTCAGCTGGTAGATGAAGCTAAAATATATTGTGGAGAACTGACAATGTAAGACCTAAGTTTAAATTTTCCTTTTCTTCACAAACTTACCTAATATTTTTCACTTAAGTCTTTATAGGAACACGGGAGTGTTCTCAGCTTGCAAACTAAATATAAGTGTATACATAAACTTGTAAGGTAACTTGCATTTTGGGGGAATAATATTTGAGCAATCAGAGGCCACAAACTTTAATGTTAGTACAGTTTGTTATATATTTGAAACTGCACAATAAACATTACCACTATTACCTCTTTACAGTACCTATGTTGCTTCCTGTACGCTATTTTTACAAAAAATGTAAGTATTTAGAAGCTTATCCAATGGCAAGATATAAATATTGAATGTATTTATGAGGAGAGATTAAATAATCAGAAAAGTCTTTAGGAGTGCTTATGTGTTTAGAATCACACAAGTTTTTACCATATGTTGGCCTCACTTCTTAGAGCACAAATATATTAAGTGAACAACTGTCATTGATTATGCCACTAACAGATTCAAAACATCGTCCTTCTCTTGATGAACACAATTTATAATTAGCCAAAAAAAAATAGAAGAAAATTATCTAAATGATAATTGCTTTTTTCAGACTGAAAATAACCCAGAGAACAGAGATTGATTCTCCCATCTCACAAAGAGATCCCCACATTCCAAGTGCTCTGGATCTTATGTCAATCACCACACAAATTTGTTGTCTAGGTCAGACAGCTGGACCCCATCTGGAGAAGCACAAAATGACATGCTGAAGCACAGAAGTAACAACACTGTTAGATGACCACTGGTTTTCTGTCTTACAGGGATTTCTCAGAAAGCAAAGGAGCGAATACTTTACATCTTCATTTCTCTAAACCCACAGGGTTATGAATTACAAATTGGCATCTAACGGGATGTATTTGGGTTTGTGTTGCAAGGTGTTGTTGGGGGGGTGGGGCTACATACAGGGGTGGCTTCTGTGAGAAGCTGCCAAAGCTTACCCAAGCCTCACAGGGCCAGTGTCAGAAGGATCTGAGACTGATGTGCCACTGGCCAAGGCCAAGCCTATCAGCAATGCTGGCAGTGTCTCTGGGATAACAGATGTGACAAGGGAGGAAAGCAACTGCAGTCAGAAGGATGTGTGGGAACATCTGAGAGCAACAGCCCTGCAGACACCAAGGTCAGTAAAGGAGGTGGAGTAGTGCTCCTGGTACAGGAGCAGAGATTGCCCTTCAACCTGTGGTGAAGACCATGTGGAGATCTACAGCAGAGCAGGTATCCACTTGCAGCCCACTGAGGACCCTATGCCAGAGCAGGTGGACGCCCAAAGGAGGCTGTGACTCCACGGTAAGTAAGCCCATGCTTGAGCAGGCTTCTGGCAGAACCTGTGGTACCATGGACAGAGGCGCCTACACTGGAGCCCATGGAGGAGATTAGTTTGGTAATAAAGTAATTTCTCTGAGTTGAGTCTGGTTTGCCCATCACAGTAATTAGTGAGTGATCTCTCTTTGCCCTTATCTTGACACTTGAGCCTTTCATCACATTATCTCTACCCTGTCCAGCTGAGGAGGGAAGTGAGAGAGAAGCCTTGCTAGGCAACCAGCATCCTACCAGGGTCAATCCACTACAAAAGGATATTTTTTTTTTTATTATTATTTCAACACAAAGTACTCCCTCAGCACACTATCTAGTAGTGATCACTGATATTGCTTCTCAGGCTTAACCTCCTGCATTCATTCAACACCTCAGAAACTAACTTTGGAAGCAACTAACTTCCTGTCCTGCTCTAAAGCAATTTCATTCAACTTGATACAATAATGACTAATTGACTTTTTGTAAAGTTATGGTCTATAAAGTGGTATAGTTTTTTTGTTTGTTTGGGATTTTTTTTTGTATTCTTAGGTTTGATGTAACTATTAATAAAGTCCCTTTGCACAGAAGAGCTGTACCAAAGGAAAACCCTATGGATTATCAAAGGCTCAAATCCAATCTGATAGATTTTGCCTCAAAACTTTTCACAAAAGCAATGACCTATATAGCAAAGGCAATTTCTAAGCTTAAACCCGTATTTAAAACCCTTATTTTGTCAACAATTGTGGTGAAATGATACTTTCAGATACTAGCCTTCACAATCAAGCTCTAGGCTCAAATGCCCAGCCAGAAGGTCCAGATATACATATATACTTTTCCCGTCTATATCATATTTTTTGGTTTTGTTTAGTTACAAGCAGATGAGCACCATACCAGAAGCCACCCTTTATTCTTAACATGACTAACACATCTTTGAGATTCTTTACATCCCTTTTACAGCTGATCAAGGGTTTAGATGCATCTGAAAGCATTACAATTCATCTACCCAAGCCTAAGAGGCAAATATTGACTTTTGTTGTGATTTTGACTGTCCGAGACTTTGCCACTTCAACATCTGAACTTGCACACACCTCATAATGACCTTTAAGGGTCTTTTAATGCCTCTGAAAACATGTGCATCAAAAAAGAAAGGTCACTGATTTACTCTTACTTTTTTTGAACAAGAGAAAATATGGTACCATTCTGGTTTTGCCACCCAAACAAACACTCATTTCAAACACTTGATACTGTGCTCAATATTTAGGTATCAAAAATGGCACAAAAATATTTCAGTCTTGGTGGTTGGTGTTTTGTTGTTTTGTTTTTTTTTTTAATAATAATGTTTGCAGTTGTCCTATAAAAGGCGTCAACAGGGACATATAACTAGGAAACGACTGTATGTCATAAAAAACAGTTTTTCTAGGTAGATTATGGGTCATATTTTCAACTATAATGCATTTGAGTCAGTTTTAACATATTCAAAAGTTATCAGCAATATAAATTTTCATGCCAAAAAATTGCCATAAACTGAATAAAAAGCTTTGTAATCTTGATGTTTTTAATACTGTGCAAATGATGTATCCATTTACTATATTAATAAAACATCATTGTATTGCATAGAGACACATTTTGCACTTCTGTTTTTGAGCTATTTTTAAATTAGGTTAGATTTGACAAGGGACTATTTGTGGTAATGTGGTAATTAAGATTTGAACAGATGTCAGCATTAATAAAGGATTCAAATGAGGTGTAGGGAGATAAATGTACTCTTTTAGCTGTGCTGGCACACCAGGCATCATTGAGAGGAGATGACAGCATGGATTCAGCAATTCTTTTTTTCAGGAGAGCTTCTGGAAAATTGTCCAGTAACTCAGGTTTTCTGATATTATTCGGTCATTTTGTATGATCTTTCAGAGTGTCTTAATTTTAAAATTAATTACTGTGCTATTAATATTTATGACCTTATAGAATTTGATTGATACCATATAACTGCAACAGTCTTTTATAACAGAAATTATTATCTTTCATGCTATTGCTCAGCACTTTAAAAAATACTCTATACCTAGATTTTCTCATTTTCTCTGTCACAGCATAATGCTGTGAGCAACAACTTCCAGAAATTACAAGCTACATTCACATTCTCTTCAAAGAAACCAGTATTTACACTGTGTGCACTAAACTAGAATAAGCAGTATGTAAATTCCCCATTAGCTAACAAAGATGAAAAAAAGATGAGCTGATTATTTGATTTACAGTCATTCATTTAACCTGTATCTACACTGGTAAGTAAACTTGGTCAGACACTATTTTCTACCTCCAAAACTAACTGATACACATGCGCCAAATCCTCCAAGCCCTCAAATCAGTAAATTTGGCAAATTTGGCAGTGGTAACCAGCCCTGAATTTGTTGATGCAGTGTTTAAACAAGTGGTAGATGACAAAAGCAATACCATATCCCAGGTGCTGGCACAGTGAGCCATGCCTTGGCCCTTTCTTTAAGTCAGCAAAACCCTCTGCCTATTGACTGAGATATTGTAGATGCCTTCCCTGTCTCACATCATAAATTAATAAAATTTTATAAATTCCCCATTGGTTTCTCCATTGCTGATCTTTTTCCAAAGGTCACTTCAACAGAATTTGGTTTGAGTCAGAGAACAAAAAGAAACAGTTTAAGAAGCTGTCCTGAAAGGTTGGTTGCTTTTAAAATCTCTTATGAGAGAAAACACTGTCTTGTTCTCCTTTTGTTCCATTTCTCATAACACACTTCACAGACACATTCATAGAATCACATTAAGAATCTCTTTCATTTAGAATGTCTCATGAGAATTTTCATATCTCATTACAAACTCAGAAGGACAAGATCCATGAATTTGACTCGCAATAGTTCATGCAAATGTATTTCAACCTATCAAGCATTCATAATACTTTTAAAATAGAAAAATAACAGATTAACATACAATAACAAATTGTCTCATTACCATGCATAAACTGGCATGTGTCTAAGCTACAACCTCAATGCAAACCAAAACAATTTATACTTCTGACCCTGTAATCACTTAGAATATAAATCAAGAAGTGTACTATTACAAGACTTGGGACATTTAAACTAGTGGTTGGAACTTCTTCCTGTCTTATGAAGAAATTACAGATTAAGTTAGAGGCACTACTAAGTCAAGCTTCATGACTGCATGCAATTCTAGAAATAGATAGAAAACTGAAAGAGTATTCACCAAGAACATGAGTCTTTAAAAGAACAGAAATTTGTAAGGAAAAAAGCAATTTCACATAGCATTTCAAATTATTACCGAGTACTAGTAAAAAAAAATAAAAAATAATGCTTCTTCTCAATGAACATAGATCTGGTTCTTATGTAGTGTGTTTTTTTTATGTTAACAGGCAATAAGAAGGTATCTTAAGTTAACTTAAAGCAACATGTTAAGAATGTGTCAAATTTCAGAAGTACTGCCTAAAAATATTCCACACTACCAAGTACATGAAACATGACTAGACTGTTCTGGACCAAAACACTCAGAATGACACATCCTGGCATTATGTGTCGAAAATCATCAGAATGTGCCAGACAAGTTGCTGACATTTTCTAATCTTGCAAGCAACCTAAGACCCTACAAGATAAGAGAAGGCTATGGGCAAAAACTTTAGGACAGTTGTAAAAAGCTGTTGTGGAGTAACAGCATACAAATAAGCAAAGTCTAAAACTATCTGGAAAATTACACAAAAATACAATCCACATTACATTACTTTGCAACAGTTTACAAGCGCTAGTGCTTGCATAATGTATATGAAGAAGCTGACAGAAGCCTCACTGTGCTATGCACAGTGTTATGGACATAAAATGAAATGCACTGCAAGAAATATTCCTGAGAAAGAAAAGGAAATAGGATTAAAAACAGAGGGAAAAAAAAAAAAGACATGAAAAACAACTCATGTATTGCAAGTCGTACAAACTGCAGCAAGTAATACAAGTCAAGGCAGTGCTCAAATTGGGAAGAAAGTGCAAAAAAGGGCAATATGTTCTTGTCTTCATACATTTTTGCAAGGATCAAAACCTGAACATGAAAACACAGCAAAGCAAGTACAGCATTGCCAAAAAGGATAAGAAAAGTAACATTAGTCAAATGAAGCTCTTCAGAGAAGGACTGGACAGATATTGCAACAGAAAATTATCAGTTTATCAGTGTGAATGAATATGAGGAGTTTACAATTTTCAGGTTAGGCAGTGACACAGAGGCCCTTACGTGCCAAGTGCAGCAATATCAGCAGTCAGTGAATAGCCATGGGCAAACAGAAGTATTAACTGATAATAATCTTACTAAGGTAGCATTTGCTTGAAACAAAAGATACATAAAAATGGAAAAAGGCAAAATTTGCAAGAGAAAGGAAAAGTCAGTACTAGTCTCAAACCCATGCAATTTCTATTATCAAGGTGCTGAACACGCAGAGGGAGAGTGAGAAGATTTTTTCTCTTATTTTTTGCGTATATATGTATGTATGTGTGCGTATGTGTGTGTATATATATATATTAAGGTGTCAGTAATTGCTACCATGTGCTAAAAATATGTCAATGCCCCACTTCAATACCATGGCTGCAAACAGCAGA
>JAWWEW010000131.1:35837516-35942299 GCA_035583185.1 Anabacerthia variegaticeps | reverse complement strand
TAAGGTGTCAGTAATTGCTACCATGTGCTAAAAATATGTCAATGCCCCACTTCAATACCATGGCTGCAAACAGCAGACATGCAGTCCTCACTTACACAGATACCTACCACAAAGAATTACAAAACAATTCTCTTGTTCCATAAACAGGTAGAGAAAGAAATCAACAAACTGGCTGTTTTTCAACTAATCTCCCTCAGATCAGCAACAGCTGTAAAACATCAAGGAACATTACTAGACTAACTGGCATTCGACAACAGGGACTAATGTTTAGGGGAGTCCTGAAAGTTCATACGGTGCTGCATGCTTCCGTCTTTCAAACTAAGGGTTTGAAAAGTCTTTGACATGCCAATATTGATCATTTTTTATTATAAATCTATTTAAATGGGAAAAGAAGACACAGATGACTGTTTCTGTCAAGAATGTGGAAGCTTATTGCGCATAACCCAGACCAGCTCATGTGCCTCAGAAGCGGGATTTCTGCTTTTGGTTTCAAGTAATTACTGGGCCTGGTAAAAAGCAGGAAAACACCTAAACTGAGCAACAGATTAGAAATAACCAAGCAACAATTATTTTGGATTATTCTGTCACATCAAGAAGTAAAAATATTTTTAAAGCTGTTATTGCTACTGCTAAACTGTAGTTCAGCTAAAACAGAAGTTAATACAATATTGCAGCACATTTAAGTTCAGTTTTAGGGTCTGCAAGATACTCTCTTTGAAGCCTAGGTCTCCAGTCATTATACAATAATGAAGTAATTTCAGAGCAAAATTTACATTGTTCTAAATTTTTGTATCTGAAGTTAGTTGTCTTAGTTACAGAGGACCAAAACCTCAAACATTCAACAGGGAAAAAAAATCTCTGAAAATCTCTGTTAAAAACATTCCCTCATACACAATGTAATTCTTGTTTTTTCCCTTATTTACAGCTGTGATCTAAGTATCACATATTGCTTTGGTAAATCCTGAGACTAGTTCAGTTGTTGATACTCAGCACAGCATTCTATGTTGGCGTCATTAAGATAGACTAGCAAGTCATTATCAAATTGAAATACATGTTATATAGAAGATACTGTACCTCTAAATTTTGACAACACTTGAGGAAATAAGTGGAAAATCTGTGTGTAGTTCTGTAGTGAGTGCTGCAATACATTTACAGGTTTTTCTCAATCATTTCCAATGGATTATTGCTCACACTCTAAAGAGTTTCTGGATTCCCAAGAGATTATTGCTACATCTGTTTCCTCAGTGCTCATTTCACTGCCCTTTGCTAGTTAATTATTCTACCAATCACTCCATTTTCAGCATGGTAAAGAACTGCTTTAGATAATGCTTGTTTCTCTGCCCGCCCCCCCCTCCCCCCCCATATGCAACCAATCTATCTCAAAGCTGTGTATTCATATGTTCTACCTTTTTATTCTTTTTCACTCCTGCAATTGAATTCAGGCAGACATTTCTCTCTTTTGCCACGTGGGCTGGCAAAAACTGCAAGCGCACTGTATCTCATGCTTCCTCCATGTGTTTTACCATGTCATATTTTTTTATTTACTAATTATTAGCAGTAAGAGTACAAATATCCCTTCTGCTCCTCTTCCAAGCCACTTCAAGTACTATATATTATGAATAGCAATATAGTTTATTTTGAACAGGGGAAAAAACCCGCAAAAGCAAAAAGCCTACTACTTTTGCATCAGCCTTTAAAGCACACATATATAAAATGCCTGTAATGTCAAGGTATCCCTAATGCAGAACTTAATTTCTTGTACAGTATTATAATAGCCAGATACAGAAATGTACTTTCTAGATTATCCAAGATATGCACCAAAAAACCCACAAAGAAACAAAAAGTCCGAGAAACACACACCCCCAAGCTTCATCCTTAATTATCAGAATTACTACTCTCTCCAGGTCTTGAACTGTGAGTAAAATAATATAAAAATCATAATTTTAAAAAAAAAAATTCTTTGTTATCCTCTTGCCACAGGTTTAGTGCTAACACTTTGATAAATTCCCTCATTCCTGTGATTTTAAGGAAGTATGCTAACCTCAGTAAATTATCCCCACAAAAAATGTCACTACTGTTACATTTCTCAGAAACATGAAGAAACTTTGCTTCCTTTCCCAAATTTATCCTGATCTTATGATCATCATCCCAAATACACTGTGATCCTCTGTGACCTCAAGATTTCTGTTGCAGTGCCTGAATTTCTATACACATCAGTGATGTGAACCTGGAGATTTCCAGATCACCATAAGCAGTACTTCCTGACTCATCAGTTAGTACCTAGGATTCTGAAGCAACATCCATACAGTACGGGCTTGAAAGAGCTTCTTCCCAGGTTACAACTTGACTGTCCCTCTGTACATCTTCAGGTAGCATTTGAGCTAATAAATCCTGACTCATACAACGAGCAACAAAAAGTGTAAAGCTCTGTGTGAAGACCTGAGTATACTGCACAGAAATTAAGTAAGTCAAAGGACTTCCACCTGGTAATGATATATACACTTGGTATAGTTTGCTGGGAATCATATAACATTGGTTGAAGTATGCCAAAAAACAAAACTATGAGAACAGCAAATGCTCTTAGCAGTGAAAAATGCTGAACTAGAACAATAGCGTGAAAATGAGTTTGCGATTTTAATTACATGACTTTGCTTATAAAAAAATCAGAAATTCAGTGTCTACGTGATATTTCCACAGGCTGAGCTTGAAGAATTCTACATACAATGGTTCCAGATATTTCAGCATGAGCAATATTTTTATGAATTACAAAATTAAAGATAATTCTCATAAATTCTGGCAAACACAAACAATTTCTCTGCTTTGCTCTTTGGCATGCAAGGCACAGTGCTTCAGTCTCTCTCTTGCTATAGCCACCTGAACAAGTTAGGAAGCCTGCCTTAATCTGCTAACCAAATATGGCACAGTCTGTCTATATTTTCGACTGAATGTGGCCCTAAGTGATTAAAGTATCAGACCATCTGTATGTAAAACCCTCTCTCACAAACACATCATATAGGAAAATCAATTGTTCTCATCTACAAATTTATGGTACTCAGAATAGTAACTTAAATGATACATTTCCAAATATATCCACTAAATGGCCTTGTCTGTGAAACTGTCCTTAGCAGTAGGACACCAGATAAAGCAGAGATGCATTGAAACGGGAAATATACCTGCTTTATGTTATATGCATGCTTGCTGCTAAAGAATAGTAAGGAGCTACAGAAATTGTAAGCTTAGAGCTATGGCCTTAATCACACTGTTTCACAGCTTGTATTTACCCATCAAAATGAAAATACTGCATGGAGACAAGAGAGAACTATGCCGAGCACCTTAGAGGGAAATGAAAAAAAAAAAAAAAAGAAAAATTATTGTAACACTATTTACTAATAAAGCAACAGAAAATATTTTCTTGTTACAGGATGATGACAATTATCCACAGTATTGTTTTAATGTTAATGAGTAGATATTAAAGTTTTACTAGGTTAAACGAGTTTCTTCCTGCAGACAAATCTGACTGTGACAATTCCTTATTTGTATTCTGTTACAGAATTTTCATGTTTTAAAAAGCATTTCTTTATCATGAACAGTCTTTTTCATCCTGGGGGGGATTTTTTGTTGTAGTGACTTTGCTATAGTCTCTGTCCTTTAGCACCCAGTAATATAACAGACATGTAGACTGGACTGAGTTCACACGTTATTTCAGCAACACAACATCAGGACCATGAAGGACACTTAACTAGTCATGCACAGAATGTACATGACATACAGTTTTGCAGGTCAGCTTTGGGAACCTATTTGTCCTCACTGACTACTGAAGATGGGGCTGATTATATTGGCATTGGCATAATTCATCGGTGACACTGATGGAATAAGAAGCATTTATCTAGAATCGTCAAATTCTAATGTTAGTTCTTGGCCTTGTTAGGCAAATACATGGCCAGCAGACAGAAACCTCTAGAAAGTGGATATGCAGTACCACCTCTATTAATCATTCCACCATGTATATATATTATGTAGCACTATATAACAATCTATTCTAAACCTTCTAAACAAAATCAATAAAGTACTTATAAAGGTGAATTTCACCCATAAGAAAAGCACTTCAGGTGGCATTCCATGCAACGGAGTATGTAAGTACTGGCCTGAAGAAAGTTGTATTTGACAACATTTTTGCTCTTAAAAGCAAAACATTACCAAAAGAAATAAATTGATCATACTGACTATCTGAATTACCAAAATGTTTTCTGTTTTTGAAAATTTCTTAAAGAAACTAACTTATCATGAAATAAAATCAAAAAACATTCTTGTGAAAGATTATGTACTAGAGATGGGAAACCAAAGAAAAGAACTATGGTCCTTTCCACAATAAACAGTATTCATAAGTTTTACAGTATCTGTCTTGAGCCCTGTATTCTTCAGTAGATTCAACAAATGATATGAAGAGGGGAAAGTGCAATGTTATATCAAAGTTTAATAATGCTTTGGAATTAGTCATAATAATTAAAAGTAAAGCTAAATGAAAAAGAGGAGTAAATTGATAAAACAAGAAAGGAAAATGAGTGCTGATAACAAGGTAATTTATGATAATTTTATGATGAATTGTAAATTTGTTATTATCTCTTAGGAAAAAACTAACTATACAACTATGGTGGCAGAGCACCTTGAGTACTGCAGATTATTCATCCCATCTCAAAAACATATGATTAAACTAATATTAAGCTAAAAACCTTGTACAATGGAAGGCAACAAAGGTGTTCAATGACATGAAAAGCTGCCAGGAACAGCTTCGGAATTCTTCAGCTTAGCTGGCTACAGAAATCTTGAATCATATAAAAAAGGTGAATGAAGAAACATTATCTACTGTTTCTCATAATTCAAGCACCCTTAAAGTAACAGAAAAAAATCATCCAAACAATAACAAAATTATTTCTCAGACATTACATGAACTGTGAAACCCATTCTATTTTGTAGATTCAAAGTGCTTCTGGAAATCTCAGAAGAAGGATCATTGAACAGACATAAATCAATTAACAACACAATTAAAGGATTTTTCCAGTAAAGAAGGTAAGTACTATTTCCCTTTTGCAACTGAGCTAAAGACAAAGATGGTGCCTGTTCTTCAAAAGTTCAATTTGAAGGAAAAATTCCTAGAAGGTCCTCTTTCAAGGCACCATGCAACAAAAGGCAGTGTATTTTGAACCAACCAATGTAGGATGCTGTAGAAGCCAGATATATTAAAATGTTACCAAACACTGTATAGTGGTAAAAATTCATCAGAAGGCAGAAACTTTACGGTTATATTATAAAAACTTCTGTTTTTCAAGATATTCTAAAAATTAAAAGAAAAGCTTTCAGATTACAGAAGGTTACTCTAGTACCCTCCAGGTGCAACATTCTCATTTAAGAAACCTGACTTTACTTTCTACTTTTAAGTGGGTTTACCACTTGTTTATCTTTCAATGAAAAAAGAACAATTTCTCATAAAAGATTTCTTCTACTTTCAATATGGACATCTTAATATGTAGAGTGTAAAAGATAATCCACACAAAGTAGTGACTAAGTAGAAGTGAGTGTAGAGAAACTTCAACATTAAATTCGAAAAAGTTAATTCTTTGCAAAGAAAAGCCAAAATCAAAACAAACACCAACAAACACCATAACTGAATTTATCCCTTCCTGTTAGCACTTCTTCAATTTCGCAGCAAAACAGACCCAGCACGTATATCACTACATTTAATAAATGTTAACTGTAAATCACCAATGTCATCTTGTACAGCACATTTTAGTTAGGATTGTAACTGCTGATCTGCTGCCATTTAGAGTTTACTAAAACTGCATGAAAAAAGTACTTGGGCCATCATAAAGAAATTATGAAACCCCAAAAAAAGTCTATCTGCAAACCAAACATGGCTTTGACAAGAGACAATCCAAGTTACCAAGTAACCAACGCAGTAGGACAAAACACAACAGCAACAAAGCATTTAGAGCAGCTTTATTTGGCGGAGGGGGACAAAACAAAACAAAACAAAACAACAAAAAAAAGGAAAACCATCAGTTTTCTCTAAAGACTTTCAAATGCATCAAGGAAACCAATTCATTCTAAATTACAACTATTCTGTCAGCTAAAAACATATAGACATATAGAGTAAAAATATTCTTAGATATTTTTCCAGAGTATTCCTCACGGTGCAATACCAGCACACAAGTGTACAATGGTTAAATTTTTAACTTATATGACATGAAGTTATAGGATTTACAAAGGTCTGTAAAAAAGAACATACCATAAGATAACATGAACAAGTCTTGAAATCTTGATTCAGACATCACAATCTATTTTTGAAATGCCAGTGATAACAATTTGTTTTATCTACGTTCTCTTCATTATCTATTTTAAAGGCATTACAACACTTTAGTTCACAAATAGCTTTCCCTGTAATTTAAATAATGGTAATATAAAATACTTCTGTCTATGACTGCCAATGTTATTAAATCAGTGTGCTCATCTTTGAAGAAAACACATCTGTAAGAAACAATTTTCAAATATCAACATCCACAGAAATATTATTAAAAAAAATCATAAAATAAATCTTCTGAGCAAACCCTAACTTCATGAAACTCTTTGCCCTCTCCCAGCTAGAGTGAACAGAAAACTCCAAAGATCAATCATGCCTATGATCCAAAGACTTGCAGGAGGGCTCTGCACACCCTGAACTCCTAAGACCTAAGGACAAACTTTACATTACAGGCGGCCTGGGTTCCTCTGTTATCACCTGACAATGACCAATTTAGAAAAGAATGTGAGCAAATGCTCAATTTTATTTAGAAAAGAATGTAAGCAAATGCTCAATTTTATTTAAGACAAAAATTTGTAGTTAAAACACACAGATGCTTGGACAGCCCACTGAACCTGAGATAGTACTCGGTGCCACTGAAGCAGCAGACTTCATCCAAAAAGCAAACATTCACACCAACGCAGGCACTTGGGGAAGGAGTATCTCTTTGCACAGCAGTTCTGGCACTGGCAGCAACTCACAACAAAAAAAGAAAAAAGCCTTCAAAGGTGAAAGCAGTTTACAGAGAAGGCAAACCAGTTTCTTCTACAAGTATGGAAGAGAAGAATGTTGCTGCTCCAGACACACATTTTGAAATTAGTTATGCTCACAAATTGGAAAACTGCTCCCTAGATGCAAAGGAACACACACATGTACACATGCACATGCAGGCCTTAATCATTGCAGATACCACATTGAGGCAAGTAAATTTAGAAATCAAGCACAGTTTTAAAAAAGTGCATTCCAAAATTAATATTCTTATGCATTCTTCCATACAAATGAAAGTCTCAGGCATTCTGAATGTTCTTCACAAAATTAAATGAACGTTTTAAAAAATGCCTTTATTCAAAGAAAAAGTTGTATATGTTAGCACACTCATTATAAAGAGTCTAACCATTGCTAATATAACATACATTTTCTGACCTCAGTCACAATTTATCAGTATTTCAATACCAAAGCCACTGGCATACACAAATAACTATATATGCTACTTATTTTAGTTTCAAATTGAAGAAGTCTGTAATGTCAGAACAAATGAAAATACTTTAGACAAAAGTTTTATTGAAAAAGACAAGTACCACAAGCTGATTCAAAGCAACACATACTTTTTTGTTTATGTTACCTACCATTCTAAAGAAATAAACAAAATATCTTTCCCATTTACTGACACTTTCACAGGAAACGTTATTTTATTTTTAACCTTCCTTTCCTTGTAATTACCTCACAAAGAAGATGAGAAAAATAGTCTTTTGTTAGTTTTTTTCCCACTGAGAAACTTCTCCCCACCAGCTTAAAAACAGAACAACCACCAAAGTAAATCCAACAATGCCACCCCTTTTAAAGATACCCAAAAAATTAAAACCAGAAATAGTTAAAAATTAATACAAATGACAAGGTTTAAGTCTGGCTCCATGGTTTCACAGAGATTTCAGATATGCTGGTTTTTAATAGTTCACTTGTACTGGCCATATCTACATCAAAACCTCTACAGACACTAAGAATGGCTTGTGCATTGGTTTTGATTTAGTGTAGAAGGAGCTGTACTATAATCCTATTGAGCTGTGTTGTAGTAACAGCCACCACAAATAAAATCATATTTCACTTGAACCTTTCTCTGCCTTACAAAAGAACTGACTTTTATTTTGACATTGAAATATAAAGTACCTGGGAGGTAATAGGAAGCTGGGCAGTGAAAGCTCTACCTCCCCCAGTAGGAACAGTATGACTGATGGCAGTTGGGAGAGACTGGTACCCACCAACAGAGTGGATGAGTTAAAATAGGAGTAGTACTTTTGTTATTTCTGGAGACCTTTTTGTGGTATAACTGGTAAGAAAGCTGCTACAACCCAATGGTGCTAGTTTTAAAAGAGCTAAGCCTTCATCACGAAAAGAAGGATGGACCTTATAGCATTTGGTTCGTCAGAATGAACCAGAACTTAGATACCCATCTGGGAGCCACAGAAGCAAACAAAGGTCAAGAATGAAAACCAAGAGGAATCATACAAGGAAACCTGATCTGCAGCCACAAACTGATGTTAATAACTTGTCATTTCGAAACCACACACCGCAGGATTCCGGAGGCTAGGTGTGTTCATTTGCCCTCATAAACAATATTGAAATATATACAAGAAAGCATTTTCAGTTATTCAGTAACTAGGCTCCTCTGCATCTTTAGGCACTTGGAGATAATGTTTTTCTTAGTTGTTTTTTAGAGTACACTGCAATGTAACATTTGTTTCATTAATGATAACTGAGTTTCTAGACATACCACATGAAAAAGGCAGCACTACTGAGTCAATTTACTAATGTGAGAATAAAACTGTTAGGTTGAAGCCAAAGAAATTTTTAAAGAGTATTCACACCTCATGTCCAGTGATAAGACATGGTGTGCAGCAGTCACTAATGCTTATGTAATCAATATAGAATTATGAGACTGGTATTTTTCTTCTATGGATATCTTTATTATCAGTTCCCTGGCATTCTACCCAGTGCTATGCAAAATGTAGTAAAAACTCTTTACAGAGTAATTAAATGAAAATACACCTACCTGCGTATATTAATGGAACACTGTGAAAATTTTCCTATGGAGAATTGCCAGATAACACAGGTAAAAACCTTTTAAAACAAAATGTCACATTGTTGGCATAGGGAATAGAGGGATTAGTGACCAGCTCACTCTTTTTGAAAAAATTGCGTAAGGTATTTCCTTTAATTTGGCAAATTTATGGGGAAAAAAAAAAAAAAGGCGTAGCCTAAATAAAACCTTAATAAGAAATCTGCATATATTGTGATTTATACAATGTTTACAAGATTCTTCACTTTAATGCTTTACAGTATGCAGCTGGCACTGAATTGTTTGAGGTTACGTATTCCTATATCACTTTCTAAAGTATGCATATGACTTTTATGAATACACACAATTACACTTTCTCTTAACTCCAACCTGGGATTTGTGAACACAGTTCAGCATTACAGAGGATTCTTGCTACTGTCTCCATCTTGTCTGCCAGTAACAGCCAACATGAAAGTAAATTTGTTACTATGTAGGGACTTAGAGTTGCTATAATGACTCTGCTTCAACTTCTGCAACCTGTTTTGCAATAAAGACCTAATACTAGTGATAAAAAGACAGTCATCTGTCATTTGGAAACCAGAATACTACAAGGTCCAGGGGAATGAAAAAGAATAACAATTCCAATGCTCAAAGATTATTGTCTTTGTCAAATGCACAGTATTTCACCAGGAATAACATTAAATTTGAAGCTTGACTTTCTTTTTCCCATAAATTAGTCTCACAATAAATCAAGGACTCTCCTCAGTAGAAACAGACATGTTATAGCCTATAAATCATATATTTGGAACAGCATAGCTTTTCTATGCAAGGATCAAGCCCAACCTTCAACCAAATACCACCATGTCAATTAAACTGTATCACCAAGTGTCATGTCTAGTCTTTTTCTGAATATTTCCAGGAATAGTCACTCATTCATTTCCCTGGGGAGCCTGTTCCAATCCACTCCTCCAGAGAAGAAATTTTCCTAATATCCAATCTGAACCTCACTCAGTGCAACTTCAGGCTGCTTCCCCTTGTCCTGTCGCTAGTTGCGTGGGAGAAGAGGCTGACACCCACCTCATCACAACCTCCTTTCAGACAGTTTAGAGAGAAAGAACATCCCACGAATCTTCTTTTCTGCAGGCTGAACAACCAAGCTCCTTCAGCCACTCCTCATAGGATTTATGCTCCAGACTCTTCACCAGCTTTGTTGCCTTTCCGTGGCCATGCTCTATTAAAATAATTCAACATCCCACATTAAAACAGAAAATCTCTGTCAACAAAACTAAGACAACATGTAAGTCTGACCCTTAAACTCAGACTAGTGCTAAGAGAACAGCAATCCAATGTCATGTAGCTGGATGGTAAGTAATCCCACAAGCATTTCTGTAGCACCAGTCAGGGAAGGTGTAAGGTACAATAGTCAAGCAATATGTTTAGGATAGTAATCCAGATAACTTTTTTCACCACAGCAAAAGGGAAATCATTCCACAGAATCAGATGCACCCACATGCGTGCACACAGAAAACCTGACCAAGATAGCAGCTGCTTTTGCCCTTGTGACTATTGGGAAGTCGAACAGATCAATCCCAGCTAATCAGTAACAGAGAGCTTCTTAATTCAAAGGGTTTTAAGAGAAAACTGCTTTGGTTTTGTGACATTAAAATGTAAAGTCTGCATTCTTACATGGGAAAAAAATATACTTTTCACACAAGGGGTGGTGGTGGTACTGAATTACAAGAGCTCTTGATAATGGTTTCCCTCTTGAAACTGATTATTGTGCAGTATACTTTGTATTTGACTCGTAATAACAGGTTAACAGCATAGAAACACATGGGGTAGGAGCAGGAGAGAGCAGAGAGAGCATTAACCATTCATAAAATACAAATCACAACATCATATTTTAAAGAATACAATCTAGACATGCACAGAACTCAGCCAGTTACACAAACTTGTTTCCAAAAAACTTTATGTAATTATGAATGCAACGTCAGCCATCTACAGACATTCCATGGAAAAATTAATGAGTTCTTAAATTAACATTAAAATTTTTTGTGACTACAGTGAATGTCTCTGATTATATTAAGAATTTTTCATGTAAGAAGTTCAAGATATTCTATGGTTTCAGAACATAATGGCTTTTAATACTGATGAGATTTTTTTTATGTTCAGATCAACACTTCAAAATCTGTTCATAGATGTAACACATTTATTGATTTATTGCTGTAGGTAAATAAATTGCTCAAAAGCTATTCCTTAAAAAATACAAAGAAAATTTCCTATAATGAACATACATAAATCTTGTCAGTATAGATGTTTATAGTACACAGTATTTTTTTCATACAAGACTTTTTATCTCAGGATTTTGACATTTTCTTTGTTAATGATTTGTAGAGAAAGGAAAAAAAAAAGCCAGCTGCAGGAAGAGAAACATATTGGGGGGGTATATTTGCATATTCAGTTACAAAAGAACAAAAAGGTACTTAGCCGAAGGTGCTCTACACAACTTCTGTTCTGATACAGTCCATTTTGGTAACAGTTCTACATCCATCTCTTTTATTACTACTAAACATGGCATGTTCATTTATATTAAACAGTCTGGTGGAGCTGCCTGAGACCAAAAAAACACAACAAAATGGTGAGCCACATCCTCAGCTATTTTAATTCAATGATGCAAAATCTTTGTACAGAGACAGGATGATCTTACAGCTGTTCTTTGTTCAGGTTCTCACCAGTCACAATGAAAATTTACTGCATGGAGAAATCACAATGAATATGACAGAAATTTCTGACCTAGTTAGGTAGAAGTTTTGAGATACTACAAAAGAACAGGAAAAGAGTATAATTTATTTTAGCTTGTCAAAATGGTTTTATTCAAATTTTGGTTATTCAAAGTAATAAAATATTTGAGAGCATAAAAGGAGATACCTAATTCTTCCCTGCAAAATAATGTTTGCAATCACTCTACTATTATAATTGTATTTTTCCAGTACGTATGTAGCATTTATTTGCATCACATTTGCAATTACGTACACACAAAACCACACAAAGAGTTATATCCAAAAGAAGATACAAGTTGCAAAGTATATATATCATCTACTGCAAATTGTAGGGTGTGCACTTTTTTTCCCCTTTTAATCCATTGCTTTTGTGAAAAAGTAATTTGCTCAGAAAACATTTTTTTTTTTAGTTCAGGTATAATAAGAAATAAACATTGACCTACCTACCCAAGTGCCACTGAAAGCTGGAGCAGTGAAAAAAAATGAATTCTTATTTTCTTAGGAAAGACAAACTAATTTCAGCCAATGATTAACTCAAACTCTGATTCGACAAGTAACAGAGACTGAAGTTGTAGGGAAATGGAAAAGGAAAAGAAAGAAAAAACTAAGCAAGAAAAGCAAAAAATCCACAGTTCTGTTTTTTTCTGCAGGACTTCTACATTTTGGAGGGGAGGAACAACACTCATGAAAACAAATAACAACAAAAAGCCATACCTTTTATTGTAACATTGAAGTTAACCACAGTTATAGACTTGGCTCTGCAAAAATATCAGTGCAGTGAACAGAGAAAGTACTGCATTTAGAGATGCAAGAATTAAGGGGAATTAATATCTATGTATATATATATATATACATACACATAAAATACACAATGTGCGTGTTTCACAAAATAACTTTCATTCTTACTGAACAAGCTAGGAAAATGTAGTAGTCCAAATCCTGAAGGTAATAAATCACAGAAATGTCTAATGCTTCCTTCCTGAACTGTTTGTGAACATACACATTCTTTCAAAAAGAAATATCATGACTTAGGTAACCAACAAGGGACATCACAAATTTGAGGCTAATATTGAAAACACCAAATAATTTTATTATAAAGATAATCCTTTAACATGTCCAGTTGTGCCACACATTTATTTAGCATTCTAATTTTCCCTTTGAAATTACATAGTAATCTTCGATATTGTTGACAACTGTCATAGAAGTACTTTGAAGAAAAGGGGAGAGTATTTTGCACAGTGACAGCCTCTCATCCTTAAAAGCCCTGTGTGACAACTTATAATAGGCTTTTCTGGTCTCCTTGGGGAGACACCAGTTCTCAGATGTGTAATAATCACAGTATTGCACATTACATGGCCTATACCCCTCATCTTTCTCTGTATATACTATTGTGTTTACAGTTATGGTAAGGATAAGGATTATAGAGCTATGAAACCACTAATACATAAGTTTTGCTGTAATAAACATGATTAATTATTTTAAAATATCTATGCTTTACTACACATTAGATTTAAGAAACATCAAATCATATTATCCTTATATATCTCATATTGCCAAAATATTACTTGAATCTCATTTATTTTTTTTTTTAGTATTACTTTCATTTTCTTCAGCTTTTCATGAGTTTTAACCCATAAATAGTGCCAAAAAATTCTCCATGACCATTCTGCCTCCAAAGCATTTCCCTTTCTTTGAAAAAATATGTAACAGGAGACCTTCATACAAATGAGACATTCCATTTACCAGCTGTTTTCCATGCAGGACAGATTTTGCCTTTGAAAGGTTTTAGCAAGCCTGCTGGCTTTGAGCTGCCTTGTTCAGCTGCTCTCCATTGATCATGAACCTTCCCAGGGAGCTCTCTACCTGCTACAAGTTATTGTGGGGTTGCCACACCGAGAGAAAAGCAAATCCTCTTGTAAAAGCTCCAATTATATGAGTCTTAGCTGGAGCTTCTTTATGAAAGTTGTCACCAGCTGAGAGCACAGACCATGCATCTTTTTGTGTAACAAACCCACTAAAGCAATAAGAACAAAATACATGAATTTAAATTCCATATTTGAACCTGGATTTGTTTTTCTTTTTTTTTTTCTTTTTTTACCTCTAAGCATAGCCAGTGACTTTCATAAGAAAGACCACATCTTATATGCAAACTGCTGAAGAAAAACACATATATTTATTTCTGTAGATTTCCTCTGCATTGTGGAAGGTCTAGTAGTGGAGAAAGTGACTGGAAGATCCAAATGAAAACACCAAATGTCTAGATTATAACTGTTCACTCTGTTCAGAAAAAACACATGCAAATCTCACAAAGACTAGAAAACTCTATCTTCAGAGCCACCAACAGTCTCTATTTTCTAACAATAGCAGCTGCTGATTCACAGTGATTGTCTTTCTGCAGCACATTTATTTTGAAACAAGCATTCAATAGCAAAAGAAAAGCATATGACCAATTTTTCACCTCTATTCACTATTAATAATCCTTTATTGTTATGCATACTATGAGGCAAAGATAATCTATTGTAATAGTAGAAAAGATAATGGGAGATTAATAAAGTAAACTTCTCATCATTCCTTTTTCATTTATAGTCAGTCATCCAACTGTATTAACAAAGCTTAAATTTTACACCTTGTTATATCACTATTATTGAGGTGTAAGAACAGAATTTGAGTAAATTAAGTCCAAAGTGAGATTAAGCAATTTCTAATGCAGCATTTTAGGCCTATGTTTTAAAACATTAAAACCTTATTTACATCACGTCTTTGCTTCCTTGCTGTCAATTCATTACATTTCTCTTTGGTTATTAACTATCATGTAATTTTTGTACTCTTGACCTTTACTGATCTTACAGCAAAGATTACACAGATACTGGGCATAAATCTCCCTCATTTCTATTTGAGGATCAAAGATTTTTACTGGGGATTTTCAGGAAAAGGTCCTTATGCATATTTGGAAGGCAAGGCATGTTTGTTTCCCTGCTAGTTTTGTACGAATATACAGGTAATTTCCTTGTAGCATCCACTACACATATACCATGAATTACACACCGTAAAAAATACAGTAACTCATTTTTATAAGTACTTTATTTCCCCATTTTAGAAGGAAACATTCTGCAAGATGAAAAAGGAAATAAAATTGTTTTCTAATGTTATTACTAATGCTTTAGAGCTCTATAGTTTTAAAAATAACTGTGCATGAAAGCCTTTCAATTCATTGGAATCTCTGAAACAGATTCTGGCATACTTTATCACCATTGATATATGATAAGCAAAATACATTTCTTTAATGTCAGAAGTTCGAATGCAGATTAAGGCAATATTTACTGCAAGTGTATGAAAATAAAAAAGATTTTTTTTT
The DNA here is from genome assembly GCA_035583185.1 of Anabacerthia variegaticeps. Classification (NCBI taxonomy): domain Eukaryota; kingdom Metazoa; phylum Chordata; class Aves; order Passeriformes; family Furnariidae; genus Anabacerthia; species Anabacerthia variegaticeps. The sequence goes on along the minus strand of JAWWEW010000131.1, from coordinate 35,927,057 downwards.
TCCTTTTACCCCTATTCAGTCAAGAAACACCTGCTGCTAGTATAGCATAACATAAAGAGAAATTAGATACTAACATAGGACTGATTTCTGTTTGGCTCTTCTGTAAGGATGCAAGAGCAGGGGCAGGAGAATATTCCATTTCTCCACTGTTCCTTTTTCATCTGTCAGGTGATGTAAGACATCACCATCATTTCTCTTTCAAAGTTATTCCATATGGTCATTTCCCTGATTGAGCCTCTGCAAAGGGGAACAGATAAACTACGGAAACGAAGGGATAGGCACACAGACTTCATAGGAAAAAAAAAAAAAGATACCACATGGACTTTTGTTTTACAAGAGCATGGAGAGGGGAAAAAAAGCAGAAATGATCCAAGAATCACAGAACTTTCACGGTTGGAAGGAACCTCTGGAGATCACCTAGTCCAACCCTCCTGCCAAGGCAGGGTCACCTAGAGCAGGTTACACAGGAACACATCCATGTGGGTTTTGAATGTCTCCAGAGAGGGAGACTGCATGATCTCCCTAGGCAGCCTGTTCCAGTGCTCTGCCACCCTCAACGCAAAGAAGTTCTTCCTCATGCTGAGGTGAAACTTTGTGTTTTTCAGTTTACAGACACTGATCCTTGTTCTGTTGCTACGCACCACTGAAAAGGGTGGCACCATCCTCTTGGCACCCACCTTTGAGATATTTATATCCATATATATGATAACATATGATAGTCTACTTCCAACTCACTTGGCCTAATCACGTCTTCTACCTAGCTGGTTCAGGCTCTAAACTTAATTGGTACAAAATTTTGAACCCAAGAAATGGTTTCCAACCAAAAAGATCTAAGAAAGATGCTGCTTTCTGCACCTGAACTAGCTCCATCATGCAGTGTTAAATGAGATCAAAGCAAAGTTGGGACCTTTCAGGTTTTTCCAGAGCATCTTGACAAAGGGAACAAAAAAACACTGCTACTGTAGTATCTCAAGGGGAAAGAAAAAAAAAGTGAGACATCTAGACCAAAGTTAAATACTAAACCGTTTTAGAGACAAATAATACAGTACAAAAAGTGAGCAAAAACTGTTAGCCATTTCGGTTAAATTAAACTGACAATTAGGTAAAAGAGATACAGAAAAGTGTGTCTATTCTGTGATTGAGATTTTTTTAAACCATAAAAATTTTAATGGGTAAAATAATAAATGCAGTGTATTCAACAAAACTTTTTCAAAGGTGTGGGAGTTTTTCCTTAAATAGTTAACTCTTGGTGCAAAAGTTGAAGACTGTGAACTCCTTTCAAAAGATCACTGTAAGTTAAAATATAAAACAGAATAACAACAACTGTCCTCTTATTTTCAAGAGAGAATTCACAGGCATGACTATGCAAAATGAATACATTTCTTAAGCAGGCTATCACAAAATTCTCCAAAAAAAAACCCCAAACCCATAAAGGAATTATAGAAGTGATATGTAAGAAGTTCAGATATCCCAAGTTTCCCTGTTAAATGTGCTCCGTCTGTTTTTTTGGCATCTGTATTCTCTCAGTGCTGTTTATTTATTTGCCAAAAAAATTCACGAGACTGGATGAAAGCAGAATTTTCCCTACTTGCTAAAAGTTTAGCATCGAGATTTTTAAAGAAAACCCAAAACTTCAGGATGAAAACCTCTCTTTTAAGAACTGAATACACTAATACATTTTCCAAGGGTGAACTTCACTTGTATATGGAACACCAGATAAAGGACACAAACACCAACTGGTGCAGGTAATCAATCTCATTTTATCTTGAGGACAAAAGCTCAGATTCAGATAGTCTGAATTCTATTTATGTTCCTGAGACCTTTGGTTCTGGAGGCTCACAGGCAGTCAATAAAGAAAAAAAAGATGAAGAAGGGGATCTGAGTATAATTTAGGTCACCTGGATCCACACGAAACATCCCACCTCTGCAAGCTGTTATGACTCTGCTTGCTGACTTTGGGAGCTCTGACTGAATAGAACAAGCTCAAGGACAAGACCGTTTCAGCAATGTGTAAACGAGTGACCTACCAGAGAAATGAAATTTTCCCTAATCAAATACTTGGCATTAATCTCTGGGGAAAGGACAGTTGACTGTGTGGTAAAGTTACTTTCAATACACTGTTTGCCTCTCTTCACCTCCAGTAACTCTTAAAGATTATTCAATGACATAGCCATAAATATCTAAAAATACCCAACAATCTATCACACAATTTGCATACAGTTTTGATGGGAATTTTTTTTTAAGTCTCTGATTTTGATATAATTTATATAATATGTTTTTAACACCAGGAATTATACCAAAATATTTCAGATTTATTTTTTTTTTTTTTTTTAAATTGTACGATACAACTTCAGTCTTTTCAAACTGTAAGAAAAGGCTTATCTCCCATTTTCAGTCTAGGGCCTAACGAAATTACTAATGTAGGCACAAAGACTTCTAACTCTAAATCAAAATGTAACATTGGGGAAATAAATTCCCTACTTAAGAAAGGAAACAGTCTTGATAGATTTATTTATATATTTATGTTTGAGCAGAGTTACTGTCCAGCACGACAGTAGCATAGTTGTGATGGATATAATTCTTCAGACACTGGGCAAGGCAGGAGAGCAAAACAAAACACAATATATAACATAAGCATAACAGTTTTATACATTAATACACATTTAATTAACAAACACAGATACTAAACAAGGACCAATTGCGAATGCATATTCACCAAGATGGGCAGGAGTGCCTCGTAGTGGTCAGAAAAGGCTGGATCAGGCAGACAGGAGTTTGGGTTCTTCTTGGTAACTGAGGGGCTTCAAAAGACAATTGACCTCAGCATAGTGTGCTTCAAAAGAAATAGCAATGAGGCACATCTCCTTTGAAGCTATGAATCACCTTAAGAGAAGTGGGTCAGCATGACATTCTGAATCCCCCCAAGCACTTGGAGAGCTAGAAGAGCGGTCTTGAATACTTCTCTGGCTGCTTCCAGCAAGATGAAAGAAACTAACTGAAGCTATCCGGCACTATCTAAAAGTTCTAATTTTCCAATACATTCTTCTAGAGATGTAACAGTGTAACTTCATCAGGCTCAGGAATTCTGCTCCCCAAGTCATTATCCAAACCAGGTAGGATCCTGGCATTTTAATCCTATTTCCATCGTATTTTCCATTTGTGAATCAGAAAGGCACATTTTAAAATTAAAACAAAAAACTACATCTGATGTCAGAAATGGCAGTTTCTACCCTTTTCTGAAACAGAGTAATACAGTTGTTCAGCTCCAGAGAATACCATCTGAGGATACACATCAGGACCACATACACACCAAGTGAAGCACAAACTACTCCCCTGCTCAACGGCCCTCAGAGATGACATTTAAAATTAGAAGTCTGTATAATTCAAAAAACCTTCCAGTAACTGTCAACTCTCACTAGAACCTCATTTTCTTTAACAATACACATTTTTGGAATAGTACAGTGATCCTGATTAGAGTTATCAGATGACTAATGAAATCATGTCAGATGCACAGTTTAAATAAAACTAACTATAGAGCCTAATGTTATAAAAAGATTGATTATTTCTGAATGAATATCGAAAAGTCCCATCCAGATTTACCAGTTCCACAGTCATTCCCCACTGAACTCACTGAGGGGGAATCAATCTATTGCCACCTGTTTCTTTTTCTTTTCTCTGACATCTGAATATGTCCAAAGAACTAGACTGCATTTCCCCTCTAGCTTTTTCTACATCCCACTGCTGAGGCCATTTATGGTTTGTTACATTCTCCTCTTTCCCTGTTATGACACTAAGCTGTATCACTCTCATGATTGTCTCCTTTCAAATATATTCCCAATTCTAGAAAATACAAATATCTGTGCCCATTAATTCTTTATGTACTAATGCTAATGCGTTGCATATATTAAAAAAAACCCTATGCATAAGTCTTTCAAAAGACTGTTTTGTTACACCTTTTTAGGTTATGCAATCTAACTGGAAATAAAGTTATGCATAAATCTAGAGACAGTATGAGAAGCATTTTCGTCTTATGAGAAAAATCTTTATTGGTCAGAAATATTCAGTGTCCCAGACTGCCAACTAATCCTTGAAGGCATAAAGCAAACCATTTGACCATAATTTGACAGGATTGAAAACTGAAACAATTCAAAATTTTGTTTGTAAAGAAAAAGTTCACAACAAGGCATCTCAACTCTCCTTTGATATTCTACAAATATCAAATCAAAATCATTCTACCAGTTCATTTCTGCAACAAAGGAACATTTTCTCACAATAAAAAAAAAAAAAAATGTATGCAGCTACTCAAAGGGTTTGAAGTCAGAAGTGTAATAGGCAGTTTGTTTTTATTACTCGCAGATTTTTGTCCAGAGTAGATGCAGCCACAACTTACAGAAGGTATGTGCTAACAGCAAATCCAACATATCCAAGTTGACCTCACTTTGCAGTAAAATTGACACCTGCCTATTGAATCCAACACCATCACAACCTCTTAGACTTGCCAGGCTCAGCCTGCAAACTCAGACCAGAGTGGATTTAGCAGCTATGTGCTAACACACCCGTAATAAGCCAGAAGCATCGGGCTCACCATACAAATGCTGCCCTGATTAGAAACGGGAGAATCCTATGCCATATTAATAAAGACATGAAAGCCAAAGGGCACAGCTGGGATTAAAGCAGGTTCACGCTTCACCAGAGCAAATTTCCACCCTGTTTGTTAAATAATTTAAGGAGTAGAAGTTTCATCCTGCAAGCTCTCCAGTTTTCACCTCACATTACTTAAACTTAAATTTCTTGAACATTCTTGCATCAGGTACCAAATGGAAGTATTTGCTGGATCCACTGGCAATGGGCATCATGGACCACACTCCTATGGAAGTCAGTGGGACAAAGTGAACACCATTTATAAGGACTCCTCAAATTTAAATATATTCTTAAAAATACAAATGCATATCATCTTCAGAAGGGAGAAGTCATCAGAGGACATTTCATTAAGGAGATAGTGTTGCTAGAGACAGTCTTTCTCTGCTAAAAACAAAAAGCTATACAAGTATAATTTGAAATAGTAGAAAATATTAATTCTTTACACAGATATTCTGAGTTTATTGCCTCATGAATGCCTAGAATGATATTTTTACTTGGAAACGGATAGTACGCAATAGCCCAGTCAGCTGATAAAACATTCATCACACATAGTTGTGCTCAAGCCAAATAACGAAGAGTATCACACTTTCTCCTATATTGGCACTCAACTTGAGTCCCAGATGACTTTTAAGCAATAGGTTTATGACCCTTCACTACTCTCCTGACTGGCACTTCAGATCTTTGGGTTTCTTTGCTTCAGGAGTCTCCATCAAACTATATCCATGTTGCCATTATGCTGCTAGACAACGTTATTCTCTTTGGTTTCACTGGGACTGCAGTCTGAACATGCAAAACTTAGTCTGGGCCTGAGAATTTTTGTTTGCATTTATGTTATTCATTCTTTTTCCCACCAGGCAAGAGAACAGGTAATAACTACAGATGTATCAGCTAAAATTAAGGAGCAATTTAGTACCAATAGCAAATCAATATTTAAATTATTTCAGGAGTTGGAATATTTGTAATAATGTTAAAATGTGTATTATAATAAAATGTAAAATGTAAAGTGTATCATATAATAAAATGTGTAGTTATTCTAATTCATAAACTCTTATCATTTTGATCAGTGTATTTTACTATGCTGGGTACCTGTTATACTGAGTTGGCTTTTTATGAAATTACTATACTATCAACCATAATGTATGTGGGGAGCACAGAGATGTGACAGATCGACAAAAGAATTTTTTTTTTCATATCTTTGTATATTAAAATATGTGAGCATTATAATGTCACACCTATGCTAAACAGCATGTGCACATATATAAACACATAATTATGAACATATATCTACATTACACATAAACTGAAATGGCCACTTTTTCTGGCCTGATAATTACTACCACTGAAAATTAAGAGACCTGCACATGAGAAACAAGCATCTGAATTCTGAACAAAAAACCCTTCTCTACTTGATGTCTCTGTCTAGTGAAGATTTTGCCACTTACGCAATGAAACCTCAGGTTTAATTTAAATTACTGTCAGTTAAGATTGAACACAACATCCTATACCTGGAAATGAATGACAACTTTGGTAATGCCTGTGCTATATCTTAGCACTCATTTGGCAATGATGCTTCTTAAATAACAAATCTTGTATACCTGCATATAAAATATCAGCCACACTGATCTTGTCCTAGTGATAAAAGTTGGCAGCAGTATGAAACCTTCATTTTATTTTTTTCCGCTTATCCAATATAAAACCAATAAAAGACATTATAATGTCATTTGTCCATTATTTTCCTCAACAACAGAAACATTTGGAAACTCTCCAATTTTAAAGTTGTGCTCTTTGCAATATTTCTTTAAAATAACTGGACTTGGCTATACATAATTTTAAGCAGAGATTAAAATGAACTAGACTTTCAAGGAGGAGTGTCAGTACTCTGGAAGAACAGCTGTTTCAATTGGCATTTAAGGCTCCTATGAAATTTATTGCAAGAACCCAGCAATTTGAGAAAATTAGAAATGTAAGAAATAGATGGCTATAAAAAATCATTTAGTAATAATTGGTCATCAACTGATGGAATTCATAATATAAACTCTCATACTATATTGTATGGCACAACTTTACACAGCTAGAAGAGAATTACAAGATTTAACATACTACATTAACCATTTATTAACAAGAACTGCAAAAAATATTTCATATTTAATTACTTATTAACATTATTTCAGATTTGCAAAGCTTTATTTATGAGCTATGAAATGTACTCAATCTTTCAGTAAATTTAAGGGTAAAATAAATGTGTATTATCTATAGAAAATATAGAAAAATATTTATATATAAATACACAAACAAAAGCACTTAAAGTTATAAGTTCTACTGACCTACATAAGATCTTTTTTTTTCATTATTCAGATCTTTATAGGAGTTAGGTTACCAAGTTGAATCTAAAAATCAGTATTTAGCTAAGGATGTGAATCTTTTGTGTTTAAATCATCTGTGAATAAGGGATATACATTACATCAATTTAGGCACAGATAACTTTTTTAAAATGTAACTTCCTTGTGCCCAAACCCAATAGCTTAGTGCAACACCCACTTTTAATTCCAGTTTCAGAAGAGGTTAGAAAACACCAAATATTTTTATCACTGAAGGTACACACAGAAATATATGTGTATATAGAAGAGGGTGATTCATAAAAACATTTTAAAACTTCCCCAGAGTTGTGGTTTTCCAGTCAATAGCTGAAAATATACATGAAGCATTATGAAAAATTTTAAAGCCTACATTAGAAAGGACAGTATAGATTCGTACTTTATATACTAAGCTGTCCCTGGTATTTCAAAGCTGATGTTCTTGGTGCTTCAAAGATTTTAGGAAGATGGCTGATAGGTATACCTATCAATTTACAACAAAAATTCTCAAGTCCATTAAAGTTACCTAGTTATACGAATGACAGATCTAAGAAATGACAAGAACAACTCTATCTTATGTCAAAAAAGGCAGAAATTTTATTGAGAATACAACTTGTTTCAAAACATACAGTGTATCCTATTAGAAGAGAGGATTTTAACTGCAGTGACATTCCCTGATAATTAGATATGCTTTTTCCACACCACATTTTTTCCACTAAATTGAATAAATTTATTAAGAAACAATTTGATATAATTTCAATTAGCTCAATTAATGAATAAATTAAACAATAGTTTAAAATGGTGGAGCAATTATCTGCAGAGTTTACTCTGAAACTCTAAAATGATGATACTTTTCCCTTCTACATCTGCCTTTTGCACCTTGTATTTCCACAGCATGGTCATGAAACAAACATCTGTGAGGGCTTGAAATACCTCTCCTCCAAAGGTCAGTACCTACAGAGTGAAAAGCTATGTGCATCTATCTGGGTAACTGCTGGCTGTTTGGCATAGACACTCATTACATCATCAGGGATATCGGAGTGATGAAAATTTGGCTTTGTATTTCTAAAATTTCACAAGGTAACTGTGGTGTGTATGGAGGGGGTTTTTCTTAACTATATTTAAGCAAATAACATCTCTGAAACAGATTTTCTTTTGTCCAGACAAAATGCCTTATGCCACCAACTATTTTGTCTTATGAGATCAGGTTTTACCATGGTACCAAAAACCTTCACCAGACTTTGCATAATCACTATTTTCCTCTTTTTAAAATACACATAAACCAGGGAAGTTTTGCTATTTTTTTTTTAAAAAAAAAAACACAAAACAACACTTACATTGACCATTTGATACTCAAATCCTCTCATACATGAGTTATTTGGTTCTTTCGTGTATCTCCACTGCCTTCAATTAACAAGGCATATTAATAGTCACTTTAGAGTAGCTGGGTACATAATTTCAGCATTGGCAGAGTAGGTTCATTAGAATACAAAGACAGGAACTCCATTTGTGGAAAATATTCATCACACTCAGTGGCACTCAGAAAATGTTTCTACTATCACTATTTTGTATAATGGTCTTCTCTCCAACTACCTTGGAAAACATACACAGTGTATGCATCCTGCTACAAAATGACAGGTTACAGTCATGATGCCTCATGCAATTATTTGGTGTTGTGCCTGAAATAATGCTTTCTATCCTTAAAGTCAATGATCATGGTTATGCACATGGACAAGACTTTGTTCTTCCTACACACGTGAAGTTTACATAGTGCGGTTGCAAAATATCAGACCTAGAGCTAAATGACCCGATGGCTCCAAGTGACACCATAAACAAGCAGAGTGCATGCAACCTCAAACCCACAAGCATAAGCAATTTCTGTTACACATCATTACTAATCTCCAGTCATCATTACTGATGTCAGTTATGTTTAGTTACTTGGGCAGTATCAACTCAAGTACCTCTGACATTTTGGGCAAGTTGCTGAGGTAAATAATTCTTATCTTAATCAAGTAGGACATTGCCTTGAACTTGTTCAACTTGTAGCGCTCCTGTGGTACAGATTTGCCCTTATCACTAGGCTAAAATAAAAAGATTGGAGAAAGATTGTGGCACTTTACAACCAACATGCAAAAGTTTTTGTTTTCACTGCAATACAGAGCAAATACAATTTTGGATCCCACTCAGCTACAGCAAGGGTGCAATGCCCATGTCCCAACCAATGTTCAGAAAGGAGCTACTTTCAGAATTTTAACAGTAATTTTTTGTTTTATTTTGTTTTTTTTTTTTTTTTAACTTAAAATTTCTCACGCCTCATTTAATCAAAAGTGACGCACTGGCTCACTCTGAAATCACATGGCGTCATGGTGCAGGAATGGCATTCCCTAATTTAGTGTACCACTCGCCAAGACTCTCCCAAACCAGATGGTGCTCGCTCTCCACTCCTGCCCTCTGGTGGGAGACACAAAAGGTAGAGCTCACACGTTGAGATAAGAACGATTTACTGAAAACAGCAATGGGATAAAAGAACAAACAGTAACTGCAACAATACTAATAGCAACAGGGTACAAAAAAAGAGAGTGATTTACATGCAAAATACTCAGCAAGCTGAGACAACGAACAATGACAGATGGAGCCTACATCCACCACCTTTGCCCACGACTAGAAACCACACCCCTTCTTCTGGCAAGTGTGAGAGTCCCTTTCCCCTGCCCCTGGCCATTGTGTAAGATGGTATTGAATAACACAAAGTCTTGGTCATACCCACAAGATTCCATGCTCCCCTCCCTCACAGCTACTGTGAAAAATTAACCCTGTCCTTGGCCAAAACTCAAACACCTCTAAAATCCTTTGCTTAGAGATAAGTAGGTTTTGAAATGCTTCATCAGATATGAATCTCAAAGAACTCCTACTTCCAAATGGCACATAGACAGACCAGCTGTATACTACTGGATGTCATTGAGATTTTGTTCAAGCGAAAAAAAGTATGCCTATCGACAGAAGCTTATTATGAAAGAAAAATGTACTGTTATTAGTCCAAGTCTCTGCAGCTGCTAATACTAAGAAAAGTTAAAAATGTAGCATTCCAAATTGTGATGCAAATACAAACTCCTTTCAAACACCACAATTGACAAAACTTCTTCAGGTATTCCTTGCTGGTTTTAGTAGTTGTTCTAGCTACAGCTTCTAGCTGTACTTTTAAAGCCCCCTTTCAAAGTATTCAGGGAAGAGCAGAGGCTTGCATTACAATCTGGTTTAAGACAAATTGTTGATGACTAGAAGATAAGCAGTATGTCACATTTGTTAGACCTTAATGCATAGAAAACATAATTTTTCAAATATTAAATGCAGTATTTAATTAAGAAATTTAGATAAGCTCAAACTGTGGAATGTACTTCAATAATGCCAGAGATCACTAGACTAATAATGCTGCATTAGCATGCATAGTTAATGTATTCACAGCATGCTAATCTCATACTCCTTCGGGATAAAGATTGTGGTTTGCAGAGATTTTATTTTTCCCTCTCTCTCCAAATATAAAGGCTATATTTTCAATTTTTACTGAAAGCAGTGTGGAATTGTCTCTGCTGATTTTCTCCAAAAAGACTATAAAATGTTAGCCACTAGAAAAAAGGAACCTAATTCTTACTGCGATTCCCATCCAGATCTCTCACTGACCCTCAAGTCAAATTAGAAGTATCAAGACATTTTTGACAATGAGCAGATCAAATTTATGGACTACAGTTTCCTAACTCTATTCCTTTACTATAATCATGTAGTCTACTCTCTGGATTGGGTCTTTGGTTGGTTTTGCAGTTGGTCCAACAATATACACTACATATTCTCAGTGAACTGCAACATTATCTGTACACAGAAAAAAAAGCACATGCTTGTGTGCCTGGGTATGAATGAGATACAGCAAGCACAGACCATCTCAAACTGAAAAATATACTTTTACTTAAAAAAAAAAAAAAAAGAGAATAAAAATGTAGCAACCTTTACTTACTGAATAGCCTTCAGTAAAGCATTCTACAGCAGGTGGGACAGAAAGGTGAAGAAGAGGGAAATCACACAGCAAAAATACCTAAATATTGTTAGTTTATAACCTTTCAATATTTGTATCTTTGTTAATGATAGTTTCATTACACCAGGTGCCTGTCTCCCCTCGTTGTCCTTCTACTCTCTGAAAGAAGTGACATGACCATGAAAAGATCAAGAGAGAAAAGACAGAATGCAATCAATTGCACAAAACTGCAGGGATGATATTCAAAATAAAACTGCTGAAGCATCCCAGCTGATATCTTTTATAAAATCAAAAACTAAACCCTTAGTCACTGTCCTTGAAAGTAGTGAATGCAGCCCCAATTAAAAGTCCTACTTATGTGGCAACTATAAGTTCACACCTTTTTTTGCCATTCTCTCCCCTTCAGAACTCCTTACTGTTGTCACTCCCCTCCTGCAGATCATCTTTTATTACCACAGCATCCAAAATAACTGCTTCATCTGCAAAGTCCTTTTTTTTTTTTCATTTCTTCTTCTTCTGACAATTTTTAAAAATAGCTCTACAGTTTACTAGATTTTACTATGAGTAGCATTGACTCACTTCTATGCAAGTGCTTTATAAGAACATACCTACTTCCTCAATGGAGTTTCTACATAATCCAGATTAAAAATTACAACTTCAGTAATCCACTTGTGTTGATTTTTCCCACTAACTATCATTCGTAGGATAAGTTAAATCACTCTAAAGGCTCCAGGGACTATATTGCTTAGCCACTGACTGTAAAACTATATAAATGAAAAAACTGCGTGAAAAGCTCTCCACTGAGACATTAAAAATTTTGTGTTTCTCGAACCTTCTATTTGAGTGTTTTCACTTCCAAATTTACTTTATTTTTCCATGAAAGAAATAAAACACAAAAATAAAACTTTATTCTTATTGATGTAGTTCTCTTTCCAGCCTGTCAACTGCATATTTCATTGGCCTTTTTATGCCCCTACTTTTTTTAGTGAGTCTTCTACCACACAGCATTTCTGGCTAATGTGGGAAAACACCTTCTCTTTGGCTCTGCTTTCCATGTAGGAGCATACAAAGGTTCCAACGCTTCCAATACATTTTCTCTAAATCCAACAGCTCTCCAGTTTGTTACTTTGAAAGTGAGCAATCAGCATCACATATGCCACTTACTGGAATTTCAGAGAAGGAAAGAAAAATTTTAAAATGGTATTCATGCCAATGATTTGCTTCAGTAATAGGGCTTTACAACCATAGCTCTTCTAGTATGGGGTACTAAAAATTGTATTGCAAGAGCACAAAAATCTTCAAAAAACTTGCTACTCAAACATCAAACACTGAAGAATATCTCCTCCTAAGAAGGTTCACCATAAACTGCTCAGTGTCTCCTTTGGCAGTCTCTGAAGTCCTTCTGAGTTTTAAAATAGAAAGTTTTTTCCATTACATAAACTGCATCAACAGTTTTGCTCATGAATAGGATATTAGACATCAATTATTGTAAACGTTCCTTTGAATTTTTTTTTCCACTAGAATTTTTGCATTTTCTTTCACGTTTCTAACAGCAATTTTCCAAAAACTCATCTACTGTGATAAATTATTGAAAATTCAAAAAGACAGTTTCTCAACAATTAGAATGAATGCTGATCAGTAAAATTACAGCACTTAATAGCACTTAAAAGCTGATACACCTGTTTTAAGTGCTTGTCTGCACTCTCTTTAGAATTTACTTTTTTTTTTTTTTACTAATTGAAAGTGAATAGTGTAAAACTGTTAAGGCTGTCATAATTTTTTACATGGCTAGAACTTGTAATTGTGCAAGCAAACTACATCTATTAAATTAAAAAATCTCAAAAATTCAAGACCAGTTTTATGACATGCACTATTAGCACACTTTTAGCTAACCAAAAAAAAAAGGTATTTATAAACAAAGTAACTACTCGATTAATACATACCAACATTAATATTTATCACAGACATTCTATACATGATTTGTTTCTGTCTTCTGTGTTTCAGTTCCACAACAGATAGAACCATCCCTGACTCATTAGATAATACAGACTCTTTTGACTGAGATGTTATGATCACAGCTGAACAACACTTAGTACATAAATACAAAATCTACAATGGTTTTTCCCAAGAAGATAAACAGAGAAAAAGGAAATGGAGAAAGGGAGACCAAAAAGGGAATGAAACAGTGCAGTTACTTCTCAGTATAAACTGCTGAAAGTACCACTCTGAGATTTCAGATGCACTATTAGAATCTAACAAAACAATAAATTTTGAACAATTAGAAAGAATGCCAGTAAAAAAAAAGCATGATTTTGATTGCATAACAAATGTAATTGTAAGCTTGGGTCTTGAAAATACACAGTATTGCTCTTTCACACAGGCAAACATTTTCTGTATGTTATTACTTGTAGTTAGTTTCTCAGTAAGATGGGTCCCTGAATGCACATTTGTATACTTTTGTATTTTCCTACAAAAACTGACTCTTATCTTCTGCCTTTTTCAGTTCTCCTCTGCTCTACAAGCTGTCAAATTATTTTAGCTTACACTATCTGCAGCACTTCTCTGAGAGGCATTGCCATTAGCTGAGACACAGCAGACATTTTACTTGGGCTCTGCTGTGCTGGTAGTTTCCAGCTCCATGCTGAGCACCAGCTGTTGGCTTTGAGAACAACTCTCCAATCCACTTCAGTGTAAAATCAAACAGATTATATCACAGATTTTTCTAATGTGTATCTACCCTGTCACATGTTTTCACACTTGGCAACAATCTGTGGTAATAGAACTCAGTGGCTTCTCAGGCCAGGGTGCCTCACACACACACTGCTTCCCGAAGGACCTTCATGACATGGTTCTTGGCCCCAGCGCAGAGCTTTCTATGGATCAAGACATAACTTTGTGCTTTTTGAGTCAATGTACTTGAAGGCTGTGGTGCAACTTGTCAGTACATTTATGACACAGTCCTGAAAACTTCTACTGCATGCCACAAGGGTATGCAACAAAATTTTAGAACAAGATACTTACTTGGATAAGATTGAAAGACCAGAACATAGAAACAAACTGGTGAAACTGAGAGTAAAGACGCACAAGTCCATGTCACTTAATACCAATTTCTTAGATACAAAAATTTATCCCACAATTCATCCCAACATTTATCAATTTTTTATTCCCTCCAAATGACTTTTGTTATGTTGTTTCTTAATAAAACACGCATATTAATGCAAACCCATTCCTTTTTTTTGTCTATCTTTACATTGTACAAATTTAAATGCCTTCAAATTCCCTATTGTTAGCCACATATGAAATAGCTTTAAGGATATAACATTACATAAAGCAGAAAGATATTCATAGTATGCCTTCTGCAAATTAAGCTCCCATCATATGAAAACGTATGCATCATATTGCAAAACATTCCTGTAATTTAGCAATAATCTAACAATTTTATTAGGAACGACTGTGCACTCTAGTTTGCTTGAGCCGAGGTTAAATAAAAATTATCAATACCTGATATATTAAAAAAAAAAAAAAATCTGGCTTGGAAATTATATGCAATTTAATATTTTGATCATTATTTCTTAAATGTCTGTTTCCTCTATCACCTTCCCAAACTGATTTGTGAAAAGAAGCATCACAGAAATCTGCCTCTTGATTTTTGTTGCATATAACCACACTTGTAACAGTGCAATTTGTGTATTTGGCATATATTTTAAAACACTAACCAGAAATAAGCAAAACAATCCTAAGGAAAAACTGTTTCACCTTCCTTACGCTTCCTTCTTCACTGACCATGTCCATGTGACCTCCTTTGTGATTTTCACTTTTTTTTAACACTCTTCTTCAGTCCCAGGAATCTTTGGCTTTTCATCAGTAATAAATATATTTTCCTTTTTCAGGATGAATTCTTTCCTGCTACTGTCACATCCCCTGTCTCCTCAAGTCTCCTGCTACACCACTTTTACCTTTTTTCCCTTCCCCCTGCCTCCTTTCTAATTCTAATCCACCCTAACTACACCAGAAAATTAGTTGAACTCATAAAGCAGGTCACAGCAGATAACCAGGTTTTTCTTAGTGTATACAAACATGTAAACCACACACAGTCTTATGTAAAGTATGAAGCTCAGCTCCAAGCAGTTAATTCCTACTAAATGCCATACAGTTCTCAGATCTTTGAAGAATGGCTGGGATAAACAGTGGAGACACTCATATGTGCCTCCAGGTAGTTTCAACTAGATTATCTTTAAATAGTTCATATATTTTGTTTTTGTAAGTGCAGTGCTAAATCTAAGTCCACAAATATCTTTGTCTCTATGTAACACACACAAAAATTTAAATCAGTCCCTTCCCTTGGTACAGTTTGCCAGCAGCTCCTCTTTACTTTAGACGACCTACAAGATTTTCCTTCTCTCTATGGTGCTTGCTACCCATATTCTGCTTTTTCATGTTCTGATATTAGCACAGCAAAGATATCTTAGGTACCTGAGAAAACAATGTACATTCAGGTAATGTCCCTTACATAGTCGAGCTTACATTGGACAATAACACAGACATACTTCATGCATAAATCAGTAACACAATACAATCACTTTAGACAAACATAAAAGAGGTTTTCTGTAATGCTGACCTATGCCATGGAGAGAAAGAAAGGAGAGCACAAGTCAAGATGAGTGCAGGTTACTTATTAATTTAAGGAGAGAAAATTCAGAAGTCTGGCTACCTTTCAAGTCACTTCTATAAAAATCAGAAATATCAAACTTAGCTCCTGTGCTCTCAACAGTAATTCACAGCTTTTGAAAAAAGGACTTATTTCCTTTTTTCTTAATATCCTTTCTTAATATCTCTCTAACACTAAAACTGGGAAAAAACAGTTATTGGTCCACTCAGCTTTTCAGTATGAAGCTCTCTTTTTACAATGCTTGCCACACCTCTGGATTTATACCTCTATTACTTTAATTGAATCAGCCAGAAAAAAAGGCACTGAAGGGGTATTGTTCAATTTCTGTTAAATTTCTTTTCTATTTATTTATTATGTCATCGACATACAAAGAAGAATCCTATGAGAATTCAAGGGGGGGGGGGGCAACAAAAAAAAATCCCCACTTTCTGAAAATTACTAGTGACGTTTAAAAGCTTCAAAAAGTGCACAAGATTTATGTTTTTCATGTTAGGCAGGTCACAGAAGTGTTTTCCTTCTTCAATGTGACTAAGTGTATAGCTCTCCTAATGAAGAGATGTCAACATATAACAAATACCTTTGGTTCCAGTGTTATAACTCTTCTGCTCCGTGACTTTTGTATACGAGAGACCAAATATGACTGAACTTCCAGCTCTGAAATCCAACCTGTCATTGAATCCACCAACAGCAAGAGCAAAACAGAAGTAAATTTGCTCAAGAAAGAAAATTCACTTTATGATGCTTTTATTTCTGGCTTTACAGTGTTCTGGAGCAGACCACACCAGGGCACACATCACCTCATGTGTGCAAAGTACCCAAGCCTTCACCCTGAGAAACCAGGAACCGAAGCAACTAGATCTGAGGTTTACCAAAACATAATCTTTGCCTTCTTGATGCCATACTTTTTCTTGGGGATGTTATATATAAGATGGACCTTATATAAGTCACAGCTAAGAATTTGTATTTAGGGCTGAATTAATATTCCATGGGAGAAGAAAAATGCCATGTAATTTCTTCCAAATTTAGTTTGGTTTTTTTCAGAATCTTTGAGTACACTTTTCTAAGGTACTAAGGCTACAGCAGATGAATGAGAACAGGAATAACCTATAAGGAAGAAAATTATCTTGGAAATATAATTGGACCTAGATCTGCCTTCTTCCTACCTATACTTTGTACATCAATAGCTTGCATTTGAGATCAAGTCATGATAATGACAAATCACTTTGTGATACAAAGGATTACACTTTTGGTCAAAATTGACATCAAGACTCTGATTTGAAAAAAATGGTGGGGAAATTGACTTTCATAAACTGTGAAAAACACTTCATTCCTTGCAGGCTCTTGTGAGTTTCTTAGAGTAAGCAGGTCACAGCATGCCCTGCAGAGCTCATATTTACTTGTTTATATCTGACGTTGTGTATTTGTGTATGAGTATCCACTGTGATAAGACACTGTGAAAGGCAGTTAATGTACTTAGAACGTGGAACTAGTGTTACCTTTTTTAACTTGTTTGCAACTGTTTGCATGAGATTGATTTGTTGAAGAGTATCTACAGGGACCTGAAAAGAAAAATCTCTGTAACGAGATTAAAGGATTGACTGTTATGAACACCTTGCAATAATGCAAGTTCCTTGTGGATCTCTTCATGATGTGGATCCTTGCAGGTCCCTTCCAACTCAGGATATTCTATGACTTCTTCCCACTGCAGGAATGGTCTTTGCTTAACCATCTCTAGTGACTGCAACTATCAAATCATCCCACAGACTCAAGAACATTTCTCACACTGCCAGGACAAAGAGAAGTTCATTCAGCTATTTCCAGTAACTGGAGTGAAGCAGGCACAGTTGGAACAAATTGGCAAACCTCACTCTATCCCTGTTCATATAGTTTCTCTAGAAACTGCTAACTACAGCTAATGAGGAGAATGAACTACTCATTTAGCTCATCGTATAAATTTTTTTTCTCTCAACAAAAATCTCACCATCATTACAGCTCCACACTTACTTTCTATAATGTTCTTCTCACTGGAAAGAAGACAAGAAAACATGGAATCATCCAAAACCAAGAGTGAGTGATATCCCAAAATACTAACATAGTGAATATTTGATATTACCAATGATATTAAAGAGACTCTATTTTTTGCTAAACCCAATGGTAAGTGTTTTACTTAAGTTACCTTTGGCTAATTACATTTAGCAATATTTAACCTGACTACTTCACAGTTTTCATATTCTGACATTCCAAAGCTTCCAATTTAAGACAATAACTAAGGATAATATAAAATAACCAGATTCATCTTCCTTTTTTATTATAACAATATGTTTTTAACAAAAAGCCTTAAAGTATTAAACTAAGTTTTATTTTCTAAAAAAACTGACTCTACCAATATTTGTGTCTGACCCAAATATTCTTTTTGTCTGTAAAGTTTCCCTATTGTATTGCTTAACATGTTAGAATACAAACAAAAAATATGAATCATTGTTTCAGTATCAGGCAGCAACTATCTTTCAATCCCTCCTAACACATGGGAAATGAATTCATTCTTAACTGAAAGCTCTGTCTCACTCCACTGGGGCTGTTTGTCAGTTCCTCCAGGGTGACACTAAATCAAGTTGCAAAGCACTGTAATGTAAATCACAGCCTAATTTACTTGTCACTGTGTTGTGACACTTGGTTAAAAATGCTTTTTAATTGCAAAGATAAATTATACATCAACAATTCTTAGTGGCAGTTTCAATACTACCACCAGATTATTTAACTCTAGAGAACGGAGCTGAACAATACACAACTACTAGCTATGACAGAATATTTTTAAATCGTTGCGTTGTTCAGATTGATGGTGTTGGTAGTGTTGTGATGATGAGTTCTGTCCCCCAGAAAAACAAAAGACATAATCAGTCTTTTATATTCAGTAACTCACAAAGAAAAAGTACTCTCATTTCCTGAACCTTTCAGATCTCTCCAGCTTCTCACTTGCAAATTATTAAGTCAGACTCCAATATGAACTGTTTCTCAGCCATGCTGAAAAATAACTAAAAAAAATAAAAACTATGAAAAATAACTTCTATAATCTAGGGCAGGGAAATGATTGAAAATAGCACAAACTATGTCAAAAAAAATAAGGAAGTTGTTGAGTAATTTTTAGTGATTTTGAATATCCCCAGCTTTGGAATTCTCTCTATGCAAATTAGGTTTTCCTGTTGGAAGCTGGACTGGATCCGGCACTTCCTGCAGCTAGCAGCCAGCATGCAATGACCAATACTCAATGCTGCACAGGTAAAAGGTTCCACATTGCAATTGCTAGTACTAGACCACAACAAAGCACTTTGCAGAATTTAGAAATCAGCCCTGTGGCTCACCTGTACACGTTCCATTTTGTGTACACTATTCCTCAGTTACAGCCTACTATAGTGTAGGATGTGTCTGTGCTCCCCATAGTCAGAGAACAGGTAAGGTTGGAAAGGACCACAGTGCGTCATCTTGTCCAACCTCCCTGCTCAAGCAGGCTCATCCTAGAGCACATTGCACAGGATTGCACACAGATGGTTCTTGAATTAATGAGGGAGACTCCACAACCTCTCTTTGCATGGTCACCACACAGTAAAGACGTTCTGCCTCATGGAATATCCTGTACATCAGGAAGAGGTCAAATGCCTCTTGTCCTATTTTGCTTGGCACCACTGAGAAAAGCCTGGCTCCATCTTCTTGACACACACCCTCCACACACTTACAGACATTAATGAGGTCATCTCTTCTCCAGGCTGAACATGCCCCGCGCTTCCTCAGCCTGTCCTCATATGAACGTCATTGCAATCCCTTGATCAACTTGCCCACTGCCAGACCTGCTCCAGGAGCACCATGTCCCTCTTGTCCTGAGGAGCCCAGAATCTGGACACAGCACTCCAGATGTGGCCTCACCAGGGCTGAGTAGAAGGGCAGCATCAGCTCCTGCAATGCTCTTCCTAATGCATCCCAGGATATCATTGGTCTTCTTGGTCTTGTGGGCACACTGATGGCTCATGGAAAACTTGTTGTCCACCAGGGCCCCCAGGTCCTTTCTCACAAGCAGTTTTCCAGGAGGTCAACCTCCAGCTTGTGCTGGTGTCTGGGGTTACCAGGTGCAGGACCCTGTATTAGCCTTTGTTAAATTTCAGGAAGTTCCTCTGCTATTCTACAACCCAGAGCTTGTAAACAGAAACGTGCCAACTACAACTCACAACAAATGAGCTAAGGTTATTCTATCAGTAAGGTGCAACACTGATGTATTACAGAGCTTATACAAATGTGACACTATCGATGAATAGATATTAAATCACACATATTTTTTAACACCATAAGAAAAAGGTTTGGGATAGGTGGTTTTATGGGCAGGGGTTTCTTGATGGGGGAGAGATCTTGGTTCAGATCTTCTGATTCCACTGAGCTGATGGTTACCTCAATTCTGGTCATCTCAAACCTCAAGGAGAAAGCAAAGAGACTCAAAAGAGCTCATCCAAAAGGAGAGATAGACTCAAGAGGGGGATGTTCATGCTTTCAAAGCGTTTGCTGTTGTCCCAGCCCCTAGGCTGTACATCATCCTCACAGCAAGCTGCACTATGACACTGTCTCCACAGCAAGGTCCTAATAATTAGTTGATAATGGGCGTAATAAAAGGTCAAGGCTGGGCCCCACACTGTTAGCACAATGCCTGTTCAAAGGATGCAGTTATTAGCAATGACAACAGTGTTTTTACTGGGTACAAAAATGTTTCAACCCTTACAGCATACAATCCTAAACATACCAATGTTTAGGATTGACTGACACAGGAGCCCAAGCCTCACTGGTGGTGCAATGCCCACACTGTAAGGCAGCCTCTGCAGCCACTGCAGAAGATATGTCGTAGTGCTGTCATTGCTTCCCCTGTCCACACAAACCAAAAACAGCCATCTTTGGAGGATTTATGGCATCTTCTAGGAGACCTGAAACTTGCACGAGGTATCCTTCCTATGATACAGGTAGTAACATTTTAATTAGGTAATTCTGTCAGAATGACCTTGTGAACTTCAGAAAACACTTGTGGATCCCAAGTTGAATTTTTTACCATAAAAAAAACCTAAGACTATTTCTTAGAAATTAATTTCTTGATTTATGCTGCTAGCAAGCTGCCCTCCTCTTTTCTGACTTTTCTTAATGGCAGTGAATAGATTTAAAAATCAGTAGCAGATTTCCTGTAATAATTAGATATTTAAACAGCATGTAGGAGCTTAGAAGACTTCTTAAAAAGAACATAACCATCACTGAAATATGCAAGTGCTGACACTTAATTCACTAACTGTGTCCTGAAACACAGTTGGTTGGTATTAGGTTGTAAATTATTGTTCCTGGTACACAGTAAATCTGCTTATTAAAATTCCCTTTCTGAACATTTATGCAAAGTCTGCCACCTCCTATGCATAAGGGACCTGTATTATCACAAAGAGTAACTTGGCAGTTTCAAAGAAACCTAATATAATTACATCAAGCCAAAGCAGAAATGAAAGAAAGGACAACCATGCAAGGGGCTGACACCCTGAACGTCCACAAAACTGTATTAGAAGCAACCAGCATATTACAATACAAAGCTCCAAAACACTGATTTAGAAAGTCTTTTAAAAATACAACTCATTTTAATTTTGAATTATGTTGTCCAACTCAATATTTTAATATTAAATAGATTAGCCCTTCAGAATTTCTGTGATATCTCTACTTTTTTGAGTACATTTTGAGTGTGTGCTCTATAAAACTTAGTATTTTGTAGGGTAGAAACTGCAAGGAAACACTGAAGGCATCGACTCCTGCTGCCTACTACCTCAAAAACTGCTTAATCTACTTCATAAACTAGTCAAACATAGTCTTCAAGGGTTTTCCACCTCTTTATTACTGCTCTGACAGACTACTTCTGCATGATTTTTATCCTTAACAATCCCCTTTATGTTTCCAACTTGATGTGTTCCTGAGCAATTTATAATTTTTTGAAGCCTGCACTTGTGCTGGATGTTTGCAGGTGGGTTGTGGTTTCTTGCTGTTTTTTGATTTTTTTTTTCCCCCTGAATGACAAAACACAAAGGATTTTTTAATCTCCTCCCATGAGCTCCATCTCCCCTCATCTGGTCACCCCAGGAGGGTCTCTCTGCATATGTGTTTACATTTGTCATTTGGAAACACAGTACTGCCAGCAATGTGTGGAGTTGTGGTAGTACTTCCATCACCCTTCCTTATAAAATTACAGCCACACATGCCTTTTTCCTACTGAATCACATTAGTAGATTGTAATTATTTAAGGATCTGATGAGACTAGGTTTGTTCTACTTTCAGCTGCCACTTCCAGGCAATGAGCTCTTTTTTGAAAGACATTCTTAAGCTTTAAACACCTTATGCATCTTTGTAGAATATGATTTCATTTCAATTCCTAGCCCCTTACTTTACAAGAAAACTAAGTTCTTCATAGTGATAAGCCACTGATGAACAACTTTGCAATGAAATTTTAAGTATGATACAGTCCTAGCAGTTTATCAGTATCATGAATAGAAAATTTGCGCATGTAATTTTCAGATGTACTCCCATATTATCAATTTTGCAAACATTTGTGATTACAATGTACAGATGCTATAGAAGTTGTGCTGTATGACCACAGGGAAAAAAATGTGGAAAACTAAAACAGTGTAAATAGAATTCATAGTATTTGTAGAAATCAGGTAACTCCGTCCCCACAACAATTCTGAGGCCAACAACAAAAGTTGCATATAATCAAAGTAAGCTACAGATGAGCTCTACATGCAAGTCAAAGTCTCTTAATACCAGTTTAACAGTATTAAAGGAGTTTGAAAATGGCTGCATATGTGTATCAACAATGACTTTGTAAACATGCATAACGAAATGGATACAAAAAAAAATTAAATTTAAATAGGAGTTTTCAAAATGATTTCCAAGATGATTTTTTTATCCCTTGGGGAAAATTTTCTGTCAGTGTTGCAGAAAGTAAAAAATTTAAAGCATTCTTTTTCTTAACACTCTAATTTAACTAAACCCAAGTATTTTAGATCACCAAACAACCTGAAATATTTTGTTTGAAGTCACAGCAACTATTGCCAGATGCCACAGACCATTAGCTGATGCTTTAAACTCACTTATTTGAATTCTCTCCATTTTGAATGAAAAAAAGTACCATTTTTCCCAATACAAAACTTACGAAAATTTCAAGTACTTTATTAAATATTGTTGACAAGCTGCTGCTTTCTTTTTCTCTCCCTCTCCCTTTTTCTTTTTAACTTTGAAAGCTTTATTTCTCAAGGGAATATGGAAAATTCTCTATACAGTAAATCCAGTGTTCCGGTAAGAATTTAGTAAAAATTTATAGTACAGCTTTGCATCTTTACTTGAAAACATCTATTTCTATATATATATATGGATATATTATTTACAAATAACATCTGACTGTTTTAAGCAATGTGGGCAAAATGCTGCATTTAGACTGATACAACTGAATTCAATTTGAGAGAGGGAGACAGAGAACATACATGCGTGTGTCCCTTAATAAATATAGTCAAATTATTTTAATTTCATGCTTAAAGTGCTTAAATATGATTTTTATTCTACAGTTCTCATCACACCCAGAATTCCTACTAAACAGATTTCACTTCTTTAGTACAGAGAATCAGTTTACACTCTTCTTACTCGTGCTTGCTAAAATGCCATATTTACAGAACCAAATGCTGTTGATGTATTTTTAAAAATTAAGGAGTTTCTCAGCCAGTGTAAACTTTTATAGCTCCAGTAGCCTGAAACTGCAAACTACAACAACCTAGAGTGACTGAAGATCAGTCACAGCATGGGGTTTTTGGGTTTTTTTTTTTTCTTCTTAACCTCAAAAAAACTTCTTCAAACATTAGCAATGTACCAGTAGTTCAATGGGGCAATTTTTTATGGTTTTGAATCTCACAAGTTTGAAATTAGCGAAGACTTTCCAGAGTTAACAGGCATTATTGTAGAGAAAGTTAATACTGGCCTCCACAAACCATACAGCCAGTGTCTGCTGGCCTTGAATGAGTGCTATCCAGGCTGAGATTTGCAGTTGCCAAGAGAGGGAAAACTCCCTGTGGTTTTGGATGCATTGATTCATATGATCTACCACTAAAACAGCAGAGCTCTGTAAGGACCCACATGACGCCAAAGAGAAGGAGAATTTTTCCACCCATGTTGCCGTGAGTAGAGTTGGGTCACAAGGATCAACTATATCTGAATTACTGAGTGCTCTTCTGAGCCACCCAGCTTCTTTCAGCATTTCTCTCTGACAAGCACCTCTTTATGATTCAGAGTGAGAGATGAAAAATTCCTCCAGACCTCCTGTGAAAAGTCAAAGAGTAGAAGGGGAAGGTGGGAAAACATAAAGCTGTCTTGGTTTACACTAACGATGTTTGTGAAATCACCATTTGTCATTGACTAGTGTACCAGCTCTGTATACCCTCAACTTAGGCAGAATGCAAGCTTTAAGAGTTGACTACTTGAACACAGTGACAAATTCTTAATGTACAAGAAACTATTATCAGGAGGTGTGCTGTTAGTGTTTGCCTACTTCAGTAAAGTTCAGTTTTAAATTTCAGAACTGGCCTGATACAACAGTCAGAAGACTTCCCAACACTGCAATCTTTAATTTCTTAGCTGATCGATATATGTGTGTATATATAAATATATATATATACACACTCAAACTTTACACCAGCCTATTATTGCAGTATTTTACCCAAATTCCTTGGTTTGCATTTTACCCTACCTGAAGCTGTCAGTGCACTAACACACCGCCTTCAGTTATTGTCAGAATTACAAATCATATGTGCTAGGTAAAAGTAAAGTACATACTACAGACAGTACTAAGCAGATGTTCAGAAACACAGAACAACAATAATTATTTAGAAAGGAACATTACTGTGCTGCTGTGTAAGTCATGCTATACCCACATTTTGAAGGATGCATGGAATTTTAGTTCTTCCTAATTTCATAAGATATAGTAGCATTGGGAACAGATGATCACAAGCACATAACCTGCCTTCTTAAAAGAAAAGATTAAATAGACTGGGATTCTCCAGCTTGGGAAGATAATGATTGGGGAGAAAAGATAATAAATTATAAAAATCCCTAAAAATCACTAATGATATGGAAAATGAGAAGGCTACAGGATTATTCACTATTTTAAAACCCATTTAAATTCCTACTTTTTTAGTTGCTAACAAACCGGGAAAGAAAATCCATTCTCTACAAAGCTCTCAATACAGCAAATTTCAGTACAATAAGATCAATCTCACCAACTGAGAGAAATAAAGAGAACAGAGAAGTCCTCCCACTGCTGCATGGCAAACAAGGATCCAAAGCAAAAGTGGCTCTAAAAAGCAGAAAATCAGATCAGCTTTATGTAACAAAAAAGCAAACATAAGAGATAATGTCAGTAGAGGCCAGAGACAGTGTGTTTTTCTGATCAAGGTGGTCATGATCAGCTTAGAACGGAACAGCATCATTAAGATTTGCACGTGCCTGATATGTGTTTTCCTAAATATACTTCTTCATAGTTCTAGAGCATCCTGGAGAGAGAGAATTAACAGTAGGAAGAAGAGTAGCTGTAACACTCAGAGGCAACCAGGGGCAAAGAAATGACCCAAGAACAACCAGGAGCAATACAGAGACAGCATTTCTAATGTCACTTCGGCTCACAGAGGAGATGATGATGGTTTTGGGGGCAGGGAGTACAGATGGAGTTGAAGGGAAAACGAAAATGCCCTAGGGGAGAGAAGTAAAGGGAGAATTTTCCCATGATTCAGAGAAACGCCAAGGAAGCTCTGAAATTGGTAAAACATGTAAGGGCATAAAAGCATGTGGTAAGTTCAGCAGAGGAGACAAGGAGACTGAGCTGTCAGGCACAGGGAACTGGGAAGAACAGGGAAGGAAAACAAAGGGCAAGAATGGGGACAAAAACCACATGTGCTTTAATAAAGCACCACAAATGCTTTATTTAAATGGAGGCAGAGGTGGGATGAATCAGAGCTCTCTTGAAAGAAGTAAACTTAAACCTAGCCTTCCCACAGCTTCAGTTCTCGAAGGGAGAACAAAAGAAATTGAATGAGATGTAAATTTGAAACAGAAGCAAAACACCAGGTATGCAAACCCTTACAAAGGACCATTGCAAAATACATGGGGAAAAGAAAGAAAAAAGCATAGTATCTAATCTATTTGTTGTTATCTTGGCGTAATGACCAGCAAGTCTTATGTTTCCTTCCTGGCCAAGTTCCTTTCTAGTAAATGTTCAGATGGCTTGCTTTTTCTTTCCAAATCTCCCCTTCCAATCCAAACACTACATATTTCAAATTGGCACAAAGCCTCAAGTTTAGTTCTTAATTAGAAAATACAATGATTCTGCCACATCCCTAAATGAACAGGAACACCTATTAGTCTGATGATCAAATTTAGATAGGTTAATTAAATCTGCTTGAACACACCTCACCCTTTAAGCTACAGCTGGAAAAAAAAATCATATTTCTGAGTCACAGAAGTTAAATGAGTTCATTAGCCAGGGTTTGAGTCAAATTCTCACTTGATATATAACAGCACAGGTCTGTTGAAGTCAATGGTGCTGCTACTCTGCATGACTGAGGAACTGGCTCATTATTCTGCCCTAACTGCATTTGCATCTTCATGTTAAAGCATGTTATTCTGTTGTCAATGATCAAACCACTACCAGTCTTCAGCAGGTGAGGGCCACAGCAGTGATGAGCTCTTAAGCACTTATGTAGAATCACAGGAAAAAAGAAAATCCCCTGGGTCCAGTTAAGACAATTTAAAAAATTACCTTCTACTGCCTGGATGATTCCAAGCTTTAGAGCAGAGCTAAAGACTTAGTCCCCCAGCGCTGAGTAATTTTAGGGAAAAAGGTTTTGTTTAAAAAGTAAACATGCAGTGACAGCACATCGATAAGCTGTGCAAAATGCGTTCACTGCTGTCAAAATAGGAGAAACCTGTAAAAAGTGTTAAGAAACTGCAAATTTAACCCAGTCAATACTCATTTAATGAAATAGTCACTTAATGAAATACTTCTATACAAATACTTACTGCCTTGCAACAGAAGCGCACTTATGGACTAACTCAAACTCCTGCCTTTTAGAAAAAGAATTTATTTGAAATGGTCTTTATGTATCACCAACTACTGTCTTTCCTGCAGAAAGGAAATTCACATCTTGCTGATTATTCAAATCAGTTTTGATATTTCATACCTGACTTAAATGACCTTGGTTGGCCTGTGTGTGTGTAACTTCAGATGTTTCTCTTGCTTAGTACCCCATCGCACATAGTCCAAACAAGCCGCGTGGATAGCATCAGGCACTTTCCAACAGTTTTGCATGGTTGGTGACATGTTGTGGATTATAACATGCCTTAACACCTCCCCTCCTTGTCACCTCAACCAGCTGGCAGGGTGTAACTGGGAGGGCACAAGACACACACTTCTTCTGCGCTCCCCAGGAGCTGGTCAACAGCCCTAAGTTATTGAGTCAGCACTTTCTCACCAGTCAGGTTCCTGACAGCTGACTTTCTGCTTGCAAAAGAGACCTTCTATCTTCAGAATAGCCTATAATTATAGGCTTGACATAGGCTTGCACTGAAACACTGTCAGCACAACTACTTCCATTAGAACAGCACAGGAAATCATCCACAGCCAGGTACCACAGGCAGGGCTACCTTTGTGACAACTAGAAAGATTAATGCTTAAAAATCTCAGTGATTACACTAAGTTGTCAGACACTGACACATTAATTAATTCCCAGCCAAACACTAGAAGCTCAGACTATCAAATCTAGGATTCAACACTGGTAAGTCATTTTGTTAAAACATGGAAAAATAAAAAAAATAACAGGAGGGATTGTTGAAATGGTGTAGGGATCCATCTGTGCACATCCTATGAAACTCATTTTCAAAAACTCAGTAAAACATCATCACTGAATTTAATCCAAAGTATCTTAGATTTTTTTCTAGAGGTAGTTGTCAAGTACACTGAATAAAGTCTTAAAAATGTCTTTTGCTACCACCCCTATATGTATGCAACAGGAAACAATTTTATATTTTGAGGCGAGCAAAACATATTAAAACATGGGCAAGTGGAGGAAAACTTAATTTCAACACTAAAGCAATAAAAACTTGCATAAATTATATAAATTGATAGTTGATTTTAATCAGTTAATCATTATATTAGCATATTTCCAAAGTATATATTAACTCAGAACTATAAATGCAACAACTCTCTACCCCCATAATCAGTAAAACTCCCAAAATCTACAATGTAGAGTAAACAAACTGTATTTGACATAGGTTAATTTCAAATTGCCCTACTGAGCATTTTTCCCAAATGTTTTTCATGGAACTTTAATGACCAGTGAGCCAAGCTGAGCAAAGAGACCTCAAATTCAGAACTTTGAGCCAGATTGAAAAGAGGAAGAGAGACATCTTAATTGTTTTTTTAGTATTATTAAACTCAAGAAAACGTAAAACAAAGGGTCTCTGAACAATTGTGTTGGAAATTACTTTCAGTAAGGTTTATAGGTCTTTATACTCCTTTTGATCAATCTTTCATTCAAATCATAGATTCAACATAAGTCCTTTAGACTGAGCATATGAAAATCACGCATATGTTTAGTGTTTGTAGAGCCACCGAGTTCCATTTCTCTAGGAATTGATGAATATATTTATATGTATCTATATATGTATATATTTATGTACATATATGCAAATATATTTCTACATATCAATACAGGCTGGGGGATGAACAGATAAAGAGCATCCCTGATGACAAGGACTTGGGGGTGCTGGTGGATGAGAGATTGGACATGACCTAGCAGCCCAGAAAACCAATTGTATCCTGGGTTGCATCGGAAGAAGCGAGGCCAGGAGGTCAAGGGAGGTAATTCTGCTCCTATACTCTGCTCTGGTGAGATCCCACATGCAACACTGTATCCAGAACTGTGCAGTCCCCAACAGAGAAAGGACAGAGACCTGTTGGAGTGAGTCCAGAGGAGGCCACCAAGACGATGAGAGGGATGGAGAGCACCTGTCCTGTGAGGAACAGCTGAGAGAACTGAGACTATTCAGGCTGGAGAAGAGATGAATTAGGGGTGACCTAATTGCAACCTTCCAGTACCTATAGGGAGACTACAAGAGAGCTGGAGGACTTTTCACAAGCGTACATAGCAATAGGATAAGGGGGAGTGGCCTAAAAATAGAAACTGAAAGAAAGTAGGTTTTGATCAGGTATTAGTAAGAAGTTCTTTACTGTGAGGGTGCTGAGGCACTGAAACAGGTTGCCCAGAGAAGCTGTGGCTGCCCCTTCCCTGGAAGTGTTCAAGGCAAGGTTGGACGGGACTTTAAGAAACACAGTCTAGTGAAACGTGTCCCTGCCCATGGCAGGGGGGGCTGAAACCCTTTTAAGGTCCCTTCCAACCCAAGCCAATCTACAATTCTATGATTATATTTCTGAGACCAAGGTCAGAGGAACAGGAGACAAGTAGCTGTGATGCTGACCACTCTTTCTCCCACTGTAGTCAGCCACTGCATTTAAAAACAGTCATCTTTGACATATTACTGAAATACACTGAAATACTCCTACAAACACATTATTTTTTTAAATCAACAGAATATCTTCAAGACAAAATACTTTTTGTGTCTCAATCTTAATCAATTCAGAGTTGCTATGATAAAGGACACTAAAATTCTTCAGGTAATACACAGAATTACTAATACTAATAATATAAAAACAGGGATTAAAGGAACTTTATTAAAAAGACACAGAAAGCATTTGAACCTTGTGTGTTAAATAATGGTGTACCTTTCTTTAAAGGTGTCAAGTCCTTTACAAAGTTAGAAGAGGAAAAAAAAACTCACAAAAAAAGAGGTACAGAAAATCACTATGAATAAGCAAAACCTGAGTGACTAACATCAGCCGCATGAATTCTGACTTTATATGAGAACATGAAATTATAAAATAAGTGAAACTCATGTGTGGGGCTTATTATTTAATATCATATCTAGCTCAAGAAATAATGACTAATTTTTATTTTTTTTTCACGAGAATCCAGTATAATAAGCTGTTTTGGCAACAGAGAATTACATTAGAAAATACATTCCAAAACAGTAAATGTAGGTCTCAGACCCTCCTCAGGATTATTTTGATTAATTTATTGTTTTGCATTGTGTGGTGATACAAAAAGCCAAAAGTCTTCTGTATCTTTCACAGTAGTTCTAGACAATTACCAGTGGCGATAGAGTGAATCCACTTAAGTTTCCTGAAATATGCAAATTCTGTTTAAGATCTCTACAAGCCATGGACTTACACACAGTTCAGAAGGTGCCCTCCAAAGCAAAAATCGATTATTATGTTTTGTTCTAGGAGGTCTACAGGATGATAATTTTTTTCCATTAAAAACCCCCAAATAAACAAGGAGTATATTTGGCTGTAAACAGAGATGGCATTCTACCCAGCTTTTTTTTTTTTTTTTTTTGTAAATTACTGACATGTTAGGCACCAAAATTCAACTATATCCATGTCTGCTCTTAGCAATTACCTCCCCTCCCCTTTCATGCTCTTTCAACAACTTAATTTCCCTCCTGCTCTTCTCCACCAAACAGGTTTCTTTATCAGGTAGATTTTTTCATTTCACATTAATTTGTGAATTGCACTTAATCCAAATTGCTATTTTGTTTCCTCCTCACTTCACTACCTGAATAACTTCTGCACAGATGGGTGTAGAGAGATCACCAGTACAAAAAGGTGACGAACACTGGAGTTGAAAACTCATGAACTAGCCAAATCCATCTGAAAGCAAAAGGCACGATACCCCAGTCTGACAAGAGACTGTCACAGCCTGTAGGAGAGAAGAAAATACCAGCAGCTGTCTTTCAAAAGGTAACGCTGGGAGTAACATTTCAGGGTTACTCTACCTAGATAGTCAGATACTACAAGAAGAAGATAATTACAATCCTCCCATACTAACCCTACAGGAGGATTAAAAAATGAAAAGTACCCTGTTGCACTGGGTTCAGACAGCATGATCTGAATCTATCAAATGTCTCAAATTTGATAAAAGCCCTGGGTGTTCAGCCTATAGATGATCTTTAATAGCTCTGGTTTTCTCAGCATACACTGCAAATAGACAGTATGTTTACATATCAAATCAAGGCATAAAAATGAATGTTGATTGTGTGTATTTTCATGTCATGCTTATTTCATCACAGAAATAAACATGAGAAACTATGCTTAGATTAGATTAGGTTTATTTTAATGTATATGAACTTTCATTTGAACAAAAGCAAAGGCCTGCCCCTAAAACTATAAACAAGTAACATTTATCTGGCAACACCCTGCAGCAATAAAAATATTTTAGATTGCTCCATTTTCCTTTTTTTTTTTTTAAAAAAAAAAAAGGAAAAAAATGTGGTCAAGAATGTAAAGCAAGAACATGGTATGTACTATGTGTTATGATTTATACCTTTTGAGCCAGGTGTGAAGCAGATGTGAAACACTTCTTCTATTTTGATAGCTTTTTATTCCCACTTTAAAAGCATACAAGTGACAACACAAGGCTAAAAACCAAACCAAAACAAAATCCAAACACTACACAGGAAAATTGGTCCCTTAAGTTTAAAATGCAAATTAAAGCAAAAATGAAACAACAATAAAAAACTCCCTCAAAAAAAAACACTCATAGTACAACAATACTGAATCCTTTAGTCCTTCAAAAACGGGTGGGAAATTTTCAATAATGTAAAATCACCTTGAAAACCAAACTTGGAAACATTAAAAAAAAACCCAAATCAATCACCTTCTCTTCAACACACTTACATCCATTTGCTGGATGAATCTCATATTTCACTGTTCTACATTATTTTCCAAACAACTGCATTACTTTAGTGCATGTTATTCAGATTCTTAGCAGAAAACAGTAAACTTAAACAGCAACTTTGATGACACATTAGCTTTCTATGCTAGGTCTGAAACTTTACTACATGTAATGTATATGTTTGTAGAAATTATGACACTTTAAGGTTATTTCTTCAAGTACTACCAAAACTGTTATGTAGAAGATATGAATCACACTTATTCCATTTCTGAAACTGTTCCCATTGCAGGTTAATGAAACAATCATGGCAGCTAAAGCACAGGGCAGTGCTCAGAGCTTAACTTGCCTCTGAGGGGAGAGGCAGCCCTACCTACACCTAGATACCAAGCCAAGAGCCTTGCAACCCTGCCCCTAAATAATGCTTCACCAACTAGTGTGGTCTCCTCTCAGACTCCTTTTCTCCAAGCTAAACAACCCCAGCTCCCTCAGCCATTTCTCATAAGACTTGTGCTTCTTACCCTTCACCAGCTCTGTTGCCCTTTTCTATACATTTTCCAGTGCCTGAATATCTTTTTTAATAGTGAAGGGTCAAAACTGAACAGAGGATCTGAGGTGTGGCCTCACCAGCATAAATCACAACAATCTCCATGAGGCCTTAAGGGTCATCAAGCTCCAGTGACAGGACCTTGCACGTCGTGCAAGGAAAGCAAATCTCATACAAGCAAAAGGCATCAGATTCTATGTAGTTCAGACTATGCATTACCTCCTGGTAGCATTGAAAATAGCAGAGTTACAGTGTTAGATGCTTTTATGTGCCCCACATTATGTCCTTTGCCTATTTAAGGGCTTGTAGACATATAGAACACAGACCTTCAAGGTCTTGTAGTCCTAAAAACATCATCCTTCTTTCTCGTAGAAAAACTCTGGACATATAAAAAGTTCAACTTGTCTTCCTTTATCATGGGTGCCTATTGACTTCAGGGAATAATTTTCTCTCATATCTTTGAAATGTCTATCTATAAAAAAATGAAAGGACTACATCAACACAACTTTTTCTAATAACTTAGCCTCAGACTCAGCTCCTCCCTGTCCCTTGTAAACATTTCAGCTATTTCTAACCTAATAAACCACATTTTTCCAGTTTCCAAGCTTCAATGTTAGTGACAGATATGTACACTAAAAAAGCCCAAAACCCCAAGTTAATTATCTCCAATGTCTTATCAGAGCTGCACATGAGTTCTGTCAGTTGTCATGTCACCAGGGATAAAAATAAAAGCACAGCATGGCAAATTTTCCATCTCAACTGCCACATTCTTAAATCAACCAAACCCTCCACAACTGTTTAAAATTTGCATAGTCTTTAATGATGAAAAAAAGTATTGCCATTAGAGTTTTCTGCATATGAATTCCGGTTTTATATTTTCTGGCTCAAGTTATCCTTCTTAGCTACAGCTGTATGCCTCTGTTAGCATCGATGGGGATTACACAGATGAAACAAAGACCAAATTTGGCTAATGATGCTACTCTGCTGGCAGAACACAGTAGACTATCACAGCAACTGACTAATCTTCAAATAACTTTACAATTACTAAATTTATTCCTTTTCTAAACCATGATGAGAAGATTTGACAAGCCCATTTTTTCAATGAATTAGTCTAAAAAAGTATCTGACAAAATACACTGCAGAAAGAGAACAAACCAGGAACTTAACACAGATGTCTCAGTAGAACACATTGAGGGTGTTTTAAGACAAACTTTGTTGATACCTGCTATTTCACAAAAAAACTATAAGTAAGCTAATTTTTTTGTTGCTCAACTAAGATATTTGATCCTGCATTTCCTGAACTCATTTTGATTAGACTGACCTCATCTGCAGGCTTCCTTAGTTCAGAAATTCACCTACCTCTCAACTACTCAGCAGATCACCCAGCTGCATTGAATGTCTTCCTATCACACACAGCATGGAAGTTGACCAGTAGCCCCTATTTCTTCAACCAGTTAGTACTAAGCATATCTGAAAGGTAAGCCACTTGAGAGACAAGACAGTGAAATAACATAGTTTCCCTGGATGATAACCAACAAATGTCGAATTCTCTTCAGGTGTACCTTCAGAAGGGAGAAAAGTGACCATTCTTACCCTAAAATTGCCTGAAAATTGGCAGTTTCTTTCTCCAGAGAGATGAAAACTGATCCTTAGCTGCCTTCAGGCAAAGGAAGAATTGAACCTGAGTCTACACATGCTCTCATTGCTATGTTAACGTTCGAGAGAAAAATGCTTAGGGAAAAAAAAAAAAGCAAAAGAAGACTGCCACTGCATCTCCTTTAGATGAAGAATGTTAAAATACAGTTCCAGGGCCACCACTGAGGAAAGCTGTCTACATCTCCCCTCAGCATGGCTTCTCACGAAGCATGCTGTGAAAGGAATCACATGCTGAGCAGCACTGAGTAGCATTTTTTCCAGCTACTTCCATGCAGGTACTGTCTTTAAGTTATTCAGGTTGCAAGTAAGCATAGGATGAAGACATTTAATCCTCAGGGCCAAACAGGTTTCTGGATCACTTTGCACTTGCCTAAGCACTAAGTGTTGAAAAGTCCAGCACTTCCAACATTCAGGTATCTTTTCAGATCTAGCCTTAAGTCAAACAAGTCAAAGTACAAACTCACAAATTCCAAAGGTAGATTCCATTGAATCGATCTCACAGAAACAGATTTCTACGACGTTACCAAAGCCAAGACACCATCCTAGTGTTCTAAGCCAGCTAAAACCCAAAAACAGGTTTTAAAGGTGACCTTTGTGTCACAAAGTCCTAAGACAAGCCTAACTTGAGAAATAAATAAAATACTCTATTTGGTGTCCCTACTTATCTCCTGAGATTTTGGGGCCGTTAAAAGAAGATCATAAGCAAATCGCATTTTCTTGACATAGTAACTATTCTACAGAGAAGCCCATGTGCTCTCTACATTATTCCAGGGGGATTAACAAGGTTGGTATTACAGTAATTAATGTATCCTTCTATTGTAGGTTACCGCAGCAAATTTTATAGTGATTGGATGCAGAATAAAATAAGGAAAGAAAGAAAGAAACAATCTAGATGGAAGTTCCAAGGAAATTCAAGATCTGACATGCCTAAATAAATATAGTCAGATGTGGGGACAGGGTGGGGTTGGGGCAAGACCCGGAAAGACAGACTTTTTACTTTTTCCATTAAAGCATCATTTTGCAACACACTCCCTTTTCTTAGCAGTTATGAACACATTTTTTCAAGGCATGTTTTCAAACCATTAGTAGATCTCCAACAACAATCTAAAAATACTATGCCCAAAATCAGGAAACTTCACAGAAAGAAATTCTTTCTGAATATTGCACTGAATCATCTTTACTTTTTCATTGACAAATTTCATGCTGTTAATAGGTGTTAATCACAACTTCATCAGTATTCAGAGTGCTTTCTATTGTGTAGATGTTCATTACAGGTAATTTGGCAGCTGTTCTAATGTGTTAGCTGTTTCAGCAATGTAGAATATGTAATGACAGCTTTACTTTCTGAATTTTGATTTACTCACTAATCTCTTTCTCCCTACAAACATTGATTTCAGGTGAAAGCAAGTCATGGTGCCCTGGTATTAATGGGAAAGAGGAGAAGCATGATGTATTTTACAGGTAAACGGGGTGATGTGTTCTGGGTCATCTGACCAAAAGTCAGTCTTGAGTGATGAAACAAAAGGGATTGCAATGGTGAAGTCACAGGCCCTGGAAACCAGAACCCTGTAGTCCATGTAAAGTTTACTGTATGAGACAAACCCACAAGACACCTGAAAAGAGAAACAAGGCCACTGCAATAGGTAATAGATTTTTGAAACCAGTATTTTTAACCTGCAAAGTAATTAGGTATTGAAACATAGAGGAGGACAAAGAAATCAAGGTAAACACATGCAAAATGTGTGGCTTTCCCTGACTTTGTCTACCCGTTTGGAAAACACAGGAAACCTGTCATTTTACAATTTGCTTGCTTAAACCATATTCTTTTCAAGGGTATTTAAATACATTTTCATTGAAACCAGTTGTACTTTACCTTTGGTCTACGATATAACCAAAATAATTTGTAATTTTATTACTGCCTGATATTAAATGCTTTAAAAAAGGAACTGAAACATATTTCAAATCATTTGCTGTAACCATTTAACCATGGAAGGGTATTTGCCTTTCCAACTGTATGATTGCCATAGTATCACAGAATAGTTTGGGTTGGAAGGGACCTTAGAGATCATCTAGCATCCACCCCACTACTATGCACAGGGACACCTCCCATTAGACCAGGATGCTCAAAGTCACATCCAGCCTGCCCTTAAACACCTGATACCCTAAAGCGGCCTGTGATTCTCCTTATGTTTTGGGGTTTTTTCTTCCCTGCAAAACTCAAACTAATTTTTAAAGAGATATTTCATGAAATAGCCACTTGTTATAACAGAAATATGCAATGTCTTGCCTCTGTAAATTGAAGTTACGTTTAAAAGCATTATTGTTTTCCTCAAGTTGCAGAGCAGTTATAAAGAGAACAACAGTCTCTTAAAATAAACATAATATGTAACAGTCTTTCAGGCAATGTCAAATGCAATGGGAAAAGAGTAATGAGCGTTCTCCAATATGAGTTTAGATTAATCTTTTTTGCTCTCTTGTGTCAGCACAAGTATTTTTTTTTTTAAAGCAATCAGTCACAGTTCTATGTTAGAATGATGGCATCTTGACTGATTTTGTCAAAGTGCAGACAATAAGGAATAGTAATACTCCCAAACTGGGAGTCAGTAATTAACAAAATTTGAAGTCAGCTGAAATGAAGTACTGTATGAACTAGAATATGGGATATACATCTTCAGACTACAGGCAATAAGCAAACTGACAAGGATTAGGAATAAACAGTTCTTCCTGTGAGCATGATATTCCATATCATTCCACCACAGGAATTAAAAAGAAAATGAATCTTAACATCTCTTATGAGTCAGGGCTGGAGAGGGGCTGATACTGATAAGGCTGATATAAAAAAACAATTTACTCAATACTGAAGCTCATATTTTGTAAATATACTGGGATTATTCTTTGTAAATAAAGTGAAAAAGGCAAATAGTTACAAACAAAAGATGACCTACATTTATTTAAAAAGTTTACGTAATAAAACTAAGTAGTAGTAATTTTTACCTAGTTCCTAATAATGCTCAGATTTTTCAAGTGAGCTCTTTAAAAGTGGGGAACTTTCATCAGGAAACCTCTGCTTCGGAGGACTTCTAAGGCACAGCACATTAGTAAGAAGCTCAGTCAGCTCTAGATATGATCCCCCACTATTAAATGGCTTGTCTTTTTACAATTCCCTGATGACTACATGTATAGTTTTTTTGCCATATCATAGAAGGTGTTTGAAATTAGCTGGTATTGCAGGAAGACTGATTCATGGCTCTGAGAATGAATACAATATGAACATAGCAACTGGTCTGTTTCTATCTGTAGGATATCTACAAGTAGACCACAACATGAGAGACTTTGGTGGGGGATACTTATACATATATATATATATATATATATACACACTATACTATACATATATACATACACTAAAAAGAGGTTAATACTATAAAAGTAACTGCTTCCTCCATCTCTGTGAAACTCTAAATCATCCTTGTTTACAGTTCAAATCAAATTCATAAACCAAGAGCTCACTCAAGTTTTGTTTGGAAAAATCACATCCCTGAAACCACTTGGAAGAAAGGCTGCTGTTCAGATACATACACATCTCCTCCATGCATGAGCTACAGTAAATATTTTTAGTGAATTTTATTTAAAACTCATTAAACCACATGCTAACTACCATTATTTTATTAAGAAGATGCACCCCTTACATAATTATTATTTCTAATATATTCTTATGTTCTGTTCTCCCTTTCAAACCAGAAGATTTAGGTTTGCACTTTTCATTGTATTTGCTTATGAAGTGCCAAGTAAGTTGCTGGCATTTAACTACATCAGGATGAAAACACTGTACAAGACTGCTAGCAAGCATAAGCTCAAAACTGCATAAATCTGGTTTTACTGAATAAAAGCCCTTCAAAAACAGTTATACCATTAGATTAATGCTACTTGATCTTATTTTTAAACCTTAAGAGCTGATACTTTTGTAAGCTATTATTAGGTTAACTGTCAATTTCTTTTATCCACAGCAAAGACTCCAAGTAATCAGTGGTTCAAACTTCCTCCTCAGCCACTGCTTTGAAATATCACTGGCAGGGATGAGAAAAGAGTTTGGGATCAACTCCTTCTACACGTTAGCCTCCTGAGAGATTTTCTTCAGATGACTGTGATTTTGCCCACAGTTTGGTTACAGACATCATTGCTAGGGTACTTCACGGTGTTCATCAGTGTTCAAAAACATATTTTGAAAACAGCGGGGAGAATGAAGATTTGAAAGGTTGCTTGGAACACAAAAGAGAACATGAAAGAAAGTATAAAGGTTGATGCTGGAAACAAGTCAAAAGCAACTGCCTGACAGATGGCATCCCAGAAAGGACAGACTCTCGTTATAGCAAGATTGTGTCAGTACAGATGGTGACTGACAGCACTGATTACAAAACTCAGATCCCATTGAAGGCAACAGGAGCTTTACTCCAGTAATGGGGACTATGGCAATGAAGTCTATCTTTTGGGAAATCTTACTGTTTTGCTATGAAATACACTAAAAGAACTTTCATAATTCTTAAATTCAAGCTCTAACACCTGATCAAGAGTATCATTGACTGGATCATATTGCAACTTGCATATAAAAGCTAGGCCTACATAGCAGGCATATATTTAAGGAAGAGAGAAATTAAACAGATTTCTACATAATATGTAAAACTGCAGTGTAGGAGCAGGCTTTAGCAAATAACTGTGCAATGGTTCAGGAAGATCCAGATTTGTGCAAAGCATTTCAAATCGTCCTGCATGCCAAATTAGAGCCATATTCTTGGCTCTAACCAAGAGATATGGATTTGATGGATGGACCAACAGTGGATAAGGAACTGGATAGACAGATGCACTCAAAGAGCTGCAGTCAACAGCTCAATGTTCAAGCAGAGACTGGCCATGAGCAGCATTCCTCAGGGGTCAATATCAGGACAGGTGCCATTTAACATCTTTGTAGGCAACATGGACAGTGGGACTGAGTGCATCTTCAGCAAGTTTGTCACCACCAGCAACCTGTGTGGTGCAGTTGACATACTGGAAGGAAGGGATGCCATTCAGAGGGACCTTGACAGCAATCCCAAGCAAAATCTGGAGTCACCATCCCTGGAGGTATTAGACACGTAGATGTGGTGCCTAGGGACACTGTTTAATGGTGGACTTGGCAGTTCTGGGTTAATGGTTGGATTCCATGATCTTAAAGGTCTTTTCCAACCTACATGATTCCATGATTCTTTAAAAATACCTTTTCCATCTTAGATGTACTGCTTTGCATTAGCAACTTCACATTATGCTATTCACATTTAAAAAAATAAATTAAAAAAAAAAAGCTTTTTCATTTTTTTTCACCAGTTACTGTCAGCAAACTATTAAGTGCTGTTCTGGTAAGCACCTGGCAAATCCCTGAGGAGCACAGCCTGTAAAATCCTAATGAATACGGTTTTCTGTAAGTAACCTCTACTGAGGCAGGGGGGAGAAAAGATATTTTCTTTAATCCTAGATGCTTAGGACACACATTCCTGTGGTAAATTTTATTCATGTTGAAATTAAAAAAATACAGCCTTGATATCAAAAAGAGTTCAATACCAGGAAAATGGGAACCATTTGGAAATAGCAAACCATGCCCTTCATATCTACACATACTCAAGAGTTCAGATTCTAGGGTAATGAATGTACAGCTCTGAAGATATTCCAAACAGTAATTTGAATATTTTAAGGTCATAATCTCCTCTTTATACACAATGTATCAACTTGAGAAAATATTTTCCTTCAACAGTAAAAAAACCCCAAACCCTACATTGAAAACCACAACCCTTCGAAGCTGTTTCTCATATATTGAACAACACCATGACCTCAAACTGAAGATGTTCCTTATGATGTTTTACCATACTAAACATGTTCAACATTTTATCCTGAGGAGGAAAAAGTTAATCTTATTTAAGATACAGAAAAAATTACACAAGAATTAGAAGCATGCTAACTATACAGAAGACCAGGATTCTACCACTAGCACCTAAGAGGATGGAGAGTAGGGTCAGTGACCCTGTAAGTATCAATTAAAGTTTAGAATCTTGAAACTGTGTCTTTAGTCTCCCTCAAATATTAAGTCATACACCAAGATGTGCATTTATAATAGGAAAATGCATGTTGTTACAGGTATACTTAATCTAAGATGTGTGCTTCCTCTGTGTGCCACCCCTCAAATTCATTGTGGAGCAGCAACATTGACCCTGTCTGGCAATACTACTCTTTCTGGCTTACCAGAACAGTCTCTGTCATCAAGAAACTCATTCAAAATCATCTCTGTTCCATAATTTGATTTCATATCAGCAACTACTATGGATGACTTTAACTTATGCATTATTAGTTTAAGAATGACTTTTGTAAGTCATACAAAAAGGTCTATCTAGATAATTATTTCTTTCTGACAGTGAACAACTGAACAGCAAATCCTACAGAAAGATATCAATACATGGCAAACAAACAACTTCATTTCCATACAATACCCTTCCAGCCTCCAGTAACTGATGGTTCAAGGACATTGTAAACCAGAGGCACTGAATTTATCCCTAATGTATTTTTCCTCTATGAATGTATTCAATTGTTTCTAGAAGCCACGCAAACTTTTAATATCCACAATCCCTGGTTCAGAAAGCTCCACAGCTTAATAACCTATTGTACACAGACCTGTACTTGCCAGTTGTTTTGAAACTTGTACAGTATTTAATTTGATGCTATCATGTCTAATGAAAGAGAGAGTCAATAAAGTGATACTTGCAGATCTTTCCAGTGTTACTCTCTTCTAAGGTACCTCTATCATACTCTCAATCCTATCATCAGTCACTCAACAATGAAGCCTTTACTTAATTCACTTACCCCTAACAGGTATTTTTTTGTACCCCATCTGTGATGATTATGATTCCACAAGAATTGCATACTGTATTTGAGAGTACACAATGAATTTATGCAACAGTCATAATAACTTTATTCTCATTGAAATGAAAGCTAACATTTTCATAAAACTAATATAAGCATCAAGAGCTCCTGCCTGAGTAGCAATTACTGTGTCAAAAGTTATTGCTGCACATGTAAACCTAGGATTATTTACTTCCCCATATACATTATTTTATAATTTATCCACATTTTTCTTCAGAGAGCTAGACAAAGAAGATTATATGGAGAGATCCTGAAATACAGCTGCAAAATTCTGCCAATATTCTACCCCAAATTTCCCATTTCCTTATTTTCTCTCTATTCCATTACATAAACTCTGTCCATTACACCAAATCTTCCAAACAACAGCCATAGAACACACAGATCATGAGATTATGCCTCTGTTTCCAAGGCAGGGAAATCTTAAGTTTTCAAGCACCTGGAAAGTACCTCAGACTCAGAAAAAAATGGAATTAATCTTTCTGGTCTTGTTTTACATTTTGCTTTGTCTTGCAAGTGGCTTGATGTCGAGTATCTCTGCTGATCTCATGAGCATCTCAGTCACTGCCAAATCGGTGTTCTCCTATACAAAGTAGGAGCTTTCATTTTAAAAACTGGTTTTAACCTTCTTTAGATAGTTAATAGCCCTCTAAATTATTTGAAAACATTAGCGAAGCACATATTCTGTTTATTTAAAGCAAATTCTACAAGTTATGTATAGGTGTATGTTAAGGCCATGACTAGAGTCAGTTTTCACCTCCTCTTTTAGAAGACCTTTTTAACAACAACAACAACAAAAAAAAAAAAAAAAAGAGCCAGCCTAAAGCTACTTGTAAAACTTAATAAGTTACTCCACCTTCTAAAGCACTGCCAAACCTGAGACATTCCATGTCATTGAAGAATGGTCAATGCCAGTTTTACTGACATAAGATTGTATTACTAAATTTTGTTATACTGAACTGATTTTTGTTTTGTTTTTTAATTTGCAGTATCAGCTGTCCGTAATCTTAGGGTCTAGTAGAACAACTACAGTGCAGTTTTCCACAGAAAAGCAGATTAGGTTAAAACATAGAGACATATTTGGGATATGAAAAAACATATCCCTGCATTTTGAAAAATACATAATAAGCCCTCATTCCAGCTCAATTCTAAAGAACAGAGCAAGTAACACTTTACAATTCAAAAAAGGAATCATGCAATAATTAAGGATGTGAATTTTACATGAAAACATATAAAAGCACTGCTTTTACAAATGAAGTTTTGAGAAATAACCTGTATCACAGAATTCTCCCACCCTGCACCACAAATAACAGTAATATGCTGAACTACTCAGTCCTACTACAGATGTAGCAGCATCTGTAGTAGTCTGTGCAAACTTGGGATATAGAAGGGGCAATAGCACTGACACCTAACATGCCATAAGCAGAACCCACACCTATGTCTTCCCTTTATATCAAAATGGCAACCCTGTATTCTCAGAGCACTTGCACAAAAAGGTGACCCTGTACGTAACAAAAGAAACCAAGATTATAGAGTCTTCTCTCAAGAAACAGCCTTAGTTTGCTATGTAAAAATATAAAGCATGCTTTATTCACACATTTTCAATTCACTACAACATTAAAAGCCCACAGGTCATGTTTGTATGATGCAGTTAACATAAAACTAAGAGCTTACTGCAATCAAAATAAAATATTCCTTACTGGCATTACTTCAATAATTGACCTAGCCCAGGGTCATTTTAAAACAGTTTAAATGCATCATTAATCCAGGGTATTCCAAAGCAGCTTTACTAATATGCTATAATAAATTAGAACAGAGAAGCAACGTTGCAGTTAGCATGCATTTAAAAAAAATAATAATATTATAACAAAATATGCCAAGCATGCAGATTAGAGCAATATGAAAGAGAAGGCATGATAGCAACATGACTCAGAAGTTTAAAAAATACATTTGATGAGATGCATTTTCCTTATTAGTCTCCTGGGTGTACATTTTTCTGACTTGCATGTTTCCTTCCTGTCATTTCCATCCTAGCATTATAGCAACTTCTCACGCTCCTCTATCATTAAGAGAGAGCTGCCAGTCTTTCAAACAACCAGATCAGTTGGGATTAATCTGCAATAAGGAGAAGGTTACTAAAAGGAAGAGAAGGCCAGTTGTTTATTTTAGATCACACATGTCAGGAGAATGGTAGGTCACCAAAGCGTATTGTAAAGACTGAAGCCTTGGACAAGTGCTTTTGAACAAACATATGGATGGTCTCCTAAAAAAAATCTATATGAGAGTCCACTGTCTGAAGAGTAGAAGTGACTAACAGGAAAGATTGGATAGAATCAAGGGCATAAATGAAAGGAGCCAATATCATTATTTCCTATGTATTTCAAGACTTAGAAGTAGAGAGGGGAAAAAACATTCAGTAAATTGTTGAAAGTTATCACTGTGCAAAAACTGAACATAAAGTCAGCCCACATACAATCTGTGCTTAAAGAGGGACAAGACACAAAACCAAAAATTTAAACAAAAATCCAAATTTTAAAAGAAAAACCCAACTTGAAAATGCCAAAGACACTGTAGATTGTATTAAATTTATACTCATTGCCATATGCTTCTCCATGTATTTGCATGGTGTCTCTCAGAAAATTGTTCCATTCCTCACACACTTGTTGGCACATTACACTCAGAAAAATAAATTCCCTCTCCCTGTAGGAAGCAAAGATGGTCTCTTCACCTCCTCCTGCCCATAAACAAGCATATGTGTCTGTGGGTATATGTGTATATATGTAAATAAAAGGAAAATCTCAAAGCCCATGCTAATAAGTACCTCTGATGAGTCTATTTTACTAACAATTTCTTTAAAATTCTTTGAAGAATTTCACTTCCCACTGAATTTTAGTTTCAAGCTTAATCAGTAAGATTTTTACTCTTGTAAGTCACATAACAAACATTATTATGACACAATAAAGTGCAAAGTTTTCCCAAGAGCTATATCTTGGAAGAGGTTACAAAGGGCACAGGCAGAAAATAAGTGTGTCCTGGCCTTGATCTCCCATGTTCATTTGTCATTCATGTTCATTCCAGATGCAGAAGCAGGTTGCTGCTTAGCATGATGCCATCTCCATTTCCTTGTTCCCAATATAAAATACAATTTTTCTTCATTGCTTCTGAAGGAGACATCTGTTCTAAGTCTAGAGCATTTGAAGAAAAATGTCTCTCACATGTTCATATTGAAGTTGCATGAAAGAAAACACCTTAATCGTGACTGTGCTATTGTTATGCTTGGGGTCAGAACATGCACTTACAACACTTGAAATTTCTGAGCAGTATTTTGCTGAGATACCACCTCAGTTTTATAGAGAGCAAGTCTCACATTAATAACAATTCTTTGTCAAGCAGATTCTTTCAACACTTTGCATATGAATGGTTTAAAGAGTATCTCAGCATCTTCATCTTTATTGCTCTTGGTGCACCTTCTCTTCATGGAGCAAGAGACCAAGGCAGATGGGGAAAGATCAGACAGTAGTGGACTGTGTTTCCACACAAATCTATTTCCCACCCCTTTGCAGTTTTGCAGCTTTCCCTGACAGAGTTCCAGAAGTGTCCTGTCCTCCTCTGCAGTCCTTCCTGCTCATGTGGCATGTCTGTTTTCATTGCTGAAGATGGCAGCTTTCAATTTTGCCTTTAAATTCCATCAGTATAGGCAGTTGGTGGAGGTGAACATAATTTCACTTCCATTTGAGCAAAGCACAGGCCATTATGCATGTCCTGGCTGCACTTTCATCGGGCTTGTATTTCTTAAATGGACTACTTCAGGGAAAATGGAGATATAAAACCACAGTCTTCTCAGACTATATAGTAATATACCTCAAAATGCAATCTAAACATCGTTAGGAGGAGCGTCTCCACATACCTGGGAGAAATTTCCATTGCTTCACCATCACTGGGAAGCAGGTCAAAGATGTCCTTATGCTGAAAAAGATTTAATCT
This sequence comes from Anabacerthia variegaticeps, assembly GCA_035583185.1. Taxonomy (NCBI): domain Eukaryota; kingdom Metazoa; phylum Chordata; class Aves; order Passeriformes; family Furnariidae; genus Anabacerthia; species Anabacerthia variegaticeps. The sequence continues at coordinate 35,882,362 of JAWWEW010000131.1, read as the reverse complement.
GATGTGAAACGCAGGTTAAATATACTGCAGGAATATTTTGCTGTGAGCCTTTTGCATGTCATTTTTTTTAAATATTCTACTAATTTTTACAGCTATCCCAAGTACTTTTTAGGCCCATGTATGTTTTGTCTTTAACGATTCTGAAGCTTGAGTGAAGAATTTGTTACTCAATGTCATAAAAGTTCTGAACTTACATTTTTATACTGGTGTTATAATTGCAAAATTTGATCAGCAATTTGACTGTCACTTTAGTTTATATTGAGCAATTTGGGAAAAACAACATCCGTTTAAGCCTATCATTCATTTTGTACCCATAACAAATGCAACTTAAAATGCAATCACTTATCAGAGTCTGAGAAAAATAGAAATACATAGTTTGTAGGATGGTTTAAATGTGTCTTTTATATGCATTCTCCATACTAATGTGAAACTACCCCTAAATAGAAAAAGGAATCTAAAAATTTCCGTGATTCAATTCAATATAGTAATTTACCCAGCAACCAAGTGAGAGATCAAAAAATTAAAGACTCTGAAATGTGGGGGGGGGGGGGGGTCCCAAAAGAAAAACCTAATTAAAAGGAGAAAAAGAGGCAGGAGATGATGGTGTGCTGCTATGTTGAAAATAAAAGAGCTTTTCCCACTGAAAGAACACAGTAGGCATTTACTTTCATATTAAAAATATATATATTTTAAAAAGTCAACTATTCCATTAAACTATATATTACATTCTGTGCAAGATGGACAATTCAGAACTGGAGTATCAGTGGTGGTTAAGCACAAGATTTGGTATGATTTACAGCCTCTTCTCAAGTTATGTAGCTCTGGTTAGCTACTGCTGTATCTGTGCAGCTTTGTTAGAGACTGGCAAAATTTTGCCAAGGGTGAACCTAATCTGTGCAGAAGAGATTTCAATTGCCAGTATCTGCTGGAGTTAACTCTTGTGAGTGGAAATGTACCTCCCTAGTACATGTGCACTGTTTGACTCTGCTTTCCTGGAACAACCACCTAAAGTCTCAGTAGGATTACTCAAAAGTTACATTACATCTGCAACTATAAGTCCAGGGACTGGATGGTAACACAGAAAGCCAAACTGATGGTGACAGATAAATATTTCATGTAATGCAAAATTGGGAGATTTTAAACAGTGAGGCAAAAGATACAAGATAAAAAAATTATCTCAAAGCAGTGAAGCTGTGAACATTGCAGGGCCTATATTTCCCAGGCATTGGCTCTGAACAGAGGCACAAGGTGTCCTTCCTCTTCCCCACCTTGATATATCAACAGAACTTTTAATAGACTGCTATAAAATGTTCTTACTTGTCCTAAACATTTGTTTACATTCTCCTAGTAATTTACAGAAAACTATTTTCAGAGAGCAAAGATAAGTAACAGGCTAAAATTTTCTAAATAAATTCATCTATTATTCTATTTTAAATACTAGTAAGAAAAAATTATGCTTCTTTAAGCAAATGAGCACCTTCAGTTAGTCTGATAAATCTACACTTACACACTTCAGTGAGCAATCCAATTTCTAAAGCACTCTGTATTAACACTGGTGTCCTGACAAAATTCTAGTTCAGATAATTAGTCTGCCTAGCTAAATCTCTTAGCAGTATCACACACTGTCATAAACTGCTGTGTAGCGAAGAAGTAAGCTGTTAAATTGCCATTGCTTCTTAAGCACAGAATCAATGGTTTATGGCTGATTGATGAAACATTTAGGTTTACAGTCCAGATTTTCTAGTATACTATGTCCAGTTTGCACTGTAAATTTGGCATTAAAAAGAAACAAACAAAAAACAACAAATGGCAATGCACAGGAAACTGCACTGGACATGGTAGCTCTTAGATGGCACAAACCTGACAGAAGTTTCATGGCACTGCACATCTATGCGACTGTCAGATGGCACCAAGCTCCAAATTCCATGTTGCTGCAGCTCTCACGAGGGTTACTGCTCATATGGGTCTGAAGACAACATGGAAATATTCTTCAACTTCTTCAGGGAGAAGCCTGGCAGACAGGCTTAAACTGTTGTGGAGGTGGTTTCAGGTGAACCAATGAAGTATCTGTCAAATACTGTTGTGTCCTGTCATCAGAGACTTGGCTGAAAAATTCAGGCATGGGATGGTAACCAACAGCTGGAGGTGATGGCAGGGAAAGGGATGCTGTAGTTATCTGTTAAATCCACATGTGGCTAGATAAAAGCCTTGTATTCCAGCTAGTGACTGCTTCCTACAGGCAGAGGCCTTCAATAAACAGGATTTGAACAGAAGAAAAGGATGACAGGAAATTCCTTAATTAGGATCCTCCAAGACATCATAAAACCACAGCATAACATTGTCCCTGTGAAACATGACTTTGCACAGAAACATGACAGCTCTGACCCTGCAGAGTACAAGCATTCAGAAAAGAGTGGGATATCGCGACCTACACATTTCTATGTTAGCTGGACATACAACTCATAATTTTTGTTCCTGCAATTCTCTTAGTATATTGTTCTTAGTTTGGTGATTAAATAGGTAACTTCAATCACCAAGTGTTTGCATAGACTTGGAGCCATGTCATCTTCTCAATGAAGAAAAATACGTGACAATTATGGAAATGAAGGTAAAGAATTTGAAAGCTGAATTCAAAAGTTGTTGAATTCCTGCAACAGATTTTTTTTCCTCTTCCATACCTTTCGAGCAAACCTCCAAAAGCAGGTCTCTCCCATGGTGTTTTTTCATAAAGAAGAAGGAAAGGATTTCTCTGTCAAAGACTCATTTTGAGAAAAACTACTCAGACAAGCATATCATCCAGCAAAACTCCTTCAAATGTGACAACTGTCAAAATCAGCTTGAAACCCATGAATCACTGCAGAGCTTGACCTTAAAAAACAGTTTACATTGTGTGCTGATTGTGGATGGGATAGAATTAATTTTCTTCACAGTAGCTGGTATGGGGCTATGTTTTGAAATTGTACTGGAAACAGTGTTGAAAACACAGAGATGCTTTTCTTGTTGCCGAGCAGTGCTTACACAGGGTCGCCTTTTCTGCTTCTTGTACTGCCCTGCCAGCAAGGAGGCTGGGGGTGCAAAAAAAAACAAGCTGGGAGGAGACACAACTAGGACAGCTGAAACCAACTGACCAGTAGGACATGTCATACCATATGACATCAGACTCCACAATAAAACTGAAGGAAGAAGGATGGAGGGACATTAGGAATGATGATATTTTTCTTCCCAAATAACTGTCAAGAGCGATGGAGTCCGGCTTTCCAGGAGATGGCTGAACACCTGCCTGCCCTGAGAAAGTGGTGAACTATTTCCCTGTTTTCCTTGTATGAACTGATTTTTCTTTACCTATTATACTGTCTTTACCTCAATCCATGAGTTTTCTCATTTTTATCCTTCAGATCTCTCCTCCATCCCACCAACCTGGGAGTAAACAAACAGGGATGGTATGGTGTTTAGTTGCCTGTCAGGTTTAAACCACAACATATTGGAATTCTCAGAAAGAAGTCAGTTCAGAAAGTTACCATCCCTTCATAAAGTCTTTATACATTTTAAAGAAACATTTAAAAACTGGGACTGTTATTTCTTTCAGTCAGCATAGTTTGGTCTCTTGACCATGAGGAACACTTACAATATATGTAGAATTTTTAGCTTGGGATTCCCGAGTTTCACTGTATTTACTTGTTGATCTCTGAGCTAATTTCTTTTTTTCAAACTTATTTAAAGGAGCCAATCATGTCTACTCCTGGCACAAATCCATCAAAATAGTTACTATATGCTCAGTTTTGCTGAAGCCAATTGCTACAAATGTGTGCATCAGCATATTGCTAGACAAAGACCATAAGTTACCTGTCTAAGCATTAAAAATACAAGAAAAGCTGAATTATTATTTCTTCTATACATGAACAGACACCTGCCTACACACACACTTGCATTTCCACTGAACAGTGGAGATGCACAGTTCAGTGCAGTCTGGCTCCTGATCAAGATGCCCCTACAGTACCACTGCAATTCTCCAGAGCCACACACAAGAGATAAATTTCCTGCGCAGGGAGATCAGGAAGTTTAAGAATGAACTGAGCATCATGTCCCAGTTAAGGGACAAGACAAAGCTTGGGTATGCCCCCCTAATCAGTGCGCAATCTTGCACTCCACTGCAGTCCCCTTTATCGCAGTGGTCTTTCTACAAGTCCAAGTGTTGGCATGCACAGAGATTTCTTGACCCTGCATTTTGATTTAGACTAATCTAAAATGACTATACACAATAATATTGGCTGAAATGCATTATAAATGCTGGGTTAAATTAAAAAAAAACCACCAAATATAGAAACCAGTCCATTTTATCCTGCAAGATATACTCTGTTTAGTAACATTCCTGAAAATTGATAGGTATTAAATTAACCACAGGAGGGCTCCCTCTGGTATACTGAATACAACAGAATCATACTGTTTATTGCCAAAAATAATATTGTATCTTAAAAGTAACAAAGATTTTAGACCTCAAATTATATTTTCCTCAGTAGGTGCCAATATACACAAGGGAACAAAGTTATATGTGAACAGTTTAGCTAAAGAAGTGAATTACAGAAGTGTTAACTGTATTACTTAAACACCTAAAAGGCAAAGTCAGGTTGCCAGCGTACTGCATTTTAAGACACTAACTCTGTTTTGTCATGCCATGTATAGGGGCTCTTGGAACTCACACACCAGCACAGCAATGAACAGGGCTGTAGAATAAAAGAGGATTGAACACACCAGGTCCCAGCTGCTCTGGGGAGAGAAATGAGGGCTTGCTTGGAACAGCACATGCATAGAAACTGAGCAGAGAAAGTGAGGCTTCATATTATCAGTATTTTTTATGGTTTGACAGGTATTCTCCCAAACTAGTACAAATGAATGCCAGCAACAGTCAAGCAGCTACTTTTGCAGACTTGAGACTGTTTGTCATCCTATAGTTTATTTACTCCTCTTCTAAAGAGAAACAAAACTCTCTCACCTCATAAGTTTGCAGTGAAAGTAAAGGTGAGACAGGGGAACTAAATGCGTAAGTAACTGACAGTGACTCCTGACAGCGTAATAAGAGAAAATAGGTGAGTATTAGTGTCCTAACCAAACCATAATTTGTACAAGATATTGCAGCTATTGGAATCAACTACAAGAACGAGAAATACCGCTCAGGGGTGGAGGGCAGAAGGGGGAGGTTTCATTCTTAAGATACAGCTTTTATGCAGCTCCAGAAATAGAATTCAGCAAACCGAGCTTCACTGGAATCAATAGTAAGTTAACACAGTTAACTGTCCTGGAAAATTTATGATTGCCAGAACCTGTATGCTAAACAATAGGAAACATTGCACTTTGGGATAAATTTAAATTTTTACCTCTTTCACAGACTTCAGAAATTAATGGCTATTTGCAAGAAAGATTTCAGGCTGAAACCACTTCCTGGATCCAGAAGACAAAGTCAGTACTTTCACAGTCACCAGGCTTGGCAGGTCAGTTTTGTGCCTATTTGCCAACTACAACACAAGGTCACAGGATTTGCAAGGACTAAATTCTCCTTATCCTAAGAAGTTCATTTAAATCTGTACCTGACGTATCCCCTGAGAAAGAGGCAATCTGGAGTTCACCAGAGAGAAATAAAGACTTCACAGGACAACAGAAAGAGAGTGTGACTCTATCCCATGTAACAATGTTTTCCCCTCACAGCCCAGCCGTATTTTGCTCTTTTTTCTGGACACTGTGCATGCACCAAAATAAAAAGGGCCAAAACCATTCAGAATTTCTCTGGTAGAAGTGCCTCAGCCAGAAGGTTAAAGCGGTACACCTCACTGCACCAAGGGGTAAGTGAAACAAAACTAGAAATCTACCTTCCTTCCTTCCTTCACACATCATAAAGCATTTCAGTAATACACCTATGAGTAAGTATTACAAAGCATCTGTGACTAAGAGATGCTGCTGTTCAATCCAATTATAAGTGAGGAGATTTAACGCTGGGCAGCAGGGAGATGACAAATCAATGAAAAAAGTATGAAATTAAGCCGAAATATATTAGGGGTTACTTCACTAGACTGCCCTTCTTTCAGTCAACTACACTGGCATCCCATATAAACAGAAAGAAACATACCTCACAACACTTTTCACCAAATACCTACATTACAGACCCTAGAAAGCTGCAGCAAGAAATTTGGTTCTTCTACACAAAGTTATATTTCATATACTGAAAGTGTATAAACAGTCTAGGATAAAGCCCTACCATAGTCAAACAAAGTAGTACTAGCTTTAAATAGAATGAAATAACTAGGTTTGGACACGGATTACATCCTACTGGTTGTACTACATTGTTGCTTTTCATCCACAGAAAACAAAACTGAAATTAAGTTTTACTAGCATAACTTAGTATCTAAAAACCTGACCTTGGAATTTTATCAAAAGATTAGTGAGGATTCTTATATCATATGCATAGTATCTCAGTGCCAAAACAAAAACAAACACCCCCACAAAGTTAAACTACCTGTAAAAACTGTAATCAAAACTCAAGGGCACTATAATGGGCTGAGGAATTTATAAAACTTTTTTTAAAAAAGCAATAAAAATACCCTATGTGACTTCCCTTAATCTCACAGTATAGCAAGGAAGACTGACTTAGAAAGAATTAAACCAGAACTGCATTTTTTCCCTCATGTGTGCCACTTTACTGTCAAACTACTTTTTATGAAGATCTTGTTGCACCATGTAGTTCAGAAGGTTCATATATGTACTTTTACCATTGATGCTCCACTTTAAATACTGTGAGAAACCAAAACTAAATTGCAATTATCAAAATAAAAAGATCAAGCCTATCAAGAGAAAAACCTACATGATAGCTTAAAGAAAGCTTCTATGAAACAAAGATTCATATAGATTAATAACATTTATAGAATTAAAGTGATCAGAATCATTAATGTTGTCTGAATCACAGTTGTCAATACCACTTTCTCATCTTTTAATTTTTCCTACAGAAAAGCTTCTCTGCTGAGAAACAGAATTTGCACAGAGACAAAAAATACTCTTATGTAACTTATTATAGCACTATTTTCATTCATAAAAAAGTCAACTTATTTTGTCATATTAGAATTTCTAGATAGCATTAAAGAACACAAGTACCTGTTCCAGGCACTGGAAATGACACAGTCCCCCAGGGGACACTGTTCTACCATTGACAGAAGCAGACTATTTTTGCATTGTGGACTGCTTTTAAGCAGTTTCTCTGCTTACTGCTGTCAGGATCTCAATGTCTCCTCCTTCAGCCTGCTATCCTTCCCTTGCTGTGGTGCTGTGGCAAGTAGCTGAGGTGGTGGGAGAGGCTGACAGAGCCCTCATTCACAGGGGAGTTTGAGGATGTCTGTTTTAGCAATGAATTAGAAAGCTTAACATGTAACTAGTCAAAACATCATTTCACTATCTCCTCAAAAACACCTGATGATCAATAACATTAATTTAATCGCTCTCAAAACAAGATGGTACATTTATAAACATTATTTTCAGTATCAGAATAACACTAGCCAGACATTTTACCCATCAGGGCAAAACCACTTTAGCCTGTAACCAAATTATTGAAGCCATAGACAGCTCCGCCTCTCTTTCACGGTCAGGACACACAATAGCAGTCCAACCGTACATCACTATCACATGCTGACTCTACATATGTATGTAACCTCACACAACTACAGAATATATAACAAAAGTCTGCTGCAGTTGCAGTAGGACTGACCTCTAAACTTGTGTTAAGTCACACTAAGTATCAAGTAACTGAACACCTCAAGGGCTAAGAATGACTGTGCCGAGTCTCACATGTCTTACTAACTTAATAGGGAAAAAGAAAGTTACATTTCTACTATGATACTATTTCACTATTTCTAATGCAGTATTTTCTAGTATGACCTCATTTTTAGTGTAGTCTCAAAGTAGTCTTAACATTTCCTTTACATTTAAGGGAGTTGAACTCAAACTTGTATTTCAACCCTTGTTCCTTTTAAGTATTTTGGGTTATAATGTGCACATCAAAAGACACAAGTAACCTAATTGCATTACTCGCCTGTACTTCAACCTGCTTTCCCCACTGGGTATTGACATTGCCAACATGATTTCAATCCTTACCATGATAACAGAATAACATTGAAGTCAGTTGCAAGGTTTGAAGTTACATTGCTCATTTTTGTTGTTTTCCCATTAAACAGTCCCACTACTGCTCAATTAGTATTCAGGTTGAGAGAAAAGGGAAGGGGATAAAAAAAAAAAAAAAAAAAAAAAAAAGAGGGAAAAGGAAGCTAGCAAAAAGACGTCTTCAGAAAACTTAGGATTCTAAATTTTCTTGGGTCTCATTAGTAAGTCTCACTAAGCCTTCACATATTCTCAGCTACTTATTTCCAAGGTTTTTTTCCATCACTTTATCCAGAACCATTTTCTCTTTTTTTTAAACAATTAAAAAAAAGTTCTCTCCCTTTGAGTGCTAACCAGTCATGCTCTACTTAGAGTGCCGTCTTGAACACTAGCAATACCATCTGATGTCAAGCCATATGTGTTTTAAAGAGCCATGTAACACACATGGAAATCATTATTGGCATTGGAAACAGCAGACTGCAGTGTGCACCTTGCGAACTAATGACAGTCACTTACGATTGTGTATAGTTTTCTTTCAGCAGAAATTACTTCCAACTAAATTCTAGCACCTGAACCTGACACCTACTGCATGTTAAAACCCATGGAAAGATAAAATAAGCTTCAAATTAAGAAGCTATCCCTAACTTCCTCCTCTAGTAATATTCACGGTATTTCATTAACCAAAGTTACGGTATTTTGGAGGACTAACTTCTGTAATGGATAGCTCTATTATCAAAGAATCAAATATGTTATTGCTCAGTTGAAGTCATTGACTTAAATACATTTAGTATGTAAAAAGTGCATTACATACATGGGTGATGACCATTGAAATGAAGACTACTAATACAATAAAATGATAAATGATGCCATCTAAAACACTGTAACATGTAGGCTATGCAAGTGGTAAACAAGCTAAAAGATCAAACAATCCCATAATTTCTTACTAATGATCTATGAAATATTCATGTTAAATTTAAATTACACTGACAATTACAGTGGAGGGGCATAGCACTGTTGAACAGAACAAACATAAGCTTTGGTAAATTACAGGCAGGGTTATAAAGAACTGCATTACAACAACTCCTTAAAACTAAACTTCACCTAATGCAGGTCACACTGTGATTTACGAGCCATACATAAACCCAGCAAGATGAAGAATAACTCAAGAAAAAAACAGCTTATGTCAACTGCTATTATTAATAATAGTGATTGAAGAAACTGTAAACTGCAAATATTTGGGAGTTCGTTGTGACATCAGTCTGACAAGCAGTTACACACAGCGTAGGTGTATCAGGTCACAATAGTAATATTCCGGAGAGAAAAATACTGCCAGTCACTTCTGTCGAGTTTTCAACAGAAGAGGAAACAAAAAATCTCGGCGGTACGACACCTAGACGGATCTGGAGCAATTTCAGCGGACCTACAGCCACATACCAGTTCGAGAAGTATTGCAGACGGTCAGACAAACAAAAGTTGCGGTAAAACCTCCACTTCTCGTAATGAAAATCAGAGCCCAGCATCACCCTCGGCTCACCAACGAAGCATACAAAATCCCACGTCCTCCTAATTTCAGAGGCAGCCTCTGTGACTGCTCACCCTTGCCCTACCCGGGGAAGCCCAGCCCGGCGGGCTCAGATGTTCGCTCAGAAGTTTCCCTCTGGGGCGCGGCGGCAGGACAAGCGCACGTGCTGCCGCTCCCCGCACCGCCCCGCACCGGAGGGGGCGAGGGCCGGGGCCGCGCCCCGGGAGAGGGCAGCGCTGCGGGGCACGGCGGGGCAGGGCACGGCTCTCGGGCGGCTTCGCACCTACCTGCGGCTCGGCGGGCTCGGGCGGCTTCTCCAGGTGCTTCTCCTTGTAGAGAGACCAGAGGCCGATGTCGGGCAGGAAAATCAGAGCCGCGGTGAAGAGCAGCGTCATTTGCAGAAACCTCTTCTGTTTCCTCTTCATGGCCAAAGGCGGGCTGCTCTGCTGGCGGTGGTGGCGGTGTCAGCTCCCCCGGCACCGCGGGACCAGGTCCTTCCCTCCCCGCTGCCCCTCCGAGGGGCCCGGCACCGCGGAGAAACTTCGCCCGCCTCACGCCTGCCCACGCCGTGCCCGGGCGGGGCCGCCCCCCGCGGTGGCGGTGGCGGTGGCGGTGGCGGGGCCGAGGCTGGCGGCCGCTCCCCCCGACCCGGCGCGGCGCTGCGCGGCGGCGGAGCCGCGCCTGGGGGAGCGCATGGATCCACCTGCGCACGGAGCGGCAAACAGCCCGGCACACGGCGGGAGAGGGGCAACTGAAATATTGAAAAAAAAGAAGAGAGGAAAAAAAGGAGGGAAAAGCCCCACTGCCCGAGTCCTGTAAACAGCGTGGGACCAAGAGCGCCCCCTCCTCCCGGCTCCGCTGGAGCGCTGGCACCGCGCGCAGCCCCGCGGCTGGCCGCGCCCCCCGCCCGCCTCACGTACCCCTGCCTGCCCGGGCCCGGGCCGGGGGGCGCGGCATCATGAGCTCATCACGCGCAATTTGCTAATCAAGAGTTTAAAGAAAAAAACCCTAAAACACAGGAGAAGAGGGCTGAGGCCGGCGCAGCGGCACAGCGCGCCCCTCCGCGCCGGGGAGGCGGGCAAGGCGGGGCGGCCCCGCGCCCCCCGCCACCACGTGCGCCGGCCGGGCCGGGGGCAGGAGACATGGGGCCCGCCCCGCCGCGCCCCCTCATCCCGGCCGCCCCATGTGCGCCATCCGCCGGCTCCGCCGCCTTTCCCGCGGCGGGCGAGGCGCTGAGCGTGAGCGCGGCGCGGGTCCCGCGGGCCGGAGCCGGGCGGTGCTGCTGATGGTGCTCGGTCTGCCGCCAGTTCTGCCGCCGCGCACCGGGGACGGGGCTTGCAATTCCCGTTCCGGTCCGTCCTCCTCGGCGCTACGTGAAACGCGGGGGGAACCGCGCGGAGAGCCCGCGGGCGGCTCCCTGCCCGGGGGCCCGGCCCGCCGCGCCAGGCGGTGCTGGGGCGCTCACCTGCCGGGCGCTCCCCCCGCAGCGCCGCCGCTCCCGAGCCCGCCTGGCCGCAGCCCGAGCACCTCCAGCCTCCCCCGGACCGCGGGGGCTGAGGTCACCCTCCACTTCGGTAGCAGCACCGAGGGAAGGAGATGTTCAAAGCGATGCCCCTCCGGTTGTCGACTTGTACTCAGCTTGTTGCAATCGGACCCGTTTGGGCATCTGGTCTGAGTTCAGCTAGCTGCTCGTTCTGACTACGCAGTGCAATTACCTTTTCATCCCAAACTAACTCCTCTCAGCAAAACAGGAGGACTCTCAGGTTAAGCTTACTAGGACCCAGTGTCCTTTCAGCTTTGTTATATCAAACAGTGAGAAAGCATGTACCAGCCTTGGAACGTAAACGTGTCCAGAATGAATATTGAAAAATAAAGGTGTACCTAACTTCCTTTTTTTTTTTTTCGCTGCCTTGCACATAAAAAGCTATCACTTCAGCGAGAGTCCATGTTTCTGTTGGTGGCTAAAACATTCCTCAGTGTCTAGGTCTTAATCTTGCAGTAAGAGTCCTCTCGGTAACCACAATGCATGTCTGCACATGGTGAGTAGTCCTGTCCTTTTCCATGGATGAGATTGGTCTTGTCCATCCACAGAACTGTCTTGTGCAGAAAGCATTTCCTACATATGCATAAAACAGTAAAAGAGGCAGCTAAAGGTTATTTTTAGGAGAGTAGCTGGAGATAAAGGAATGCTTGTGGGAGGAACAGGAAAACTGAACGACGAAGGTGGGATGAGAGGAAATAGCACAATGCACTTTCCATAAAAGTAGGACTAGAAGGGACCTTGCAAGGTCAGCTCTTCCGTGGCTCTGCCCCAAGGCACGATCAGCTACATCTGTGTCATTTTTGACAAGTGTTTGTCTAACCCATTCTGAAGTCCTCCAGCGATAGCACCACTCCAGCCTCCTCAGGCAATCTGTTCTGACTTGCCGTTGCAGACTGTTCCTTAATGTTTAACCTGAACCTTCTTTTCTGTAATTTCAGAGTATTTCCTTAGCCACCAAAGGGACAGCAAGCAGAGTATTCCTCTCAGTCTTTACACAGTTAAAGCTGACTTCCAAACACTGTTCCATAGGCACTCCAGGACATCTCAAGAGCTGATGTCTCTGCTTTCATCAGGACTGTCTTCAACTAATTTGTATCTTATTTGAAGTGCAATGTCCAAAGCTGGAGCTAATAAGCTACTTGGGACCTTGTAAGTGTTTATAAGAAAAGAATTGTGTGTATGTCACAGTGTGTGTTCTCTTTCCATGCTTCCATGTGGAATGCAAGCTTTGGTTTTAACAGCATTAAGCTGTTAACTAATGACCATTTCGTGATAAAATTTAAGCTCTGATTTGTTTTGTTTCCCTCAAGATCACCTAATTATTTTATCTTTTTTTTTTAATTTCTATGGCCTTTTGTACTGTCTCTATTGAATGTAATTTTTTTTTCCAGTTTGTCAAAATCATTTTGAATTTAAGCCTGTTTTCCCGTCATATACAAATGTAATAAATTTGTTCAATTCTGCAATCCAGACTTAGCAAGAACTTTAATGTGTTCACCCATTCATACTTTATTCTCTCTGTAGTTTCGAGGCAATTTTGCACTGGCCCTGATAATTGCAATACCTAAGTAAACTAATCTTGCTTAGAGGAGTGTTGTGCAAGGCTTTTTTCTATTGTATTAGTGACAAAGGATGTATTTCATTGTTTCCTTTTCACTCCTGCCAAATTATAAGGATGTCATAGAAGATCACCAACAATGCTGTGCAAGCATTTACACTTTTCAATTGTTGCAGCTAACCAAGGAGGTGTTCAGTTCAACTGAATTTTAAAAATTTGGGATTTTAATCAAGAGCTGAATCCGCTCAAAGACAAGAAGTACTCAGAAAACCAAGGGGCATTTATCTTGTCAGAAATTCCACTTACTTTTTTAGCTTATTGTCCAGAGTTAGGAAATTTACCAAGCATATAGAAGATTTTGATTCAGCTGTCTTTTTGTCTGAAGATATTCAGCCCTGATGTTCTTCCACTCAGTGGAAAAAGCATAATAGCTAAAACTATCCTATGTATAGAAATGATTGCTATGAGATCATATAATAATTGTATAGAAAAGTAGGACTACTGGCAGGAAATATTTAGGAGATGTTGCATCTAGAATTCCACAGCATGCCAGTTAAGGATCTCTGGAGGTTGAAGTGAATGCAGACATTGGCTCTCAGAAGATGAAATTCAGTTTAATTTCCTGAATCCTGGGAACAATTTTATTGTAGGGCTGTAGTCCACATCAGAAAAATCCAGGTCTGCTTTGTAAAGAATTAAAGGCATATTTTTCAGCAAATAATTTTTTCACACAATCTTAAGCCACCTAGTCCTATTAAGCACTGCTGAATTTTAATAAGCTAAGCTAGTTTAAAGGAAGGTAAAAGGAACTATCACTATAATGTGAGTTAAAACCTGGAAATATACAACAAGACGTGGCAATAACTTATGCTTGGCCTAGAAGAACTTGCAGTGAAGATGCAGAATATACAGTTTTTTCACTGGGAGCATGTTCAAGCCTCCAAGTACTTGATGTTTGAAATCTCAAGCCATAAATGATAAAGAATGAAAGAGGTGCATCCTGAAACCATGCACATCTTGGCACCATAATTTAGTGTATCAGGAACATATTTCCATTTCCAATCTTACACGTCCTCCTAAGCTAAAAGTTCCACCAAGATTTCTGATTGGACTTAGCACAGAAAATAAGAGTGTAAAAAACACGAGCAGGGATGAGAACTAGCAAGGAAGATCTCTACGAGAAGCTGTTCAGACATGCATTTCAAACCTAGAAGCTGAACTCTGGTGGCCTGCGAGGTAAATTTTTTGAAAGCACAGATTTATGTATAAAATTTTTCAAAAGGGACTCCAGGTCATGGCTAATCAATACTCTTCATGCAGGAAAGCCACTATTCAATGTATCTATTGCAGCAGTCAAACTCTGCACTCACATGAAAGAAAAGTACCCACCTTCACATTCACTGTTAGAAACAGCAGAGATTGATGTGCTGTAAGCAGAGAATGAATCTAGTAAAATGATGATTAACCATCTGTAATATTGCCATATAAAAGAGTGAATAAAGGTAATGAAATGGGAGTTTGCTTTGATTACAGTATTTACCTCCAAGTAACTCAGGATGTAAAATGGCCTGGTCTGTTCCCATGGGTTTTTTCACTGTGCTTAGTGGGAGGCATGTAGTGTTGCAAACCACTCTCAAAGAAAGCAAGATGAGGAAATGGACCTGTTCTTTTACTAGTACAACCCTGATCTAAAACAGTTGCAAATAGTTGGTGATTCTGGTACATAGGGGACTGACATGCTGGTTTTCATCCACAGACCTCCAACGGTGCCTCAGCGCACCTCGCATCCTCTCTCTGTATCACTTGTCTTAACACCACCAAAATATCAAGGGAAAGGCATGACACTGGTAGCACACTAGAAATAGAAATGGAAATTCAATGTGATACAAAAGTATTCTTTTACATAAGTTCAAAATTCGAGATCCTCCAAACTCCCATAGGAAACATTTATTTTCAATGTTTTCTGCAGAGTAAAGTTTCAATGTATTCACCTCCAAAACTGAAATGCTTCTTTTTATGCAGACTCTGGATATAAATAACAATACATGTAACAGGGGATTTTTTATTGAGTTTCTGTTCCTAAGTCATTTGGGCTTTCCCTGTCTCCAGTTTTGTCATCAAGTTTCAGAATTGTCATCTAATATTTGTACTGTTGCTAACTGTAGAAACATTTTTTGTAAATCTCATTTGTTGGGCTTTTCTTGGAGGCAAACTCTTGTTCTCAAGGTTATCTGAGAATTTCAATGGAAGCAGAAAGCTAGGAGCCCTCCTGTGCATACAGGAAATAAAGAAATTCATTTCCCAGAGAGAAGCTCAGGAGGAGTTCCTTTTATTAAGATTTTTGCATCCTGACTTGTGTTTTTTAAGTTGCTAAGTTTGGCAATATTGCATAGAATGGAAAGTTTACTTGAGAAGTATACTACAAACATTTATTAAAATTGAAGCATTTGTAAATCTGAAGACCTTTTTAGCTAGTGGAAATTTTCCAGTCATAGTACACTTAAAGGTTCATTACCTTAAATAAAAAGGGTAATAGCAATAAAAAGAACTAAATTGTATGAAAATATTATTATAGAAGTTGTGTGTCCCTTCCCCCATCCCCACCTCCTTACCCGAAATCTTTGTCATTCAGAAAATAGCATCCTTCCTCTTCCAGAATTATAAAGTTTGGTTTAAATTCTGAAGAAAAACTCCATTAAAAATCAAATAGAACTTAAATGAGTAATGCTAACACCATGAATTATTTCCACTTTCAGATCTTTATTCTGTTTGACTAGCTGGATGATGGATGATTGCTTCTTCATTGTTGCCGTGCCACTATAAACTAAAGAAAGCAAACAAAAATGCTGATGGATCAGAGTTTTTGCCAGTTACCTCACAAGCTGCAGATTCACTACTGCACAAAAGAAATCACTGAAATGTAAGGGTAATCAGGAAAGTTTATTTTGAGAGAGAAAATCAGTACAATGTCAAATATTTCTAAATAGCTCAGTAATCATAAAACACTGATGTCAGGAAAAATAGTTGCTCATTCTTCCTTTCACAAAAATCCACAGTAATTTGGACCTAAATATGGTGCAGGAACATGGCATTTGCAGAAAGTTGGATGAAAAAGTTATCTTCTTTTAGATCATCTTTTTCAACATCAGAACAAACTCAACTCTGTGATAGCTAGGAAGAGCACTTTGCTTTCTTTGAAGATCAACCCTCCCTTTCAGTCTTCTCACTGTCCCATTTCAGAAACCTTGCTATACATTTTCCAAGTATCTAATATGGCCTCACATCAACATCAGTGTTTTCACATTCGAGAGACTCCTTTGTCTGATAATACATAGGGCCTTCACACTGTCATCACACAATCTGATCCAGGTTGGATCTAAAATAACGTATTACTGGAAATAAAACAGCACATTCTGCAAAGCTTCTTTAACAAGGTTGAAAGTCTCATCTCACCAAATTTGTAAAATAATGCATCAAAAGGTAGCAGATGTCACCTTCAGTTCCGACTTTTCACTAGCGGCATCACCAACAAACTTCAGAGATGTCTACACTGATAAATAGGGGAGGAAAATGGTCTAGAGGGAGCTTCACATTGCTTAGATGCTCATTTGCCTTCTGGGGTTTTTGGGATGATCCTCGGCTGGACTATGCCTGGGTCCAGCACTGGCAGTCATTTATTTCCATTAACAGTATGAATGGATGAGTTAGCACCGCGCTGTTCGTATCTCTGACATCCTCATATCATCCTCCCAGTCTGCAGAGCACCACATGCTCCAAACCCTTGTCATGCCTTCCTGCCATTCCCTATGGTACATTAGACATCCTTGAGGTCTGAAAAAACCCCTTCAGTAGCTTGCACAGGGACCTCATGTCACCTCAAACACTGTAATGGCCTACATCTTTTCTCTCCCTGCTGGGTCAGAGCTCAAGGTATCAGCTTGAAAAGTGAGCACACTAAAATGTTGGTTTGCTACTTAGAGTTCAAAATACATGCAGTATTTCCCTAAATCACCAACGGTTGACAATTTCTGTGAATTACACCTAGGACAATGAATGCTATATAAATCCTTTCTTCATTTGTAGATGAAGAAACTGTCAAAGAGAATTTAAATGAAGATCATAATGCTGACAGCTCCAGTTCCATTAGTGAAAATTTCTAGTATACATGTATATAAAAACATGAAGCAAATAAGAAGCAGCACATTTCTAGAGCATTGAATTGTCGTATACTGTAAAAAGGAATAATAGATGCCACAGAAGGCAAGATAATGGTCTATTCTGGCTGCAACCCAGCAATTACATAACCTGTGTTCTAATAACTACATAGTGCTCCATCATTAAGGAGAAAATTTTATTTTATTTAAAATTATAATCACTAAATCCAATGACTTCTTATGAGCTGGGTGAATGTATGATTTGAAATATTAATTCCACCATATTTGAGTAAGAAAATAAGAAAAAGTAAGAAAAAGAAAGAAAAAAGAAAAGTAAGAAAAAAACAAGCTCAAGATAAATAGTTTGTATTAGAAAGTATTTTTTGTAAGGGAATTTTTTCTGCTTTTTTATAATTAACATTTGTGACATTTTATGTGCAAATATTGAAGAGCAGAGATAAGCCAAGGTAGAACATAAAGGACTACAATTCCACTCAGAAAGGGTGTTTATCAGTATCTTTATAACCAATAGCTACTGTCAGACTGATCTAGTCTTACTAACTAGATATTTTGTTTTTCCTGTGGGAGTTGTTTTTTTTATATTTCAAAATAGCCATCATAAGAACTGGGTGATTTTGTCAGCTATTGTAATTCAGACATCACAAGCTGTTTTTTCAGTCTCAGACTTCATTCAGGCTCATAGGATATTCTACTGTAGTAGAATTCAGAATACATTAAAGGATCAAACATAAGAAATACAGACTTCACCAAATATTATGAAGGAAATAAAGACAAAACTACCCAAACAGTTTCTTCAAAAGCTTATATAAAATTTTTGACTAAAGTCTTCCATTTCAATGAGTTTCATAATAGTGCAAAGGTGAGAAAATAAAGTATTAATGGCTATCAGGTGCAAAAAAAAAAAAAAAAAAAAAGTTACGTGTCTCTAATTAGTCCTAAATTTAAAGAATCCAAGGGGGGAGTTAATATTTTTAATTTTTATTTTTTTTTTGTAGGGGAGGGGGCTTTTTCTCACTGAATAAAAGACTAGATAATACCTATCAAGAAACTGAGAGCAGAGAAAATTTTTACAAATGTGTGGACGTCTCCATGAGCACATGCTTATCCCTTTTATGAATATTTGAGAGTTGCCAATTTCTGGTGTTAAAATATCTACAAATTCATTATCTCAAAATACCCAGCTTATTGTGTGTTTCTAAATGTGATTTTGACTCCAAATAATGAGAAGCAGCACCAGGTGCTAGAACTGCAGTACCTTAACTTGAGAGCTGATAGTGCTTAGACAACACTAAAATGTATGTGGGAAAAGCCAATAACATCCTCTGTTGCTGTAATGTGAATCAATAAGTATTCTGTCCTGTCCTTTCACTTCAGAGTTAGAGCTCTTGAACACATGTTTCTGGCTTGAAGTTTGTCCTAAAAGTGAGAACAAGAAGAGCTTCATTTTAGCTGCAGCAGACAGGAGTAAATGAGAGGCAAATCAGGCTGCAGGCAATAAACCAGTACTTGTTGGTATGGATTGGCAAACTAATTTTTTTCTAAAGCTAACATTCTGAAAGGGAAATGTTGTTCCATGGTAATGTTCAATCTTACCAAATGTAATTTAGAAATTTTCCCAACTCATTATACAGAGGAAACATTTTTTTATAACTAGGGTACTGAGGGCCCTCCATACCTTGGGGGGCTAATTTTACTCACTTAACACAATATCAAGATGATCATTGCATGGTCAAGGATAAAAAATAGAGCCAAATGGGTTTTTAAAAAACATTCATCCTGAAGTTAACGATAAATTTAAGAATAACTAACGTTAAGAGCTCTTTTACGAAGTGATTAATGAAGTCTGTCAGATAGCAAATCCCCAGATCTCTAAAACTTTCCAGGTACCTGCATCTGCAATTTTATACATACTAGATGAGAAAGAAAGAAAAAGGAAGAAGCTTCCTATTATAATTATAGATTCTACTATATAGCTATAATTTCTACAATGGAAAAAAAAAAATCTGAATTTGAGTTGATGCAGAAAGAAATGAATTGGTTAAAAACTAACCAACAACAGAAAAAAAATCACCACCAAACTTAAAAAAAAAGGTAAAACATAACCACAGTAAAGAAACTTTTAAAATTGGAAACAGTAAAACTCTTAAGACCTTTTAAAAAAAAATCCAAAGAAAGTACTCCATCCAAAATTAATTTTCTTTTTCAGTTTTTCCTTTCAGCGATCAGCCTCCTTCTCCTGCCCACCTATGTTCCGCCACACACATGCCTAGTTGAAGTTTTTCACTCACATCTTTCCCATGCTTTAAATGACCTTGCATTGATGACATTGGCACATCATGAATGTAGATGTGTGATATTGGAGCTAATTACTCTGATTCATGTTTCTGACCTGAAGAGCATATAAAAAGTATATGAAAATATATTATACTAAGCACTTTGCAAGATAAAGAGTCACTACAGTTCAAACAGCTCAGCAATAGATAGGAATTTTGAAATTTCTTCTGAAATCTTCAAGCTCATATTCTTAAGGTTTCACATGAGTTAAATCCTTTCCAGTCTTTGGGAAACCACAAAAACATCTTGCATTAGTGGTATTACACTTATTATATATGTTTCAAGGTTTTTAAGACCATTTGGCATCTAACAGTAAGACTGAAGACAGTATCAGCCTATGTACATAGGAGTTAATATGACAAATCAGGTTACTTCACAATGAAATGCCTCTTTTTAGATGATGTTTATATCATCTAAACAAGTTAAATTGTCATCTCTTCTTTCTCTCAGGTCTCATACTATGGCATTCTGCTAGCAGAAAACTTCCTTGCCAATAGAGCGGGCCCTATCTGTCATTCACTCTTGTTTCTCAGCAGAGTTAAAAAAGCCTGACATTTTCCATGAATAACAATGACACATACTCTTATATCTTGGACACATACACTTATATCTTGCAGAGAGGCACAAATTTTATTGATGAAAAAGGGGGAAAAAAACCCTTTAAACTCTCAGTGTTTAGAGAGTTCTGAGCACTGCTTATGTCTGGTTTTGAGTGAAGATGGGACTGCCACTCCGTGTGAGACAACAAATCTGCTTATTGCTGTTACCACATAATTCTGGCCTAGGCCACTGTGACTAAGGACCTGTTTTCACACAAGTCTGTTTTTTAACCAACACCCTATGCTTTTACAAGAAAGATTCTTATGTATCTGGGTTCCAACAACTTTTAGTACATAGTTGTTGACCATGTTTATGCATCTGCATTTAAAAAGCTACTTAAGCACAGTTGTTTGAGCATGTTCTTGGAAAATATTCAAAAATCATAGCAGAGAGGCATGTTTTGGAGGAGTTGCTCACAGGCAGCATGTAGAAAATGCTTTTACTGCTATGAGAGCTTTCCATGGTAGGTTTAACAAACATAATTGCATAAATATAGTTATAGAAGTACATCTATACTACCTAATTTTCAGAAAAGCTTCACCTACCTATTTGGTAATAGCTTTATTTTGTCAGTGCAGCAGGCAATGGGAAAAAAGTTCCAAGAAAGGAAAGTACCTCACCCAAGCTTACCTAGATTTTGTGATTAATAGTGCAGCACTACGTCAGTTATTGGTCAGCCTGGTGTTGGTCAAAATCTTATTCCTAGCACAGCTAATTCAAATTTCAATCTGAAAATTTCCTCTGGTCTCTTGAGATTCTGGAAAGCTAAAACGAAATGTTTTTATGAAAGAAAAGGGAAGCCATCTGCATATAGACCTGTATTTAGAAGCACTTTTTATTACTGGCGTGAGCGATTTGGTATTTTGTTTTTCCTTCAGCTCAATTCTTGAACTTCTGACTGTATTCAATCAAGTTGACTGAGAAATATGCTTACGTCCTCAGGGGGTATGCACTATTTCAAATTATAATTTAGATATACATTCCTTTTTTTTTTTTAAATAAATCTATCTTCACTTTGTAAAATTCAGCTCTTGTATAGGCTGGTCAAGCGTCAGTCTTTAGGAAAAATGCTGCTGAATATTATGTTAAATCTTGGCACAAAAAGAGGTATATGCAAATGACATTTTGAGAGTCATCATCAATAAAGGAGCAATTTAGAAAGTTATATAGGAAAAGATAGAATACCTTGAGGGCTAGAATAATAAAAGTGAAACTGACTTTAGTATAGTGTGGGACAAGATCATATAAAATGTTTGGAAAAAAAATAATGAAAACTGGGAATGAAATTTTGGTTAGTAGACTAAAATTTCATCAAATATTAGAGGAAACCAAGTTATTTTTTTTTTTAAAGGGATCTTTTTAACTTTACGATTAGGAAAATGCATTGTGGCTACATGCAGCAGCAGAAACCTCGCTTAATAGATTAAGCAGTCCTTTCCAGCCTGAGGGGTTTGGCTGATTTGTTGGATCTGTTTGACCGATGCTACTCCTATCTCTGCCTGAAACTCTCAAAATTCTGTATTGCCCTTCTACTCAAGAGCCAAGAGAATTGTCTTACCTAGCTTTCCAACTGTTTACTTCTTTTAAGGATAAGTGTTTGAAAACGGAATCCTTTTGAAAATGCTTACATTTCAAAGTGCTGATGGCTTAGTCACTTTGAGAAATCAGCTACTAAACAAAAAGAACATAGGATGAAGCAGACATAGCACAGAAAAGAAGTATTGTCTCTGCTCAACTAAAACCCTACTGAAACCAAGCTGGTGTAGGGTCAGAGTGCCTTTTAAGGGAAGCGATAAAGCTGCTTCTCAGATTGGGTCACCCACTGTCTAATGAGTCACACAAGCCTACTATTTCTTATGCAGCTGATTCAGAACAAAGGTCCAAAATCAAAAAAACAAAATAGGTCTTCAGATTTTGTTTCTTTTTTTGTTTATTTGTGAAGCAAGAAAGCTGTAACACAGCCTGAGTAGTTTTGGTCAGTGCCACTGTATAAGGACACTGATGATAAATTGAAACGTGTCAGAGTTCCTCAATATGCATCATGATAAATTCCAACATATGAAAATTCTGCATTTGGTGGGAATCCAAGCCATAAAGTTCCTGGCTTAATAAGGTCTCAAATATTCATTTTTTTCATGGCTGGAATGTCTGGTATTTTGCATGGCCAAAGCTTCACTCATGTTCAGCAAAATGTTACTTGCGAGTAAGTTTCAGAAAATTACCTATCAGCCTCCCTTATAAAGAGGGTAGCTGAAGCAAGGTGGAAATAGACTTTGCACACATTTATTTTATTAATATGGCATAGTCATATTGCTTAAAATTGAACTTCATAAAGTGACTCATGCATGAGTTGCCAATATTTTGGAGCAGGAAAATCTGTTTCTAAATATGGTAACCTTAGTCAGTCTTGGCTAGTAATCCTTCTTGATTAGTTCACACCCATCAATCTGTATCAGATAGAAGGACTGATGAATCTTTCCAATATACACAAAGCACATCCTAAAACTAATTACTGCCATTTCAGCTACTTTAGTCTAAAATACGGCAATCCTAACAATGTTAACTCTGTTATGTTCTTATTTGATGGAATACTAGGAGATAAGTAATATGTGACATGTCAGTATATGTAACCATTTGGTTGTATTTCAAACTGCGTTGAGGTTATTTTTTTAAAGGTACTTTTCTTATGAGCATGGGAGGAGTTAGCCGCTTTGTTGAAGACAGAATTTAAAAGCTGAGGTTAATGCAGAATTGACACAGTATGAAACACAAAATAGATGGTATATAACAGCTTTCAAGATGGAGAAAACCAAAAATCTTCACCAAAAAAAGAGGAAAATTCTGCAGTTTTGATATACATACTGAGATGGTTCAGTAAGAAAGTTCATTTTTAGTACTGACAGAAGTCCATAAGCATAGGAAAATGATGATGAGGTTAAAGAACTTCAGAAATTTAAACAGTTGTTTGATGAATAGGAATGTATTAAAACAACTTCTTCAATAAGAATTTAAAAGATTTCTTTTTTTGGTCATGTTTGTATTTCTAAATAAAGTCTCAAAATGCATTAACTTGCAAACTTTACTTCTGATAGCTTAGCAATCTTTCTATTCTTTATTTCTATTTCTCAATAAAATATCATGTGTTTTTAAAATGTCTTGTGACTGTCTGAGGTTATACTATGAATAGGTAGGGTAGAGATAGCAATATAAAGACATTTCAGTGTAATATTCAAGTAGTATGATGAGTGTCAACACTGCAGTTGCAGTTACAATTGGTAGCTCCATGGTGGAGCCAAAAGCATGAGCTTTACACTTACTGCTGAGAGAGAATCAGAAATATCGTATAAGTGTGACAACATCCAGCTTCCTACAGGGTCACTTTGTTCCAGCATACCCTACAGAACAGTTATTTCTTAAACTAAGCTGCAACTGAAGTGTGTCAGGAAGTCTGTTTCATTAACTGAAATAGCTAGTTGTTTTTAGAGTGCCAGTCATCAAGTTTCATTGCTGCTGAGTGTAGATTATATCATAAGTATACCACAGCAAGGGGGAAATTTCCATTTCAGAAAGGAAATCATAAAAACAAAGCCATTCCACAGAGATATCAGACTATAATCAAGTGTCCTGGGGACAATCAGCATCTTTGATTTTAGCTGAATACTTTCATAGGCTGATAAATTGTACCATTCAGTGTAAAGCATCTTAATTGAGATGAAGTGCGTAAATAATTTGTTTGCTAAAGAATCAGTCCAAAATTAGTGTCATAAAGCAAAGAGTATCCTTTCTTATTCACAAGCACATTTTAAAATACAAAGAATCTTATATGTCAGTTTTTAGTGAAGCCTTAATCTCGTTTTCAAAACTGAAAGTTTTGTTCTTTGAAATTATTAATTTTTAAGTATTATTAATTTTAATGTTCAGATACACATTAAAATCATATGAGAAAAATAATGATGTAAAATAAAAAAAATTCTATGTTATTTTATACTAGCTATGTACAGTTCTTTCATTTAAAAAAAGGCATCAAAACTGACATCATGAGTGAAGCTTGAAGCTACTCCCCATGTCTAGTCAGGATAGATAACTCTTAGAAGGAGAATGGGTCCCTCCTATTGCGTTTCTTCGTGTCACATTGGGGAAACCCAAAAGATAAATCACAATCCGTTTACTACATTGCTTGTGAATTTGTGCAAGCAGAGTTCAGATGTCAAGTTATTACTCTGGATGAACCACTGTGTGTCACAGACAGTCAAGCTTTTTTGTTGCAGTCATAGGATGATTGTCTCCTAAATCAATTAAAAGCCATACATTTGTGAGAGAGGGCTTCTTGTTGTTGCATGAGGTAGTGCAATTCTATGGCTTTGTGAACCTTCACTTGGAAAATTTCTAAAAATTTTATCAGAACTCACTTATGTCTGATAACAGTGGGTTAGTTCTTGTTCTGAAGCAAGCAAATTGCACCCTGAGTTGAGGAGTCCAGCTTTCAGTTCCTTGTTACAGCTGGGGAAGATTCCTTTGACAGTGCCTAAGTTTTGCCTGGCTCATGTAAACAATTAACAGCATCCTCTCAGGTTTCTTAGACAGTGTCCTCACTCATAATTAACACTCTAGGAATGACATTTATTCCTCATTTAATAGTGGTAATAGGGTGTCACTTCTGCAACTTTCTGGAGATAGAATTTTCAGAGCTGTGCCCTTTAAGGATACTTATAAAAGCAGAAGAGCTACGAAAATGGGTTAAGTGTTCATTTGTATGTATGACAGTCATTCAGTATACTAGCAATTAGGGAGAATATCAAACTTTAGGTTGCATATGCAACTGGCATGCACATCCTGTACTCATTTTGGAAAGGGTACTTCCTATTCAGTGGTAGATACAGAATGCTAACAGGGTACATTTTTACACATAGCTGTTGGTCTATCATACTTAATCCATCTATATTCATTTAAACCATTCATTTAAACGTGAGGGAATACTAGCTATTGAAATATACATTGTGAGTTCAGAGTGAAGTTCCATTCGTCTTAGTGTTAGAGGTTAAGTAAGCTCTGAAGTATGATCAATCCTGAGAAGTACTGTTTGAACTAAAATATACCTTTCTAATTTTTAAGCTCTTCAGTTAAGAGATGTATCTACTTAAACAGTATTTTGGAGATGGAAGACAAAGAGCTGGAAGCATTACTACAGCTACAGGTGGGAGTGAAGGCTCTTGGTAGTAAGTACAAGATACTGTGCCAATTACCTGGAGCAAAAGTAAAAATGCAACACTAAATCACATGTAATTATAAAATTGTATTGTGCCTCTAATGACATAATTTACCATCAGAGATCTACTTCAATAGAAGAAGATTTCAGAATACTGAAAGTTTTATTGCAGCACGGTTTGTTATTGTGAGTGCTACTAACATACTACTATTTGCACAGCTGGTTTAAAGTGGAAGATCTGTTGTTGCAAAATATCGTACCACATCCCCATGAGGAAGCAGGCTACATTTCCACTGATTGTAGTAATGAACTAATGATCTCAGAAACCAGCTGGACATCAAGGAGGCTGTTGCATTAGTGACAGGGAGAAAAGGGTGCTGAGATGACAACTGTCACGCAAACACCTACTCAGCATATTGCCAAGAAGTTCAGCTGAGCTGAGAAGGAATATAAAACTGCTTATATAACCAATGCAAGTTGTTTTGCTAAGGAAAATAATTGTTATGACTCATGTGAAAAGCAAAGGAGTTACCTGAAATCTGGGGGAACAAGTCAGATTAGTGCAATGCTAAAAATTTACTGATATGCTGCTAACCAAGATGAAGAACGTGGTTAAAAAACAGAAAAAAAAGAAAAAAAAAAAAAAAGAAAAAAAGAGAGAGTAACTTTCTACATGAAAAATCTGTAGCTAAGTCAAGTACTGATAATGCAGAACTGTAACATACATGAATTGCTGAAGACATAGATCTTTAAAAAACATATTTAGGAAACTGTGATAGTTAAGAAACGTCATATAAATATTTGAAAATAGTAATTTAAAAAAATGTTACCTCAATAAGGTAGTCCCTAACTGTTTTTCCAACATGCATAAAGAAAACTTGGATGGATTTTGGGCAATAGGGTTTTATTAAAGCATGTAAAATACAAAATAGGATAATTATAGCAATGCTAAACAAAGAAAATAACTATCAAGCTGAAAATACATTTCTTTTAACTGCAATTTTATTTTAATTTGGACATCATTATGTTGACTAAAGATTAATAATAACAGAAGTGGATATTGTTTCGGACCCTACAGACCAATAGCAATAAAGCATCTGCCCACCTATTTCTCTACAAGAAAAAGTAATATAGTCCTAGACACTAAGAATTGTGTTAGTACGTGGATTTCCAAAGGAGTGATTTCCCCCAAAATAAAGGCCATCATAAGTCAAACAGGTGAGAAAACAATATTTAAAGAGAAAGATGTCAAAAGAAATTTGGAAACTCTTAAAATAAGATGGCTGCTAGAGTACCAGTATAGTGCAGTGACAATTCTGTTAACCAGGTGAGAATGACATCAAAAAACGTGTCCTTTCATGGTTCAACACAATGTGAGCACAATATCTTACAGTATAAGAAAACAGCAACAAGAAAATAGAAAATAAATCAATACTTACAGGATATATATGATAAAGGAAGCTAAATGAATTGTGAAAAATGTATGGTAGAATGGACCTAACTAATATTACTAAGAAGATTTAAAAGTTATCAGGTCACATGTGGTGGTGAGTGATTAGTTGCATCTTCTGATGGTCATCAGAACTAATTCCTTACAGTGAGAGACCTTGCAGCTGCTGAGTTTTTTCTGCTCTGCCCCCACCAGTAGTGCTGGTAATTCGAGTAGTGCCTAAGTATCTTCACAGGGAGAAAACACTGCATGTCACTTAAAAAAAGACAAGATTAAGAAACAGGTACCTAAAGTCTAAAATCACAGGAACTCATATGAGAAAATGCATGCAATTTAAGCAACTAGTGGGATTAAGCCTTGTTATGCTATATTAATAGAATGGGTAGACCCACCTGCTTTTTTTTTTTTTTCTGGAAGGCCTGCTTTATCCAGGAATGTTTTTTTGGATTCAGTACAGGGTATCTTGGCAAAAGAAAAGTACCAGTCACTACAGAGGTCAGGCTAAATGTTCCAATAATACCTGCCTTTGGTGGAACTTTGAATAATATCATTGCAATAGCCTCTTCTCATGTCTTACTTATTAGAGGAGATAAATCCCTGACTGTGTGCCCTGGGTCTGCTTCATGTTGTTAATCACTTTGTAATTTCCCTTAGAGAATATATTGACTAAATTGCCTCAGTCTCAAAGTATTCCTTTCCCCCTTTATATCTCTATGAAGCATCTGTAGCATTTTTCTGTGCTGAGAAAATAAAATAACTTTACTTCTTTTAATATTTCAGTGTCCCAGACATTCTTCAGTTTTCTCAAATCTGAAATAGCAGATAGATTCTTTAGAGAGAAACTCCAAATTTGCAGAAGGCCTTTAAAACCCTTCCTTCACAGTAACTTGGAAACTGCTTCCCAGAAATTTTCAGTTCCCTCCGATTCTTTTACTTTCTAATAAAGATATAATAACTCTTCAGAAGAAGTTGCCTATATGAAAAATAAATTAATAGAAAAAGGAAATTTCCTTTACCTTAAATACCTTTCTAGACTAAGTGCCTCCGCAACCTTTCTAGTTTGACCAGCTGGAATGAAAAAGAAAAAAAGGATTATTTTCATGCAGTTTTATCTATGCTGTTGAATACAGAAAAAGGCAGAAAAACAAATAATAATATTAAAAACAAATCACAGCCTGTGTCTAAAACATGACATTTTTGTCTGGAAGACCATGTCCCAGCTGATAATGTTGAAATTAAATTAAAGGACAATTCTTGGTAAGAAAGCCTAAGGCAGAAATTATATACTTTGCTGATAATCTGGTGTGAAGCTGGAACAACCAGTCCCAATTTAAGAAGGCCATGACAATGAGGGAATCTAATGGGTCACCTGCATTAATATACTTTGAACTTCAAAGCACATGCTTTGATGCTCTTTCCCAATGTGGGAGCTGTACCAAGAATTTATATGTGATTAATTGAGGCAGTAAAGAAATTAAAGGGGAAATTACAACAACAGTAAAAGTAATAATAACTCTTTCTTACGAGAAATTTACTATAATCCATTTATGTGTAAAGACCAATATCCTGAGTTGATGGGGACTCAGGATCTCTGACCACTAGGGATACTCCCAGAAAAGATCACATCCCATCAAAGTGCATCCAAAATGCCTCTTTCTAGTGCCAGAGTGGTGAAAAAGCTGTGGTGTCAGTCTTACTGGCATTCCCTTTGTCAGTAAAACAGAGGACTAACCTATAAATTTATGTAAAGCATATACAAATGTATGTTAGTTACTACTTTATGCGATATATAAAATTTCATTCTATCTAGTGCTTCAAGGCACAAAACATTTGTTTGATTTTATTTTGTACTTCATTCAAATTTAAACTCTCCTTCAGGGCTATAAGATGAGCTGCCCAGAAGAAGCTCAATGGAGCTTGAAATATACCAGGTGCTGAATGGATTCACTCCCTTGCCAGTAGCTGTAGCGTGAAGCAAACTTGCCTTTATTGGCTTCTAAGGCAGTGAATCTGCCCTAGTTTTTCAACACAGCCCCAGGCATGCTGCTGATCATTTAGATTTAAGCTTATTGGAAGTTCTAAATGCCTCTGACTGCAGCTACCTGTAGCTTCTCAGAAGATACAACTGGCAAGTCGACTCAGAAATCTGCCTCAAACTTAATCTCAATAAATTACGTTTAATCTGCCTACTGTTTGATACGAAAGTTCTTCTTTGTTAAAAACACATCCAGCAACTTTGAAGCACAGTGTAGATGAATGATTGATGAGTATCAGCAGCTGCTTGAAAAAATATTGATTTCCTGTACATGACAAAGCATCTAAACATTTAGAATATATTACTATTTTATATAATCTTAGAAAATAAGGTACTACAGCTTTAGCATTCCAGCAAAGAAATTTAGTCCCTGGTTGTTAAGTATTTCTCTCAAAGTATTTTGGTTTTGTCCTTTCTCAAAGTACTACTACATTTCTTTGTGAATCAGACAAATACTGTAAAATGTACCCAGTTACTCTACTTTCATTTTACATACAAGGAACTTTAAAATTTATGTAGAGTCATATTTTCAAAGGGCTGTTCTTGTTTGCCCTATATATATATATTATATATATATATATATATAATGAAAACATCTCTAAAATTACCTTAAACATAATTGTGTTTACTCACAGTGGGAAACTCAACAAATTCAAACATTCCCAGCAACTAAATACCTACCCATTTACCTAGAAAAATAATCCAAAGGAAGATCAACATAAATAGTTTCAATTTTAAAACTGCAGATCTGACCTAAATTGCTTTGTATTTTGCTGTTAGAAGTGTTGATTTATTGGTGTATATTTGGTGTAGATGTGTACAGCATAATATATTATGATACATGCATGTAAATTTCAGGACTGATAAGATTATTCCTAAGAGGATGCTTTAATTATAGCTAAATATAATAAAATGTATCCATAAACTAGATGGATTTTTCCAGAGCATTGAGAAGCAAAGAAAAGCAAAAGGAAGATACCACACCAGCAAAATAAGAGATCAAATTGGTCCAATACTTGCAGAGTCCAGTCTAACATTTAGGAAAAAAAGTCTTTAGATTATTTAGAAGTCACTGGCTCAACAAATTTTGATCAAGTTTGAACTTCTTTAGTACTTTACTTTTACTGGTGGAATTTATATTCCTTTAATTCTGTGACTTTATGTGCCATTGCACTACTGGGCCTAAGGGAGCATCTGAAACATAAAACCGGTAAAGACCAGATAGGCTTCAGAAGCAAGCTTAGTCCATCTCACTGACAGGGGTCATTTCCATTAATATCATATCTTAATAACTATGTCCTTAGACTGGCACAGAGCCCTGCACATTAGCTTTTCTCATGAACCCTAGGATTGAAAGTTGTTTACCAAAAGGATAAAAGCACGACACATAGTTATAAAAAGTCATACTGCATGTATTAAGATTGATCTTTTACTTCAGTACACATACTTTTAAAACATCCCTGTTCCTTCAGGCTGAAGGTGACGAAGAATTATGTCTTGAAACCAAAAGTCACAATTAAGCTATTTTTCAAATATTACTAGAGCAGCTCCCTCTGGTGAGTAATGATTATCAAAAAGAATATATTAAAAAATAGATACCATAAACTCTCACTGTTCCGCTTTTGTGCTGTAATGACCATGGTAAATAGAAATAGGTATGTTTGAAAAATCCTGCTGATTCACAACTATTTGGCCTAAAGTAATACTTGCCACCCTATAGGTGCTAGGACTCAGTCAAAGGCATTAGCTAGTCCAAGCATATGTCAATCTTCCACATCTACAGATTACATCACATTTTATGGTTTACTTAATACATATTTGCTTGCAAATAAAAATGCAGTTTCCCCATTAGATTCAACCTAACAAAGGAAATTATTGAAATCCAGATTTTTAAAAACTAAAGCACAGTATATTAAACCAGTGCATTTCACAGTATGAGGAGGAAAAGAGAGCCTACACTGTCAGTTCTTAAGAGATATTTAGTTACCCTGTAGTAATTTAGCTCCTTTATTTATCTAAGCTTACCCTAAGGGTCCTCAGTGTGATCTTTACTGCTGTAGTAGTCTATATTGTACAAAACCTCTAAATGATGACAACTTACCTTCTATTCCTCTTTCTTGCTTAGAAGCAGCACAAATGGCTGAGAACAGGAAACACTTTTCTCCTTCATCTCTTACCTAGCTCCGTCCCATGAGCATCTTCTTCACAGGCTGACAATTTTCCTGTTGTGAAATCCAACCTTTATAATTACTTTTCTTGTGCCAATTAATCTGTAAAAAAAAAAAAAAAGTACACACCATGAGTTGTTTGACCTTTCCAGAACCTCAAAATTATTTCTACATTAAGAAAGAAAAATTATTCTGGTTAAGTATGTGAATACAACTTTCAGAAGAAAGTAAAACAGAGAGCTCCAATTTACATGAAAATTCAGAATGTTACAGCAACTAGATATAAAGTGTTATTAGAGCTTTTTTAGTCTGTTGTTAACTGCTGCTGAGGAAGTGTCAGACTTTTTCCACTGTCACCTAGGGCAGCACTAAAAGGCACAGAAAACATAACTAGGAAAAAATGGCTGAGAGTTTTATGCAGTATAATATCAATCATAAGGAGCGTTTGTTTTCCTTTATGAAATTGTGATCATCTGTTGTAGAGACATGAGAAAATCATCACCAATAAGCTGATGGAACCCCAAAGAGTTGGAGGACCACCAACAGAAAAAAACAGATCAGCACTAGGATGTGCAGTCACACTGGTTGTCAGACACCACACCTGAAGCGATGTTTTGTCTTACACAGGGGCTTCTCTATCCCCCATAGATCTGCAAGTGGAATGGATATTTGGGCTAACTAGAGTATCCTCTTTCCCAGGCACTCACCTTGCTGATAGTTTGCTAGTCTGTGAAAGTAGTCACAGCGTGCAAGACCAAATGCCCAATCCTTCTGTATCCTTGTCCTACATTGTCCTATGGCAACATGCTGATCCACTCTATCCCTTTTGAGAAAATGATCCAGAGCGCTGTGCAGAGTTTTCTAAAAAAGGAAATGTCATAGTTTTATAAGGTGGCAGAATTACTTATGTTTAGCCCTCTTTTGGACTTTGTTTAGGACTTTTCGAACAATGTACATTGAAATTCTGATTTCTTAGAAAGCATCTATTGTAATGTGGATAACTTTATCTGCCACAGTCTCCTAATCTCATCCGTGAATAATAATAGTCAGCTCAGAACTCATATAAAGATCAAATGTTTTCCTTCTATTACTTAATATTGCCGACTATTATTTTCATCAGCCATTTTGTCACCCAGCCTCTGAGTGGTTTCATTTTCCCTCTAGAATTACTTGTGGTTGGTCCTTTTCTTTACTAAGATTCTGTAATTTTGGCTTAACAGCAAACCATTTGCTTTTATTCACATCCATTTCCAGGGTATTTAAGAATACAGTAATCATGACAGGTTCACACAGATATTCTGGTGGGATTTCAGTGTTGACCTCTTTCCACAAAAAGCCCACTATTTATTTCTGCCTAGTAAATAGATATTTAAATAACAAAGGACACAAAAATAGCACAAGGGTTTACAGCAGTTAAACACTTTCTATGGCAAGAAAATATCACCATATTTCTCAAGGCTTTCACACAATTATTAGTGAGTTATACTTTTAAGTGTTACTAATAGCATGTATCTCTGTAGGCTGTACTTCTCTGTAGTTCATTATCTTTTATATTTCAGAGTAAAAAGCAATCCTAGGAAGGAAGAAATTTGTGTTTTGCTTCCATGGTTGTTAGAAATATATTAATCATGATTCACATTAGTTGTTTTTACTGACTGTGAGAAACAGTTAAGTACAATTGGCTATTTGTCCAGAAAACACCTACATGTTTAACTTGCATAAATAATCCAATCCAATTACTTAATCTGGTTCCTGTTGTGGGATGGAATGCCAAATGGGCTCATCAGGCATGTGATTAAAGATGCATATTTGGCTTTCAGGCCCACAACAGGAACCAAATGAAGTAATTGGGATTATTAATGTAAATTAAGTATTACACTGTAGTGGCACAGCTAAGGTGAGTAGAGATTAATGAACTGTTTTTAAAACCAGCAGTGGAATAAATTTTACAACTTAAGCTTTAGCTTAGCTTTATCAGAAAGAAAGTTTTTGAAAAGAAAGGGAAATAAACCAGTGGATGATGCTGAGCACCAAAAGCAGAGCTTTCTATGTGAAAATTGACACATTTGTTTTATTTTGATTACAGAAGAGTGACTGAAATCACAGAGAAAAACAATAAGATGGTGGAGAATGAATGATGAGTAAGAGCACAGCATACTAATGCTAAGAGAAATGTTTTGTTCCATCTAACATTATAGCCAGAAGTCCTTCTTTTTCTGTATTTTTATATTTGTAAGGAATGTTGCTATTTCAAGACTTATTGAGAATCTTTGCCTTAGCTCTGACCCTGCAAAATAGGTCAGGGCATTTTGAATTCTCAAATCCTTCTGTATGTGAAAACCTAGAATAGACCAATCTATTCCAGTTTTAGTCTGTTTAATTTCTTCTACTGCAGTTAACTCTTATTACAAGGTCTTGTAAAACTTGTACTGGGAAAACAATGGCAAAATATATTTGAGTATGCCCAGGTTCTTCGATCTTGAACCTAGATGTTAGAGCAATTATTTCACTAGATTATGAGACATCCATGTGAGAAATAATTCTCATTTCTCATAGTGGTGTGGTAAGGATGTTAAGTATTTAAACCTTCCTCCTGTTTTCCAAATACTTTTCTCACCTGAACTCTGAAGCAATTTTTGAAGAAGGCAATGTAATGACTTGTTGATGCCATGACATTGATAGCACTGTTTAAATGGCAACTTCTATAATCAAGTATTTTCCATAAACCATCTTTAATATCAATACTTCCAATAATTGATATTTTCAGACTAGACATTTTCACCCATAAACAAGGAAAAAAATGCTACTTCTGCTGTTACATGAAATTAATGGAATATTATTCATTTAAAGCAGTTACTGATTTATTCTGCTTTGCAGCAAATCACTTGGGAACGTTTGCTGCTTTTAATTTTCCAGGGTTTTCTCCTCTATAATCAAATTAGTAACCAAGTTTCTTGTTAGGCAGAATTATAATGAAACTGAAGTTCATGGGCAGTTAGGCAGAGCTGCCCTAAGCCTTTGTTTCTGCTGGGGTCCACTGCTTCCTAACAAGATACTGTCATAGGACAGGAGTGCCTAAGGCTTCTGATATGACACAAGTGAGAATTATTGGGGCTACAAAGCTCACTGAGCATCCAAACACTGTGCTTTATGAGCATATTTGAATCTCAGCCATGTAGTTTTATTCTTTTGACTGTTTCTTGTTATGCAGCTGTACTAAAATATCAGCAATGCCAAAATCTTCCTTTGATATGGATCATAAAGCACCCCTACTTGTCTTTCTGTATTATAACATTGTCAGAATTTCTGAAGACAAAACTTGTTTTTTCTCTCTCACAATGATCCTATAAATTCTTTGTAATTCACTGTAAACACTTGAGTAGCCCTCAACGACTAAGACTGACTAGTATATACAGCAGCTTTAAGATCTGTCACCAGCTTTACAAGAGACCGTTTTTCTAAGGGGACCCATCCTGTTTACATTCTTTGGGGGGGTGGAATTATGGCATGCATACGTTACATGGTAACATTGCCTTAGCGTGGCATTCAGGGTAATCTGAGGTGGAAGTACATCAAATTGACAGAAAGGCCTCAAAGTAACCATTCCTCTTTGCAGAATTCTCACAGAAAGCTGTTTTGTGTTTGTGGGTTGTTTTTTTTTGCTTGTTTGGTTTTGGTTTTTCATATAAAGCATGCATTTATGCTGTGTAGTAAATCAGAATGACATGATACGATTTCCATTTCTTCCCTGTTCAATAGTGCCATGTTATTCCCCAGACTTCAACTATTCATTCTAGAATTGTAGGTCAAAAAGGAAGACCATTTTTTCTGAATAGCTACAGAACATCTTTTTCTTGCAGTCTTGAAGATCTGGACTGCAAGGATAAGATGCTGAAAACCTTTCTTCACTTGAGACATTGGGAAAAATTCCCAGAGTGACTGCAACTGCAGAGCTGCACTCACTGAGATATAGCAGAAACCTTTAACATGACCCAATCTGTTTCCTTTTATGGATTATTGAAAGTAGTTTACAGATTACATGGATAGGCAATTCATAGCTAGTACTTCAGCTTAGCATTGCATTTGCAATGGCATTTGCATGAAGTGCCATGGGTATGTTTGCCAATTCAGAGAAGGAATACTAGAGGTCTGTACATATCTAGTCTGTAGCAAATGCACAGGTTCATCAAAACAGAGACATACGTTAGTAATTTGGAAAAATATTTCTTCCATTTATCTTAAAACCTTATCATGTGAAATTAAAAAATACACCTTAACCAGGTAGCAACAGTCTAAATTAAAGTACAATTTTTAGCTCCTATTTCTCCTCATAAAAGAAATTTGCTCTCCTGCAGTTTGGGGGGAAAGGGAAGATTTTGGGTCTTGTGCAACCTAGTAACCAATAAGTTTTACAATATTCTCCATTATTCTCTATAGGTAACTCTATTTCACTCTTACAGAACTCCACAGTTCCTCTGGGGGCTACCTCTAATTCTGCTCTCTGGTGAAATTTGCTTTAATCTGTAAACTTCTCTTAGAATCACAGAAGATGCTGAGTGGGAAGGGACCTATCAGGATCATCAAGTCCAACTCTTGGCCCTGCAGAGAACATCCTAATAATCACATCAAGGGCCTTGAAAGGGTTGTCTTGATGTAAGCTGATGGAAGACTTTTCTTCTTCCCTGCTCAAACATTTTTCTTTTCATTCCTTATCTGTGGATTAGATTTCCCATAGACATTTTGAAATTAATATTTCTGAAGTAATTCTGGGATGCATTTTAATAGTAAGTACAGTTCACTGTATATAAGTACATCAGAAGTTTGATTGATCTGTTTTTAGGTCAGAAGAAAGGCTGAATTAAACTCATGACTGTATATCTTGTTTCAAGAGTGGTCAATAAAACCATGAATGAAAACATAATTCAGAGTGAATAAATGTCAGATGGTATGCAATTTAAAGTATAGGTTTTTGATATTATATATGACTGCTACTCAAAGCAACTTATTGCAGAACTTGCAAAAAGAGAGAAAAATCAACCTGATTTAGTTCTGGGGCAAGGGTAGAATTTGGTTCAAAATATCCTTATGAAATAATGACTTTGTCACAGTAACCTATATCCTTATAGAAATAAGAGATACAGTATTAACTATTCATAATACTGTTGCTTGCTTTCAATTAGCAGTGGTGTATAAAAATGTGAAGCTTCTTAAAAAAGAAAATTAAAAAGAGCAGCTGACAGGGTAAAATACTTCATGATAAATAGATAAAGACACCACACCAGCCAATCAGAATACAAATAACATTACAGCAAAAGCTCATCTAAAAGGCTCCATCTCTGAAAAAAAAAAAAAGGCCATTTTATTTATAGGACATACCATAATTAAATGAAAGAGGAGGATATTAGGGAAAAATAAATCAAAGATGGGGAAGTTACGAGTAAATCAGGCCAAGAGAATCATTCCCTTTGATAACATAAAAATGAACCATTAAAAATCCAGGATAAATAAAAGATTTGAGGAATGTCTTAGTAAGTACTCCCAGGTTATGAATAATTTTAACAACTTATTGTAAGCATGGAATCTACACAATAGTTGTATGGCCTTGCAATCCTGGTGCAGAGATCTGTGATTTTGGGGTGAATAGATCCTGCAGGTATTAAAAGGAGCACTATGGGAAGAAAAAGCCATCAGAGAAAATTTGAGCATTCCAGTGCCTCGATGTTCGTAGCAGAGAAGCTGAGGAAAGTTTGTACCACAGACCATTCTTTACAGGGGATAAATCTGAGAAATTGTTTCAATCAGACCTTCTAATAAATCATTTTCGATAAGAGATCAATGAATTGAATAGTAATAAATCACACAGATCATGGCATTTTTGCTCAATATTTCAGTGTGAAATTGCCAACATGTTAAGTATATTACATATATTTTCAATCAGCTTTACTGCCAGAGAAAAGGAAGAGCACTGGTGGAATTTCAGCTTCCTTGAGAAATCTAAGTTATTGTGCAACAAGGCACAAAGCAAAATTATAAATTCTGTTGCACAGATTTAAATTAATAATTAAAAAGCCCTTGACATCAAACAAAGGGTGATGAGTAGTTTCTATATAAAAATACATAGCCAACTATATATTATCCACCTTGAAAAACGGATCACTTGGAGAGATTCTTATAGAGTGCTAGGGGCTTATGAAGGCCTGGAATTATGTGGAAAAAAATTCTATTCATTTTTTTCCTGTCAAATCACCTGAACTAGGCGATGTCCTTAAAGTATCAAGCAATAGATTTAAAATAAGTGAAAGAAAATAATAATTGTAAATTACATAACTTTGTCATGGCATTTAGCAGTAGCAATAATGGGTTAAGAAATAATTAAAGAAGTAATAAAAGGACACCCATCAAAAGCTGGTGTATATGATGTGGGAGACAATAACCTAATAAAATACGAATTATTGATTTTTGGAGGAAATACTGAAGGATTGTGCATCTACTCTACCTATATGTTCAGTATGTTTTCCCTATGCACCTGTAAGTGGCCAGAGTTGGGATTCAACAGTGATAAACTGTTGCTCTGACCACTAGGGTAATCCCAATGCAACTGTGATTGCTTTGTTTCTAATGCTGCAGCATTTTAGCAGAAGAGGATGCTACGGTAATCACATCATGTTCAGATAAACCAGAACAGTTAAAATTTGCATCCTATACTAGCAGTCGAATTTTGAAGTTACCAAATATTTGTCGATAACTGGAATAATTGAGTTGACATTTTTAATAAATGTAGTCATGGTTATGATTTTTATTATGTGAGAGGTGGGCTTTCCTTTTGCAGAGGAGAGTGTTAGTTAGCTTTTTTAAACACGACACCTAGTATGGACATCATTTAAATTTAGATGTTTACATTAATTTTATCATGCTACTCATTAAAGCCTAGAGTAGTACAGACAAATTGGGCAAAATCTGAGGGAGTGATTAAATGGTAATTCAGACAAGGTACAGGGCTCATGGCAGAGCTACCCTATAGTACCATTCAGATATGAATTTGGACATGATAATTGTTATTTGTTTTGACATTTGCCAGTGCCATGCCTGACTCTTACTTATCAGAACGCTAGCTTTATGTAATTTTTGATCTCATAATGTATTTCTTCTGACATTCCTATGCCTTCAGTCTTGATGTTATATATTCAAGTATTATAATCATAGAAGGTTCAAAGGGTATATAAAAACACACTGAAATTTCATGTGACAGTATGTTTGTGACTATCAAAATTTACTTTTAGGTGTTATGAATTCTTTTTTTAAAAATTTTGCTCCTGACATTTATATGTAAGAGCCTCAGTTGTCCCTTCAGAAATACATTTTGAAGAAAAAAAAGAAAAGAGACTGAAAGAAATATAGGTGCTGTTGTCACATCTAATCTATATAACATCTATAGTTAAAGTTGCAACCAATACTTCTCATACTTACCTGTGTCCTTCCTTTTGAAGGGGAAAGAATTATTTTTTTTTTTAGGTGGGAAAGCTGCAGAACTTTTTCTCTTTAATCTGCTTAAGTCCTTCATAGTGGCAGACACATTCAAGCAGGTTTTAAAAACGTACAGTAGATTATAAAACCTCTTTTTGTGTGAGGCATTTTGTCTGAATGCCATGACACTGCACTGAAAATCACATACCTTCTAAAAGTGTCGCAATGCAAATGTATTCCCTCTGCAATGGAGATTGCTGCCCTTTAAGAAAACAGTTTTCTTCCTTTGATAATATTTTGAGATATGTCCTGCTGCTGATCCTTTCAGAGTGCTGTTTTATCTTGCTTTCTTGATGACCTCCCGTAGAGGTAGGCTCCCTTCCCATCAAATCATGCAGTGTGGAGCACATCAGGCTCTGCGGAGTTCCTTAAATATTTGGTTGAAGGTCAGCCCTGCCATCCAGGAGAGAACAAACACATAGTTTTATTCTTTGCTACACTAGAAGAAACTGGGAATAATAATAATAATAAAAATCTCAAAAAGCACAGGAATGACATTCCCAGTATGACGGTTTTAATTTGTAACCCTGCAACTCTATAACTTGTGCAAGTAGAGACTTGCCAACAGTAACAGCTGAATACTCAGGTGTGCATATTTCACTTATTATGCAAAGCAGAAGAAAACAAAGATGCAGACAAGTCCTACGTGAAGAAAAAGCTGGAGTTGTTCTGCTGCCAACACTGTCATCAAATTATGGACAGTGGTTTGGTGTGAAGCTTTGATCCTACTGAACAAGGATATAATTCCTGTTGTTATCACTTCATCTGGGGAAATTAATATGGAGTATTTTGGAATAAATCATGTGGACCTAGGGTCCCAAGGAAGCAAAGCCTTTCCTGCACTTTTGTTTTCTTACTCATTATGCCAAAAGCCTGAGCATGGATAGAAAACAGTTCTTTAGACAGATTATTTGAAAATCCAGAAGTGAGCACAGCAGAACTTCAGCGTCGCTCTTTACCTAGAGATAGCATCCATGCATATCCACACAATGGATTCATCATTTGCTTAGAAACACACTTTAGAAAGTTTTCTAGGAAGACTTAGAAAACTTAAGAAAGCTATGATGTAGCCTCTGAACATCTTCAAAAAACTACAGTGTTTGAAAGAAAGTAAGGTGCTTTGCTTTCATACCTGGTATTTTCTGTCCAAGAAGCAATCCTAAACTAGCAACATTTAACTTTGCATTAGAAAAATATTTGGCACATGATACTTCATGGAACCTCTAATAATTGGAATCCAAAAAGTCTAAGTTCCCAAAAGCACAAGGGACCTCTCTTCTGTAACCTATAAATAGAGACTTGGGATTATGATGGTAAAACAGAAGCTTTTCATGGAATAACCACAGAATCATAGTATGTCTTAGTTTGGAAGGGACCTCAAAGATCATCTAGTTCCATTGCTCCCACCTTCCACTTCAATTTTATAGATTTGTAAAGTATACTTATTATATATTTTGCCCCAATTAGTGAGTATTCAATCTTTATGTGCAAGAATAGGTGTTAATAATCAGAAAAAGTCATAGCAAAAATTATTTAAAAGGCAAATATTTTCTAAATATTTTTTTTGTAAAATACAAAACAACCACAGAACATGCATTGTCAAATATGACAAATTGTTTCTTGACCACAACAGGAAGGCTTTCTATAATTTCTGCTTTCAAGGTGATTCTGAAAGTCACTCTTATTTGAGCGTCTATAAAAATCTTCATTGCATATCACCTCAACACTGTTTTACCTGCATACTGTGCTTGTCTTTGTGCACATCCCTCTTCTGGGCTTTCTTTTACCTTCTTTTAATTTTCTTTGGCTCTGCAAGAAAATACATTTGTCATTTTATTTAAATGATAAAGTGGTTTTAGTGATTTGTCAGGCTCATAAGTCACTGTTACCATAGCATCTGGGACTTCTCTTTATGATCTTATCCAGACGAAGATAAAGACAACAATAAAGTAGGGAAAAGTTCTTATTTTCTACAGGGAAAACAGAGAAACCACACTACTAAAGCATGAAAGAAAGAAGCACTGGTTTTCCCACCTATAAACCTTGCTTTCTGTGGTGAGTTTTTCAGTGACATAGAATTGTTAAGGTTGGAAAAGACCTCTAAGACTGTTGAGTCCAACCATTAACTTATGATTGCTTAACCTAAACACAGATTTTCACTTCTGCCACAAAGTGTACAGACTGAGTTTGTGGTTGCCTGTGTAAGTGAGCAGACATATTTTTAGAAGCATATTATGTGTAAAAATACATTTTAATTTGGTTTTGATTAGTTTCTACCTTAATCTCAATTATATATACAACAAATACCTTTATTAACTTAATAAGTATTCTTTGCTTGTAATTTCAATGTTAATAAAAGACAACTTAATTGCTTTTAGAAATTTACTGTATTGTATTTTCTGTGACTTATTAAGTGAATATTATGTACATCGATCATTGTTTTATTGTTGAAAAAATTTTCAATTACAAGAATAACTCACATTTCAATAACACTAAATGGTATTTCACTATGTAAGAGTCCATTGTCAAGATGCATAATATTCAGATTCCCTTTTATTTAATAGCAGAGCCAATGTAGAGAAAAAAAAAAAGTGATATAACTTTAGTACCTTCATATTTTCATTTCTGTTAAATATCACAGTGAGTATGGTTCACATTTATCAGTTTGAGTATGCAGCAGTTATGGGCTATGCTTTTGTGTGTGTAATTTCTTTTATTAATTTTCCCACAAATCAAATTATATGAGAATAAAAATGGGGAATAAGGATAACAGTTTCATAAATATCTTAAGGGCAAATCAGAAATTGTGTTACAAATCATTGCCATATTATTCTTTTCCTCTGTATTTCAGCTGGAGAACGAGGAAGCAGAAATTCTCATATACTTTTCCTCTCAAAATAAATCAAACAATATTTTAAATGGCTTCCAGCCTTGTTTTCATATGCTTTCTTGCTGTACTACATAAGAAATAAAAATTAAGGTTTTGGTTTTGTAGTTTGTTGGGGATTTTTTTGGTGAAAACTGATGTATATATTTCAAAAGAGCATGCAATCACAGAAAACATTCACAAAACCAAACTCCTGTCTTTAAGAAGCAGTCATCCTTTCTTTGAAAATTAAAGTATTCACTTGGATTTGTGAATGCCTTTTTTTCCGCCCTCCTCCATTTCCCAGGCTGCCTCTGACCTGGTTCCCTTTTCCTTTCAAAATACCATTAACAGGTCTTTTTACTGTCATAAGTCAGAGTCTCCTATAAAATAATGCAGGCTGTGCCTCCTGAATGAAAAGGTGCTGTTCTGACTGCTGGGCACCACAGAGACTGGGAGGGGAAAAGCTGCTCTTTGTAATGCTGAAGCTCATTGCTGGTGGCAAGTGGTCAGGAACGGCCACCTTTTTAGCCCCAGAAGCTGTGTACCCAAGTCTTAGCCTGACCAAGACGTAGATCACATCTCTTGGAGAGCAAGGTGTGGCATTTTCCCAGGAAAAAGGTAGACATAACCACAGAGGTTTCCTCAGTGATTACCCACTCCCTCACTGGTCACAGTAGCAACCTAACCCCAATGAGACCCACACTGTGAATTGCTCAGGTGCTGAATATCACCATCTTCTCCAGCTGTGACTTTATATACCGCCTATGTGTGTTAAGACCTAAAGACTATCATCAGCTATGATTTGTGCATGCTAGAGAATATCC
Organism: Anabacerthia variegaticeps; assembly: GCA_035583185.1. NCBI lineage: Eukaryota > Metazoa > Chordata > Aves > Passeriformes > Furnariidae > Anabacerthia > Anabacerthia variegaticeps. The sequence goes on along the minus strand of JAWWEW010000131.1, from coordinate 35,840,421 downwards.
AGTGAGATCTTAAGCCTGATTATAAAAAGTGGTTGAGAAAAATGAGCTTGCCAGATACCATGTTTCGTAACTTTTTACATGTAGGTAGCTGAAGCCTAATTTCAGAAAGAAGGGTTGTTGTCCACTTCTGAGCAGCATTACCCAATGTCTTTTTGCTGCAAAGTGTGCTGAGAAACTACTGGTACAAAATCAATTAATTTCATCTTTGACTGCTTTGTCAATCAGTGTAAGAAGATACTAAATCACAATGGAAAATACATTGTAATATAGTGATTATTCTCATGGGATGTCATAAAGCACGAAGAGCAGCCAAGAGATTCATACAGTACAGGACAGTAATTATCTCATGACAAGTGTGGTCCCTGGAGATCACTTTAGAGCTACTTTAAAAGTATTGTGAAGAAAAGTGTTATATGTGTTGTACTAGAAGATGACAAAGATAGCACTTTACAGTCACAAAAATGAGTTTTAGCTGGCTGTGAGGTACACACTGATTAATTTAGTGTTAACAGCCAATTGAATGCTTCTTCAGTTAAAACATATTTATTATAGAGTATAACAGCCAGTTAATCACCCTTTGAAGCTGTAGCATAAGAAAGAAGTCAGAAAACAACTATCTTCTCTTTTTTTCAATCATTTAGGTTGATATAAAGCACTTCCTTTGTGTTTTTGTCTCTTAAAACTACTTTGAAAATGCAAGATCATTTTTCCTTTTTTTTTTTTGAAAGAAACCAAACCACCACATTTGATACAGATGCCGAATATTGCTAAAGAAGGATTGTTGAAGCTATGGTTTGAGTTCTGGGTAATGTCAATACATGACCTAAATTGAAATCAGTTTACAAATCCTGCACTAAGATAGTCAACCACTTTGCCATATGCCTCATTCCCATCTTGCAATACACATTTGCTTACACAAAAAGTTCTAACACTCGAATATTTTAATATCCCTGAAAAACTGCATATGGTTACTGTTTCTCCTCTTAACACAAGGACAACAACTAAAGTATTTTTTCTTTAGCCTAAAAATTTCCCTTTCACCCAGTATATTTGATTTCTATTTCTATCAAAATAAACTATGTAATAAATATAGCATGCATGCTTGGGTGTGCGTATATGTGTAGGAAATTTTTTCCTGAACCATCTGCTTTCCTTGAAAATGTGACCTTCATGAAGCATATAGAAAATTGAATTGCAGTATACATGAATATTTGCATACACACTTTTTGTTGGAAAAAAACCCTCTTTAAAAATTAACATTATAGCTGAAAAACCAGCAAATTAGTTAAATTGTAATACACAAGTATTGATAGGTTACTGCTAACAAGGCTTTAAGGGGAATTCTGTAGCATGATATTTATAAAAATGTTACTATAAAATACATTCCTGTTTGCAGATTTAAGACAGGATATTATTCTTACTTTTATCAAGAATCACATGAAGACAAGCAAACACCTTTCAATGCAATATGAATTCTTCATGCATAATAAAGTCAGGGGATCAAAAAAACTACAGTGCTGCCATATTGATTATTTCTGCATAGTGTGGAAATAAAAAAAAAAATAGTAATAACATATTTACAATTTTGATAGGGTCTCCTAGGGCATACGATAATATTGAAACAGGACAGGGAAAAAATAAAAAAAAAGAAGGAATATGATTTTGAGGATATTGTTTACAAAGAATATTTATGAAGTGCCAGTGAATTTGTATTTCCTAATTTTTCCATCTCTGTAACCAGATGAAAGAAAAGACGTGACCTTGTTCCCAGTATTTTTGTCACACCTTTTAATAAAAGCACTAAAACGCATTTCTAAAGTGCGCAAGGACTACTTAGTAGAAATAGAGGACCTACCACAAAGGAAGAAATCAATTCAAGCCAAAAATGGTAAAATGGTAAAAATTCATCCTTGGAGAAGGGCCAGCACATAGTCCATGTCCTATTAAGGTTTTAATTTGACAACTTCATTGAGTCTTGTGTAATCTTGTTCCCAGTGTCTGCTCCCAGGATGAATTTCACACAGCATAATGCAATATCACAGAATATGCCGATTTGGAAGGAACCCAGAAGGACAATCCAGTGTAACCCTTAGCTCTGCACAGGACCATCCAAGAGCTCACATCATGTGCCTGAGGGTATCCTCCAAACAATTCTTGAGCTCTGCCAGTCTTGGTGCTGAGACCACTTTCCTGGGGAGCCTGTTCCAGAGCCCAACCACCCTCTGGGTGAAGAACCTCTCTCTAATATCCAACCTAAACCTCCCCTGACACAACTTCAGGCCATTCCCTCAGGTCCTGTCACTGGTCACCACAGAGAAGAGATCAGTGCCTGCCCCTCCTCTTCCCCTCACAAAGAAGTTGTAATTGCAATGAGGTCTCCCCTCAGTCTCCTCTTCTTCGGGCTGAACAGACCTAGCACCCTCAGCAACTCCCCATACCGCTTCCCCTCAAGGCCCTTCACCATCTTCATTGTCCTCCTTTGGACACTCTCTAATACCTTAATATCTTTCTTATATTGTGGTGCCCAAAACTGCACACAATATTCCAGGTGAGGCTGCATCAGCACAGAGCAGAGGAGAACAATACCCTTCCTTGACCAGCTGGCAATGTTGTGCCTGATGCCCCTCAGGACATGGTTGGCCCTCCTTCACCCATCTCACCCATTTTCTGGCCTGCTAGTGCCAGAGCCTCATACCTGTTGTTGAAGGTACCAGTCCTACCTGTCAAAATTTGAGAAGGAGGAGGAACCTTCTTCCTGGTGACCTGCTTCCAGCCTTCATCTTTAACAGACCCTTGACTAAGATTCCTTTGACTAATTACCCTGTAGGGTTCTGAGTCCACCTGCTTCTCCACTACAATGGAGGTTCAAGACTCCCAAGGGTCTTGAGACTGTAGTGACTCTGAA
>JAWWEW010000131.1:35783710-35837416 GCA_035583185.1 Anabacerthia variegaticeps | reverse complement strand
GTCTGGAGACCTCTGACATGGCTGGTTCAGTGACTCCTGCAGCTACAGGGGATCGAGCTTTATGTTGAGTCAACACCATAACCGAGGCAGCTTAAAATAATACTAGGACTGAAAGGATCTCTTTGCTTTTCCTTACCAGCTATGGAATCTGTTTATTTCTTCCAGTGGATGCTCCTGGGTTCTTCCTGCTTGCTCTGCCTGTGTGAAATGCCATGCCATGCCCCTTTTTGCCCACTCCTGTTCGCCATGCTGCCTGGAGTCATTTAAATTCCCCTTGGTCTCTTCCAGCACTGCCCCGTTTTCACCTAGTTGGCTGCTGAGCTTGTGGAACTGCTGCTTGGGAGTTCCTGGACTCAGGAACCCCCCTGTATATGTGTCTCTCCTCCACAGACTTTCCTTTGCTCACAGCTGCTGGAACCTCAGTGACTGGTGGTTTGTGTAGGTCAAAGGCCAAAGAAAGCATGAAAAGCTGTAGTGTTTACAGGCCATATATAAAGTATAGCCTGCTTAGACATAAATAATAGCAGCAGTAGTAGATGGAGCTACAGGTTAAGGTTCCCAATGAACCACCAGTAGTTTTTTCATGTCCTAAATTTATCCAAAGAGGAGACACTTGCTATATCCAGTGCTATTCACCTAACACTTATTATCCCCTCTTTAGTATTGTCTTCTTTAGCTCTCCAGTACAACACGAGGCATTATACACTACCTCCCCTACAAGATGTCCCCTGTCTCTTTGCAAAATAAAGCCCTGCTTACAAAAGGCTAAAGATCACCTCCAACAGGCAACTCAGGATCACCAGTGTTTCAAATGCTATACAGTTTAACCTTCAGTTAAAGATCAAACTGTGAGAGGAGGCATTACTGGTTTTCCTTCCCCAAATCCCATAGGTACTTTCTGAAGACAAATTCCACTGTTTATGTGTAAGTAGAACACCAGAAACAGAAAATGCTAGTTTTGGGAAACAGGATATTTTCTAACAGTATTGGAACCACTTAGCAATCAGGAAAAAAAAAAAAAAGAAAGTAAAGAAAAGGGCTTAGTGTTAATAATACTGATATGTTCCCAATCCATGTATTTTAATTTAGATTAATTTTTTTTTGTAGCTGAATGGAATGAAACTTTTAAAAGCCTCTCAGCTTTACCAGTGGGGGTGTTTCATTTTACCACTGTTTGTAATTATCTAGTTACACTAACATAACAAATGTGGTGCCTCCAGCAAAAAGCTAAAGGTTGATGAGAAACAGAATGAAAAAGCACCTAAATGTTAAAGTAGTCAGCAAGATTTTCAAGTTTGTTAAAACTAATACAAGCTATCATTAGAGTACTTTACAGTTCAGTGCTTCATAAATATGAAAAACAAAGCAGTAATGCTTTTTGTACCTTTCAACTTGACTTTTATGTGGCTTTATCTTCCTTTAACAAATCAGGATGCAGAACCACTCCTAAAGCTTTCAGTATAGACCGACAGTATAATAATTCACTATGTGCATCCTGAGCCACTTACAACTTGAATGCATCCAGAATGATTGGGAAAATATATCCTAATTACATAAAATACAACAACCAAGAACAAAGAATTATCTGTCTCTGCTCTAAAGTGAAGATGGGTACCTCTTCAATATTTTGCCTGCTTATTCACTGACCCAGTTGTCTTGACAGGAAAATAAAAAAGTTTTTTCCACTTCTGTCTGCTGATTCGTATGTGTCCTGAAGAACAGTAGGATTCCTTCCAATTGGTGGTTGAAGCTTTCCAAAATGAAATAAAATATTGAAGTACATCTTTATAATTTATGCACCAAAAAGCATGGCAAAGTGGCTCAGACTGAGTACTGAAGCTGCTTCAGAAAATTATATAGTGGGAGAATCAGTGCCAATTCATTTCAAATTTAGCAATGTTTATTAAAAATGAACGAGTGCATTATTTACCATATAACTTTATCGGGGTAGAAGAAGGTAATTCCCAGAATGTTTTAAGTAAATCACAACCTTGATCACTTGCCATGATGCTTCTTGGGAATACAAAAGTGGGTAAAAAATTTCTTTGGTAGAACACTGAGTTATTCAAACATTATTTAAAAAAAATACATTTAAAATTCTGAATGATGAATTTATTCAGAGAATCATAGGGCATTAAGTGATAAAAGTTCTATGTGGGAAGGCATGCAACTTTTACTCAGATGCCTATAATATAATAACATCTTATTGCACTAATAAATATCTGACTTACCTGACTCACAAGAATAACATGGAAAATTAAGTGAAATTAAATATCTGGCTACAATCTCAGTGGCAAACATAAACTGTGTCTTTTTATACAATCGATTATCAAGACCTATAAAAAGTAGAAAACTGAAAGCATATAGTTGTGAAAATGGACCTAATAGTTTTAACTTTCACTTAATATTTATAATAGATAGTGTCCAGGCATCAGGACTTCATTTTATTTTCATGAAAGGTGCCAGATTCTAGACCAAAGAAAAAATCATGGTATTTCTTTTTTTCTGAAGTGATAGAAATACCTAGAAGAATAAACATCATCACCTTTTTTATACATTAAATGAAACATTCAGAAGGAGAAAATGTATCAGGATCAGTCCAAAATTGAAATGTTCAGTGGCAATCTGCAAACATCCCTGCAAGTCAGCAGCACTTCCCTGCTCAGGAACTGCAACACAAGGCCATTAATTTTACTGTGTTAATGACCGGTTTCAAAGACAGTGTTTCTAAAAATCATAAATTAAAATAAATATTCTTTCTTTTCTTTCAGATATGAAAGGTATGTTAGAGAAAGTAACAAATTGAATTGAATGAATTGAAACTAACAAATGAATTGAAAAGTCAGCTTACTGCTACTGGTATTTACATGGTTGGAACAGAAAAAATAATATTTAACATTTCTTTTTTTGGTGAGAAACCTCAATAGGCACCATTGCCCAGAGCTTTTCCAAGTGGAATCTTTTCCTCCTTTTCCATTTCTATAAGGAATTTTTCACATGCTTCATGCATGTATTTTCATCAAATATTCAGAGGGCATCTGGAAACAGAAAGAATCTCAGAAAAGCAGAGATATTAAACAGAGTAACCAAAGTGCAGAGAAGTCTTCCCTGTTGGTAGATGATTCATTCTGAAGCAGTCAGTGAGTCATAACTTGTGCCACCTTCTGCTCAGTAGTGTGGAAATAGATGTTGTTTTGTTATGATTTAACCATTCATCAAGGAGAAAATCCATAAATTCATGAAATATCTACAAAATGGAATTTTAACAACAGATTATGAGAACTGTGAGAGATTCAGCAATTCCGCTAGCATATTCCTGTAAAGATTCATACTTCTCTGACAACAAGTATGACTGAGACTCAAGGATGCAACCTGTAAGAAAAAGTCCTTTCTCCCTGGTTGAGGACGAGGGAAGGGCCAGTGAGTTTAACTTGTTACTCAGTTTGCACTTATTAGTATGGAATTCTTTCTTCTCCAGTCTGTAGAACAAAGTTAAGTAGAAGATGGAAAGCTATGAGGTACAAAGGTTAATGGTGAAACAAAACAATAATGAAGAATAAAATATGTTATTTCCGTTGTAATGAAGTCCATTTGGCTTCAGCTTTAGTAGCATGCTATTTTAGGCTCTCTAGTGATGCAAGTATTTAACAGGCAATGAAATATATCTTAAAAAAATGAAAGCAAACATGTAAAACTGTCCCTAATATTTCTGTCATCAATATGCTTTAATCCTGACCAGGATTATGGAAAGGATTCACAATTTAAAATTTAATATCATATTGGCTTATAAAACCCCTGGATGTGGTTTATATAAGTACTTCTAAAAAAAAACCCCACAACCCCACAACACCGATCACTCCTAGGTGTTCTGATTTTATACCAAAATGGAATTGGAAACCTCTGTTTGACCTCTTACTGTCTCATCGGTGGTTTCTCATGATCTTCTCTCTCCCTCACTGCCCACTGCTGCTTCCTGCTGACACCCTGCCAGGGGTGGCCTCCTGCCACCAAAGCCCCACCTGAACCAGGAATGTCCATCTCCTGCATGAGCAAAGCAAGGGGAAAACCTTGACTAGGCACCAGTCCTGGGCCTGTCCCTCTGACCGCTGTTTGGCCACAATCCCTGAGAAAAGCTAGTTTTGGTTTGACACGGTGCTGAAGTCAGTATGAGAAAGTGTCCTCATTATGGGTTGAAGGTTAAAGAATCTGGAACATTTCTTCCAGCACAGAAATACCAAGTGCCTCATGGAGATGAAGGCAACGGCTGGCAGAAGTTTTTGTAGAGCGCGATGTTATCGAACTGTCAGGCACTGGGTTTATTCACAAATCTGTGAATCCCTAAGATTGCTACAGGCAAAAATCCTTCCCCTGTGGTGCATCTCCAACTGCCTGTTCTCAGGAGATTTAAAACCTAGGCTTTACTGTCTTTTCTCATTAATTTTGAATAGCAGAGCAGACGTGCAGAATTCTGTTTGTCTACCTTATCACTGCCTAGGAAATGAAATTCACAGAAAAAAATGTTGCAGAGTCCCAAACCCCCAAACAGCAAGTGTTGTAATCAGACTGTTCTCTTTTGTGTGAGAAGAAGTGGTTACCTCTGAATAAAGACCTCATAGCCCCAGTAGTGATCAGTTCCACAAAATTTTTGTATCAGTTTTGCTGAATTTGAATATACTGTAAACTTAGGACAAAATGCTGCCTCAACTTCATCTGACATCAAGTTAGTTTTAATGAATCTGACCCTCTAATTCTCGTCTCTCAGAGCCACCAGCACTGGTGTGATGAATGGACACATTGTTTAGCATACATTTTTTAAATCTCATTTCATTTTATAGTAGACTTTTTTGTCTTAAAACCTTTCACTTTTATTGAGCAATTAAACTGCATTCTCAGTCAGGGGGAAGAAATGCTCATAAACCAGAAATAAGCTAAGCAGTAATTTCTCAACAGAAATTGCATTTTTATTTCCTCCATCATAATAGGAACAAGTATTTGCTTTGTAAAATAACATGCAGTTTTCTAAAGAGCTTAAAATTACAATTGTTGGTAGTGGTTTTTTTTTTCCTCAAGTGATATTAGTTTAGAGTTCCTGTAATAAAAAACCTACTTCTGGTATACTGGCCTTATCAGATAAGTAAAATAAAATGAGGAATAGTTGTTGGAATCTTTTTCTACAACCATTTTGCTGACTGATGGGTGTTTTCAATGCATTACACATATTGATTTATTTTTTTTTTTTCCAAAAGCACCTCTGCTTTAATGCAAACATTTTAAAGGTAACCCTATTGCTGCCAACAAACTAGTAAAATCCTACCTGTTGCAAACAGCTCTGAGGTTAAAGTAAGATGACTGGACATCTCTTTGTGATGGTTCAATGACTACCGGTGAATTTTATAGATGATGTTGAAAAGCACAAAACATTATGTATCGTATCTGTTTTCAAGAATAACAAAATTAGGTTTAACAAATGTTGATTTGAAGGACATTGCCATTGGTAAGACAATATCATTTTATTTCACTCATCATCTCCATTCCTATTAATTTGCTCTGGTAACTTCTAAAGTATGTTTCAATCCACCATGAGTAAGAAAGGAAAAATGTACACTTAAAATAATTACACAAAACTGTCTAAAATATTGAAAACACCACCACTATGTATTTCATTTGAAGAAAGTATTAAACCACAAATCTACACACTACAAATCTATGGAGAAATTCTTTCTTTTTCCACTGTTTAACTAAATGTCACTGAACAAATAAAAGAATTCAATGATACATTTTTTAGAAAATACCTTACTAAAATATCTCTATATTATGGATACTTACCTATTTAGCTACTTTCATGTTCAATGAACAAAAATACCTCAAAAATAATTTGGATAGCAAAGACACACAGCAACAGAGTAGACAGAAATATGTAACAAGTTGGTGTAAGACTCAACAACTAACAGCTTTATGAACATACATACAGTTCTGGTGTCCCCTATAAAAGGACATGGAACTGTTGGAGCAAGTTGAGAGGAGGGCCACAAAGGTGATAAGGGGACTACAGCACCTCTCCTATGAAAACAAGCTGAGAAAGTTTGGGCTGTTCAGCCTGGAGAAGAGGAGGTTGCATGGAGACTTCATAGCAACCTTCCAGTATTGGAAGAGAGTCTACAAGGAAGCCAGAGAGGGATTGTTCATCAGGAACTATAGTGATAGGACAAGAAGTAACTGGTTCAAACTGAAAGAGGGGAAATTTAGGTTAAATATACAGAAGAAACTCTTCACTGTGAAAGTGGTGAAGCTTTGGAACTGCTTGCCCAGAGAAGTTGTGGATACCCCATCCTTGGCAATGTTCAAGGCCAGGCTGGATGGGGCATTGAGCAAGCTGGTCTAGCGGGAGGTGTCCCTGTCCATGGCAGGGAGGTTGGAACTAGATGACCTTTGAAGTCCCTTCCAACACAAACTCTTCAATGATTCTATACTTAAAAATTGGTTAAGACCTTCATGCTAGCAGAAATGCAATATCCAGAAGAATTCTGGCACCAATATAATAAAAATAATAGTATGTTAAACTCTTTGATCTTTATGTAGATGTTAAGTAAATGAATTCTTATTTTAATAAGGCAACTTTCTATAAGATTATAATCGTAGTTCTATAAAAAGTAAGAATCCTCCTGATTTCAGTCCCTATCTGAAAAGCAACAGCATTTGAAGCTGCTGCATCACTTGAAAGACATTTTGCCACATAAATACATTAATTCTTCTGAAGCATGATGAGTGGAAGTGGCCAGAACATGCTTTAATTCATTATCATACTCTAGTTTACAGCAGACTGAAAATTTTATGACTACCTTAACAGTTTTGATGAACCCACACTGATTTTATTTAATCAAAATTTATCAGAAAAATCTATCAAAATAATTTTGGAAGGATTATTGTGAGTATCTTTCTGAAGATCTTTTGGCTGCATGTTCCAATTTAGGAAAAACAAAAATCATTACACTTATTTGTGATGAAACAGACGTTCCAAATTTTGACCAGTCTTGAAAAGAGTCATGCTCCAGCTCATGCTTCATCCCTTTTATGGTATTGCACTGTGTGGAAAACTGAAGAGTTATAACACTGAACTTTAAGGACTCTTAGATCAATAAAGCACTGTGACATGCTGTACTCCCAGGTGAAAGGAAAATTGAGCTGGCAATTGACATCTCGGATCTGCCAGTTCCTTACATTCACAGAGACATTATTATTTAGTCTGGTTGAAAGCAATATTCTAATATAACCAAAGGTCAGGGTTGAGTAATAAATCTGAAGCTAGAGTCAGTTTATCATAATACTGCCATGTAAAAGTCACAATATGTAAGTAAAGGTCAATTTTAGCAAGTCATATTCAAGTGTTTTTCCTTTGGGCTATGGTAAAAAGATCCTCTTTTGTGGTATGTCATAAGTAAATGCTGAAAAGTGTAAAAATCACTAAGTAACATAATACAAATTATCTAATTTTAATCCTGCTGTATATAATATTTTTAGAGACTGCACTACTGTTCCAGTCTGTTCTTTCAATTTCTCAGCTTATCACCAAGTTACACATTCTTCTCAACAGATAACTGGAAACATTATTAGCTCATTCTACAGGTGTTTTTGTGGACTTCCAAAGTTTCCTTACTTTTTGTTTCACTAGACGCATGGAGGGATTACCATATGATTTGAAAGAGCTTCACATAGTAAGCAAGCTGAAGAAATGCTATATAAATCAGCATTTATGTTTTTGTAAATTTTAGGTATATTATAAAAAATTATGTAAACATAATATGTTTTTGTAAACTTAAACTGTACCTTTCTGTCAGTGAAGACTAGTGAACTAAAAGCACCACACTACTCAAGCAGCTGAAAATATAAAAGCACTCATGTGCAATTCCTCCTTAAGATAGAACATTTCATCTGGAAACCTGCTCATGAATCAAGAATTGCTATTCAAACCTATAGTCTTGAGAAAACAACATCAATGTGAGAGCTGGTTTACACCAAAATACAATGTAAGCATTAATGTTTGAATATTACATCTTGGTGAGACCTCAAAATAAGATCCTGTAACAAGCAGTAGTGCTATATAACCTTATGCTCCATAATAGAATGCAATTGAGGCATTGTTAGTTGCTGGGTCAAGAAATATGCAAGACCTTTGAGTAATTAGTGTGTAAAGTACTAATGTAAGCATGGTTGGTTAAAAAAAAATAAAGGAAAACGAGAGCTTTGTAGGACACAGACTACAGTCAATGTCCATTCTGAACTTCTTACTAATTATGTTTATTATCAGAGGTCCACTGAAATTTTCCACTGCTGTAGACATTTGGATCACAATTGCCATTATCAAATCTTTTATGAAGGTTTGCCAAACATCATTAATATTTATCAGCTTTTCTCCTTCCCTCTTTCTATGCCTCACCAGTGTTTACTACAGAGATGTTGAAAACCAACAAGAATTCAGATTATGAAGACTATGTCCACTCTTGTTATTTCAGGAAGAGAAGAGGTCATGTAAAAAATATTTTCTTTATTCTGGCACATTTTCTTACACAGAAGAAATTTCCAGAACTCTGCCTTTTCAGAGAGTGATTTTATTAATCTAATCTTAGCAGTGTTTTATTCCTGGTCTGATCACATATGATAAATTTTACAGTATTTTTAATTATTTAATTATTTATCTGGAGCTGCCTAAAGCTACCAAGATTCCTAATTTTTCTGTGCAACATCATTTAGGGAGTTCTCATAAAAACTAGCAATAGAAAATACCATCTGTTGTCTTTACTTCCCTTCCCTTCCCACCATCAGGTATTTGTACACATGGATAAGTCTGAGCTTTCTTTTCTCTGGGCTGAAAAGTCTCAGCTCCCTCAGTCTTTCCTCATATAAAACATACTACAAGCCCTTAATCATCTTCATGTCCTTTGCTGGACTGGCTTCAGTAAATCCATGACTTCCTTTTAGTGAGAAACCCAGTCTAGGCACAGCACTCCAGAAATGTCTTATCAATGCTCACTAGAGGGGAGAGGAATAACCCATGATTTCAAGATTATCATTTTACCCATAAAAGGTAGGAAAACCTTTTTCAGATGGAATTTTTAATATCTTTCTGATATCTTTATATTAGTGCATAACAAAATATTTTGCTTTTCTTGGCAGTTTACTCAAGATACATTATTAGAGAACTATAATTTAGAAAGATGCTAGTTTCCCTTGGAATTTCTGGAATAAGCTAAGGAGTTTCGCTGCATGTTTAAGCCCAAATTTCTAGTCCCTACAATTTGGTAGAATAGTTTATGTCCCATCATATCTGTGTTTTACTTGCCTCATTCTGGTTTTGCATAGGATGCTTTCTCCCTTCTTTTTGCCCACATTCATGTGATACTTTGAAATCTATTACACAAACTAAATATTTTTCAAAATGTTAGAATTACTTTTTAGTCATTAAAATACCTCAGAGATCAATAACTAGTCAATGAAAAAACATTAACACAAGTTTCATGACAAGGTGTTATAATTAATATTTCAACAACATCTCTTGGATGAAACATGCTAGACTTCTCCATACCACAACATATTTATATTCCTTTTCAATTTCTGGTATCAGACATAGTCAGGGCCAATTTAGATATGGACACAGCATGAGTGGGAAAAATAAAACTTTAATGGGGAAATAAAACCCATCTCCCACAGCAATCCAAGAAAATAAAAATATAAAGAAAAGTTATGGTTGCCCTTGACGCTTGGGTGTGTTTGTGTTTTGTATTTGTTTCAGTTAAAGGAGCAGTTGTTCAGACAGCTCTAAATATTCTGTGCAGTAATCTCAGAATTTATGGATACCTGCTGGTTACAGTTACATACTATTTTGACTATAATGGCTTAGCTTTAGCTTATTGCCATGCTAACCACTGCAGGCTCCATTACCTTTCAAGTACCTACCATAAATGCTGCCATTAAACCCTAGCCTTCCATTTGTGATACTGTTCCTAATTTTTCCAGTTGCAAAAATTATATCACTGTTCTTCATAATTTCACCCCTCTCTTACCTGATGAAAAGGTGCCTTTGATTCTAACTAGATCAAGCTACTTTTGGTCTTGCTTTCATCCTACTTTCTTGCAGGCTCTATAACTAAATTGGTTTTGGTTCATTTTTCAACAGAACTCAACTAGAATGCCAAATTCTACATTTCTTTCAAGTTTAGGGCACTGAATTAGGTTAAAGTAGGAATACAGGCTTCCTAAATGTATATGATACTGCTCTGGAGAACCATTAATCTTTTAAAAATAACAAACTTGTGCTTCAGAAGACACTGAATGTATTGTTGACTCTCAACAGAAAACATGAAAAGTAATACAAATGCACAATCACTGTTGCAGAGGAACTGGAATTATTTGGTTTTCAAGCTTTCCTATTTGTGAGCAAGACCCAGCTACTACTGCTGAAGAGCACGAAATTGAGTTGTCATTACTTACTCATTATGTTTTATTGTGCTAGGAATAATTAGGAATCAAGTATGTGAGAGTCATGAGAAATGGGGAGTTTATGTGCATCAAATTCCTACAGTTATGCTCCTCTTTCCAGTTTAATATTATTCAAATTTCTTCAAAATTTTTCAAGAGTATTTTATTTTTATGAATTCTTCCTTGTATGTCAGTACTACAAAGGTAACTTTCATCTGATTCCCTTCTCACAATGACCCCACCTCTAAAGCATCCCTTAAAATGTGATTTATCTCCAATTCTCAACAAGTATTTTAAGACTACTGACCTTTCCCAAATATCCTCTGCCCTCAGAAATCAACGACAAGCTCGTGCTCACGCTCATGCTGTTTGAGATTAGCCCCTTAAAGGCTTGCTTTGAATGGCTGAATGTTTTCTATATAACCATTAAGAACTTAGCAGTTCCCTTCCATCATTTTATCATCACATAATCTTTAGTTTGCCACCAACGGGCATTTTTACATGGGAAACTGAATTTCTTAAATTCAGCAAGGTGATTCTTGAAGTGTTATTTTGTTTTAAGGTGTCTAAGCCTGGATAGACATATTATAAACAAAAATATTCTAGTAAGTTAATAAAATACCACATAGTGTAGACTGGTAAATATACCATTTCACTGTCAAAAGTGATAAACTTGAAAATATTGTGCAATAATTATTACTGGTGGAAGAAAGAGTAACTTAAGTAAGTTAACTAAATTTCTTTGAATTGATCAGGAAATACACAGAAGTAGAATTAGAGTATAATTTAGTCTATCATTCAAGGATGGTATTTCTAAGAACAGAAGAATAGGAGGATCAGAGCACCTCTCATGTGAAGGCAGGCTGAGAGAATTTGGGTTGTTCAACCTGGAAAAGAGAGCTGGAAAGGGACTTTTTACAAGGGCATGTAGGGATAGGACAGGGGGGAATGGCTTTAAACAGACAGAGGGTAGATTTAGATTAGATATTAGGAAGAAATTCTTTACTGTGAGGGTAGTGAGGCTCTGAAATCACTTGCCCATGGAGGCTGTGGATGTCCCATCCTTGGAAGTGTTTAAGGCCAGGTTAGATGGGTTTTTGAGCAACCTGGTCTAGTGGAAGGTGTCCCTTCCCATGGTGGGGGACAAATTCAGACCGTTCTATGAAAAGATGAATCTCACAGTATCTTGGCTAATGAATTATATAGTGTCATTGTCATTTTAATGCACCAAGGGAAAAATCAATCCAAACTCAGTACCATACTAGTTACTAGAATACTTTCATCTACTATTGTAGATGAAACCAGGACACATATATGGTTTAGTCACCAGAGCCCCAAGACCCTCAGAATTGTAATATTTTCATATGTAATGGGCTATTTTCTTCTCTTCCACAGACCACTTGTATGAGTGGTAGGTCTTTCTGAGGAGTGTGGAATCAGCTACTGCCTTCACACTACCGATCCTGATACCAAGGTTCATAGAGTAATGAATTGTAGCTTGGAATTCAGAAGTCTAAGTGAAATTTTATGGTACTAAATTTAGTGCTCTATATCTCTAGTTCTACTAGCACTGAAAGATAAAATATCGTTTTTGGAACATGAAATTTGGAACTCATTTTAGGTGTAACTACTTGGTTTTATTTATAGAGAAATCCTATGATTGACTCTGAAGTCCAACATGATTGCATATCTTTCCCTTCACACTTAAATGAATGTAGTGAGGAGTTAATTGTACAGCCTTGCTGATAAGTAGGTTTTTCATTCAAGTCTGTGAATGGGCATGATAAGAGAGCAAAACAAGACACCAATAACTGCTTGACTATATTTAGAAAGTGACTAACAAAAAAAAAAAAAAACAAACAACCCAACAAAAAAAAACTTCTCCACACTGACCCTGAAAATACAAGCTAATTCTTAATGCGCCTATTTGACAAGTACTGCATGACTGTTCTGCAGGGTTACAGAATGCTTACAAATGAAGAGGAAGGTGGGACTGCAAAGAAATCTCATTAATGAGCATTTTCAGTATCTCAAATGCAAAGAAGAGCATAGACTCACAAACAACATTACTACAGTGTGTTACTATCTAGTGCAAAAAAAAAAAAAAAGGAGTGTAAAGAGAAAAGGGGAACCTAGAAGATTGCTTCTGCACAAACTTTGTTAAGAGAAAAAATAGACAATGCACAGTACACAAAATCAAGTCAATCTACTTTATCTTATCAATGTTCACTCCACTTATGAAGTCCTCTGTCCCCTGTCACCCCAGCCTCTTTAACATTAAATTTTAGAAGTTATGTATGTTAAAGAGCAGGTTACAGCATAGCACTTTCCCTAAGCCCTGCTCCAGGCACCTGTATTAGTAGCTGAATGACATCTAGTTTTATACAGTGCAGCTGCATTGCTCCAACCTGAGCACAGTATGCCGTACGGATTTCACCGCACTTTGCAGACACCTTTCACCATTTCAGATTTTCTGCATACATTGTTCATGATGTTGGGTGAGAAAAAATATACAGTGGCAAGCGTGGACTACTTGTGTCTCTGTCTGGCTTCTGCAAGGAGGAGCGCTTTTAGGCTCCTGCACCTAAATTTTCCAGCACTGTAAGTACAATTTTGTATTCCAACAATTATGCCTTGTGTAAAAGACAAAATTTGGAGTAAAATGCAGTCTGTAAAGTACAGACCCCATGTTAATATCAGAGTTTGATCTTATAGAGGTGACTTGATTTTTCCTATAATTTACTATGTAAATCAACTTCTGTTTTTGTAAGAATGCCCTCATTATTTCCAATAACAAAAGTGAAATATTTCCAGATAGGAGTAACACTGAATGGCCCTTTCAAGGCAGAAAAATATTTTGCAGATAAACACTACTTAAAGCCTTGTTGAATATGGTATAGCCATACTGTAAACAGCAAAATCAAAGACATATCTTTCTTAAAACAACTTATCAGAAAACCTAGTAGAGTAACTACTGTTGAACTTTTACCATGTAAAAGACTTTCACATTATTAAAACAAAGACCTCTCAGCATAACCACTTCAGAACATGTATGCTGTGACCACAAATTTCAGAGGATCACAGAATAGGCTGAGTTGGAAGGGACCCAGAATGATCATAAAGTCCAGCCCTTAGCACTGCCCAGGACCATCCCCGAGAGTCACACCTTGCGCCTGAGAGCATTGTCCAAATGCTTCTTGAACTCTGTCAGGCTTGGTGCTGTGTCCATTTCCCTGGGGAGCCTGTTCCAGTGTCCGATCATCCTCTGGGTGAAGAACCTTTTCCTAATATCCAACCTAAACGCCCCCGACACAACTTCAGGCCATTCCCTCGGGTTCTGTCACTGGTCACCAGAGCTAAAAGAGATCAGTGCCTGCCCCTCCTCTTCCCCTCATGACAAAGTTGTAACTGCAATGAGGTCTCTCCTCAGTCTCCTTTCTCCAGGCTGAACAGACCACTCCAACAGTTTATCTATGATGTTATATAGAAATAGAACATTACATAGACAGAGTGTTATGTCCACTATGAATTTCTATTATATAACTGATAATGTGTTATGCATACATATTGTCAGTGTCTATACAGTAGATATATTCTTATAGAGAGAAATACTATGAATAAAAATGGTCTACTTGAAAGCTAGCACTCTGTCCTAAAGACCAATTACCTAGTGTCAGACTAAACAGTAATGAGAAATGAGATAATGGTGGTAAGATGAAAATGAAAAATAGAGAATGACAGTAGTGGAAGTCCTTCTGGTGTTTTATCAGTGCAATTGCTGTAAGTGTGAATAATTTTTAAAAGCATAAAAAATAATTAAAAAAATGTCAAATATATGAACAGAAAATAACTAAATATAATTTGGAAATCACATGTATGCATGGTAGACCTTCTTTCTAGAAAATGAACATTCCTGTAGATTTTGCAATTAAGTCATTAAGAATGAATCCAAAGATGACCTCCAGCCTTTTTTACATTGTTACATATGCATAGGTCAATACATTCACAGAGAAGTAGAAAATTACTCAGATAGAGTGACTGATGAATGACAGAATCCAACAAAAAGTTGCATATGAACAAGAGATAAGTGAACTAGCTTAGCAGCTTTATTATGGAGGAAATAGGTTTGATGCTGCCAAAGCACCGTTATTTAAAGGAGATGTTCAATATTGAGCTCCTGCACTTTCTAAACACTGAACTTCATAAACATCAGAAGAAAGGTATCCTACAATCTCTACATGATGTCACAGAGAAAATTTACTAACACTTATAACCTATTTGCAGTTGCAATCAGTAACACTAGGGAGAAAGACATCAGAATCAAGACTTGGCTGGAATTTTCCAACAGTCCAAGTACAAAATTGCAAGCATCAGAATTGTCTCAAATTCCATCTTATAACACAGTTTAGTTTCACTCTCTTCTAAAGAACTTTTTGATCTTAAAGTTTCTTACATACGTTCTAGTCTTGGGAAAAAAAATATTTCACTACTCAGCACGTTTGTTCAGTTTGTTTAAGAGCCACAAAACACATTCTTCTGGTAAATACCCCAAAGGCTTCCATTTAATGGTCATAATTTTTGCCTTTACATTTTAAAGGGTGAGACTAACAAAAAGAATTGATAGCAGCTACTTGTTTTCAGACCAGTCATGACACCCTTTTGCACAGACCTACCCTTTTTTTAACCCCACATTTTGAAGTGTCACTTACAAAATGGGGGAAACGTGCATTTCTCCACATTTCTCACCTCTCACTATCTTCAAAATAAGTGGCCTCAGGCAGGACACACCTGTGGGGAAAAGATAAGTATAAAATAGATATCAGAAATACAATCAGACCCAATGAAATTAAAATATCTATTTTGCATTGTCAACCTCCTAATCCAATTTTCTTTTTAATAAACATTAGAATTCTGATGGATTTTATATCTAAGTTATTTAAAACACCTTGCTTAAAAACAGCATCCCTCTGAATAGTTTTATTGTTTCAGGTGGGTTTTTTTTTGTGTTTGTTTCTTTTCTAAAAAAAAAAAACAGCTTGCTCTAGAGAACCTAACTTTTAACTGTTTTGATTTATTTGCTACGTCTCTCTTTAGAATACATTCTTCTATCCTTGGAGACCTAGAACAAGAGCTGGGAACCAGCTTCTCATTATACAGGAAAAGTAAGGCAAAATTTCACAAAGGTAAAAAAAACCTAGGAAACTGCACTGGGAGAAATAAACAGAAGCTGGTAGAAAAAAAATAATATACTTACATTGTTTGTATCTAGAAAATTTAGACATTTCTCTCATAACCTGTAGCAGTCTCCATAGGAAAGGGAAGTTTTCTATCATTTATAAAAATGATATGAAATTTTATATATTTTACTATTTACATCTATTTTATTGATATATTTCTATTTTAGCATAGGTTTGGTTTCTTTGTTTTTGTTATCCTTAGGTTCTTACATATATAAAAAGAAATTATCAGCTTTTAAGTAATTATCACCCTTATACAGGTGACAAGAAAAACACGTGAGAAGGAAAAATAAGCTTTTAAAAAGATTTTTATGTTTTCTGCTTTTCATAAGCCAAAACATTAAGGAAGGAAAAAAATTGTAGGGGGATAGTAAAGACTCTCACAATCTAATATGTAAAATTTTGGTTCTTAGAATAATATTTTTTTTTCTAAAAAAAAAAACCCACCTTTTTTTTGTTTGTTTACATATTGTCCTGTAAAATGATAAAATACTTTCCAGAAAATATTTTAGATAACTTTAATTTTGAAGGTCAAGATGCTTATGAAAATATCTAGCATACAAAGAATGTTCTGTTTCATAATAAAAGAATATTACTATAGCAACAATTCAAGTTGTTATGGTAACAGGGTCTGTGAAAAGGGCAAATGAGCTTACAAAATGTTTAGATATTTTTCTCTGCTGAATTTTTTGTATTCAGTTTTTCCATTAAAATTCTTTCAAACTGATTCAAAGGATAAAGTATGGAACGAAAGAACTACAAAGAGACAGTCATCATTACTGTTCTGAAATATAAACACCTGTTTTGTTTGCACTCTTTATATGTTAATGATTATATAACATTTGTATACTCAAAGAAAAGACAGAACAAGCTCAATGACACATTCTATTAGACAACTTCTCATTTCACTGAAATTTTAAAATTTGTGAAATAAAAAAAAAAAGGAAGAGAAAAAGTCATTCACAGTCAAGGAATTGAAATAAGGGTTTTATTAACAGAGTTATTCAGGGTTCATCAGAATTTTCAATTTAGTTGAGTCACCACACTATTCTACAGGCTAAATGTAGCTGTTGTGTACACACAGGGGATGCTGCCTGGAACAAATGAAGTTCACATCTGCTTGGTGCAATCTTTTTTTCACAGACTGGCTGCCTGTGTTTGCCCACACAGAGCCCAGGATGGAACCATGGCCAGGGCTACCAGGATGGGGTGCAAAAGGGAGCTAGCAGGCTCCAGCAGGATGAGAGATTTCTGGACCATACAGCCAGGAGGCTCAGAGGAGTCTGCATCTTGTCTTTTGTCACCGTCTCAACAGAAAGGGTGCAGTTGGAAGACAACACATTAATGTTTTTGAGTCACTGACTGCTTTGTGGTCCTAGCCAGATCTCTTGTGTTGCTGACCAATGCGAAACAAGCCTTATTAGTGTCAAATATATGATGTTTTCCTGAAAACAGCAATTCTATTCCTTACTCTGTTGGTTCAATTACCTTTTTGAGCTTCCCAGGAAATAATTTCCATGCTGACAGTCAATCTGTCAGATACAAAGTGGAAATAACGCATACTTATGGTACTGCAACAATAGAACTTCCTGTGACTGTCCAAAAATACCTGAGAAAAGTATAGCAACATGCTGGTTTACATACTGCAGATATTCAATTGATAGTTATTGATTTTGACCTGAGATCATAACTGATTCTGACTAACATTCTTATGTAACCAATCTGTGGCACTTTCCGCACAGGAGAATTTGATCAAAATATGGGAGAGCAATAGAATATTTTGCAGAAGATATGTATTATAATTTCCATTGGTTATTTTAATATTCTACAGATGATTTTAAAATATTGCTTTCTAATTTAGTTTCTAATTCAAACATTCTGGAGAAACAAGGAATCACTTTTAATTATTGGGCTATGGGTGAGATCCAGGGTATTTTTACATAGCTAATTTATATTTGAAAAAATAGCCACTTAAAAAAAAGTGCCACTCCACAGATTAAATGCACTGCTTATAAAAACCCAGAACCTTAGCTCAATTAAATAACTTCATCTGGAACTAGAGAATGACAAAGCTTATTAAATACTTCTCTGTAATTAGTACAGTATTTGAAGTATCTCGAAGTAAAGTTTCAAACTACACCAGACACCTCCATTGACAGGTCATCAATAAACTAAAAAATCTCTTTTAATCTGGGGACACGATCAGAATAAGGGACACCAAACATAATTTCCGGGCATACAGAGAAAGAATTTGGTAGACACATGTAGGTGCACCCTGTGTAGATGCACCTACAATGGATGTTGCCAGTAGGAAGTAACTTGAATTCCGTTGCTTGAAATAGTAGTCATTTAGAACTAATTTTTTTTTTTTTTCCAAACAGTTAACTAGTTTGTATGAGCAAAGTATAATTAAAAAAAATAAAAATCTACCATCTTACGTCTTTTCTATCTCTATTATTCATTATTCTATGCAGCTGCTATGTGAAGTGTTTAAACAGTAAACTCTATTTAAATGCTCAAAAGTATTTATTCAGTGTGTAAAACTCATTTTAGAGGATAGCGGAAAGCATCATTATACGATCTCAGCTATTGTATATTTCACTCTGTGTGGCAAGAAATGCTGCTATTTATAAAACCTGAGAAAATACAATTAATGCAACTAATTAATTTTATTTTTCTGCTTGTGAAGTGTTTGCAGGTAGGAATGTCTGCAGACACAGAAGCTTATGACTCCATTTTTAGCCTTCTGTAAACAGTCCCAGAAAAAAAAAGTCTTATTTTTGAAATGTATAAGTATTCTTGAAATATGAAGAATATTTTTTGAATATTTGGAGAGCAGTTGGAGCATCCTTAATGCATGGAAAAATAAGTTGATTCCGCTTTTATAGATCTAAATTTTCTCTGGTTTAATATCAGAATATTCCTGCAGATAAACTTGCTGTATACATAGGATTTACTGAAAAAGTTTCACAGATGAAAGTTTCCAACTTGTCCAGAATGGTATGGCTAATGCCTTTACAACATCATTCTCTTCTTCGAGATGGCTGGATCGATTATTCCTTTACTGGAGTGACGCTGACCCAGTGCAGAGAATGCTTTTAAGACCATTTGTCATGATCTAAGACTCTTTCACCTCTGTGGAAAATATTTTGGTATCTGATAGACTCTTAAACTTAAAAAGGTTAGTTCTGAGAGTCTGGTGCTGTGAAACAGTATAAATTCTCTTTCATTAGACAGAGAGTATTTTGTATGGAAGTATTTTGTCTAGGAAGAATTGTGTCAATATTCATTGTGGTACCATTTTCTACATAAGCAGAAACATGCAGTCAAATGCAGTGGTTTTGTTGGACACATTTTATTTGTTTGTTTGTTTTTGTTACTTATTGACCAAATTCAATAAAATTAAAAAAAAAAAAAAAAGACTTATGGAACAACATCCTCAAATAGCAATTCAGACATTAACATTATTTTTCTCGTCACAAAAATGATCAATTATTTTTCCGTAAATTTTTATTCATTAGTTTTAGAAAGTGTTCTTCACATTGTATACTTTATTCTCCCGTATGATAGGCCACGGTTATTTGTTCTTTAAATTGCATATTCCACTGATTAAGGTTCACTATATTCGAACCAAGACACAGTTATAATGTATCTCTCCTGATACAACTATATATATTTGTGACTAAAGCAAATACCCCTTCTACGTGTGAATCAAAGGTTTTTTATGTAAAGATGTTAGATTTAAGTAAGATTATATTTCATTTTCTTCAGCTCCTGTAATAATCTATGAACTAGTCTGCTATGCACTTCAGCTAAATATTCAGATTATTTAGGATCTCTATTATTTCTTTCCTGGTCTGGTTTTATGTATATACAGAGTACTGTGGCTCAAAAATGCAAATATATGCAGTGCTATTTTACTGTTCTGAAACCTCTGTTTATATATTCCAAGCTTGCTGGAACTTTTTCAAGAACCTTCATTATCTTAGACTTTTTGAGAATATTTTGAAAGCTTGAATAAATGCCTAACTACCAAATGCCTAGGGCAGCTAGGCAGTGTCTGAAGACTTAGTGAATTGAGCGACTCTTAAATTAGACATTTGCATGGTTATTTTTAATTAATCACCATATAAAATACAATTAGCATGCACCACTTATCATTTGAATAGCAGTTGGCAATTTTTTTATTTTGTAAATTCTTCATAGAGCACAAAGTTCAGGAGGAAAGAGGGAATCCCAGAGGCTCATGTCAGGAATAATCAGGGGTGATTTACTTGGCTGTTGCTCAGGATATAACATGCAGTTTATTTCACTCTTTACTGGTCAGAATTTTTTTACAACTGTCCGTGCTCTTCTTATCTTCTCTTTCTTTTGGAACGTTCATGTGCTTGATAAAAAAATAACTGTATGACTTGCACAGAACCTCATTCTTGAGTGCTGTGTGGTTACTTTGGATGATGACTGTGAAGACAGCGGGTAGCACAGGGGCAGGGCCCCCACTGTCTTCAATGAACATGTGTCTGTGCTTGTATGAATGAAAATTCATAATGCTGTTTTAAAGTGGATTGAAGAACACAAAAGAAGAGCTGTAAGGCAGAGAGCATCCCTAAATGAACACTGGGAAGCCAATTTCTTCCTGTCTGGAGGCAGCAGCCCTTAGCTAGGATTCAAAGGTACAGATCCTTCCTAACAAACAAACAAGTCTATATCAAAAGCTTCTGCGCACCCCTAGCATCTCCTAAGACAACAGTTCTCACCTCCATGGTGCCCAGAGCTGGTAAGGACCTTCAGAATCGTACAGATGCACTTTCAAAGACCACACAGAGAACATTATCTGTGCATGCTTGAACAAGCCCATTCCCTACAGTTATATGACATGGTTGGCAGATCCTTCAGCATACTGATTGTCTGGACTCATTAATATCCATTCCTGATGACACATCTCAAAAAGGCACTTTGTATTTGTTCTGGAACGAGTAAAGTTTAGAATAATGCAAACTGATTTCTGACAGACTATATTCCCATCCTAACTGTCTCTGTAGAGATAGAGATGAGACCACACTTAACATCTACAGGCTCAGTCTTATGCTCCAGCCAAGACAGATTACTGCAATAGAGCAAAGTGAAAAATATCATGGAGTTTTGCTTTCTTTCAGCAAAGTATACGGATCTATTAAAGGTGTCTCGAGCATTAATTTAAAGTTGATCATGTATCCAGAACTGCAACTACAGCAAATGAACTCAAATTAGAAAAGCAGGATTGACAGCATTGCCTTGCTCTGGGAGCATTCTTCCCTGCAAGCCACACGGCAGCATATGGACTGCATCCTTCATGTCATGTATCACCCGTGTGCACTGCTCTCAAGAGGGTGCCCCTAAAATTTCTAAAGACAAAATTCTTTCTTTGTAAATGAAAAACCTAAAGAATTACCTAATTTGAGGATGAGTTAATTAATACATTGCATTTGAACACTGGCCAAATTCTAGAAATAAGTGGAAAAGGCTTTCTGGAAGACTTTTTAAACCCAACTCACACTTAAGAAAAGGGCTGCAAGTTTGTGAAAAGAGTGGGGAGAAAATGGAGGGGAGAAAAAAATAGTCTATTCTTCACTGCACATGAGCAATATAGAACAATTACTCCTTTGGGTTTATACTGCTCCAATGTAAGCTTTAGTAGCCTGATTTAAAATAAGATTCCAGCATCTGAAGCATGACTTAGACAGAAGACGGATACTTTTCTCAGAATTTATAGTTCTAGAAGTCCCTGCCTATCTACCTGAGCACACTTTGAACACTTCAAATCATCATTGTTGCCTTCACTTCTTTATCCTAAAGGGTTCTTAAGTGCTGAAAGTTTTTTCCTCTGTGTCATTCCACAAACAGCTCAGTCCTGACAGAGCTGAGCAGACAGACCATACAAACTCCCACTTAAGCTAATATAAAAAACTGACTTATTCTTCCTTCTTTTTTTCCCTCCTCCTGTGATTCTTGAAAGGGTTTATAGAATGCCTTCAGAACAGAGATATGCATAAAGCCATACCAGTGGTTTCTTAAATCTCCTAAACATTGCATGGAAAAGTATTATCAAGAACTTTCATGTAGCAACTCAATTGTTAGAGCATGTAAAAAGAGAATTAAAGAGAACATATACAACTATGAAAGAAAAAGAAAGAAAAAACCTTACTTGTAAAGGGAAGCCCTATGTGCCAAGACTATATATATTCATAAAATCTTTACTGGGTAAGATACGTAAAATACTACAGAGTAGACTTCTCATGGTAATCAGTTAAAATTGACATCACAGAAATGCAATTACTGGGTTCTTGGGTTCACCTCTCCCCCTTTTCCTGCCTGTAATGTTTCTTCTTAAAAGAGAACTGTAGAAAAAATGCTCCACATCAGAGTTCCAAAGCAGACAAAATTAAAACTTTGAGGCGCTGGTGGCTAGGTCACATATGGTCTGGAGATGGAATGGATATAATATACATCTCTACACTGAAAAGTTCCTGTCATGTTTTGGGTTCCACTCAAGAGATTAAGCACTTAAAAGTATGTTCCCTAAATTAAGGCACTAGCACTATTTTGTAATAATGCATAACTCTCCTTTTGGTTTAACCTTCGTTGTTTAAAAATATTTCACACTCACAAGCTTGCAAATTAAAAATTAAATTCCTCCATAATAATATTCACCCAAATCAAATAGACTAAAGTGGTAGTCTAACCTTGAAAACTACTTGCTCCTAAACACCCTTTAGCAGGATTTTCCCGAGGAGACTCACCTACCTAAAGCAATACACTCCAAGCAGGAGAGAATGACTAATGGCTCACCCAAGGCTTGCTGTCAGGAAATGTTCTTCCTGATCCAGCCTCCTTGCAGTAGGTGATTGTTTCAGAGTAATCTTTCCCTCTTACCTTTTTCTGTCCAGGGGGAATGTTTTTCAATCTTTTTTTCCGGCAAAGACTCCTCAGATTTTCACAAGCAGGGCATGTGAGAGTAAAACAGAGTTGCTATTCTAATGAAAATGCCATTATTTTTGCTACCTCAGTAGCTGCTAATGTAACTTTTTCTCCTATTGAGACCTTCTTAACATACCATTTGTTTTAAACTGCCTATATGCTTGTAAACAGTTTAGATTGCTGTAAATTGATCCACCTGACATCCTTCTTTCTGGTGTAGATAGTAAGGATAAAGAAAAGACCAGGTTAATTATGAAGAAGATGAGTTAATTATGTAATTAACACATCACACTTCTCTGTAGCAGGTAGAAAGGAGGAGAAAGATAACTGTGGGAACTGAGTAAAGTTATAGCAGAGATTAGTTTATGTAGCACAGAGAGCCGAAACTAACTTTGATGAGGCACCACAGCTGTGTGTAATGCACTCTCTGGAAACCTCTAGGTCTGGTAAACTGCATGAATTAGCTCATTCATCCACCTTCCTGAGAATGCAAGGAGTATGATTCATACTAACTCAGTCAGGAGTTTGCCTCAGTTTCTACAATCCTGGATGAGTCTGGCCCTCTCCTGAACTGCAGAGCAGAAGACCCCACTGAAGTCTAAACAGAAGAAGGTGCTACTTTGAGTCCTTACTCTCTACATCTTACAGTAGGCAGGAATGAAGCAAAGTGATAGCACTAAAGAAATTCAATTAATCACACCCAGAGTGATGGATGCTGGTAGCAAAGAGCTCTAGCTTATGGGGGATTGGCTTTCATTGTGGTTTTGTACAGTTTTGTATCTCATATCAGAAATGTAAGAAAAGTATCTGTTAACTGATGATCAGTTTGACCCATACTTTCCAAACAAGCCATGAGTTTCTCTGGCTTCCTAAACAAACCAAGGTACCAGGACAAAAAATATGAAGCTTATATGGAATTAAGAGGGTTAGGGTGCTTGCTGAAACTGGCATATGAGTTTTAATTTCCTGTCACTCTTTTCCCAGCAAAAAAAGACAACAATTTACAGAACTCTGCTGTGTAATTAGAAATATTGGTGATCTATCCACTGACTGAATTTATTAATGTTATTTAACCTGTGAAATGCACAGTGCTGTCTGTCACACTTAGTTACTGCTGTCAAGAGATGCACAGTGTCTTTTAGGAAGTGTGATAAAGGTCTCAGCTGTCTTAAAAGGCATGTTATGCTTCTGTTCAGGAGCACCAACCTTTTCTGAAATAGGAAGGGCAAACAAATCTGCACATTAAAATCCTCCCTCTAAAATGATGGTTTGCCTTACTGGTAATTCATCCACCCAAGTGACTTCAGATTCAACACACAGTATTCTTTCCCTATTTTAGTAATGACTTGGCTTATCAAAGTGACAGTGCTATACCCCTACCAAAAAAACCAACCAAACAAACCCCCAAACAAAAAACCCCTCATCACAGATAAACACTGTGTGAAAGCAAAAGTGATTTCAGAGACTTTTTTCTTCTTTGGTCTTAGGCTGAGTCTTAATTTGTCTGTTTCTGTAATGTCCCAGTTTCTCCAGCACCAGCATTTATTACAGACAGTGAAATTCCCATAAACATTTCTGTAAATGTTGAAACACATTTTGCTGCTGTTACCTTATAAATTAGCAGTGTCAAATTCAACTCACTCTGATGCTCTAACTTTGTTCAATCATTGTTTAGTTACTTTTAGTCTTTTTTCACTGTTAGGTTGCGATGGTAGAACTAAATGCTTAAGATCATGCTTATCTGAAAACTACATGATTTAATGCCCAACTAAGTACATTCTACATTCTGAGCTTTACTTATGAAACCAGAACTGGGGCAGAATTTGGAAGGTCTCAGCACAAGCTTGACACTGTCAGAATTATTAAAATTTCTGGTATCTAAAAGAAATTGCATTTATATATGCAGTACCATACCTCTGAAACTTTTGCAGCTTGTGTTTGTAGTTGGTCTCTTTTATGTGATTTCAAAATCCTAAGTACATAGAGTGTTTCAAAAACCACTGATGGTTTCTTTTAAATAGCATACTTTTCACCTGTATTTTTTTAAAGACATGCTGTAGTTTATGGCGTTTTTTTTCTTTCCTATTTCTTTAATTTTAGCTCTTATAGATTTTTTTTCCCTATTATGTTCTTTCACTCAAGTTACTTTCTTAGTGTTTTTATATTACTATTTCTGTGTGATGCTCAGGACTCACTATTTATCTTCTTCATTTCAGAAAAGTAGTTCCAGTGCCCCTGTAAAACTTAACACAGATTTATACAGAGCTCCTTTTCAGGTATCAAACCTTTGAAGCTAAAGCTACCAGAGATTCAGTTTTCTATTTCACAGCTCTAAGCAAGGTCATAGTTCTAGACCGATACACAACAAAAATAATGGTATTTCTGTTACTAGATAAATGAGGTGTAAATTCTGTGGTCAAGATTTTTAAAAAATATATGGATTTGCACCCTAACTTCCCTACAAGAATGTATTAAATGATAAACTCGGCAACTTATCTTTTCACACTGGCCTTTATGAGTATTACCTTCATTTAGCTGTTTAAAATTTGCATCAACTTTTCTAGTTTTATGTCTTCTTTATTTCTAGTTTTCATGACCATACCTTTCTCAGGTAAAAACTATGGCTCATCTTTCAGACTCCTTAGCAGCTCCAGCAGGAATTAAATCCAAAGATTTTCCAAATTTGAAATTCAAATTCAAATCCAAATCCCATAGATTTTCATAGCCCTATTACTATCTAGACACCTATATAGTGTAAAAAACCAGCAAGCTACTACCTATTTTTTTGATTTACAGTTTTTAGATTTAGATATCTAACTACATGATATTGTTTGTTATTTTAAGTTTTGTTGTCATTATTGACAATATGGATAACATAAAAATTTGGAAGTAAAGACCTGTCAGTTGAGTAACAGTCAGTTAATTACACTAGATAAACAATGGTCTTATGTAAATCCCAGCATTGTAATTGTATCATGATCTATTAATATTGAAAATATTAATTAAGCCATGTCCATGGTAAATATTCATACAGCAAGAGACAGTGGGTCAATTGTTAATCCCAATAATTCTGAACACCAAATATTTCAAAAGAAATCCAGCAAAAAAAGCAACAGTAGAAAGCTGAAAGGAGGTAAGAAGCAGCAGGAGAAAGGAAAGATCAAGAAGGACAGAAAAGAGGTCATATGAGAGTAGAAATAAGTGGAAGCAATCAAGGGATGACATTTTATATAAAAGATGCTAGGTGAAACAAAATTGGTCCAAGTTCTCATATCTAGCTGACATTCTTTTCTCTGTATAAGTAATATACCAATTCTTTTGCTACATTTACTGATTAGTAGAGGCTCAAAATTCTTCCAAAGAATAGATGAGTTTTAAAAATGAGATACAGCCATAATCATAGGCTTTATAAAGTAGATGGGAATAGCTAAATACACATCCAACCTCAGGAGACACATAGTAAGTACAAAAAATATGAGAAATATTATCTGAAATGAGGAGCAGTTTGCAGGAACAGAAAGCAGGTGAATAAAACTAGGGAAAACTGGTATCAATGGTTGTTCGGTGCTTTAAAGAATTTTCTTTCAAATTGGATTTTCAGTTTCTTTTAGAGACAACATAAATACAGTATTGAATCACTTTCTTATTGTTTACTAAAACAACATTGGCATAATCATAAAAATCATAGAGTATTCAGAGTTGGAAGGATCATAGAGTCTAAATCCTAGCCCCACACAGAACAGCCCCAAGAATCACACCATGTGCCTGAGAGCATTGTCTGAACACTTCCTGAACTCTGTGAGGCTTGATGCTGTCACCATTTCCCTGGGGAGCCTGTTCCAGTGCCCAACCACCCTCTGGGGGAAGAACTTTTTCCTAATATCCAGACTGAACCTTCCCTGACACAACTTCAGGCCATTCCCTCAGGTTCTGTCATTGGTCACCACAGAGATCAGTGCCTGCCCCTCCTCTTCCCCTCATGAGGAAGTTGTAACTGCAATGAGGTCTCCCC
The DNA here is from genome assembly GCA_035583185.1 of Anabacerthia variegaticeps. Classification (NCBI taxonomy): domain Eukaryota; kingdom Metazoa; phylum Chordata; class Aves; order Passeriformes; family Furnariidae; genus Anabacerthia; species Anabacerthia variegaticeps. Next base: position 35,810,737 of record JAWWEW010000131.1, on the reverse strand, counting down.
TCAGTCTCCTTGTCTTCAGGCTGAACAGACCAAGTGCCCTCAGCTGCTCCTCGTAAGGCTTCCCCTTTAGACTCTTCCCCATCCTTGTAGTCTTCCTTTGGTTGCTTTCTAGTAGCTTTATATCCTTTCTTTATTGTGGCACCTAAAACTGCACATAGTGCTTGAGGTGAGGCTGCACCAACACAGAGCACAGTGCAACAATCCCTTCCCCTGACCTGCTGGCAGTGTTGTGCCTCATGCATTCTAAACTTCACAGTAGTTTGCTGATATTTTCAGTATTTACAGAGAAACTCAGATTCTTTTGGAAGATTCTTTTGCAACATTTTCTGCAGACATTGATTTCCTTTTGCAAGAAAACTATCTCATGTTTCTTGAAATAGGTCATTTCTGGGACTAAGTTCCAATACAGGGGTTCAAGCAGAAAAGCCATGTAGTCTTACTGTAAATGTATATATATTTTTATTTTTATTTTACATAAGGTAAACAAAGAATGAAAGCAAGAAAATAATAACATTGTCAGTTTGTAGGGAAAATCTCTGAAGCGCAATCCAAGTTCAAGCTCTCCAAATATTTACCCTCCATTAGCCAAAGGTTTTTTAAATAAATGAACACCAAAGTATGTTTATGGTAAGAGAGGAGTTATGGCACCTTGTTATGGGAACTGTCCCAGTGCGTTAATTAAAAAGAACTTTACTTTTCACACAGTCTTTTTCTGTGTTTTGATCAAAAACAACAATCAGAAGTCCAGTGAGTAGATTTTGTGGTGCAGGTATGAAATTAATTATTTTATTATTGAAACTTTGATAGCACTCTGTTATATTTGCTGCAGAATGTTTTAAATCAGAGCATTATCAATTGTAGTTTCTGTTAACTGGTATTGCTTGTAGTTCAAAAAAAATACTTATTCAGTGATGGGCACAATACTGATTTCACTGAACTTAGAGGTGGTTTCTCTCCTGTACCATCTCTCCACCATATATTGCTCTGAAACATGATAAAAACCTAGTGTGACAGACAGAAATGGTCAATGGCTTAAACATTATTAAAATCACTAGAGACTTTTGTCCACTGTAGCAAAGTGTGCAAACAAGCAACTGCTCATCTTCAACCACTGAAGCCCACCCCTCCCTGAACATGCCTCCAGACTGGAATTTGAACTGTGACAGGAACTTGGTATAGGATAAAGGTGAGACTATTGTCCAATTATCTCAGGTCAAGGGAGAAGTAAACAAAGCTAGGGGAAAGAAGGTATCCACAATTAAAGCCAAACTCAAGAGCTGTGTTGAAAATCAGCTCTGACTGGGTTCAGCACAGAGAGGCCTTTGCCCACATATTTACTGAGGCCAGGTTTGCATTCCCTGAGAGGGAGGCTACAAGCCACGATTTGAGGCCAATAAGAGGCAGATCCTGCAAGATGAGATGGTGCTTCTTATAATGGTAATTGTCTTCCCTCACACACAGTGGCTCAGTTGTTAAACTCACCACCACCCCAGCTCTTCTCTCCCCCACATATTTACAGAGGATATTCACGTGAGAGGCAGCTGAGAAGGGGTCATAAACCATCAAAGACCCCCAAAGTGCCCCTCAGACTCATTCCTGAAACCTTCCACCAGAGGACTGTATGTGATTCAAAAGTGTTGTGACAGATCCAGAGTCTGTTGCAAGAGACAGTGTAAAAGTCCCCCCTCCCTGCACTCAATAGGGGAGGTACCTGGGCATTCCCACCGAGTTCGTATGTAATTCATCCATTGAACGCTATGTTTTTTGGGACCTTCACTACCAAGAAGACCAGAGGAGGAGGACCAATGGGACGTCATCAGAATCCACATGGTGGTGACTATCTTTCTACTTAACCTGTCTCTCTGTCACACTCTTTCTTCTCCTCCCTGCTACATTTTCGTATTTCTTTTAATGTCTATCTCAAGTTTAATGTTAAATAAAATCCATACTATTGACTTCAGCATAAGGTCACATTTGTACCTTAATTCTGGCAGAGGCATCTCTCTAATAATTCTAATAACTGGATCATAACACCTAGGAAACCCGGGGCTGTGAATGTGCTGTGAAAGATGTCCCTTAATCTGTGATGCCAGACTTGTTTGGCCCACATCTTGAGCATGTCTCCATTAAGCAAAACTGGTGATCGTGTGCTTTCCCTTCTGTGCTTCAAATTCAACACTTGCAAATAGGTCTGCTTTTTGACAGCTCAGTGATGTTAATGTTTCTGCTTTCTCTAGCCTCATTGAACAGAGATGACATAATGGATTTCATTGAAGCTTGTACAAATGATTGTGCACACATGGAAAGTGAATGCCATGTCCTAGATTTTGAGGAGTTTGTTTAGCTTGTCTCAGCTTGTTTGTGATGTACATTTTCTGCAATAAACTGGCATTAGTTGGATCATAAACTAGTGAAAAATAAGCTCTTGCTGATGCTTCTGTGGAAAAACATATAATTTGTTAGGTATTTGAGATGTGGTTTAAAAAAAGTCTTTAATGTGACATGCAATTACCAAATGAAGAATAGCAAAACTCCAAGTTAACTGGGGTAGTCTGATGTAATCTGCATTGACTTCTTAACAGGTAGATTTATAGACACATTCCATTTCCATCCAGTCAAAAGGTGTAACAGCACCCTAATAATCTACCAACATTTCAGTTCTACCTAAGGACATAATTTTGTCATGATAAAACTGCAGTGTCTAATATCTTGTATATTAGGAAAGGGATACATGAACTCAGGCTAAACACAAACTTTTAACATACAAGCACTTTTCACTGAAATATGTATGCTCTTCTGGGGCAATTTTCATAGTTTTTCTATTTATAATACTTATTCACAGGTAAAAAAACCCAAAAACAACCAAACAAAAGAAAATGAATATTCAGTAAGAATGCTTGAAGGGTGATATACACAGCTCAAATAAAACCAGGGAGATGGTAGCTCAAAACCATCATTCACAGCAACATGATTTCTGTATATATCACATAAAATACCTGGGGAAAAAAAATTACAAATCAGTGTATAAATGATAATTATTGTATAGATGAGTCACAGCTTGGTATACAATATTACACTAACCTCATCAAATAGAAAAGAAAATATTTGTGGAGAATTCTAGGTTATTGCTTTTTTTTTTGGTATAATAAGTATCTGCTTTTGATCTGAATGCTTAAAGCCTTTCAGGACCTCTGACAGTGGTGTCACTGACTATCACACAGGCATCAGATTTAGTGTGGAACAGTAGCAATTTAGGAACTGAGATTTGCAAATTTTAGAATTTTCTTTTTTGTTTTGACTGCTTGAAGGACTTCAAGTCTGAGATTTAAAAAAGCAAATATAAATAAATGAAGACATTCCTCCTTCCCTTTAGAGAGTGTATAAAACATGTTTATCTCTTGGGAAGAGTATGAAAGGATATATGGAGCTAGAGAAAACCCTCAGTGATTAGTTATTTTCCAGAGGTTTCCTACAGTATTTTGCAAACCTGGGAAGAACCATTCCCTCAGGACTCTTTGTTCTCCTAGTCAGTTAGGTTTCATCCTCCAAAGCTGTGCTATTTTTAGTTCCTTTGATGGATACCAAAATGTATGTTTTCAGGGAATGCAAAAAGCTATTTGGAAGTATCACTGTTGAAGCACTAAGTTAAGGAAAAAATAATTCAGCTTTTTCAGTATTAACAGATATGAATGTTTTAAAAATTTTGCAAAATACTTATGATAATCTAAATATATTTATATTTGGTATTATTATGCTAATATATAAGAAGCAATTTTCACTCTATTAACATAAATTGTAGTAACAATGAGGTTCCTTCAGTTTTGCTTCTGTTCTGTAGTTATCTATTTTCTAAAACTAAACTAAATATTAGTTCTGTTTTAGAGAACTAGCTGAATTAACATACGTGAATTCAGAGTTCATAACAGATTTTAGTGCTTCGTGATTGTCATATCCTCAAGGTTGGCATTACGTCTGTGTGCTATTGAACCCAACACTAAGCACTGGATTAACACATGAGATTTTTCAAAGCCATCTCTAAACTTTACTGTTCAAAACAAAGCTTTCCCTAAAGGATGTCTGTGCCAAGTGTAAGTGACCAGCCTTTCTAAGAAGACATGAAGAATTTTGACCTTAGTGATATGATACCTGAACTACATGGGAGTGAAATATAGAGGAAAAGATGAAATTTGGACACCATCAAAACTGTCTGTACCAGACAAGTGGTATGTGTAGTGGCTTATATCAGGCTCCTGGTCTCGGGGGTGCCCCCACTGACAGTGGGGTCACACTTTGCGATTGCTTTCTCACAGCAAGCAGAATATCGTAAGGCAGAAATGGAATCACTCATGTGCCACCACCCACAGGACGTGGGATGAAGCTGAGAAATCACCTGCACCAGACACTTTATAGGTTTGGAATGGTTTTCTTCCAGCTCACAAGTGCTAACCTGGGCTGAGAGAGGTTCTCCTGCTGCTCAAAACCTTGAAATAGGATGCTTAATTCAGGCTTCACTGTTAGAAATAAGGAATTTAGAAAAATCTCCAGTATTCCAAAAATAAAGAGCCTTTGGGAATCAAGATTTCCTTATTTCGTGTGCTCTCTCCCTCAAGATGCTCTTGGGTTGGTGGCATATATATGTTTATATGTATATACATCCAGATTTTCTGGCAGATTAGAGTGGAATTATGGGGTTGATATTTGAGTTCAGGCCTGAACCTGGTATTAGCTGTGTCCTAACATAAGCTGGACCTGGATTTGTGTAAACAAAGGCTGTTTTAGTTGACATTTTCATTTGTTTATGTAAAAGATATGTAGATATGTACAAGAAATGAAGGCACAATCCTGACTAGACATTTTACAGCAGATGATGACAGAAGTTTTTTCAGTTGTGACACTAAACAAGAGAGAGAGAAAGATAAATTTGAGGCATGAGGATGACCATATAAATTACAATTTTTGGAAGATTCTTTGCCTTAATGTAATATCATTCAACAAACAAAAAGCATGAGGCAATAAAAGGCAATGCTTAGGACAAATTTTATCCAAAATCTCCCATGTACTCACCGTATACTGTTATACTGAATTTACCTGTATTTTTTCATGACCTATATAATGTCATTAAAAATAATGTCTTTATTTTAATGTCACACTGAAAAATGCAGTTTGACATTATGTAAGTAGATACATGTTATTAGGATGAATTCTAAAGAAATTAAGGACTGTGGTGTGATCTATGGAGAGTTATAGACTAGTATTTTATTCCAGAATTCCTCCTCTGTCTTAAAATCATCACAAATGACTGTGAAAGAGCTGATGATAAAAAGTATTTGTGGTAACACTGCTTCTCACATGATGGATTACTGAGGCTTAAAAATTGTCAGAGACTCATGAAATCGTGGAGTAAAAAGAAACAGCCTTATATTTTTACACACTGGAATTGAAGTTTTAAACGTAAACTACAAGATGCACTTAACTAAGTTATCAGCCCACATTTCATGAGTCCTCTGTGAGAAAATGAGAGCAACTAACACCTCTGCACAAGACCTCAGCCAAGTTAAACCACATGCAGCCTTTCCTTAGAGAGAAAACAGTGGGGCAAGAGATTCCATTGCCCTTCTAAGATCTGCAAAAAATTTACTAGAAATTTGGGGTTCTGCCCCCAAATATTCACCTGCATGCACCAAACTTTTAACACTGCAATATAAAAAAACCTTCAATTAATCTTAGATTGTTATTATAGCAAATGACCCCACACCAGGTCAGTGCAAATAAGAAAAAGCTTAGCTGGTCTTAACCTATAAAATATGTCAAATGGATGTCTCTCAAGTGTGTGATAAAAATGCATCTTCACAGCCTCCAGCAGTATGGTATCTGACCCAAGAGCATAAGAGAAGAGAGACCATATTGAATGCTTTCATTTCCCCATAAAATGCTGATCATGATAGTTCAGACATGCCAGATGGAAGTAGTAGTGATAAATGGTGTTGATGCCTCAGGAGAAATGAGCTAGTAAAGTTATATTATGTTCAGTTGGGATTTTAAACATGTTATATAGTTAAAACTGTTATTCTCCTGCAAAATCATACCACTCATATTTCAGTGCCATATCATATATGGGGAAAAAAATTTCAGCCACCATTTGCTACTATGAAAAGCAGATTTTCTACATCACAACAAAATACCTCTACACACAACATACCTGATATTTTTTACTGTATATGAATGCATGTATGAAATGATGAATGACAAGTATAGGAAAATCCAAAATGTTATTCCTCCTTTATTGCTTATGTGGGTATAGCAATATATATCTGGAAACAGGAAGGTAACACAATGCTAGGTTAGATAAGACTCACCTCACATTTCTAATAGGTCCTTTGTTCCTTTTTAAAATTAGTCAGGAATTCTGTCCTAAAGGACATCAGATGCTGTAGGAGGTACAAGGCTGGTTTTAATTCCCAGTTTGATCTGGGTTACAGTTTAACTGCAACTAGAAGACATTTTAAGAAATTATACTGATCTAAGCATAATTTATATCTTCTCCAAAGAAACAAATCTATGGAATCTTCCCTTTCACTGTCTAAGGATTTTAGAGGGAGAAGGTACATGCTCTGTACCCTGTAAGTCAGTCTGTTCCCAAAAAAACTAAGACCTTATAGGGCTGGAGGCAATTTGCCAAAGCATCCCATCATCTAGTTGTACTCCAAGGACTTAGATCACTTTACTAGTGACATGTCTGCGTTCATTCCTTTTTATTAGATTGTCTTCCACCAGTGGCATTCTCTTGATCTTCCACTGTATGAGTTGAAACACCAGAGAAAAGAAAGGAAGTTAAAACCAGCAGAGTTGTTAGGATAGGTATTATTCAGTTCATTTTAGAGTAATAGTCAGAAACACCTTTTCCTAAACATCACCTTTTCCTTTTGTTCATGTCTGGAGCCACTATTTATTTTCATGTGTCTGGGTTAAGAATGTGCTACAAGAGCATACAACAAATTTATTCTTGGAGAGGAGGTGGACTGCTTATAAGGGAGACTGTTATATCCAAATCAATGAGGACCAACTGCACTTTTTTAGAAATTAGTGTTGATGAAAAGGAGGAAAAAGTGTTAATAATACTGTGCATACTCAATACTCGTACTAAAAACAAAGAAATTTACAGATGTTAATTTCTGCATTATTTGTAAATCCTTGAAGAATATAGAGGTGCAGCAAGAACTCTGATTTTTCATGCATTTTGTATATATTACTCAAACTTTTTGTCCTTTTGGCAAGTTGAAACTTAATTTCCTTTGTCTAGCTCTTCTTATTTAATGTTATTAATTAGAAACCCGCCAAATTTAGAAGAAGAAATATTACAGAGGCATATAAGAAATAAGACAGTGAAAAAGTCTATCACGTAAAGATTAATTTGTCCAATTTCAAAATGTATATTGTAATATTTTATAGTTGACAGGTGATCATGGGCAGATAGTCATTACAATTTATCACAGCAGGAAGTTGTTAAAATGACAATATGGGCAGGTATAAAATTATATGAAGGAGAAGTTACAGAAGATAATTTTGAAACTCTAGCAACTTGTCCTTTTAAAGTTTCAATCACCAAAAGAACATAATCCAAAATCTAATTATAATTTTAAAAGGCAGAGTTGGAAAAAAAATTGCCTGTTGCGGGGTTGGGGGGGGAGGGAAATTTATGCAGGCAAATTTCCATTGTTACTTCCTCCTATTAATCAAAATTTATGCTTTGCTACATGGGAATTGTGTAAAAGATTTTTGCTTCACCCATTTTCTAATTTATTGACTGCTATTCCAAGGAACACAGAAATTGTTCAACCCCAATTTATGCCTTTGCAAATTTTTCTCTCTCCACTTTTGTAACCCTATCATTTATAAACAGCAGCCACATGTTATTTTTAAGTGGAAAAGGAATGTTCTTTGGCACTGATCAACCTTGAGTGGAGTTTTATAGCAGTCTTATAAATTTCTCAATAGCAGTGTTTATAATGAAATTGCCTAAAGTACTCTGACCTAGTCTGCTAGTTGGCACACTAGGCACTCTTGATTGGGTCCTTGATACGAACTAACAAAAGGAGCTTGAAATTTTTCTTCCCTATTGCTGCTAGCACTGCTTGTTGCTTTTACAATTCTGCAATAAAAGGTCCATGACTTTGGATATTATGAGCTTTTCTTTAGGCTTTTCTGTTCTCCATTTGGTTACTGGAATCCATTGCAAGACTAGGACCTTAAGATCATAAGCTCTTGGATGTAGGATTGTATTGTACTGTGGAGTACAATGTCTAGCACTGAGGAACCATTGATCAGACTCTCTATAGATGCTGTTGTAATAGAAACACTAAGAGATGATTAAAGTGATGTATCAGTTTTATACTTTATGATATGCAGAGTGAGCAGAGGTATTAAGATCTTTTTGAGATTTTCTATTTTTTTTCCGCTTTATTTTTGATCTCCCTTTCAAGACTGAAAGGTCTATCCTAAAGGAGGGGTATTCACAGGAGCCTGATGGAAAAGCTGCTTCTGGAAGGAGCACTTTAATAATGAAATACTGAAAGGAGGGGAAAAGTGCAACAAATATTCTGACCTTTCCTTTACTTCATTGGTGGAATTTTAACATTATCTTCATGAACTGCAACTTTGATCCTATACCAACCATTTAGACAGGTTTCAGCCCACCAATATGTAATAAGCGAATACTATTTTTAATATTTTATTTATACTTTAGTATACCCACAAAATTCATATAATCAGTATAGAGGTCCTTCCAATCCTCACTGTAGTCAAAGTGAGAGAAACTGAGACATGCCTACTGACCATGTTATAAAGCATTTCCTTAAGTTCAAGCATAATTTACTCTCCCTCTCTGGCTAGAGAAAGGAGTAGTCTCACAGCAAAGCACACTTCATCATTAAGAAAACTACAATCTTGTTGTATTTAGCTAAGCTTTTAAATTAGCTTGTTATAGGAGACTGTTGCATGCTTTCCACACAGAAACACAAAACATAACCTTTTCAATTTTATAACAATATGCCTCAAGAGCACACAGTTTCCAGTTAAAAAGTATTACTAGCTTACATGTACCTTGAATCAAACCTGTTTTGGCACATAGGTTACTCTTTCTTAACATTTCTACTCAGGTGCCAGTTGGAGTAATGAGAATCACACTAAGCAGCACCACTGACATAAAAACCATATGAGACAATACAGGGATTCATGTGAATCCCTGTGTAAATATCCAGATAGGTGGTACCACTGAGGAAGGATGTTGGAAGGGAAGTAAGGGAAGTTGGACTGAATCTGAAAAGAGAAACAAGTCCATCTGTATTTGAAATAGATTCCAAAACACAGACACAGCATTTTTAAATTCTTGTTGCTTGAATATATTCACTCAGTCCTTCTAAAGCAGAATTTAATTCCTGAAACCCAGAATGTCATTATGATGTTTAATACTGATGGAGTGAAATTCATTTGAGGACAGATCTAAAGAAAGTTCTCTAATACTTTATAAGAAGCACCCTATTGAGAAAATAAATGAAATAGCTACATTACTTTGCACTTCATGGGAAAAAATTTTGGTTTCTGCTGAAGCCAATGGCAAAACCTTTTCCTTTCAATGAAGTAAGTACCCCACCACTGAGATAAAATACAGAGTGACTTTGCAAACCCTTAAGCAAGGATTAAGTAAACATAGAGTTCTTTATAATCCTTGCACAATGAATGGATTTAGTATCTTTTCCTCCATTTTCTGAAAACTCTGTATTTCACCCACTCATAATGACATACGGTAGGAGCACAAATATTTTCTTAAAATTTTAATTGCTTAGGAAGGTTGAAATACATATTGTCTCATTTTTGTTTTTCTATTGTACAGAGCAAAGTAAGCTTTTAAAAAATTTTGACTCAGTTGTTAAACATTGTTATAAAAATGTGTTTTAAAAAATTGAACATTTTGTCACTTGTATCATTTATATACTCACAAAGTATAATTATAAATATACAATGAAACAAAAGGCTATAAATAAATAAGCAAGAGAAATCGATTTAATGTGCTTTTAGCATATCTCTTTCACTACTGTTCTGGTTCTACGGAATATAAAAAGGAAAGCATTTTCAACCATCTTCGTCCAATTATAACACATTGCAAAAGCATAATTATTGTTCAGAAAGTTCCAGTTTTGTCTACATAAAACTGAATGTTTCTTATAACAATATAGACTTGTATCCACGTAGGAGGTCTTGGTTTATGCATCTGTTGTTAGGAATAATAAGTTTTTAATTGACTACCCAGGACTACGGTCATGCTATGCAGGCATTGAAAATCATGGATATCTAGTCCAGAGGCAGAAGGTACCTGGATGAATATTCATGAACTTAAATAAAATTCCTGTTAAAATTCAATTCTATTGCTTTATTAATGCTATCTGCTTATATTTAAAGTACTTCTGAGAACAACATCAAACATTATTATCTGAGAAAGATGATTAAGTAGCTTTTTATGTCCAAAATGTTCATGCATGACTGTAACATCCATATGTATAAGTTTAACACATTTCCTTCTGTCATTTTCTTACATTATTTAACTGAGCAAAATTCAATAAAACGCAGACCCCATAGTTCCCTTGTCAACATCAACTACAGTTTGCACAGGCTTTTCCAGTTAATCCATCTGCATGTAGTCTTTCTTTGCATTTCTTGAGTCAACTTATTGCCTCTCGGTTTACCCAAATAGGCCAAAAAGTTTAAACGTGAAAACCAGGAAATTCATGGGTGTTTGCAGAGATAGTGCCTATTGCTCACAAGACCTAAGAGCCTGAATATTCTGCTGCATCTGGACAGCCTCATCTGGTCAGTGTAGTACTGTCTTTCCTTTTTAGTCTCCAAGCCCCTAGAGAAAGCATTTTCTCTTCTTATTTTCTTAAATAAGGAAGGAAAACTAGGGATTATGGAGTGCAAAACTAAGCTATTGAGTAAACTGAAAGCAAAGAATTCCCCCAAAAGTCTTGTGTCAGTTCTTTTAGAAAGGGCATGGTGGCCTCAAGCTGAATTATCTTTCCTAGAGCAGTACTACTACCAGAAAGCCTGTGTGAATCTCAAAGGTCAGTCAGGTTACCATGTCTGACAAATGCAAAACACGTTAAGGACTTCAGATGCTTGAACATTTATCTCCAAAAATCTGCTTTTGTGTCATTGAATAATTTTGCTGCTTGATTAAATATGACATCAATAAAAAATGCCAAGAAGAAAATTCTAAGTGCCAAAAGTATTTTTTTCATGCAGTCAAATTAGAAAATGAGAGTATTCACATAATATCATTTTTGGAGTTCAGAGAAGGCTAAAGACAATCCAGCTGTGTGGTACCACACAGTACTCTACAATGATCTCCTTTGAAGATATGGTATATCTTACAAAATTACATGGAGATGTGGAGAAACAAGAAGGAAAAATACCTATGTACCCTTATATCCTAGGCCTTTATACCTTTTGAAAAAAACCCAAACTTTAATGGCATGGTGTAAAAAATAGACATCTTATTTTTTAATATGAAATATAGAAATCCACAATATGTAGGACCCGGTGGTTTTTTTTTGTTTGTTTTTGGGTTTTTGTTTGGTTGTTTGTTTGTTTGTTTGTTTGTTTATTTGTTTGGGTTTGCTTTTTTTTTTTTTCTTTTTCTTCTGTTCCATTTATGGCTTTATGAGTTAGCTTGTTTTCTCCTGCTTTATTTTGTGCAAAACAGATATGTCTGCCCTGATTGTTTCAGGGTTTAATGCTTGCAGCTTAGCAAGGAGAAATGAGTTTGTGAGCCCCACTGCAGGTATTTAAATGTCTGATCAAAACATTCAACAATAGATGTAATTAAACAGGCTCTAATTTTACTTATGTGATTCAATATAAAGCAAGAAGCTCCATTACTTATGTTTATGTCATTCCTTGGAGAAATGACCTTAATTTATTGTAATTTCCAGTTGAAAGATTACCAAATTGGTTCTGAACTTAAGTAGCCCTGTGGGTGCACAGTCATTTGCTACCAGATTACATGAAGTACACCTCTCACTTCCAATTATAAAAAAACCCGTTATTTTACTTAATATATAAGTTTACCTTTATTACTAAAAATATATTACAATTTAACTTTCCTGTTCGGATAATCTTCCACCAAATAGTCAAAGTTTCTTTATAAACAAAAATTCAAGTTACGTAGCACATATATAAAAGTATAATTTTGTGTATCACATGAACTTAGGGAAAGAAAAAGAGGTTTATGTGACTGAGCTGAATTCTACACAGGATAACCAGGTTAATGCAACTAATCTTAAGACAAAATTTGCAAAGTCTTTAATGACAGTATGTTAAAAAAAAATAGGTCTTATAACACGTTACCATAATAAACATGGTCCAGCTCCCACTCCAAACCATCTGACACTGTTTCACAGTTCAAATTGTCATTAAAATTTTCCAGCTTCAGTAGAACCTCCTGATTACAGCCAGCTATTGTATAGGAACAAGCTATTATACACAAGGGAAAAGCCAAACAGTGTTTAAAATTACAGTGAACAAGAAACAGTGGATCAAAATAAGAGCTCTATTTCAGACTCAAGCCAGTGAATAGTTTCACAAAATACAAAAGTGTAAAAACCAAAATTACAAATAGAAAATCTCAGCAAGGTAGGCACACATATTGAAAATACAAATGTGCTCAGATCAAGGACATTTTAAGGCCACAATCACTAATCATAACTCTTAGCAGTGCCTTATGATGCCAAATGTGGAACTTTAACAAGTCATTTAATGTCATATGTAATGCCTTACAAATAAACTTAATCAAAGTTCAAAATATATTTCTATTCTCTTTATGTTACCTTCTCTCCTCATTTATCTGAAAAACTTTATGGATGATCACCTTTCTTAAGCTGGAAGAATACTGGGCTACATACATTTGAGACCTGATGGAAAACTGAATTTTTCACCTTCATTTCCTGTGAAACAGTTTTTGCTGTCTGAAAATATCTTCACATTTGACTTTGTTATGCTGAACTCCATGTTTTTGGACTAAATCTGCTTGATCCTACAGAAATGGTACAGGAAACACTTTTATGAGCACCTGAGAAAACACAGTATTGGTCAGGTCCCCATGAAGATTTTTTACTGGAGAAAGCCCCAAAACAATTAAACATTTTGTAATGGAAAAATGGTGTGTGTGGATGCATATGTACATGTCTCTGTGTATTTATAGTGAAAAAGCCTTTCTCCCAGAGAATTTTAATTGGATGTTTTTCCTGTTCTTTATTAAAAGATGGACTTGCTGATGTCTCATATATTTTTCATAATGAACATGGTTAGCAAATTAGAAATTCAGAGGCAATGCCTGGAAGGGGATCATTAACATTCAGACAGGATTCCTGCTTAAATTGAAGCATTTGTCATGCTTATTGTGGTGATATCATAATCTGTGCACAAAATAACTAAATCTCATTCAGGGATGAGTGCAGTACACTCCTACAGAACTAAATGTGGTTCAAAGCTAGATTAAACTTCCACCATGGTCCAAATACCTGTTAGGTTTCTTGTCATTTCTCTGTGTTTTTATATAAAATACCTACAAGAAATTCATATTTGTCACAAATAATTGCATCCTTATCCATCACTGGAGCAAACTGAAACAAATACAACCCCAGATTAACGCAGTATGGCTTCTTTCCTTGTGTACACAAAAAGAAAGATTAAGTGTTCCTTTAGGATCGTTGTCTTCCTCCACTGATAATGTGATTTATTTATTTTTTGCTATGTTATCAGAAGTGTCTGCACAGAAAGTTATTTTCCTTTCTCAAAAAAATCTAATGTCTGAATAAAATTCTTTACTTGTTTAGTATTTATAAATATTGCACTATTTAAAAAATATAACTAAAACTGAATACAGTCAAATAACTTGATTATCAGCTATTAATTCATTAATAATAAAATATGTTGAGTACTTACATGAAAACTCTAGGATTTCCAGTGCCCCCTCTCTATCTGTAAACTTTATCCTTCTTCCTCTGTACTGAAACTGTGACTTTTTTCACCATTTTCAGAATACCGAACATATATGAAGCAGTACCAATAATGGGGCTCCAACTAAAATTTGGAGTGAGGTAGAGTTGTGACTGCCTAGGTGCCATCAATCTGGGTGCCTTAAAACACTCTGAAAAGATATGCAACAGTGAAGTCTGCAACAAAACCAGACACAGGTTAAGAAGAAAGAAGCTTAAGGTCTGTATTACTCATTATGCATTCACCGATCACAAAGCCAGGTCTTCTAGGACTAAAGGCCTACATAAAGCACTGAAAACATCTTTCATGTCCCTAGGCAGACACTGAACTGGTCAAGCTCTGGAGTTCCTTTTTGTCAGGAGCTGCATGACCTTGAATTCTACTGCAGGTGCTTCTATGAGACCGCACATGTCACTCACTGGATTTCTGGAGAAAATGGTTGTCTGACCAGCAGAAGCATTTTCTGAGACTTTTTGTTATAGCCACTGCTTTCCTGATTCAAAGTAATGGAAGAAAAGCAGAGGGTCCAGTTTATCCAAACTGACGACTCTGACTTCCCGTAGATGAATACATGTCGCTCTGACCTCTGGCAGCTGATCACCAAGCATTGCTTGGTTTGGAAGTAATGCTACGTAATTGCTAGTCTGAGTGTCCACATGCCAAATAGCATCCTCTAAGAAAGAAAAATGACTAATAACTACTTAAACTTTATGGAACATACTGCCATTTACAAAACCAGGTGTTTATCAGAAAGCATTTTTAGGTGTACCCATCTGCCAAAATCAACCTCCCCGAGAAAGGTAGTATGAGATAACTATCTGTGGCTGTGTGCTGCTTACCGCTGCTGATATTTTAAGTGAGAGTTTATGTACACAGCAGTCAGCATGGAAGTGTTGATGCGAAATTGATAGCATACCCTTTTCAGTAAAACCACAGACATAAGAGTGAACCATTTGTATGTCAGTAGCTGGCAGTTCAAATGTTCTCTCTTCATTTTACAGTCTAAAACACCTGGTATAATGCTTTTCTATGTAATTTCTGAATTCAAATCAGCAACTAAAAGATCACTTTTACTAATACAGGACTCACAGCCTAAACACAGTGCTGTGGCATTGCCAACGTTCATACTATATGTAGTTTTTTTAGGATGCTGTCTGAAATGGGGACAGAAGGAGGTATGAGATATATACAAGAGATCTCATAAGGGTTTGCACATCAGGCATATCAAATACTCAGGTATCTATCTTAGCACAGTGCTCAGTGTGTAGGCTGATCATCCTTTATTGTTCAAAATTTAATGCAAGACATCATGACATAATCCAGTCTTACTTGAAACAAAATGAAAAAAAAAAAAAAAAAAGGAATTTCACTCAGCTCTACCTGAATGTTTCAAATAAAAGAGTGTTTAAGACAACTAGATGGCAAGCAAAAAGAAATCCAGTGTTTCTGTAGGCTTTATTTCCACAGAGGGGGGAAAAAGAAAAAAAGGTGGAGAGAGAAACTTTTGTATGTGTTGTGTACAGAGTTGAAAAGAAAGAGTAAGAAGCCTGAAGCTGTTTTTAAGGCTTTTCTCAGACACTGGGGAAAAATTTAAAAAAAAAAATCATGCAGAAATGAAAGACTTACATTTTTACTGAAAAAAAATAAAAATAAAAGCTATTCAAAAAAATAAAGGCCAACCTCCCCAGCACCTGTAACAGGACTGTAGAAACACTGTAGGACTCCTGAAATATTGAAGAAAGTTTTTCCTTAGAGGACAAGTGAAGTAGGAGGCTTACTGAAAGCCTGAGAGGAAGAGGACATGACTGGACTCGGGCAGGAATAAAATTCTCCAGAAGAAATGAACCCAGGGAAGGACGCACAAGAATGCAGATCTGAGCTGTGGTATATCCACAAGAAATTTTTTTCAGCTAAACTTTTAAATTTAACCATTGCCACAAGAAATATCACACCTAGCAGCAGCCTGTGACCTCTTCATGATCTGTGTTCTTTTTAAGCCAGCAGTGGATGCAATGGCATCTTCTACCCTGTTAGCCAACTAGGTAGAGGCTATTTGTATTCATAACTTGAATTCTGCCAGAAAGGATAGTGACAATCTAGCCTAAAATATTCCTTGCCCATACTGAAGGAACTTGATGAATGTTTGCAAATGCTTCAAGCACTGTTTTATTGTAAGATTAAATGCCTTTTATTTGGATGCTTACTCTTTTTGAGAGTCATATCTGCTCACACTTAACAAAATTATTCCTGTCAAGTCCAAGAGTTCCATTTGCTGTTGGAATTCTTTGATCTCATCAGCACGTCCTAAGCAAGCTACATTTCTTTGTGTTTTCATGCACTCCAAAAACTCATTTTCAAAATTACTTCCTTATACATAACTATTCATTAGGATTTCTGAATCACTTACAGTAATCGACATTTTAGGAATAAAAGTATTTGTCTATTAGAGAGGCATTTATTAGCACCCTATGAAGTAGTAAATTATGAAATTCACCATCATGTAACATCAAAAAGGATCCAGAACACTCTCTGTAAGTGGTGCTGTCTCAGGGATTTTAAAAAAATGGTTTCTCTGAAACCCACAAATACACTTCTTCTAATCAGTGGGTCTTGGCTTTAGACTGAAGTTAAATGCAAATGGAAATGCCCTTTAATAAGAAAGAAAAGCACAACAAGAAAGAAAGAAAAAAGCTCTCATGGATAAAGCACAACAAGGAAGAAAAAAATAACAATCATCTCATTTCACAGGGTTCTCATCTATTCCTGAAATACATATGTATGTAAAGTACACAGGTGGGTTAAAAAGATAAGATACATCAATCCTTCCTTGAAACAAAGGAGCTCAGGGACAACTGTTTATGTGCTTAGAGACTACTTCTCATTTCTCATCTCTCTTTACACAGACAACTGGCTCCATGTACTATTGGAATAGCCTTTACCTCCCTCCTCCTGAAACAAGACATCAAAGGTAAAGTCATGGCCTTTGGACTCTCGCCTATGCCCTGTTTAATGCTTTGATATCTCTTAAAGATCCAGCTTAGAGCAGTGTATACCTGCCCCAAACTACTCTGCCCTTTTTCTGACTGTTGGGCTGGAGTTAGATCAGTGCTTTGGAAACTGTGTCAAGAAGTGTCTGGAGTGGAAATTCTGACTAACTGAGAACTGGTTTTGTTCTTGAACTGCTATTTTCATCAATATTCATTTCATTAAGACAACACATATTGACTTTTGAGGAGACTTCAGGATTGAATTGTACTCAGGAGTTTGGGATTGCATTGGTGAATGCTTTGCATACAGTCTTGAAGTGATAAGCATATTTGAATTGTGGCAAATTGCAATAATTTGCTAAAGCAAACCCTGATCTAACAAGAAAGTCTACAGCTACATGCCTTTTGAAAACTTTGAAACATTTTGTTGGCCTTACTGTATTTTCCCCATTAGCCTGGCAACGAGCTGTCATATTTGACACACAACCTTTGGTGTAACTCTACAATTCTTCTAAATTTAAAGTCAGATTTCCCATAAATTAAACATCAAGGGTCTCCAAGGATGAATACTTAGAGTAGAACAGGTGAATATTTCTTATAGTAATTTGCTGTCCTGCTGACATTTGATCACGTAAAAAGTTAAATTTCATTTGGTGCAAGAGGCAGAAACGCTCCAAAATAACCTGCAAGGGTTTCAGTACCAAATCCAATCTGTTACAGGAGAGCTAGCATAGAGTAGAAATATTGTGAGGCCAGTGCCATCCAGAAGATATAGCTTTATATACCTTTTATATTTAAAAACTGCTGAAACACATGGTACTAAAGTGTATGAAAAACATGTGCAGCTTCCTGTATCTTGAATACTATCATCTGATGAAATATTTTGTAGGAACATTTAATGTCCTTTAGTACTATTAACAGGATCTTGTAATTATCAGTAGATCTTAAATCTGTCTCTGGACAGGGTAAACATTCTTTTTTTCAATGAACAAGTTCACATCTAATTAGTTTATTGCATGTGTTCACATTATTTTTATCTATAATTAATCCTGTACTTAATTTTTTTCATATCAGCACATCAGTGTTAAGCTGCTATCTATAATGAGTCTGAATTTAGTTCCTTCCATTTGTATGTACACTTCATAAGAAAAATAATATGACGGTAATTTCAATTTTTGTTCTGATTTCTGGTATAAGTCCAAAATAACAATTTATAAAACACTAAATGAATTACACATTTTGAACTTAGGTAAATGAGACTAAGAGAAAACACTTATATATGCTAAGTGTCCGTTTGCTCACATTAAAAATCCATTACATCATTTTTCACTATCGGAAATGCCTCTTCCAAAGGAAAATTCTGGCCTTACTTGAAGCCAGTTGGAGATTTCAGTGTGTGCAGAGCTAGCAATTTCTGACAGGCAGTTCTTTGCCTCCTACACAAAAGTGATGCTGAAGGTCATGTTTGAAATTTCTTAGCACAGTTGTGTATGCATTTGGATACAGTAGGTAAATCTGCTACAAAGCTAATAGAACAAGACTTGGCATTTTGAATTGACAAATTCTGTGTGAGCTAAATATTTTGAAAAATACTTCCACAATGATTCAGAATTTGGTCTGATAGTATGTTACCAAAAATTTTGTATATTGGCTTCTTTTTTTTCTTTTCTTTTTTTTTTTTTTTCCTTCTCTTAAGAAAATATGGCAAGCATTATATGAACAGGATGAGCCAGAATTCTGTGGAATGCTCAGGTAGAGAAGAAAGACAAGAAGCTCAAATATACTGAACCAGGTCTCAGAACAAGTAATACATGTGTTTTGTGCTATATTTGTAACAACATTCAAAAACATTTGCTGAGTGGTTTCCTGGCTCAACTGAAGTCATTGAAAGTTTTATCCTCAAATATGCCAGAATCAGAATTCTCATCCTTTGTATTATTCTTCCAGATCTTACACTCAGTGCAAATCAGGAATAGCATCACCAAACTTCATGCCAGCATCCAGTGACTTCATGAACTCTAGACAATTGCTATCCATCTTTCTCCTCTGGCTTCTGCAGCTTCAGTTTCAACCACACTGACTTGCAGTGTGTGGAGATCCTTAAAGATGCCTTTGTTTTCTCTGCATGTGACAAACCCCAGGGTTCTTAAAGCTTCAGCTAAATTATGAAATAAGTAGTCTTTACAGTTCCTTCATTTTCTCAGAAGTATAATTATTAATATTGGACATGAATGTAATGGGACTTGTCATCTAAGAACTATCATTTACATTCACTTGAATTTGTTTTCTTGCTCACATCAAATACAAGACAACCACCAGTTATTCTTAATGCCACATTTACAAAACTTCTCCTGCACACTTCCAGTGAAGCCTGTGGTTAAGCCAGGCTGTTGTACACCAGTGATCAGTTCCTTTTGTCATTATGAAGGATTATTTAAATGCAGAAAGCAGATAATTTGAATTTAAAAAAAGTAAAATCTCTGAGGTTTGAACAGGCTTAGATCTGCTCTTCCCAGATGTCTTCTTTACTGGCTTAAAAAGTGAGTTCTTATGGTTCTGAATCATAAATCACAGTCTTGTTTAAAGCAGACCTATTATTTTGGGGGAGTGCAATAGCACTCTGACTGACATGCTAATATATGGTTTTACACGTTGGCTCCATTGCCCACTATTTAAGATAAGGCAATTCACACTGAGGGTTTTTTTTCTGTTCCTCAGCAGATCGTAAATAAACTCAGAATGAATATGGATACTAAAAGGAAAGTGCTTGTACCATTTAGATTTGAAATGCGGGAGCAAATACATGAAATTTACATTTTAGTAAACTTCCACTAGAATCCTTTTTATCAGCATTGAAGGTATTCTGAAAGGCAAGAAATCTGATAGTGAATGCCTGAAATTAATATAACTAAACCTTATGTAAGTAATTTCATAATGCATTAAATAACCCTGAAATTCATAAACCAAATAATAATAAAATAAAAATGCACACCCTCCACAAAAATGCATGCTTACTCTTATTATAATTTAGTTCATGAATTCCTGTCCTTGGACAGAGACGTGGATAGATACATTCGAAATCAAAAGCAAAAGGGAATTTCTTTGCCTTGCCTGAGTAATCCATGATGACTGATAAAATCCATTGGACAGCCAATTATCCAATTCTTGTCATGAACAGAGAGGAAGACCTTTGAAGTCTATTAAGATGGTCCATTCCTCAACCTGCTGATGCACCAAGAAAACAACACGTTAGGTTGCAAACTTACAATGGAAGATGAAGGCAAAGAAGCAGCCTCCTGATGAGCTCTGCCTAGTATGGAGCATTCCTCCCCTTGTGTGGTGTGATTTCAATGCCTCAGCTCTCCCACTCCTGCCTCCCTCCACTCCCAGTTTTCACCTTTCATACTTGGTACATAACCTTTGAAAATTTCTACTCTACTTTTCCTTGACCAGGATTTTCCCTGCTGCAACAAAGACAACCAGTATTTTTCTACACTTAGACCAAACTGTACTTTGATTTCTAAAGAAAATAACAATACATAATCTTTAACAAACATGGAAGAAATGTGCCTTTGTATTTCACAGCTTTCAAGCCACTCACACACAATAGAAAAAATATGCTGGTAGAAGTTTATCTGAAAATGGTAACTCTGGCCAGCTTGCTACCAGGTATTTAGATGAGATGTCAATACTTCTGTAACTGATTAATTATTAAAATTTATTTTAGATTAGATGGGATCTTTATTCTTACCTCATATGAGAGTTCTCAGGTTTATATATTACAGGATCAAGGTGGGTGAGACACATGTATTATTTCTTTATTAGTTTTTTAATTCTCTGCTAGATTTGTCAAATGGTTTCACTGTCACTAACACTGACACTAATTTCACTAAATATTCTTCCAGTACAAAGTTACATGGTAAGCAACTTATTTGTAATAACTCACTGAAGCTGCCAGGTGCCACTGAAATTATAGCAACACCAAAGACATTTCAGAAGTATCTGAATCTGATATTTTAACTCCAATAAATAAAATGTATCTCCAACACTTTGAGCCTACCAGGATATAAGGTTTTGATCACTTAAAAAGAATTTTAACTATTAGTCTCATTACACTAAAAATGATGGAGTGAGCAATTTAAATTTTCGGCTGAATTTACCCAAGTTGCTTGGCCTACAGCCAAAAATAACAGTAACCTTTTGATTTCCCATCTCTTTACCTGTCTGCCATAAAACACATAGTTTTAGAAGCCTTCAAAGTCTATTTTTTTCTGAACATTCAAGTAGCCATAACACGATACAGGATAATATCACCACAGTAGTGAGCAGCTGAAGCTACTACTGTTGAAATACAGCATAGTTCATTGACATAACTTTTTGTAATACAGCAGTGTTATATCGTAGTTTGAGCTTGAATCAGATGAGCAAGGTGGAAAATGAGTACCTTGGGGCTCAGATTTAGGGACAACAAATTTCATCACCGTGTCTGATAGGCACCCTAGAAGAGTAAGGTGTTTTAATAAACAAATTAGGCACTTTGATGGAATATCACATAATTCAAGACATGAGCATTTATTATTCTAACTGATTCCCATTCTATTCTGGACCCTTAAAAAATTCCAACCAACCAACTATCCAAAATAACTCCTAAAAGAAATGAAACAAAACAAAACACAAACCCCACCCCAACCCTAAACCTCAGAAATGCAGAAACTTAACAAAGAAGCGACAGGAATTATTTGGCTGGATAAGATCAAACTTAAATGTCTCTGAGATTGCCTGTTGCAGGTACACCTGCTAGACAATTCCCTTCATTAGAAATCATGACAGATGGTAAGGATTAACTGGATCAGCTATAAGCAAGAAAGGGCAAAATATCAAATAGTTACAGAAATATTTTAAGGACTTAAAGAGCACAGCTGCATGTCTTAAACACTGTCAAGGTCACAGAAGGAACTTGCCATGAGATAAGCTACTAGAGCAGGAACTTGAGATAAGAACAAAAGGGAGGAATTTGTGACTGGAAGGTGCTGATTCCAGGTGTGGCAGGTGTGAGATCTGGTTAGCACATTCTGGTTAATGCATCTGGATAATGTATCTAGATAAAAATTACCACTGTGACAAACTGTGAAAGGGAGCAACAGCTATACACATATCACCAACCAAACAAAGATCACTCCAAGTTGTGGGAATACACCTATGTGGATACCTGGAACTTAGACTGTATAGATATTCTTTCCCCAGAACATCTCCAGGACTCCCACCACCAAGAAGTCCAGGCTAAAGAAGGACCAACAGGATGTTGTTTGATCCATGGGTGGTGAGTATCTCTCTCTCTCTTTTCTCTTCTACTTCTTTCCATCTCTCTACCTCACATTTATTGTTAAATAAAATCTGTATTATTGACTTTGGCATATAGTCTTGTTTGCACCTTAATTCGGGCAGAGGCATATCTCAATAGATCATAACTGGTGGCTGAGAACTGAATGTTTATATATTGCAACACTTGTCAATCAGCAATCACACTGAATAAAAGTGCAACATGGGTCTAATTTATTCACTGTTTGAGCTCCAACTGATTTGTGTATTGCATAAAATTAATCTTTAGGTCCAAATTTCATCACAGTGAGCTATTGCAACAGTTACTGAAATGCTCCCAAAATAGAACTTTTCTACAATTCGAATGTTTACTATATGTTCTTAGAATTTGTATCACAATTATGAAGGTTGAGACTTGCTCATATACATTGTTGCAAGTATAACCTTTGACAAAGTGATTGGTGTAGAAACACTTGCAAAGTACCAGTATGATTGCTGATACAGACAAACACATTGTTCCTGGGTTTTTCTCTGCTATGCTGAACTTCAGTGTTTGACATTACTAAATGACATCAATTTTTTTGAATATGAATGAATCATCTGTAACTGAATTGTTGGTATTTCTCTTAGGTTACATAACAAAATTAGATGTAGTTTTGGTTGACAGACTGTTAAAGAACATGATAATGTCAAAAAAACCCAATTGAATATGGAAAGTACTTTCTGTGCTCCATACTGGCCATACACAGCTACTGTAGTTGCAAACTTGCTAAAAGTGATATGTTGTTTCTGGGAAACACTGCAGTGACCAAACATGTTATGTGCTGTTCTGTAAACATACTACTAAACCATAGGCCATATATTAATATGCAAAGACTGTTACGCTGAAGGTTATTTTCTGCCTATAGCATTGTATTTATGTACTGCTAAAGAATAATTAAAAAAACTCCCTGTAAGTGTTCCATTCCTACTTTAGTCATGTCTCAAAGGGTAAAGGAAAATGTATTTTTTACTTCTAGTTTGGATATTTTATTACATTTGTTAAATCAAATCACAATTTTTTTATCGAAAATAACCATTTCTAATTAAGCTTTGAAAGTGGTTTCTGCCCAAGATAAATTTATCTGATGTAATGTTATGGATATTTATTTTATAATTCTTGGGTTCTTCTGAGCTGTCAATTTAAATAAATGAGTCATAATTTTTTCTAAGAGATCATTGCTAACTGTTGTTCCTGCATGACATAATGTTTCTGCAACAATAGAATTTCAAACTTTAATGCATTTTTTTAAGTTATATAGATGAATGCAGAAAAAATGAGAACAGTAAAACATAGCCTATTTTCTCATCTTGTTGTTTTTTTTTTTTTTTTTAAAATACCCACAAAATAAAGTAACCATAAAAAAATCTGGAACAATATATTTTTCTTTACATGCGGAGGTTTCTGCTTCCAAGAGTAAGTTCATTCCAAGTGTTTACTAGAACACCATGGCTGAAATTGTCTGTACCATTTTTTTCTCTATGTCATGCTCCAGATGAGCTAATGCTACAATTGCCTTTAGAGATCTTACCCATTTGCTGTTGAGTTTTCCCTGTTGAACACTAAGAAAGATGGTCATTTCTATCACTCCAAGAAAAATCAAACTGAGGTGATGGTTAAGACTTTAAAATAAATATGACAAGTATACATATACAGTGATGACTGCCTTCCTGGAATAAGCCTATATTTTTTAGAAATATGAGAAACTAAAATTCTATTTGACATATGTGATAATAACATAAGATATAAAGACAACTTATCTTTCCTGCAGCATACAATATATATCAAATATATATATCATATATATTTCAGTAAGTTGCAACATAACTGCACACATTCATTTTTTCCAGCATATGATGATATGTCAATTTTTTTTCAACTTGGTTCAATATTCTTTAGGTTGCTACCAATAAATTTATTAAATAAACATATAAGCTACAAATAAAATAGTGCTACTATATTCACTGTTGTTTTGTGATTGAAAACAATTTGTTTTACTTCCATTTCCCCACTCCCAGACCAGTATGCAATACAATATTAGGGGTGTCAGTATAAAATCACTGAAGCACATTTTAGACAGTTTTCAGTGTAATCTCGTATCTAAGATATAGTTTTTGTTAGTCCTTATGCAGGTTTTAGATTACTGAGTTAAATGTATTAGTTAAATATATGAACAACATTATTTAAGCATAACCTCTCTTCCTGAAACTGTAAACAAAGCTCAGCTTGTTTCAACATTAAATTAAACAATAACAGCATGTTGTATTTATCATGTAAGGCCATCTTTAATGCTTATACAGCATCTATTATAATGAGACTCTAATCCTGACTGGAACCTCTGACTGCTACTTAATAGAAAGAAAAAAAAAAAAAAAGAAAAGCAGTAATGAGTATATTAATTTTCTTTTTAGTAATCTGTGGACCCAGTAACTCAGCCAGAACAGCTGGCATTCTTACTTCACATATCAGCAAGAACTGAATAAGTAGACTGTTATAACGAGATCTCATGATATTAAAACATCATTTAAGTTATGGCAGTTACTGTTATGGGTATGCTGTAGAATAAAACATTTCAAAAACAAGTTATGAACTAAACAATGTGGTGTAAGATTACAGAGTAAAGAACTTTATGTGATACATTGATCAAGTAATAGTTATTTTACTCTGAGGCTAGGAATCATTCTGCCATAAAAAAGGCACCTTAGGCAACTTTAAAGACTCCACAGCTTTTGTCATCCTTTTTCCCTTTTCTACACACTAAGGTAGACAACTTGCCTCCAGAAGACCAGGGCAAGTTTTCCTTGCTTTTACTACTGCGATATGAACAGCCAATATGCCTTTACCACACTGCTGCAGTAACCAGGGGACATTTTGGCCTCAGAATATCATCATACAGTCTTTAGCATGACTGAAAGGCCTCTCCAGTTGTTTGCTATTTCAACCTCGAATACAAACCTTAAGTTGTGCACTACAGTAAAAGCTATTCTTTTCCCCCTGAAATTTCTGTATTTTATACTCCTATAGCTCCTTCTCTTCTATAATAAAGGAAATATAAGTGCTATTTTCCTGCATTGCTAAACATACTGATCAAATCACGGGGAATTTTAATATCAAATATACTTCTCTCTATGTTTTTATCTGATTTCTCATTGAGCTTTTTTCAGAAACACCTCTGTAGGCCTGCTCCTCACATTTTCAGTTGGGGAATTTTTGTATCCACAATTCCTTTTTCTCTGTGATTAAAGGCCTGAAAAGTAACTGACTTTAGACAGCAAACAGATGGTTTCATGTCAGCCTTCAATTTTTTTCTCCTCTTCCTAACTGATCATCAAAGACTAAGTAATGCCCAAATGGAGCATTATTGTTAATATAACTTAAATATTTCAAGTGGAGCAAACAAGATAGCATTGGGTACTACATCAATACTATATTCCCCATAGGCAATCTTCTCCCCTCTTCTCCAAAGGAACCGTATGACTCACATGACTGCCTTTTCAGTTTTGACTGGAAATACTTGCAAGGTGCAAAAGTTTTCCATTTACATATAAACACAGAGAAACTTAAAATTAAAGGTACTGTAAGGTCAAAAAGAAGTCTTTTAATGAGAAATATGTTCTTTCAGTGACCCCAGCAACATTTAACAGATTAGTGCCCTCAGCAGCTACAATAAAACATCCTCATCCTTGGTGTAATCATGAGTTCCACTGAAGACCTTGAGTTAACTCTATGTCAGGGTAACTGGGAGTCAGTTTGGTTGTGGGCTGGGAAGAACAAATAGGCAGGCTGCTATTTTCTAGAATTGTCATGATACAATTTACAGAAATCTCAAGCACAGAGAAAAATGTTTAGACTAAATTCAAGACTTCAGTGATATGGCAAAAGAGCTGTAACAAATATTAGATTATTTTCTGTCTTTCTCTGCTCTTCCTTCAGGTTAATCCTGCATTTTAGTAGGTTGCTGGATACACCAACTACTTCCTAAGGACAGAAGAATGATGATTTGGTACATAAAAAGAATGAAGGCTAAGTCGGTAAGATTAAAGATCCAACTACCAGATAAGAAAATTAGTATATTACTAGCTCTTATACAGAATAAACTACGAACATTTTTTCCCCTCTTTCTTAAGAACCCCAAATTCTCCTCCCTATTAGTTTGTTGGGTTTTTTTTCTGAAATGATGGAAATATTTTGTGTTTCTATAACACAAAATGTCCTCTATGAATAAAAGATTTCAGAGCACATGTCTATCACATAATTCTTCCTGAATCATGACTATAGGGAATGAAATAGGGGTTTTCTTTGCCTTAAACCATAAAACCTCTGTAGTAACAGCTAAGCACCAACTTTCTCAAAAAAACCTTGGATCTACAGAAACAACGAAAACTCCAGATTACCTGATGTGTCTTTTTAAGCTTCTGCATGTAGTCCTGGGTTTTACTTTTTGTTCCCATGCAGCAGCAGATGTGGATATCAGGTCTGAGTAGAAGTCCTGCAGCACATATCCTGTGATGCAGCATTACACCAAAGAAAGTATAGAACAGTATTTATTTTCACTAGACACATCTAATCTTTTGTCAACTAGAAAGGATTCTGGTAGTTCTGACTGTACCTGCTTTTCAGGTAGGAAAGAAT
>JAWWEW010000131.1:35749623-35783610 GCA_035583185.1 Anabacerthia variegaticeps | reverse complement strand
AGACACATCTAATCTTTTGTCAACTAGAAAGGATTCTGGTAGTTCTGACTGTACCTGCTTTTCAGGTAGGAAAGAATGCTGGCAAATACAGCAATTCTGCAATTTTGGGTTCATTAAGTAAGAGCATGTAAATAGCTTTGCCATCCAGAGATGGTCAAGATATTCAAGTCTTACTTTATTATTTTGTCAAAAATTAATATTGTACAACTTCTTGTTGGAAACACTGGGAGAAACAGAGTTGTAAGAAAAAAACTATTTTCTCCTTCAACTTGACTGGAAGCTTTGCCTGTATAAAAAGAGGGAACTCTCCCTCTTTTCCATTAATATTTTAAGTATGTCTCAAAATATCTTTTGGTTCTTTAGTACCACATTTCCTGTAAAACTTCAGAAGATTTAGGCATATACGCAAACCCCACTGGTTATTATACTTACACGTCTGTGCATATGCCTTTGCCTCGCCTGTCCTGTGGAGCATGCTTCTGTTCTTCAACCCACCATGACCCAGAACAAATAAATAGCAGTATGGAAACTATGATGGAGCCCACTACCTTCTCACAAGCACTGGAAATTAAGACCTGGAGGAGCTAGTATTATTAAAGCATTTTTCACATGTTGGTGTCAGAATAGAACCTAATTACTTTGTTATCTCAACACCAGATGATGTATACTAAACTAAATTCTCCTTAACTGTGCATCTAGAGACCAGATTTATATCTCACTGATTAGTGGGCTGAATCAACCATTTTGTCTCTGTGACTCTGTGTGTGTGGGAAGGGCTGGGCTGGCCCTACAGGCACACGGTGGGACCTGCCCAGAGCACAGGGGCTGCAGCCACATGGCCATGGAAGCTGTGGCTGGTCTGGTCCATAAGGAAGGGCTGCCTGGTAACCCACCCACACCACATCCCTGGAGCCTTAAGTAGCTGTGACACCCCTTACTTTGGCTAAGGGGACAGCGAATGGTCAGTGAACCAAAGGTATGGCCTACAGGGAATGGCCACAGTGACCAGAGCAGAGGAGGAGGTACACACAAGGTGTCCATTGTGGGCCCTGGCCTGTTCTCTTTGAAGCCATCAACATGAGACCTTCTGAGGGGTAACTGTGTTCTTTTTCTTTCTTTACTCTTTCTTCTCAAACTCTCTTCCTTTATTCTTTTCTTCCTCTTGTGAGTAACTTAAACCCTTATTTTCTGTAAATTATGGTTGTCTAACTTAAGTTGTGTGGAAGTTTGTGTTTGCTGGGTGTAAAAAAAGTTCCTTACTAAAGCAATGCTTGATAATCCTGGTAATTTGTTGGAAGGCTTTTGTAAAGTTGCATGATGTCTTTGTAAAATCCTTTTTGCCAAAATGCCTATTTTCTCACCAAATTAAAAGAAATCTCTTAGAGAAAAATGTGTAGTTATTCTCCAGACCTTAATTCAGGGTACCAAAGAACCAATGACTTTACAAGGCTTTGTGTAGGCAAAATCTCTTGAAGTGTGGAATTAAGATGTACACCTGGTAAAGTTGGACCAGGGTGTAATGTAGGCTCACTTTAAGAAGCTTCAGATTATATATAAAGAAAAAGAAAGATAATACATATAAGCAAAGTTTTTCAGAATTTAATCTGCATCAGCAACACCTTAATAATGATTCTTTTTCGATGGCATCTCTGGCTGGTATCTGAAATCCAATATGTATTTTTCGTGGCCAGAATGGAATCATCCAATGGAGAAGTCACAGGAAAGTCCCATAAGGTTCTCCTGGTTTTTGAAGGACAGATTTTAGCATAGAAATTCTGTTCAGATAGCTGAATGGCATCTATTCCCTAGTCTCACCCAAGGCAAAAGCTGACTACTAATGCTCTGTGAGCCTTGCTTCATGATCATTAATTTGACACAGCACTCCTCTGAGTTCTATTCCAATTCAAAACTTTTACTAAGGAAGTTTGTGCTCAGTGAAGTGAGGATCATAGTTAACTTTAGATTATTTATATCGTATCCAGTGAGAAACATAAATAGCATTAGTTTGGTTCAGTCATGATTTTTCTTCTTCTTCAGAAGTAGATGCTGTTTCATTTAATAAAAATTAGACTGACACATTTATACAAGCAGCACTGAATGTCACGGCATCCCTGATTAAACATTTATGGTGGCATGTCAAATTCTTGGCAAAGTCCAGAATCACTCCAATTTTCCAGAAGGGATTGGCATATATGTAACATCACCATTTATCACAAGTCTGCTGAGCTGCATTTTTAATGGAAAAGAAACTTCTACCCTGGTTATTCTATTCTGTGTATATTTACATAGCATTTTAATGAAGACTAAAGTTTAAGATGAACTATGTATTGACAAAAGTGTAAGTCCTAGAGTCCTACTTAGCATTAAATTTAATGTGCTAATCCTATAAAATCAAGAACTCAAAAGACAGCTTACCATTTAGAGATCCAAGAACTAAGAATCCAAAGACCTTTCATATATTTTTCTTTATGACTGTATCAGGCAAAGTAGTGACAGCCAGAGTAGAGGTAGTATAATTTCTTCCATTCAACCCTTGATGTCACCAATAACATCACAAATTTTTTCTCACATGGATTCATATTTTTATATGAAAAAGAAAAATTGGAAGCTGCCTTTGAAAAAGTAGACAGCAAAAGTAAAAACATTAATGATATTTTAAAGGAAATTCAAATATTCAGGCAAGTAAGGTGTAACTTTTTCACTCTTGCCATTATTTACTATCTTTAGCAACAGAAGTAAGTCTTTTTAAATAGCCCAAAGATTTGGTAAAATTTTTGTTCTTACCCATGTGGATACATGGCCAAACAACAAACATCTCCCTTTAAGGCAGAGAAAATAATATCTACAGACACCGAGAGCTATAAAAAAAAAAGTATGCTTGAAGAGACATTGGACAGTGAAACAATTTATACTAGCAACTTTCAATAACATATGGCCAATCTTTCTCAGCAATGGCATGAATTCCTAATTACCCCTTCTCTGGATAATCTTTAAATGTCAATATGGTACATGAAAAATTGTAGCAACATAGTCTTTCAACAACATTAAAATGCTTGGGTTTCTTACTCGGACCTGTAAGTGGTATTTCATATGGGTTGTACTTTGGCTTCCAAACACAGTGACTGCTTTAGTCAAGGTTACTCCACCAATTACTGAAATTTTTTAGCTTATGGAGTTTATAAATACAGTGCTTTAGAAGGCATTAACAGAGTATATAGGCATGTGCTCCTGCAAGCATCTCAGTGTTTCTGGTGCACTTTTGTCTTCAAAATTGTGAATCTTCCAACTATGTGTTCACCATTCAACTGCATATAAATATAAGGGGGATAAAAGGAACAACATAATTCATTTATCATTACACTTAATGAAACATCGCTTCGAAAGGCACTTCGGGTTATCACAAATTCAAGGAAGCTATCTAGATAGCAGAGTGCATCCATTGCACAGACTAGCTGATTTGTAGGAGAAAAGGCTACTTTTAGAATCAAGGTTTAAGTTTCCAGATTATTCTTTGCAAGTCCTAGAAAAGATATCTCCTTTCTATCCATTACCCTTGCTCATCTTCTGCAATAGTCCATGTTGTTTGTATTAATGGTAAATGCATAGAGCCAGTAAAATGCATTGTCCCTCTGCTATCTCAAGAAAGGACTTTTGACTATCAGAAAAAATTGAAAATAAAAATAATAGTTAAAATATCACAGTTTTTGCAAATGGCATGTTCTGCTTCAAATACTTTGGAGGCTATGGGAATGTCTGTAGACACTTTGGACACAGCTTAGAAATGGAGACTCAGTGAGAGAAAAAAATTCATTCTATGGAAGTTTCTAGTGTTTGCTGAAGCAAGTTTTTAATGGAGATTGAAATCTGACTATTTTTTGGAACACTGACAAGTCTGGTGCAAGCAGAATTTGTCCTATGCAAAAGAGACAAAGTCAAATTTTCTTCCACCTACAGTCATATTGATGCTGGTTTTCAGATGACTTACTGGTCCTTGTGGCTGATATTTCTGTATCTGAAAAGCTGTAGGTTTTGAGTTTTAGGACAGGACTCAGGTAGAGCCTGTCGAGTGTTTAGAGCTGGCTATTGAAGAGGAAAAGGGAAATAAGGGCGAACAACAGTGAAAAGAACACACAAGCTTATTAGTAGATTAAGTGGTGAAACAAATGTAGTGGTGATATTGATCATCCATACAGCTGACAGTTCAATCTTCACTCACATATCATAATCTATTTAAAATAGATCAGTCCTTTTCAAGATACTGTTACTGCAGTGTATTTTCCCCGACTGATACATTCTCTGTTGTGTATTGCCACAGTGTCTCCAAGTTTGATCTGCAGCACACCAAAGCAGCAATAACTCCAGTAGCCATATACTGCAGTAATACCTGATAACTCTGCCTGTGCAAAGCTAACAGTGCGTCCTCCTCTTTATTTGTTGTCCAGAAATATTTCTTACGGAAAGTAAACAGGATAGCCTTACTGGCTTTGTTTCTCTCACAAGAACAATTTCCAAGGGGGAAAAAGGCTGTAAATAAGAAAATAGAAAACCACCCCAGTGTAAATCCATCATAGGCTGGGGATCTGCACTGCATACACCAGCCACTGGATATTAATTTGGTCATTCCTTTGAACTCTTGGGGTGTCTCTTAGACAAGGTATCTCAGGTGTTTCATGTTCCCTCTTCGTCTCTAAAGTTTTAGTTCATAAGATATCTGATCTGGTCACAGAGGCTCCCCATTACTAGACTGTTGCTATGCTTTCTAAAACACAGGTCTTTGTGGAGCATGAAGAAAATAGTAATTTGCTGAGAATGAGTGACCCCATTGAAGGCAGTGGAATAAAGCACATAAAGAATACAGATTGCATATGAAGCAAGCCCACACAAATGTTTCAAATGGAAATTTTGGTGCTTGTTCAACAATTGACTTATATAACTGAATTTTCAAGGTTAAAACTAACCACAATATTTAGAATTCTCCAAAAAAGAAAAATCTCAGATTCGACACTAAAATCACATTTGCAATTTGATGTTGAATAGATTAGCTTCTTTTAAAGCAAACTGAAAACAGAACTTTTACTTCCTAAACAGTATTTTACCACCATTCCCCAAGAAATCTCCTTTGTCAAAACTAAAAAGACTCCTATCAGTTGTTTCATTCTGATTGCAATTTCCGTCCCCACAATTTTATGTTATAGTATGTACAAAGACATAAGACTCTCTAGTGCAATATACCAGAAAGGGAAATGATGGGTAATGTGGTTGATCTACTATATAAATGTTTCCAGTAATTTATCCATCACAAGTAGGAAAAGTTTAATTATAATGTTGTACAGCTGCTGCAGGAATATTTTATCCATTAGAAATGACATGCACAATGATGGCCCAGTGAAGTTAAATAGTATAAAAAAAGAAAATAATTCATAGCAGAACATTCATGCATTTTCATTTTCTCTTTTAAAAAGACTGCAGGAGAAAAAAACCAAAATCTCTGCTATGAAATAATTCACTTTTCAGTTCTATTAATTCAGTCTACTCTGGCATGAATACTGATGCTTTGCAGAGCACACCATATCTAAGACCAGCCATTTCAAGGATGAATATGGGAGGGATTTAATTTATTAGATTTCTCCTCTTTCCTTTAATTTATCTTTTGGTACGAAGGATCATTTGAGCTTTGTTTCAAGATCAGGGCTTTTTATTCTTAGTCTTCATTAGTGATGAAAATCTAGAGACCTACAACATATTCATTTAATATAGAATAGATTAATTCATGCCTAAAAGAGTAAAGTGGAAGGAAAAAAAAGAAAAAGCAAACCTCCCTACTAAAAAGTGACATTAGTAATTTCTCTCTGTCATTTCTTTGACAGCTGATGTTCTAAGTTTTGTAAACCATTATAGCTAAAATAACTGAAGCTGTAAAACTAATTTAGCAGGTCAGGGAAAACAACTAAATCCAGGTCAGAGAATCTGAACCCATGGTACCAGTTCGGTCAGTTTTGTGTCACATCACTTACTATTCATTTTAGCATGCTAACATCAATATCACTGCTTATTAGAAGTACTATCTACACACTTTCAGAGGCCTTTGCTGCAGATATATAAGAACTGGAAGTTTTGGACACAAAAGGAGTAAGACATTTTCTCAAATGAAGTATTTTTAGAAAGACTTTGTAATAAGAGGATATAATAGAATTACTATTCATGTCACAGGAAGCAAGAAGAATAGCAATGAAAAGCAAACCAGTAACTGAAGCAAGGGAGGTAAGAGGCAGTTATTAGTTTAAACATGTGAGGTGACCCAATTATTAAAACATGGCAGAGGACTCGAATTTGATTTTGAAAGAGATGAAGGCAAAAACCCCAGAGATGAACAGAAAGAGATAAGCGTGGAAGAAGATGACATATCAAATATTCAAATTTGAGATTCAAAGGAAGAAGGAAAACATTGTCCACAAGGATGGAAAGGAAGAAATGAGTGGATGATAAAATGGTAAGAAGGCTTACTGAGCTGAAAAAAAAAAAAATAAAAAAAAATAGTGAGGATCCAAGAATAGCTGAGTGGATTAGACAGAGCAAAGAAAACAATGAAGCTCGTGAATAAAAAATACTGGTCATTGATCTAGTTCTACTGTACACCTTTTGTCATCTTTCAGCCACAACATCAGAACTACAACTGTGCTACTTTCAAATGCAAAAATGTTACAACTGATTTCTTGAATTTGCACTGGCATGTATTGAAAAAGGTGCTGCTCACACTGTCTTTAAAACACTTTAGAACAGAAACTTAACATTTTCTATAATAGCAACTAAGACCTGATGTATGCAATAAGGAATTTTTATGGAATGACCCCCATCTCACTAGCACAAAAATAGTACTTAGCAAAGATCTATTCGTTTCTCCAAACTTACAGAATATTTATCTGCAAACCTCGGAACCAAATACAAATATTTCTTGAGCAGTCTTTTCACGTAACTCTTTCTGTGATTCATTGATTTTGTTTGGAATGCATTGCCTGGTCTTAAATTTAATACAGAGTGAAAGGAAAATGCCATCCTAAAGGTCAAATATCTAAACTAAAAAGAAGATTTTTAGAGATAAGAATTAAAACCAAACATATTTAAACCCCCTCCTAAAGTAGTTGTTTTTACCTGACAACTACAAACAGCAAAGAAAAGTTGGTCAAATTTAGAGTGAGCTTCCACAGATATTAAAGAAGAGTTGATTAAAATGGCTAGGAAAAAAATACAATCTTTTGTAAGTGCAACTGTAAACCCATTTACTTATAAAACCAGTACACATTTGGGAGTGTTTCTGACCAATTGACTATTTTTTCTGGGTACTTTACATTGTAGGTTTTTCCAATTTTTTTTTTACATATAGAATTCAAGTACTCCTTTTGTTGCTAACCACAAAGATATTAAAATAGAGAGCTCCTAATTGTCAGCTAGTGCCATTCAATTGAATCAATATGTCAGAAAAATGCCTTTCCTTTAAACAAGCTTAAATTCCATTTTCCAAACAGCTTCTCTTTATATTTCCATTGAAGCATCCAGTTCTCTCAGAGGTGCATGAGTACTCATGGTGACATTAAGTTCAGTACTAACTTCAGCAGAAAGCTGTTCCTGAACCTGAACTTTCAAATAAGACCAAAGTGGTAATACATACATCTACACAGTAGTAGTGTAACCTACACAGTAATTTACTTCAACACAAGTTTCCCTTTTTGAAGTAACATGTTGAGACTAATTCTTCATGAGATTTCTGAAATAAGATACTCTTGTTAACAGATGTGGAATTTGAACCCCTGGAAAATGCAGTCTATATACAGCAAGGAGTTGGAAATGACCAAAGCCCAGCTGGACTAATTTACTTTCTTTACGATTTCCTCACATTCTGTCAGATGTTCAAACCTGTGAACTAAAAATGGGAATGAGTATTCTTGGTCAATAGTTCAGAAACTCCTGTGCATCAGTGTAATACAGAGCATTTACAGTTTCACCAGTTCTAAAAGATGAGAAAATAATTGTTTCTCATTTTAAATGCACATAAAGGAAAAGTGAAGCCCTACAGATGTTAATTTTTTTTTCTGTATCCATAATTCGGTTCTTTGAAGTTCAAAATAATTTCATATTTTCTAGGTTTTGGTTGTCCAGGGAAAATCCTGAGGACTCTTAACTGTGCTTTATAGCTTTACTTTAAATAAATATAGCAAGGCACTTCTAGAAAGGTGCCATTTTCTGACTTTTCCAAAAGTCTGTTCTCCAACACAGAAAAGGACATATATTTTAAATTCCTACCATTAAATTTTAGGTAAGTAAGAAAGGATGCCTTTGGGTTTAGGGAAATATCTTGACATTTTCCTACAAATATTAGAAGAAGACAATATTGACTGCAATGCAGAATTCAGGAATCTCACTAGTCTCTATGGACATCTACTGTGCAAAAGAGAAACAGTCTCAGGTAGATAATAATACATGGTAGAAATTAATAATTAATACTACACTTCTCTTGGAATTTTTTGACCATTTAATAAAATTATACAAATCCTTGTGAAATTTTAAAGGATAATGAAAAAGAAAAAAGGAAACTTTGCACTTCTTTGAAAAGTTTTAAGGGATTTACTTATCAAGATACAAAACTATAATAATAAATTAGCAAAGAGTCTTCCAAAAGCATAACAGCATTAGAATACAATTTCTTAAAAGCTGGACTAATATAATCATCAAAGTACTGCTTTCCTGGCTGCACCTTTTCCCTGGAAACTAAATGTGTAAACGTACCTGATAGAAATTTCCTTAATGTGTCCTATCAGTCTGTCATATAATTGGCTTGCTGGCCTTTAAATTAAACCAGATTTATTTGGCTCTCACCTTTCTGTCATATATCTCTGCACAAAAGAATAGTGAAGTTAAGAGTTTCCAATCTTTCAGCTATGAGTATATACTACATGGTGACAACTCTTTTCTTGAACACAAAAACCAAGACCAAAATTATTTGGTTTCACTTCAGTGTGTATTTATATATGTGTGTGTGTGTGCCTTATACAGGGGGGGTGTGTATACACCAAAACAAGTATATATGCATATATCAATGTTGTCACTCAAAGGAACAGTGGAGAACTTAATTGGTCAAAAGTATCATATAAATGGATACAAGAGATTAGCATTTGTGAGATGGGGCCTCCAACAAGCCATCTGCTGAGGCAGGTGTAAAGAAACTTGACTGGCCAATTACCTTAATAATATTATAAAAATTACATAAAAACCTTGATGGACAGGGTGCTTTCAAATAAAAAGAAACAGTTACTAAGGTAATTTCAGCCAAGCTCTTTCTAATTGTATCATATAGAGATTGAAAAATGTTTGTTCTGATGAGAAATTTTGTGAAATTTTACCTTCAATATGAGCTTAGTGTAAAGCCCTTTTAATGCCAGTGACAGGTAATCAGCTTGCTTTGGAGTTTCAGAAAACAGTGTATTTTGCTCAAAGAGGAGACATAGAAAAAATCTCCTCTTTTAGCTTCTGTCATTAAAAATTACAACTGTGGAACTGTTACATCTTTCATGTTTTCTAGTTGATATTTTTTTTAAGGTAATGGTTTTAATTATCTATAATTTTGACAAAACAGAATCATTAAGTTTGAGATTTTTCAAGTAAGGTTGCTTTAATTTGTTGTGTCGTTTTTAGCAAAAGCAATTTTGAGAAAATTTGTTGTTCACTAATATGAAAAGAAATTCTCCAATGCTTAGTTGGAAAGCTGTAGAAATTCTGTGCTTTCCAAGCATGCAGCTAAAATATGGCTTTCTTATAGAAAGCATGAGCTAGCCGTGCCTGTGGAAGTTTGCCCCCATCACCTGCTTTAAAAAATACAATCATGTGTTTAGAAAAGACAGCTTTACTGTAAGTAATAAATTACATTTGTACTAAGAATGCTTCAGAGTAAGATCACAAGATATTTTCCTAGCAGCATCTGCAGACCATATATGATTGAAGTCTGCTTATTAACGTTGATAACAGGAGCCCATCACAGTCTCCGTTCTTCCTTCTTTCTTCCTTTTCCAACCTCAACTTCCCTAGAATGAACCTGGTGTTATACAACAACAAAAAACCACACAATTAAAGCAGCTGAGGGAAAACCTGTAGAACAAAATAATATTCTTTCCTTAGCTACTGAATTTCTATGTGCTAATGAGCAAGTAATTTAAAATAGACTTCTCACGGATGGTCATTAATAAGGTCACATAATTAGTGGTCACCTGATTCCTGACCTGTCATCCTGATATGCAGACATACTGAAGAGTAAAACCTGCAACAGAAAGTCAGCAGGAGCTTTGCTTTAAGCTACTGTACCATTGGGCTATTTTTAATGCTAAGTAGTCTGGAAAGCAGGTCATGGGTAGCTCAGTTTGTCAACCAAACTGAGTGGCATTTTGACCTTAATCTCCATATATGACAATGTGTGACAGTATGTCACCTTCTCATCTTGAAAGGTGATCTAAAAATAAATATTTTAAAAACAAATAAAGCATGAATGTTTGTAATAGAAAAGCAACAAAAGACTGTTGGAAATTCTGGAATTGAAGTAGATTGATACATTGCAAATGAAAGTACAGAAATGCAAAAACGAAATTTATGACTTCTGTTGAATCCAATCCCATTTTAATTCTTTGAATCTCTTCAGGTAAAGCAAATAAAAAAATGCCAGGGAATTTGTATAATTTGAAGGTGAGTTGAATAACTAACAATCTAGAACTTATTTCCTTCTTGAAGTTCACAACTAATGTATGACACACCAATGAACAAACAAAAAGACAGAAACAAATATCCCAATCCAATTCTCTCTCTTCTAGAATGTGATTTTCTAGTATATAGAAAGAAAAGTGGCTTTTCTTATTCTACCTGTTCTCCAGAACATAATATCTGGAAGACATTTGATTTTTTTACTCAAATGCTGCCCACTCACTCATATTTTAACATAGTATAAACTTCTGATGCAAATATGGAATTTTTGTCAACTTTATTACTTTGTTAACTGATATTACTTATAGTTGTGGTTGTAGATTAAATTTGCATCAGATTCAATATGTTACTTAAAATAACATTTTCACTGCTGCAGTTATGAGAGTGAATTAAATATATTTCCCTCCTATAATAATCATGTTTATCTTTTAAATCAGACACAGAGAAAATTTTGTACATATCCACCACTATAGACAATTTTCCTTCTCCTCAAAAGAAAGACTCTAAATTTTCTGTCTCCTCTTGCTTTTACCTTCTCTTCCTGCTATACTCAAAACTTGCCATCATGATACCCAAGATTCTTTTCTGAAGGAAGCTGAGAAATAAGACTGCCATTAAATGTTATTATTCCATGACTCAGCTTGCTGAGTTAACTGTAAAGTTACCTGCTACTCTTCATCTAGCAGGTTTTGAAACTGAAGAATCTGAGCATTTTTTCAGTGCTTTGAGCTTCAAATGCTTCCAAAATCTACAGTCTCAACAAGGAGTTTGGTTAAAATCAACAACTGTTGCTTATTCTTGTCAACAAACCTCGGCTATTAATTATTTTCAAAGGCTTTTGACAAAGGAGATTAATTTAAACTTAAATCTGCAAGGAAATCTCAGATTACTGGAAGTAGATACAGTATTACCTTTCACAAGAGTGATTAAGAAGCACTCCAGTTGAGGCAGACAATGGCATTTCTGTGATCTGTGCTCATACTTTGAATTTGCTTCAAAAAAAAGAATGTATATAAGGAAAATACGTAATTGGCAAAGCTGCAAGTCAAATTTAATCAGGTCAGTAGTTCAGAAACCCAATGGAGATCTTAATTAGATATGAATTATCTAATAATTGTGAGTATCTCTGATGTACATTTGTTTGGACATCTATTACTAAGGGTCCCTAACACTGTTCTAACATTACAGCTAACGGAACAACCCCTTTGAGTCCCATATTGGACTCCAGCTATCTATATATTGTATCAGGTTCTTAATGTGAATGTCACCAGACATGAGTTACTTGAGCTCCTCGTAAAAAATTTCTAGCAAATGTTTAGGGATTGTATTTCTTCTTTCAAAGTATGGTTGGTTTGACCAAGTTTGATCCTATATCTTTGGCTGCCTTGCAATCTCAGGTACTCACTTGTGTCCCTGATTATTTTCACTAGTTTGACTCCAGACAAAAAGCTTGACTTTATGTCTATGCTAAATATTCCCAGACATCACAAAGTTTCACATTCCTTTCAGGTTTAAACCACCGGTTTTCTGTCTGACATAAAATATAACTTCAAACCTAGAATACTCAAATTCCAACTGAGTAAATATGAATATAAAATTATAAATATGCATTATAGCTTTTGTATTGTAAGCTAATACATTTCTGCATCTTAGGCTCTCAATTTACCTTATCCAGCATCCAAATCTGTCAGCAGAAAGACGAACGCAGAGTTATCCTCCTAGGAAGAGCAAACAATACAAGCGCACTATGAATGCAGATACAAAAATTACTTGAGAAGTAAAAGTAGAAATCTATCCCTGTATTTATGGTAGATATCTAAATAAATGCCTGATATTCAGCACTCAAAATTGCTGTCAGGAAAATACGCTTGTGCTTCTTACTGTCAAATACAGGCTTGTGAACTAAAGTGAATGTTTGTAAACATCAAATGCAGTACTCTTTTTCCTACATGTACGAAGAAATACAGTTCAATTTTTCTCAAAAGACATATTTATGAGTAGACTACACAAGCACTTGTCATTATAGCAAGTAGGTGTGAGAGACCCTTCAGGGTCTTCAACAACAATCAGTTACTCTATTTCTGATTTTACATACATCTGAGTTAGAAATTTTAGCTTCTTTTTCATCTTCAAGACAGTTATTGTATTTTATTGAAGTAATCACCCCAAAAAAGGTGCTTGAACAGAAAGCTTCTCATGGTACATGTAGCACTGTGGACAGGTATATCGAAGGCCTGTGTTAGACCAGAGACTTTTATTCTACTGCACTGGAAAATTAAAAGAAAATGAGGCTGAAAAGAAAAAAACAGGAGGATATTTTCCCTTAAACTCAGATGAGATGTTATGAAGAAATAATAAAACTGAAACTTATTTGAACTTCTCTGTCTAAATCAATACAGGAGCAGTCTGTCTTTGCAGTGATAAGATGGGAAGATTCAGCCTTTATGTTGGGCTCAAGGCAAAAGTCATAGGCTGAAGTATAATCAAAAATTATCTCCTTGCTCTTTCTAGCCATTTCTTTTCTTTTTTTTTTTTTTTCTTATTGCCCTCATTCCTAGAGATGAAGCTTCAATTGATGATCTCAGAGCTTCAGATTATCTGTCAGACAGAGAAAAGCTGTCTCAAGCTGCCAGGACCTCTAATCAGATATTGACAGATAAGATGTTCTGGGTGATAAAAATAGATTTAAAATCCAAAGTGACATTTTTTTACTAGAGTGATAGCCTAACTGTTAAAGTAATGATGTAAGAGAAATTATACAATCTAAGTCTTTCAAGCAATTTGTTAGCTTTCCTACATATAATGAACATGAGTTTCCTACTTAAACCAAGGTCAAACCCTCACAAATAAACATAAATAGCTTCATATTTTCCTCTAGATTGCTAAAAAAAACATTTCTTCATAATATAAACAACTTCTACCTGATTTGAAAACCTTACAAGTTTCAAAGGTATATAGAAGAATATGAAATATTGACAGAAATGGTCATACTCGACACCTAACTAGTATATCATTCTAACTGAGCCCATGGTAACAGCGTAGTATTTAGCAGCTCACTTAAAGACATTCCTGTAACTAGAAAACATCAATCAGCTTCAAAAACTCAGTTAAGGCTTACCTTAATGCAGTAAGCTACACATTCCATAGGAGTACATTAGGTAGCAGAGAAGAAACCACAAGTAAACCAGAAAAAAACTGCCACAAACTAACAATCAAAAATTAATACAAAGGAAAACAGTTCCAGCCACCGAGAATTAGATACTTTTAATATAAATCCAGCTTGAACTCAAGGGCAGACAATTCATGAGTCATTGAACAAGCCTACTAACAAATGCTATTGGCCAAGGAAACAAAGATAAGCAAGTCTTCGAACAGACCCCCTCTATATCTTCAGTATTGAATCAGAGCAATTTAAATTGATATAAAAATAGTACCCTTATGGTGATGATGACCTTGATTCTGCTTTATTAGAGCATTTAAGCCTGTGCATTAATTATTTTCCTGAAAGCACAGGACACTTTAGGAGGAGGATAAAAAAAAGACAAATAACAAAAAAAATTATATGTATAATTTTTCCCATATTTGGCTTTGGGTTCCAGAGGACAACAGTCACTATCAAAGGGGAGTTCATAAAATCTGCTGCAATCTGAGAATCAAGGAGAGATGGAAAAGGAAGGCTATAATTTTTGTACAGCTGCATCACGTATCTGCATATAGGGTTTCAGGCCAGGAAACATCCTTCCCAGCAGGATGACAAGCAGTCATTGTCTGAATGATGCAGCTTCAGCCAAGGTTAACATAAAGTGTCATATCAGAAAAAGAGTGAGTGCTGAAGGAGGGAGATAGCTTATGCCAGGAATGGAGACATGGTCAGCTATGTGGTGCAGAGAGCCCAAACATTGACTAAGTGGGGTGTTTATGATAGACATGCAGAGAGAAGAGCAGACAATTAAGAGGTATAAGACAGAACATATATCCCACAATGTCATGGGTGCTGTTTGATATATATCTCAAATACCAGTATACAGGAGAACTCAAAAATGAATAGGCTTTTGTGACTGAGTGTCAGATACCAGATCAGTTATTATTGGGCCAGAACCACCTTGTGGAGATGCATGTGTGTGTGTGGAGGAGGAAGGGATGGGTCAAACCTCACAGAGGTGGGGTGGCATCGTATCCCCTGTGGCAGCCCCTGGAGCCCATATGGGGAAGCCTCGGAGCAGCTGTCAGTCACAAACACCACACCTTCTGGAGCCCCTGACCCAGACTCAGATTGTCAAGGACAGTAAGAACACTGCCCTTCACCCTAGCCTGGGACTCCAGAGTTGCCAGAGGCCCTGCCTGGAGGGTTTGGCTATAGAGACTAGACAGACAAAACCAAAAGGATGTGTTTGGCTTGTGTTGCTACCCTTCCATCTGGCTATGTGAGAGCTGGTCTTTCACAAAGCCTCAGTGGTATCTGTATGATCTGTCTCTCCCTCTTTTTCCTTCTCTTTTCTTGCTCCCTCTGTTCTTTGCTCCTTTCTTGATGCTTTGGCTGGCTTGGAGCTGGAGGCATTAGATTTTGACTAAAGTATTCTGGATTGATTGGATTTTGACTTAAGTTTTGTGGATTAATAAGTGCTGGATTAATATTGTGGTGGAACATTTTGTCTAGCTTGTGTAGTCCTCTTTT
Source organism: Anabacerthia variegaticeps (assembly GCA_035583185.1). Classification (NCBI taxonomy): domain Eukaryota; kingdom Metazoa; phylum Chordata; class Aves; order Passeriformes; family Furnariidae; genus Anabacerthia; species Anabacerthia variegaticeps. The sequence continues at coordinate 35,768,195 of JAWWEW010000131.1, read as the reverse complement.
TGAACCTTTGCAAAATTCCCTTATTTTTTCCCCTAAATTAATAAAGAAAACCCTTGGGAGCAAGTCCGTGGCTTATTCTCTTGACACTATCTCGAGGTACTAAAGAACCCTAGATGTATGTATATTAAAGTAAAACTTCAGGCTGAGCCTTAAGCCCATAGCTCCCAGGGCTGGAGTGTTAAACTGAGTTCATAAATATTGCCAGAAGAGAGGAGAGTACAAAATAAGACAAATGAATGAGGAGTCATGGCACAAAAGTCACTGTAGATCAGTATCTTAGAGTCATCTGACCAATATTAAGACTGAAATACAACTATGTTTCAGTATTATAAAACATTTTGGGTTTATAGGCTAAATGTATTTCAGAACACACGGAAACATAAAGTAGAAGTTTATTTCTGATCAAAGTAGTGTTTCCAGACTGCTGTGGTCATGTGATCTAACTCACTTGAGAAAATTCAATTGTAGATTAACTTTCTTAAAAACTGCTAAAATTATATGCAAAATAGACATCTACATTTTCAAGCAATGATGTGCTCACTCAGATTCAGTGCCTGGTAATGTAGAACATGATAGAATAAACTTGACCTTTTCAATTTTATGAAAAAAAAATAAACCGTTATGGTGTAAACATTGTGTAAGCAATCAACAAATTTAATGCTCTGAGCATCATGGTAGTTTAAATCCAATGTATATACCCAATTGCATGTGTATAGAAATTGAGGTCACAGCTATGAAGGTAAAAATTCAAATGAAATATGCTTTCATTTATTAAAATACAATCAAAACAGTATAGTGAAAATCATCAGAGCTAAACTAATAATAACAATAGCAATAATAATAATAACAACAATAGCAATCCTATTATGAGACAGCTAGGCTGTACCACTAGTTAACGATCCTCAGGAGAAATATATTCTCTTTTCAAGCCTCCTTGCAACATTAAAATAAAACCTTATCAAGACAGAGAAAGCTTTCCAACACAAGCACAGAAGACAATTCCCTATATTTTCACTACATTCCTCAAGAAGATTTCTTTTCAAATGATCAAAATAATTCTGGCAAGGCATGACTTGTAATTTACTGCATACCCATAATTTAACTAAGCATTTAACTAAGCCTGTGCCTTCTCTCTGGTAATACAAAGATTTTATCAGCTTTGACTGTTTATAGGCTTTGTTGATAGAAGAATCTCATGCTCTTTACAAGCAAAAAATATGAATTAATTAAGTCTCACAGCATCCATTTTAAGCAGAAAAATGACATCCACTTTTCAGATAGGGAATTTCATGAGTTCATGGAACTCAAATCAAGGTCATACGTAAGTCAACTGTAGTACTGCCACTGAATTCAAGATTTATCCAAAACTACAGTAAAGTTCACGTTCAATGTGTAGGAAACTAATTTTAATTCATTCTCCTGATTCACAGAACTGGGCACTAACCTCTAGCTACAATGTTTTTGAACTAACAGTGGCTTAGTATTTTTTTCTTCCTTGGATTGTTGGTTACCAACACTGTTCACTTTGAGAAAAAAACCAGTGACTATAAAGGAATTAAGAGAAAAAATTAGTAACACAGAGGTTAAACTAAACTGATTCTCAACAGAGCAATTCCACAGTGTGGTTGCTCTGACAACTGCATCCATTGCAGAGAAATTTATTTCACTACATTTCATCTGCACCATATCCAGTCTTATTCTGTGATTTTTCCACAGTGTAAACTAGTTTAGATTAAGAGCAAGTGAGGTAGAAATCTTTCACTTGGATGACTTTTTTTAATCCAGGGTTCAAAGGACTAGTGCTACACCTACCAATGTTTTAGACATTTTTGAGCACATATAGATTACATATTTTCTAGGTATTTTTCATCCATTGAAGAAACATATTAATTTTCACACTTCTCTTATATATGCATTACATCAAGGGGTGTGCAAAGGTATTTCAGCAAATCTTTCCTCTGTTCTTTTACTAGCTAGTCTACAGCCAAAAAATGAAAGTCAAGTATGAAGTATGATTGTTGGGGATTTTTTTAATGATACTTAAAACATGCACTTGCTTTTATCCTGCATGAACATTGAGATAAACACACAATGAACATTTGCTTTCTAATTTAGGTATTCTTATAAAGACTCTTATTAAGCATCCATAGGTTATCTCCTCCACAATAATTCTTCTGGAAATTTAGCACCATGGAAGTGATGTGAATAATTTCCCTGTTCTTTAAAGTTTGCTTTCTTTTTCATACCAATTATCCCCAAGCATTTGGTTAATCGGTACATACCTGTTCTGGCTCTCTCTTCAGAGCAATGAACTGTCAAATAAACTGCATAATTGCCACTTCCTGATCCCAGTGCACTTACACTATAGTTCCAATTTTGATAGCTTTCCTTTAGCATGTTACATTTATAGTCCAAGATAGAGCACTCATAAAAAGATATATAAGCAGGAATGTTCTTTCTCCTCACCTGAAAGCATATACACCTTTTCAGGTACATTCAAATTCCAAAAGCATTTGTATCATTGATTTAATTCATTCAATGGTTTTGATATTTTACTGAAATTTTGTTTTTATTAAGAGATAATAGAAATACATTTTCCAGAATTGTCTTGTATTTCTTCCCAAGCCATATATGTACCTATTTAATTGACAGGTTGCATTTACTAAGGCTTGTATCTTCAGATAAGCACCAACAATGGGAATTCCTCTCACGTGTAGAAATTGTCTGTACACTGAACAAAACTCATGAACAGATTTTTATGTATGGAAAGTTTTGTAAGGTTTTAAGATATAGGCATGATCTGGAATGCTTTTTAGTAATAATCCCATATGGGCAGGTTTATTTAGTTCCAAAACAACACTGTGTTCTCTGTCTCCCAGCCTCGTTTTATTAGTGGGCCATGCACACCAGTAATCTCCCCTTTTTATTACGTTCACTTCCACAATATGCTTTGACTTCTACCTACACACTGCATACAGGTGATTGACAGCTAAGTTTGGCACCCATCTTAACACTTATTGACATTTTCTGAACCTCCACTGGTGGGTTTCATCTAGACACTTGCTTCTGTTCTCATTTAAATAGGTGAGCCTATTAAACCTAGCTCCTTTGTGTAGACGGTGAGATAGAGGTGAATCACAACTCAAGTAGAGTGCTTCTTTAATTGTGCAGGAAAACATGCTACTGAACACCAATATCAATTTGAAACCCACATGCAAACCCTAGCGAAAATTTTCTCACTGCAACTAAAAGAACTGGAATGGGTTTAACTTAGATATTGACAGACAGCAGAGGGGACCAAAGTAAACAAACAGAAGTAGATTTTTAGCTTTCTTTTAAAAACAAAATAAACAAAACAAGCTTTTCAGACTTTTACATCTTCCAATCAAAAAAATTATTATGACATTACTTAAATTGACATACATAAATAGTGCAAAATATTGTAAGAACATTTATTTAACTAAAAATGAGGTTTATTTTATACAGCAGACTTTAACTCAGCTCAAATGAATCCAAACTAATTAGAATTGGTGTATTTCCTACTATTATATAAGGCTCTGGATTCCTCTGAAAAGTTTCTTGCTTATGATCTGTGAGTATAGGGTATTACCTGCTATAGCTGTTGGCCACATTGTTTCAAGAAATTTTAAGCAGAGCACTCCATTTACCACTACAAAATAGTCTATTAAGGAGAAAAAAAGTGGTGTTATATGACCATACCTTTCAAGAAGTTTGGAGATATTTACTTATTCTTCTTGGATAACACAAATACTTGTGATATTTTTAGTTTCAGTTTAGTAATTTCTGCTACACAGTGCTACTTTTTGTCTCACCTTCAAGAAGAACTCATTTGCAGGCAGCAAAAACCATGTGACAGAGGCATGATTTAAACTTTCTCAGGTTAATACAGCTTTTCAGTTAATTCTTCTTTGTGTAAGCAAAGCTATACAATGGTATTATTCTTCTATGAGGAACTGAACTTCGTCTTCTTTAAACTAGCAACCAATTTTTTTCTTTTTTCTTTTTCTTTTGTTTTAAAGAATAATGTAAAGTTGACAAAAGTCAGAAGCAAGCTCAACAAAGAGAATAAAAAAATGAAGTGTTCCCACAGTTTTTTAATATTTGGAAGTGTCATTCTCACAAATGCAGCATGTGCCACAACACCAGGGTACCAGAGCTCCGATTGGCTTACAATGATTTATTATAAGCAATAATTTTGTATGCTGGCAGTTGCTGGAGCAAGGCTGTGCTTGAGGCCTATGCATATACATATTGGAATTAATGAAGCAGCAGCTTATGCTGTTGCAAACAGCTGGGGGTGCTTAACTTGTTTTTCTCTACAGAATTTTTGGATTTCATTTGTTTCTGGCAGTTATGGAAAGCAATAAAAGGGAGAATGGTGAACAAAGAGAACTAGAACTATGCAAAACCTGCAAAATCTTGACCTAGGTCAACAAAATATGCTCCTCTGACAGTACAGATAAATTTATTGTTATACTTTACATTGTTTTATCAGTTCTGCTTTCCCCCAAATCCTGTATTTGATGTCAGTAAGGTTAAAGATAACTACAAATATCTCTGCAAAATACACCAGGCAGCATGATACCAACCTTCAACCTCTTGCTGATCAAGTCTGCCTCAAAACCAGAAGGAAAATAAAAATGGGCTTTTAGATGGGACAGCATTTTCCCAATATGTTCCTATTGTTTCTACACCTGTGATGTTATTGTGTCCAGGGCTCTTAAAAAACTTGGCACTGCACTATGTTTTGAGGTTATGACACCTCTGGTTTGCACCTTGTCTGGAATTGCTTTCCTTCTGAAACCACAGTTATACATAAATTGTACTCACAACAGCAATTTATATATGATGGTTACTGTGCACAGCTCTACAGATCCAACACATTCTTAGGACAACTGATATGTTCTCACTTTTAATGTTTTTAGCAAAATAGAATAAAAGAAGAAATAATGGGGTAATAAGTGTAAAACAGTGCACCCGAGAATGCATTTTAATAGCACTACATCCAATTGCTTCAGAATATGCAAACAGTCCTGAGCTGCTGCTGGGGAGCACTTGTTAGGATCAGAAAGAGGGAGGCAAAGATGGGTGCTTCAGCAGCTGAAAAGAGGTTGAAGGGCAGCTGCAGAAACTGGAACATATGTGATGCTTCACGCAGAGACTGTGGGTTGTGCAGCTGCTTAATTCTCTATGGAACATTCCTTTTCTCATGAATATTCCTTTATTCACTGCATCTCCTCCAAAGGAGTTGGCAGTGCCACATTACAGGATCCTGTCTAGTACTCTTCAGAGTCTAACTTGCTATTGCTTTTGAAGTCAGCTAGAGCTCTGAAATGACTGCTTATGGCTGGGGCATGTTTTGATTGCTCTCCTGTCTTCCTTAGGCTATTGAAATGAAGGCAGCAGCTGCATTTTGCCATTCACAGTCATTTATGCCTAAAGGCTCATGTTTCCTGTCAAAAGCTGGAAACAGTGATTGTATATGATTTTTGTTCTTTAGTTTAATCGTACATCACCGATATGTTTTCATAGCATTTTCCATCTAGTAATGACTTTATTGATCCATTCTTCAGTCTTTCATCTTTTCATGCATCTAAGCATATTGTAACAAACTTCCACTGATCATTTTGTACTTTAAATTGCACATAAGTATATATTATAGAACTATTCAATAATCACTCAGTATCAACAGGCTTACTATACAAGGGCACAAGACAGCCAGACATCTTTAACTGTCACTGTAAATAATCACAGTTAAAAAGGAACAGAACAAGGTTGTTGCCATCTGCTTGGTCTGTTTCCCATTGCAATTCAAAAAGAAAAAAAATAAATTTAAAAAAGAAAAAAAAGGAAAAAGCAAGCAAGAAAGGAAAAGGAACCTATACCCACAATAGCAAACAATTTAAAAACATCTTTTATTTTTTCTTAATAAATATATTAAATCATGTGCAGTGATTTTAGCATTTATTTTCTGAAGACATATTTTCCAAAATAAAGAACTTTATGTTCTTACATTCTAGACATCCTCATCATATGAACTGTAATATCTAAAAATACTTACTTTACTCTGATATACTGTCCTTTTTTTTTCTCTCATGGTTTTCCAAAGAATCAAATATATTCGTGTTGAAATTAAATTTTCTTCTACTGCATCCATGCTTTCAGTTTCTATCACATTCTACTGCTACGCAGCCCACAGTGCTGGATTTCTAATATTGCTAATATCACTTCCATAGCAACACACTAAGATATCATAAACTTGGCATTACAGCTTTATTCCTAGATTAGGTCTAAGGAGGAGCTGATTTCAAAAGGCAGCTCTTATTAAAGCATACACATACATAATAATCAAAAGTAATTGCCAGTGGAATACAAATAATGGCCTTCAGAGTCCTGTAAATCAGTTTCACAAAAAAGTTGTCCCTTTTTAAACCTGACCAAGAACAAAGAACTTGTTTTGTTAGTGATGTCTCAAATATATTTCCCCAGCCATCCTTAAAAGAAAGCACCATATAATCACAGGGATTCAATTGCTAAAAAGATAATATTGTTTATGTTTTTCACATGTTGGATTAAGTACATTGCACAGTGGATACAGCACAGTGTAAAATGAGGTCTTTATAGTTGCAAATACTAAGAATGCACAAATGAATGCACAGAATGAATAAATGAATGAGAAGCAATTCAAATGCTGCCAAAATAATTTTATCAATAAATCTTTTTACTTTTAAGTACAAAATGTAATATGTTAAGTAGAACGTATATCATTTGGTCAACATTCTGGCATATGTTATGATATATAATGACTAAGGACAAATGGGCTCTACTTGTAACTTCCTGGCTGGAGTCCTACGTAAAATTGTAAAAGGAGGATAATGCAAAAAACCATATACAAGTTGTACTGCCACATGCCTTGCAAATGGGTGAATATGTCAGAAATAAATGATGTTATTTTAGGAGTAAATGAATCTACGTACACATTACTTTATACACATTTCATTAACAACAATCATGATCACAGAGGAAAATACTTCTCCCTTGGTCTCAACACAGGTTTTCTTTGGGTTTCATCAGGAAAACAGAACATCCAGATCTCTTGATTATGAAGTAGCATGGGAAAAAGAAAAATCCATTTGTCTGTTTCTAAGGCATTCAAGAAGGTTAGTCTTACCTAGATAATAGCTCTAGATAATAGGGAAGGCTCTTCAAGGGTGAATTCAAAGTTGTTTGGTCTTTTGGTTTTGGTTGGTTTTTTGGTTGGTTTTTTTTGTTTGTTTGTTTGTTTTTTTTAAAAAAAAAAAGAAAAAAGAAAAAAAGTCAAACAGTAAAAAGAATGAGCAGCTTTCAGCAGAGAATACACCTCAGGATCTGTACTAGTACATGCTTTGTTTAATATATTCACAGCTTGTCTGAGAAGGTGAAGAAGAATGTTCCACAATAGAAGGTTACTGAGGATAGTGAGTATAGGAGCCAACAATGCCCAGTTTCAGGGAGGAAAAAGGACTGAACAATTATATCATAAAATGGCAGATAAAAACAGGTACAGAAAGACAGTGATGCATACAGGAAAAAATGTGAATTTCACATACAAAACAATGAATGCTATGCTTTCTCAGGAGTGGTTGTCACTACTTTGGCTCAAAGCAGTGAAAACAAATGAATTGAATTCAAGAAACAATAAGGAAAAGAACAAAATGAAAAACATTATCATGCTGTCATTGAAATGCATCACACACTGGTGTCTTGAATACCCTATGAAGTTAGATTTCATCTCAGTAAATTTATGGAGTAACTGGGAAAAGTCCAGAGAAAAGCAATTGGTATAACGTAACTAGAATTTTTTAGTCTGGAAACAAGACAGTTTATAGGAAGATGAACATTTATATGCTATTAAAAAAAAAAAAAAGTGAAGAGAGACAAGAGGAAAAGAGTAAGTGACAGTCTTTTCCAATAAGTGTGCATATCAAGCTTTCCAAAGATAGAAAACATTTTGTTTGTTTGTTTGGGTTTTGGTTTTGCTTTTTTTGGTTGGTTGGTTGGTTTGGGGTTTTTTTTGCAACTGCAAACATGGTCACATGTTTAATCAGTAGAACTTCTTGCTGTAAGATCTTGTGGACACTAAAATCTTACATGGGTTAAACCTCCATACAACTGAATGATGCAAAGACTTTCTAAAAGCTGAGAGAATAACATGGCCTAAGGAGTACCTGAGGCACAACCGGCGGGCTGGAAGAAGCGTATTTGGGAGTTCAGGCTAATACCCTGCCTTTGCCGGGGTATCCTCTCATCTCTCTGCCAGAGGTGGAATGCTTGGCTAGAGTGTTTCCTGGGCTAACCTCATGTAGCCACTCTTTGTTACAATCTGTCTACTATCTGTCCAGCAAGCATTAATTCTCCTCTGCCACTATAGAAGGACCAGAAGTGTTCTGTGTATCTCTGAGAGAGGAGAAAGTCCCTGAACTGGCTATACAACATTCCCTCCACATGCAGGGTAGAGTATCCTCATCTGTTATTTACTCAGTTGTTTTCTTTTCAATTCTATATTGTTGCTTCTGGGATTTGAATAATCATACCATTGTTGTATCAACCGCACCAAGCAATTTAGATGAAAGAGGGAAAGAAACAGAGGGTACTCTGTAGGAGGACTAAATGTAGTTTCACAGACTGCAAGTCTCAGTGGCCAAACCCATTGTGAAATCCCATATAATGAGCCTTGGCTTTTATAGACCCATAGAATGATTTGAGTTGGAATATATCTAAAAGATCATCTAGTTTCAATTCCCTCACTGGGGACAGAGACATCTTTCACTAGACCAGGTAGCTCAGAGTCCCATCCAGCTTGGGCTTAAGCACTTCCAAGGATGGGGCATCCATAATTTCTCCAGGCAACCTGTTCCAGTGCCTCATCACCCTCACAGTAAAGAATTTGTTCCTAATATCTAACCTAAACCTACTTTCTTTCAGTTTTAAGCCATTCCTCCTCATCATAGGCAGCTCCTCTCCAGATTTCTTGTAGGCTCCCTTCAGGTTGATAGGCTGCAATCAGTTCACCCTGAACACTCACTTCTCCTGGCTGAAAAATTTGAAGTCTCTCAGTCTTTCCTCACAGGAGAGGTGCTCCATCCCTCCAATCATCTGTGATAAAAGTCTCTTGCATTAACTTACATCACTTCCCCTAAGAAGGTCATGATGCTCTTTCAGTTAGCAATTGAAAGTGCGCTACAATAACTCATTTATTGTGGCATTTGTCACTGATACTGAGACACTGCTGTAAAAGCTGATTCATTTGAAGCTTTCCTTCTTTTTTTCTGAAGAGGTGATTTTCCCCCTCAAATAGCTCAATATTTCTTTCCACTCAGTAACAAAGCGAATGAGAAGACAGGTAAGAAGCTGAAATAAAACATCCTGCAAATGAAGAGTATTCTGATGGAACAGCTCATTTAAAACCCACAAGTAGATTTCAAAATATTGGCTTTAGAAATAGAGCCAAACAGGATGAATGAGCTAAATATTTCAACTCCTGCAATTTATATTTGGTTTAAATATTTTGACAGAGTTTTTAGTTCAGAAAGATTTTTCTCTATTTCTATGATAATAGAAATTGTAATGAAATACTTTATCTACCTTAGTGAGAAGGCTCATCTTGTCTGACTGTCCTGATGAATATCAAGGAGCACAGACTGGAAAAGGAATTGAAGTAACTAATAGATAAACTTGTAGCTGAAACCTTGTATGAATCTAGTAACTAGAAGCTCTCATTGATACAGTAGTCTAAAGATCAGGTCACAGAAAACGCCTCAAGTTTTCTTTTGATCAGAACAGTAATTTTTCAATATCTTACAAGAATTTTTTGGCATGTTAACCTACTCACCCCATACACCCAAATTGCAATGATATTTTCTGACTCAGGTACAGTCAACAGCTGAAGAGAAAGTGCTCCTCTAGGTGAATAGAAAGTTACAATTTATTTTCTTCCTGATACTGGGCTGTAAAAGACATCTCCAGTCGGGTAGGATAAAAAAGATATCTTTCACGTACACCTGTTGCAGTCAATAAAGTACTTTTGTGCATTTCTGACATAATAATCCTTGGTAAGGTAGTAATATGTTTTAGATATAACATAACTCACATTCCAATGTATGATACGAATGCCTTAAAATACTTGTGGTTTAGTTTTCTTCAGTGCTTTGCATTTTTGCAGTATATACATTATTTCTACTAAAAATATTTTAAGTGCTGTTTAACTGTTAAATAAGCTATAACAATAAGACTGTAACTAAGCCTAATTAGTCATAAAATATATTTTGATGAATGCAAGAAATCATACAGTGAAGAAGGTAAAACAGGAAACAGCCAGCATGCTTCATGGCTACTCACTTTTTTCACTGAGGTCAGCTTCTCCAATATTGAGGTCCACTCTGACTGGATCTGTTTGTGGAGAGAACTGAGAGTATGCTAAGATGTCAGAGACAACAGGAAATACTTATAACAGATGAAAGAATTAAATTCTTTATAACATGGGAATATTTATCATGAGATTTCCCTATGTGAAACTAAAAGCTATATAATCAATGCTTCCTCCTGTTTCAGTAACGTGTGTATGACCATGCAAGTCAGTGCCTAGTAAAAACAGAAAGATTTTGCCTGTGAAAAAGAGTATTTTTTTTCCCTACCAGAAGGATGTGCCCCACCATGGAAAAAAGAAATTAACTAGTTAAAATAAACCCATCAATTCACTTTAAAATTTCAAATACATTAAGCCATTTAGCTTGAATAATACAATAAAAATTGTCAGTGGCAAAGATTATTTGTATTAGTATTCATTTGAATCTAACCAAAATGTCTTAGTTTTACAAGTTCCTAAGCAAATATTTAGAAATGTGGAACTGTTCTCTTCCAACCCAAAGTTTTAGCCAAAAATGCCACATTCTCTAGGGAATATGAAGGTCTGAATATTAACATATTATGTTTTTCAAAATCACTTCATTTTTTAGTGATTATGAAAAAAAAAGTACAAACTTAATATATTTAGCATCATAATGATGTTCTTCGTGATGACTTGTTTACTGATTAGCTTCAAATCTTCATGATAAATGAATTGGAATCCTAACTTAAATTATTCTAGATAAAGCAATTTTAAATTTGATCTCTCTGAACTACAGATGATACTGACAGTTTTTGGTTGTTGGATCTGGTTCCAACATAAATAAATTAGGTATAAAGATTTTTATTTAAATTGAATTTGATTCAAGTTAATGATCATGACACTTTTGAGGCAATGACAACACAGAGATGATATAAATCTTAATGCAACATACACTTGTTTGCACAATCATATAGAAAATATAGTTTCTATAAAGTACATTAATACAGAAATTTGAAATTTATAACAAATCCTGTATCTATGCTTGTCTACTCAGGTTTTATGTTAGGACATTGGAAGGTCTTACAGGCTATCATACCAAGAGTACCTATTTTACCACCCATGAACTACTGTAGGAGTTTTGTGAGTACCTGATTAAATGCCTTTATGTTTCCCCTTTCTCTTTTCAAGCCTACTTGATATAGATCACAATATCTATTTCTGTACATATTTAGCTGACAAATATGTCCTTCCTCTAGAACCAGAGAATACTCAGCTGTGTTTTATTCCTGAATGACAAGTCATCAATGTTACTTGCATCGTCCTGATTTAATAAGTGGGGTCACATCAAGTACGTTATATCCTCCAGGCAGCAAAAATTTAAGAGCTCCATAAATGTGCCAAGATGACAAAAACCTCATAAAGTTCATATAAATTTAATATGAGTGACCACTATTTAAGATTTTCCCACAGGTATCAGTAAAATTACTTTTTTTTTTTTTTTTTTTTTATTAACAGCTTCCTGAGTAACTACACAAAAGAACACTTATAGTACAGTGCATTGCAATCTATTTTAGAAGGCATTTTAAATAAATTGATATCCATATCCTGTAAAACATGCTGTTGGCAGCCTTCTTTGCATTGTTCAGTAACTAAGGTAATAAATATTAATAAACAGAGTAAAATTTTACAGGATATGGATAAAAAAGTAAGACTAGTTATTGAAAGCAAATAAGTAAAAATTTCAATCTTTCAGAGCTTCAATACTGCCTTTTCAATTCCCCCCACCAACAAGAGAAAAAAAACCCCAAAACTACTAAATTAAAAAATCCTAAAAGTTATGCTTGAATTCCAAAGTTATTGGTTTTCCCAGAAAAAGCCTAAGTGTCAAAGACACAAAGTTGGTTACTGTCTACATTTCTACTGATGTTCCTCTTGTGAATTTTAAGGATTATGAATAGCTGGAAAACAGTATAGAAAATGAAGTGTCCAAACAACAGTCTGAGAAGATCCTTATTAAAATCAAGAACTAAGATGGCAAGCAACACTGTCTTCACTTCTACATCAAATCATAGACTAAATACATAACATGATAAAAAGGTACTCACTTTTTTTCTTTCATCTTGAATTTTGCCCCATGTTGTGAAGAATTGGAACAGTAGCAAAGAATTTTACTCTTTTTGTTCTCTCAACATTTTATTTCTAGAATCACAACAATTGAATAACATTATCACAGAATCATAGAATATCCTGAGTTGGAAGGGACCCACAAAGATCATCAGAGTCCAACTCCTGGCCTGCACAGGAACATCACCAAGAATCCCATCAGGTGCCTGGGAGCCTTGTCCATTCATTTCTTGAACTCTGGCAGGCTTGGTGCCAATACCACTTCCCTGGGGAGCCTGTTCCAGTGTCCAGTCACATATTGGGTGAAGAACCTTTCCCTTGACTGGTTGGCGATAGTTTGCCTGATGCCCCGCAGGATACGGTTTGCCCTCCTGGCTGCCAGGGCACTGCTGACTCATATTCAATTTGCCATCAACCAGGACCTCCCACTTGTGGTGCTGCTCCCCAGTCTCTCATTCTCCAGTCTGTCTGTACATCCAGGGTTGCCCCATTCCAGGTGCAGAATCCTGCACTTCCCCTTGTTGAACTTCATATGGTTCATGACACAGCCCTCTAACTTATTGAGGTCTCTCTGCAGGGCTTCTCTGCCTTTGAGGGAATCAGCTTCTCCTCGCAGTTTTGTATCTGCAAACTTGCTTAGTATCCCTTGCAGTCCTGCATCCAAGTCATTTATGAATATGTTGAAGAGCAAAGGGCCCAGGATGGAGCCCTGTTGAACTCCACTAGTGACAGGTGATGTTATCCCATTCCTTATCACCCTCTGTGCTCGACCCATGAGCCAATTGTTCACCCACTGCATGATGTGTTTATCCAGTTGTGCTCTTCACAAAACTTTAACCTAATATCAAGAAGATATATGAATTATGCCATGATTAGTGACAGTCAGTGCTCAGTGACCAACTGCTCATATTTCATATCTGAAAATACATAACTACAATGGTGCAATTTTTATTCAAAATTCTGACAATATTAAATTTCCATATTCTTCAAAATTCTTCTCTATACACTTGATAACACCCTATCAGCATGAATCAAACCTAGATTCCCTTAGATGTAAGTAGAACCAAGATTTTACCTGTCTACCTTTTTAGTCCAATTTAATTGTTGTTTTGATGCTATTTAATTATTTTTTCATTCTTTTAAGGCTTCTTTTGCTCCTCTAATCAATAGGATTGACACAATCTACAGAATCTCTAATGTTGCCATTTTGATGGATCAGTGAAAAGAATGTTGTCGCATGAGTTACCCATACAGAAATGCTTATTTCATGCAAAGATATTTAAAATAGAAATATATTTTTTAAATTGTGTAAGATTGTTATTGAATTCCATTAATACACCCATTAGACACAATTTGCTCTTTATTACTGCTGTTACATTAACTTTTTTTTGCTGCCAGACAAATCTAAAAAAATTTCAATTTATACAACAGAAGATTTGCTGCTCATAGTAAGAACAATATCAAGTTTTCTACAGAAAAATAATGGATACTTTCCCCAGGATTACCTGAGTCTTGACAAAACTGTTAACAAGAAAGGAATTTTAGTGCACCATATTGTTTTGAATTAATAGCTCCCATCTGAACTGTGAAAGTAGAAGGTAAGTTTCTGCTGCACCTGTTTCACATTAGCTCCTGGAACATTCACATTTCTGAGAGCTCCCTATCTTTCCAAAATTGGTGTCTTCCACTGTAGGCAAGGTCTTCATCTGTCAGCTGCTCATTAGCTAGGTTTTACTGAATGCGTTGCAGAACCTAATCCAGGTTTGTTTGCCATTGCAGTAAGTTAGGATTAAGAAGTTACCATATACCTCCTGAATGGCAGTAATTTCTTTATATTTTTATTAAAAAAATGACTGCTTGCAATCCTGCAAATACACCTTCATGCATATACAAAACCTTATGTATATTATCTAAATTAGTCTAGCTAAAGTGATTGAAGTTATTAAATTCAACTAATATGTGAAATTCACTGATTTATTAGGCTAATTATAGTAATATTTTGCTAAGGATCAAAATTAATGTAGAAGTGTACAAAACATGGTGTTCCCTTTATAAAACGTAATCTAGACTCCAAAAAATTCATCAAGGTCCTTCATGAGCTCCAAAAGACCTTCAGCTTGGCAGGAAATATTATCATCAGATAACTCAGTAGTGACATGAGTCCTGTCCTGACATGGGGGATCAGTCTGGATAACATTGAGAACTAGATCATGTGCCTATTCATTAAAGAAATTAAATCATTGGAGTAAACTCCTTAATACTAAATTAAATACTAAATTATTATTTCATTCTATTAATCTAAATAGAAATGGTAGGAATAAAGATGCCACACAAAGCAACATTCGATTTTTAAAAATACCATCCTGAATTCTAGCCAACCCAGAAAGCAGGTAATCTAAACTCATGTCTAGTGACATGTAAAATAATTTTTCAATACTGTTCCTTTTCAGACTTTTTTCGTTTGCTTCCTTGGTTTTGAACCTTTAGCCTCTCAATTTTTTTCCAGAGTGTGCTCTTATTAGGAAATATGTAAGCAATCTCTCTTCAATTAAAACAATAGATTTAAAAGAATTGGTGAAATAAAAAGCTTCCAGTTTTAGTATCTAAAGGGATAACAAATAGTAGACGTATTACAACATGAGTAACAATTTCAAGACGTGGTTCCAAGCATAGCATTAAACTGAATATTTAGATCTCTTATTCTGACCACTGTAGATGGTGTATGAACTTATTATTTAAATGTTATGTAACCCTACCACAGCAATAAAATACCAAGCAATGGACATGTAATAGCAATGGGTACAATCCAAAAAACCATTTAAATGTAAAATTCCATTTTAAAGGATGGAAAACACTTAAATATATATATATATATTCAAGCGTGTTATGAAGATTTGCAGCATTTAGTAATATTAATTTCTTGTTAACTATATTCTGCAGGTGGTTAGTCAGCCTCTCAACCAACCTGTACCCCTGTGCCTTTCAGCTGATGAAACAATATAAATGGCTTGTATTCAAATAATGTAAAAAACTGCTGGGCTAGTCTCTCAGGTTCACTCAGCTCCTGTAAGCACCTTGAAAGCTAAATACCTGGAATTCAGTTGTCCTCATTTGGTGCAAGTACCTCCCAAGTTTTTTATTACAACTGTTAGTGGGATTGCAGTGTATAGATTTTCTTCATTTTCCTAAATGACACACCATCAAGAGGTAACAAAGAATACTACATAAAGCATGAAGTCAAGCTTGCACATGAAAACCCACATTTATATCAGTGTTCATGTGATAAATGAACCTGTTTACATGAAGCATGTGCGCTTATCAGCTCTTCAGAGAGTAGTAGCTTACTTCAATCTAAAGAAACTTATTCCATTCTGGTTCCTCTGACCTACTGTAAAGACCTTGAAATTCAAGGTCATCATGAAGCCCTGCCAGCTAGGCTTGCCTAAGATATGTAAGAATTATTCTCAAAAGACAACTAAAAGATAATGAAGTGAGACTGTAAGAGGTATTTCCACTTTCCTTATTTTCAACTCTAAATTTAAATTCAAGAATTTATTAATTTTGGCCCATATGGCCAGTACTCCCATTGCCATGTTATTATCAGAGGTGCAAGAGATTTCAAACCATCGGTAATAAAATTAATAATGAAAAAGAGTAACATAGTTTTTATTTATACTAGATGTTTTCCTAAATAATTTTTAGTTCACTGATGGGAATATTTAATCACTGTATCACAGCAAGTGAAATGAAAGAAGGTGAACAATTTTAAATAGTAACAACAAGAAGAAAGCATTCAAAATACAAGCTGAGAGACAAGGACCAAAGAAACATGTGAAAGACAGTTGCACTATTTATAGTATTTGATTTTTAATTCTCCATAGCAATGCATTGAACTCTTCCTTTGTGAAAAGACATATCAAAACTAAAGGACTGCTGTTTTGCAAGTAAAAAAATACATACAAGACCCTTAAAACAATTCTGATTGGATTTGCATTCTTTGTAAGAGGTTTAAAAAATGAGTATGGCAGCTGAAAGTTGAGAATATAAAAACTGAAAAACGATAACTTGGGTACACTGATTGACTAACAAGGATAAAAGAAGTTATGCAACACTGCTGTCAGTTAAATAGGAACTACAGTAGATTCATATGCATTTCAACAAGTTAATCAATGAAATATGTTATTTTAGTTTGTAGAACCAAACTCCTCAAGCTGGATGATTCATAACTTCATCAACAATTCTAAACTTAATTTTCAGGATCTGAATCCAAAACTGAATTTCTAAGTCAGACATCTCTACATTTCATAACAAACTCACTATTTTTAACAAGGGTCTCTTCTATTAAAGAACTGAATTTTTCAAGTTAATTTCTGGATATTGAAATTAAGTTCCATTCACATTCAATTAAACAGTGCAAGATTTACCCGCTCTGTTAAGCCTGCCAGATGGCCCTCAGCACCTGGCTTGGAATGAGTTACAGTCCATG
Organism: Anabacerthia variegaticeps; assembly: GCA_035583185.1. Classification (NCBI taxonomy): domain Eukaryota; kingdom Metazoa; phylum Chordata; class Aves; order Passeriformes; family Furnariidae; genus Anabacerthia; species Anabacerthia variegaticeps. The sequence goes on along the minus strand of JAWWEW010000131.1, from coordinate 35,751,198 downwards.
CTGGTGCAGACCAGCAGGAGCTAGGAGAAATAGAAGAAAGAAATGATACTGTACAGGGTGAGGGACAGTTAGAGGCATTGCAGCACGGGTGGAGAGAGAAGGACACAGAACTGCAGGCAAGCAGAACTCATTAGGTTCTGTGCTTGGGGAGCAGCTTCTCAGACAGTGAAGTTTCTCGCTAGTATCCTGGTCTTGTCAATAAGCTAGGCAGAAGGAAGATTTTTTTTAAAAAAAGAAAAGCAAAATAAATGCAGATAGTATGCAAAACTATAGAGAAGTGAAGCATCCATTTCATTTAAAAGTATCTACCACTAATGTCAAATGCTAAAACAACTCACTTTACCTGAATTCCTAAGGAGTAAATTCAGTTTGCCTAAAGTCTGAAAGGAAGAGTACATAAAAGGAAAAAAAAATTTCTAAACAATTTCCTTACCATGATTTAAAAAAACCCTTAGCTCTAGATAGGACAGAGAACAATTCATTTCTAACATGAATGCAGAAGTTTGATATTCAATAAAAGCTGGGTTTTCACAAGCTGAATTTCTTATCCCTTAATATTCAAATGTTACTACACTCCCTTGAGTTTAGTTATTCCTGATTTCTGGTAACATAAGAGAGATTAGGATCAGCATTTGCAAAACACTATGCATTGTGTTAACTTTTTAATAAAGAGGAAACCTAATAACAGTAACAATAGTCATTATATCAAAACACAGTGGTAGTGCATGATAATACTAACATCTTGGAAACACATAAATACAAGAAGGAAAACAAAACATAAAAGAGGTCAGATCAGTGGCTTTCCATTGCTATTTGCAGAGTTGGGGCAACATAAGAAATATCAATGATTCTGTTTCTATTTTAAGGTCATAAAATCACTGTTTCCCACCACAAAGTACAACAGAGAGCTTTTTTTGTCTGTCTCTATTCTATTTTTCTCTTTCCTTGAGAATACTACAACAGAGCTTGTGAAAGCCCAGCAACTTGTTCCCTGGTTTGTATGTACATGCAAGGTTGCCCTATCCCACATAAAGAATCCTGCACTTTCCCTTGTTGGTGATTTCACCAGTCTGATGTTATCCCACTCACTATTACTATAACCCCTCGGTCCATCATCCATGTTGAAGACAAAGGTAAAGAAGTGTTAAACACCTCTGCATTGTCCCTTTTCCTGTTTGTAAGGTGGTCGCCCTCATCCTGTAACATGCCAATGTCATTCATACATTGCCTTTTGCTATTAATATATGTGAAAAAACCCTTCTTATTGTTCCCCACTTTTCTGGTCAGCTTCAGCTTCAGTTGAGCTTTGGCAGCATGAATTTTCTCCCTACAGTGGCAAGCTGAATCTCTGTATTCTTCCCATGTCATTTGAACTTGCTTCCACTGGGCATACACTTTCCTTTGTTGCCTGATTTCCTGGTATGTGCAGTGACCTGCTTCCTGCCTTCATCTTTAACAGACCCTTGACTAAAAGTCCTTTGACTCATTACCCTGTAGAGTTCTGAGTCCACCTGCTTCTCCACTACAATGGAGGTTCAAGACTCCCAAGGGTCTTGAGACTGTAGTGACTCTGAA
>JAWWEW010000131.1:35726368-35740232 GCA_035583185.1 Anabacerthia variegaticeps | reverse complement strand
GTCTGGAGACCTCTGACATGGCTGGTTCAGTGACTCCTGCAGCTACAGGGGATCGAGCTTTATGTTGAGTCAACACCGTAACAGAGGCAGCTTAAACTAATACACTAATAAGACAGAGGCTGAAAGGATCTCTTTGCTCTTCCTTATGAGCTACTGAGTCTGTTTACTGCCTCTACTGACTGCTCCCAGGTGGCTGAAGAGGAGCCCTTTCTGCTCAGCCTCTGTGTGTGAACTACCATGGCAAGCCCTGTGTGCTGCACTCTGGGTCAGTTGTGCTCCCTGGAGCCATTTAAAAGTTCCTCCAATTGCTCTTGGCATCACCTTCTCCTCTCCTGTTTGGCTGCTGAGGGTTTCCATCTCCTCACAAGGCTGCTGCTTGGGGCTACCTTGCCAGCTGAGGCCCTGCACGAGCCTTACTGGTCTTTAAAAGTCCCCCAGCTGCTCTTGACATGAACCGAGTAAAATGAATGCCATGTCTTATACTAAGGAAAAAGTGCAAGCACAGTAAGTTTCAAAAATAATTTAGATTGTATTTGCAAAAATAAACCCAATGCAGTATTAAGTATATTTTACAAAAAAAAATGAAGCCATTTCAGCATTAAGAAAATTGCATTTTATACCACACAGCTGTTGCCAAGCTTTCTCTTTCAGTGAGCATTTTTCTCTTTTTGGTAGGTAACTAACTGATTGCATAACCCAAAGAGACTAACTAATGTTTCCTCTATAGTTTTTACTTTCTGCGCAGTCTAACCCTCACACCGCAGAGGCCCAAAATACCATGAGACCCAAACAGTAGCTATTTTAGGCCAGTATTTAATTGACTGGAACTCAGAAACTAATTACAGATTTGCATTAAACTTCATGGAAAAAATCAAACTTTAATGAAAGACTATTTGCTGTAAAAATAGGGGCAGGCATTTTTCACAAGAAACAGGGAAAATAAGTTACTACTAAAAGTGTACGAGAAGATGGAAGCTTCTACATCTATAGAGGCATCAGTTCTGCCCCATGATTGAGACAAACTGTACAGGCAAATATACATTCAAAAAAAATATGTTTTATATAAAAATATACATTCCAATTAATTGATTTTAATTTACTGAACAAGAAATGGTGGCATTCTATGTTCACAAACTTTGTGATCTAGAGGGATGCTCTCTTTTGTGTCTTAGTTTCCAGGACCAAGCCAAGTGTTAACTTCAGCTTATTTACATCAGTCCAGAAAACCATCAACTTTGAATTCCAGGTGTCACACTTGAAGACTGTCTTGAAATTCATACACATGTATAATGTGTGTTCATAAATCCTAGGTTCATAGAATATCCTGGGTTGGAAGGGACCCACAAAATCAAGTCCAGCTCCTGGCTGACCCTGCACAGGACCATCCCAAAAGTCACATGATGTGCCTGACAGTATTGTCCAAATGCTTCTTGGACTCTGGCAGGTTTGGTGCTATCACCACTTCCCTGGGGAGCCTGTTTCAGCACCTAACCACCCTCTGGGTGAAGAACCTTTTTCTCATATCCAAACTAAACATCCTCTGACACAACTTCAGGCCATTCCCTCAGGTCCTAGTTCTGAATATCAGAGAGAAGAGGCCAGCATCCACCTCTCCACTTCCTCCTGTGAGGAAGCTATGGAAGCTATAGACCACAATGAGGCCTTCCCTCAGTCTCCTCTTTTCCAGTCTGAACAAACCAAGTGATCTCAACTGCTCCTCATATGTCTTTCCTTTAAGGCCCTTCACCATCTCTCTGGCCCTTCTTTGGGATGCTTTCTAAGAAGTTTATATCCTCTTTATATTGTGGCACCCAAAACTGCACATAGTACTTGAGGTGAGGCCACATGAGTTCAAAGCAGAGCAAGACAAACACATCCCTTGACCAGGTAGCAATTGATCTATTTAAAATCAGCAAAGATAATTTCACTGGTAATATCTAGATTTTTTAAACTCAATATATAGAAAGGTAGGATGTTTATTGGAACTTGTTTCCTCTTTGATGTAATGGAATCACAATTTCCCCATACCTTCTGTGGCACAAATATCTATCAGCAGTTCCCATGTGCAAGTGCTTTACAAAGCATGAATGGAGAGAGCAGGGACCTTCTTCAAAACTCACCCTTTATAAATGTTCTTTTTGGCTATATTTGAATTGGTACATGCCTAGAAATAATTAATGGGAACATATGTTAGATATGGGGAGTGTAATAATTATCAGTTCCATGTTTGGGTTATTCTAAAAGTAAATCAAAGAAGTAGTCATTTATTAAAAAGTGTAGAACCTCTTTTAAGCACTAAGAAAAAAGTTGCAAAGAATTTCAGGCCAGGAGGAATTTAAAGGAAAGAAATAATTAAATAATTTAGAGTGGGGAAAAGAGCCTTTGAAAAAAAATGATTTTTGTCCTGGTGAATTAATAAAAGAGAAGTGCACACATTTATGGATATCTTCCACTGGAAGAAAAGGGCATAAGATTAGATCAAGAAGGAAATTAAATGTGTGGCTGATGATCACTACTGACTATTAATTTGAAGCCTTAATAATTACATTGGTTTTTTTCGTTTGTCAGTGCCCCAGGTTAGCATGTTTTTATTTCTATTATGCATACTTGTGATGATGGCAAACCTGTAAGAGCAAACAGTAAATCTTTAGTGCAATTAAAAAAACACCAGTAATAAGTTTAATTTGAAAATCTATTGTAAGGGAAATTAATTTAAATAATAGTAAAGTATGGTAAAGACTTTCAGATACGATAAACTCAAATATTCCTTCAATAAACTTCACAAATCAAAGAGAAGTGCTATCACTTTGTATTTTGAATTAATTAATAAAAAATATTTTTGCTGCTGAAAAATATTTCTGACTTCACTGTAAGTTTCTTGCCATTTCCATTTTATTTCTGTTTATTGATAGATATACATTACACTACCATTAAATGGAAAATAAGGAAAAATGCAGTAAGGGAGCAAGATAAAATGCTATTATAAAGTACTGATTCTGTTAAAAACCAAGAACTGATACTATTTTTGATCAGTTTTATTACAAATAAAATAACTACAGAAGAGATCATGTATAAACTCCGAGAGGATTTTTCACTCCTACCTTGAAAAAAGTGGTATTTTCTAGAAGTTATATATACACAGATGCTATACAATAACCCCAAAATAATCAAAATAATGTTTCAAAGAAATTGAAATTATGTTCTAAAAAACAGACCTGACAATACTGTCATCAGATATCCTGTTTTAAAATAAACTAAAGTCTAACAAGTACATTGAGAACTATCACAGGCGACTATGAATATACTGCATTTATGAACAATCATTACCTTTTTCATTGAGTTTTATGTCTGCATTGTTTAGTATTTAGACGACCATATGAATCTGGCAGGCAGCGCTATTATTTGAATATTCCTAGGCATATTCAGTGACTCCCATTGTACTGTATCTAGCTGAGATGGAGTTCATTTCCCCACAGCAGCCCTCACAGTGCTGTGCTTTGCATTGGTAGCTAGAAAAGCATTGGTAACACGCCAGCATTTTGGTTACTGCTGAGCAGCACTGGCACAGCATCAGTGCTGTCTTTCCAACCCTCCCCACCATCAGTAGGTCAGGGGTGGGCAAGATCCTGGGATGGGACACAACCAGGCCAGGTGACCCAAATTAACCAAAGAGATATTCCTTATCATATATAGCTCAGATATAAAAGCTAAGGAAATGAGGAGGAAGTGGGAGCATTTGTTATTTACAATACTTGCCTCCCAGAGCAATTACTAAGTATGCGGAAGCCCTGCTTCCCAGGAAGTGGCCAGACATCACTTACTGATGGGAAGTAGAGAATAAAATCTTTTTTTCTTTTTTCTCTTTGCTTGTGCATGTGCAAACTTTTGCTTATTTTTTATCTTCCATAAACTGCCTTATTACAACATGTGAATTGTTTTCCATCTTATTTTCTCTCCCCAGTTCATCTGAGAAGGGCAAGTGATAGAGTGGCTTGATGAACACCTGGCATCCAGCCAAGGTCAACCCACCACATCCATTCACTTTTTCACCAAAATGGAGTGGCTTGATGAACACCTGGCATCCAGCCAAGGTCAACCCACCATATCCATTCCCTTTTTCACCAAAATGCACTGGCACCGTTCTATGAGTGGTCACAAAAATACACATTTCAAACAGGAGGCTATGATTGGCACCTGTGCCAGAAAATACTATATAGAAAATCATTTAAGGAGGCAGTTTCCTCTTTGTCTTCCTCTTCCCTGGTTAGAAAAGAGTCACAATGTCTGCAAAGAAAATTCCCCTGTGAAAGTAATCCTTTCAAGTTAGATTACTTAAGAAAAATGGGGTCTCCTTTTCCACTGTAATTGATAGTCAGTTTCCCATATTATAATTTGTTTGGATTCTTTGAGCCAGCCCATGATTTAAAGCCATAATAAGACTTCTACAGCATGAAAAAAAAGCCAGCTTCTCATTAAAATCTCCACAGTGTGCATGTTTTGTTGTAGAGCTAAGAGAATTCTTTGAAGAAAAAAATAAAGGAATAATAATTCTTAATACTTTCATCCTTTCAGAAAACACTTACAAAATTCAGGAAAACAGTCCTTTGTAAAGACTGACCAAAACTTTGGCAGTTCTTCTGACTACATTAGCCATCTAGTATGTGGTGTTTCCTCATACTATGTGTCACAAGTGTCCTCTTTATCAAAATTATAAATAATCTTCTAGCATTTTTGCAACACTAAATTCTAAAAGTGCTTTTATGAATTTTAATTAATCTTCAGCATAAACAGGTGGGCAGGTATTATTCTTAATTTACAAATGAGAGAGATGGCATGTATGAGAAGCAACCTTGCACTAGTTTGTACAGAAAAAAATCTGAGCAGAAGCCAAGTTTGCATCTCAGAGTTTTCTTTCATAGTCTCACAGCCATACTTCATATTTTCATTTTTTTGCTTATGTTTTCCAAACTCACTAGATGCTTGTGTTAATCTGTTTTTAAAACTCTAATTTCTGGGTCAGCAGACACAGACCTTACTATTCCATACTCTGTAGAAGTTGTTCAGCCTTTATTTCCACCTTATCCCTCTGAAAAGGTAATTATTTATTTTACTAATCACTTCCTTGAATCCTTTGAGCTTGAGTGTTAAGGAAAACATCAGATTGTACTTTCTGCTAACTGAGGAAGCCATTTTCCTGTGCTGGAGTTTGCCCATGCAAGCTGTTGTTGCATGTTGCTTTCTGAACAACTGAATTCAGGAACTGATCCAATATGCTTAGTGCGTTATCTTTCTGACACAAGCTCAGTTTAGTTTTTTCACTTCAGTAGTGAAAGGTTCATAGGCACGTCAGTAGTTTTTAAGGTAAATGTTAGAGAAGAATAAAGTTCCTCCTTCAGTAAATGGTGTGTTGTGCATATACTGTTTCAGTAATCAGCACACTCTTCAGAATTTCATTCATGTAGTGACACTTACCTTGCTTTCTGTCTCCTTCAGGTTTCCGCACCTGTTTCTGAAAAAGAGATCAAATAATGTGCAAATAGCAAAAGAGGGATAATACTATTCTTAAACAAATTCCATCAAATTAAGATGTATATCAGTTATACTAATCCTAAAATTGGATTCGTGACCGTTCTGTTGCCCAGTTTGTGAAACCTTTTCGTCTACCATCTCTAGAGCCAAGTGATCATTTTTTAAGAACTGTTTCCTGCTGTATGTCTATGATTAAACTGCACTTTTTCAGATGAAATCAGTAAAATAATAATGAAAAATGCATCAGGACCACCCTCAAATCCACAAGAAGGCCTCCTGGTGAAGTTTGGTGAAGAAAACCAACACACTGTTAAAAAAAAAAAAAGAGAGAGAGAGAGAAGAAAAATTATACTTATCTCTTTCTGAGACTTTTCTCTCCTCCTTGCTTGCATACACAATCACTTCCCCATTTCTGCTACTGTCTTCTCACAGCAGGTAAACCAGGAATAAACAATCCTTAAAGAGAGCACCACCAGATGCAGTGCTCCAGAACTGATGTTATAGTCCTAAATGTGTTTAGTCAAGGTCTGTCTCAGAGGCTATAAAACACACTGCAGCACACTGAAACAACCCTTTTATGCAGAAGATTTAAAAAAAAAAAAAAAAAAAAAAAACACACAAAAAAAACCACCAAAAAAGAAACCACAAGAAAAAATCCACAGCACAGCTGTAATTGATAATGTGGCAATTTCACTGTTGTTACTGTAAGGAAGAGTAACTCGCATATTTCAATATTCAGCAAAATCTTCAAGTATTTGTGCTGTAAGTCGGGTCATTACTGCATTTCCTGCTCTAACAATCCACTGTTTATCAATAATTGCCACCTGAGCCACTTAAGATTCATCACAGTGGACCATTTTCTCCAGGTTCAGAACTCATGTTCAGAGATGCACGTGTGTAGATTGTCAGCCTTTTATAAAGCAAGCTGGGGTTTTTTCTTCCCTTCACGAAAGTTAAATAAGGCTGATTTTGGTTTGTGTTTTATTAAAAATTAAACCCTCTCTAAAGTGGCAACTCTTTGTGACCAAGGTAGTTTGTGCAGTAACAATGTTACTTAGCTAAACTAAGATGAAATGGTAGTGAAGTGTGTAAATCGAGACTATTTAGCTAATTTGTTGGCAAGGGAATCACTCATATTCTCAGCTGTGAGATCAAGGCAAACTTATTTTTAAATTAAAATAAGCCTTGTTTGGATATTGGAAGCAGTGTCAGGAAAGTAAACTAAACATACTTATTTTAGGTCCCTCAGCTTAAAAGTTTCTTGAACACCTTCCAAAACAGGAAGCCTATACAGTTCATCAAAACCCTTAAGATGACTCAGATTTGCAAGCACATTTTGTAAAATCAGTCTATAATTAAAAAATAAAATCAATACAATATTTTTCTTACCTGTGTCTGAGTATCTGGTATTGTATTCTAAAACCTACAGCAGCTGATAGTCTTCAGCTCAATTCTCTAATTCATTTCCTCAAACATCCTGATAAAATCCAGTCTTGGTATAACAGTTTACTGATATTAGTCTATAAGCAAATTCTAATTTGACATGCCACCAGCAATACAGAAAAAGTGAAAGCAGAGTGCTGAAGGCCATAAATTATCTATGGGCCTACCTGTACAAGGCATTTTGTCATTCTGCCTGGATGAGAGAAATCTGTGACATGTATTGGTTGTAATTCAAGGTGACCTCCATCTCTGCACTGTGCTATTCCCCACTCATGTAAAAATTAGATGCTCAGTTCCCATCTTCATGTCGTAACTATTGCCTGTGAATATTATACCTACTTGAAAAATTTCATTGATTTGCAGGGGAAAAGTATGGACATTCACATTCTTGTCAAAGAGATTATTGGATTTTCAATCTACTAAATACAGAAATCTAAAGCAGATTGGTTTTGCCTCAGGTATGTGTTCTGGTCATGGAGGTCAATTTTTTTTTTATGCCTTGCATTTGATTACTGCAATATAGCTTAGAATATACGGCAAAGAGGGAAAAAATAATAGTCTGAAGTTGCTCAAACATCCAGTAACACATCACATATATATAAATATCACTTTTGGATGTTCAGGATTTACTTCATATTTTAAGGTGCTCAAGTGAACTAAGATTATGATTTTTACTGTAGGCAATAGCATAACTAAAATCAGTAGACATACCCAAGCTAGACTAAAATTAGGTGGCTCCTGTACTGCTACCATTGTTGCCATAGCAGCTTACAGCTCAGTATTTATATCAATGCCTTGATACGGTTTTGCAGCCACAGGAAGCCTCATGCACATAAACTTTATGTAAACCAAGTATTCTGAACACAGGTTTGAACATAGGTTTCACCATGTCATGTATTTAAATGCAGTGTTATCATTCCTAAGTAATTTAGGTTCATTCCTAACTCATTTCCTGTCTGGATTTAGTTTTCACAATGACATGGCCTATGGACTGATTTTATAAAGTATTCTGAGTACCAGAAGTTCACTATTTTATCCTGAGTTTTCATTTAAAAAAAAAAAAAAGTCTCCACTGCCATTTTTCTTTTCTAGTCTGACTGTTACTATAAAAGATGACTAAACCATAGTCTGTAGTCTAAACAAACTCCTCCAGATACAAAAAGCTTCACTGATTTAAACACAAGTCAAGGTAGTAGAACAGAGCTATATTATTTCCAGCTAGAAATAAATAGATGAGTCCAGCAGGAGGGGACCAAGAGAATAGAACTATTTAAAATTTTTTAGTTATTTATTTTGATTTCCCCATTTCTAAGAATCTATACGCTTGGGATAACTTGGCTTGCTAGAAAATCTAAGTACCTTTTTCAGTAACTAATACCACATTACAAGAAGTCTCCAGCCCCTGGTATTTATTTTTTGTTTCATTCCACCTAAGAAAGTTCCAATACAACCTTGCTGAATAAGGATAAATGAAATAAGTGCTTTCTTTTTCTTCAAATATTCTTAGTAACATGAAATCAGGAATATATAAACAGAATTTAAAATATTTCCTGATGATTTCAGGAAATATTTAATGCTTACATCTGAGCTTCAAAAGACCAGTTTAGAATAAAACACTGCAGCTGATTTTCAGTAAGCAGAGACAGTAAGATGAATTTCTGATATAACAATTAAAGGATGTCGCCCTGAAGTAATAACTGCCATTTCTTCTCCCCTTCACCCCACGATTACACAGTTACCTTGGTAGTAATAAAGCTTTAAAAACTTTTGAAGCATATGGCAGGAACAATAAACATTAAAGAGCATGAAAACTACATCTACCACATCTCAGAATGCGTCTCTGAATCCCAAACAGGTCTAGCAAGATATTTGGAAACCTGAAATTATCTGAAAGAGTCACAGATTCTTGAAGAATAATTTTACATTTTGTAGGACTCCCCAAGGCAGTTTATATTGCTCCTACCTTTTTATTTGCAGATTTAATTCCTCTGAATTTTAATCTGAGACACACTCATCTCCCACTGAAATGAAACTGCACTTCGATTTTCCATCAGCAATAGAAATCTTAACACAAAAGCATTATCCTTCATGTGGCAAACAAAAATCCTTGCGGAATTGCAGACAAAAATTGATGTGGAGAAAAAGAAAAAAAAAGGATTGTCCTCCTATTTCAAGAGTTTCCTCCTCTATTACAGAAAAAAGACTGGAATATGGCAAAATCCAAAATAACTTACAAGACAAAAGGTTTTCCCTGTGCCCTCTGTATTCAAGCTCTGCTAGAAGTTCAAGACGTGGTGCAAATACATCACAAATACAAATATGCAATAGAGATGGAAAACCTAAAGAAATTTGGCATTTGAAAATATAAACAGCATGTTTGATATACTTATTAACCTTATGCACCCATCAGAAACAGGATTTCTCTTTTGAAGCCTAAGGAACTGATGAGATGAATGCAATTTTGGGTGCCTATTACAAGTGGTTTTCTTCCTTTTTTTGAGCCTGAACAGCAGCTATGTTTTCATGTCTGGTCAACCATATGCAGTTCTGATTCACTTGCAGATTTCTAAAATAAAGAAAGAAATGCTGCTAGAGTGTCACCGAAGGTTCTGGTTGTTTTATTTTTGTTATTTTTCTTTGTGTAATATGTGTTTGTTGTCAAGTGAAGGAAAGCAATAGAAGATTTGAAAATGGGAGCTCTGGAAAAAGTCAAGGCTAATCAATTAAAGGATCTAGTAAGACTGTTCTCCAGATGTCTCAGCTTGATTGAAGTTGCTTTCTGAGTGGCAGCCAACATGAAAATGGGGTATTCTGTCTTCTGATCATCTTGTCTTGGGCTCAGCAGGGTACCCACTGTTAAAAGCTTTCTGAGAAGAGGGGTGTATTTTCTATGTGCAGTTTTATGTGCTTTCCTGATAAAGATTAGTGACTGTCCTTGTATAGGTGAAATGACCATATCAAATAATATTTTCAATGCTGACTGGTGTCTCAACAACAGTGATTTTCTAGCTCTCTTTAGCTTTCTTCACACTTACTAAGGAGTCAAGCAAGAACTCAAATACTGAATTTTAAGATTGCCTTCAAATTGTTTCAGATGCTGACCAATATTCTCTTTCAATTAAAAACACACACGGTGTTCCACTCTGCTGTTCCTAGGCTCCAGCTACCTCATTCCTGGGTTAACACTGGTAACACCTCTGCCAGGAAATAGGCGTGGGACAAATATTAGGACCTCCAAGAGTTGTATTGGAGGCTGACTGGAAGGCAGAACTTTCTGCTTCAAGTAAAATCATGTATTTATTTTTCTTTTGTCTCACAAACTCCAGCCTAAATATATTTAGGTATAAACACTAAAAGCAAAAGGTGAAGTTCCTTCCTTCATCTGAACTTTTTAGCAGGCAATCTTCTCCTAGAAAAGACACCTCAAACAAAACATTAAGGCTTAAATTTTACTAGGATCAGACTAGAGAGAGAAAGAAGAAAGTGACAGAATAAGAGATTTTGCTGTCTGACAAAATGAACTTGTACCTGAAGAATAAAAATAGGCTGACTACTGTGCAGACAGCTCAGACATGCCAGTTTGGTCAGCGTGATGCACCCTAAGCCACTCAGGAAAACAGCAGGTGACTCATGAATTTTCACTTCCTTCCCAAGGTGCCCATCTCAGTTGGACTATTAAGTATATTTTAACCATAATCTCACCATTAACTATCCATCCACTCACCACTGCCAGGAGGTTTACTTGTGAGATGCACATGAATGAAATGTAATGTTGCACTTTGCAAGCTGAATGGTTTCTGTCAGCTTGTTTCCAATAAAGGGTATTTCTCAGTGTTGTTCTAAACATGTGGCAGCAGAAAATAAATATATGAGAGAATAATAAGTCTTTAAATATTCCATACATCCTTAAATCTTATAGCAACACAAGGTTCTAACTTAGAGTACATAGAGTAAATATATATTATTTAAACACTTTAAAAGTAGTCACCTCAATGTAAATATATTTTTGCCTTAAAGTATTGCTTATGCATTCTATATTGAAATACTGATCTCATGGAATATCTCTAGAGCAGTTTCTTGCTGAGCTCCTGGAATTAATAACTTACAGTTTTAGTGAGGTCTTAAGCAAGTTTTACTATGTTTTTGGGAAAACAAAGTTTAATTTTTGAAAGAAATCCCAATCTCAGATCCATATATATGTATATCTGCCTGTCTGTCTGTGAGAGACTAGAATACTGAAAATGACACTCCCACATATGCAAATTTACATTAAAGATGCTGAACAGAGCATCCAAATCACAAATGGAGATCACCTCTTCCTCCATCAAACCCAATACTTTCCGCTCCCCTGTCCAGCTAGCTCTTCCCCCTCCCCCCGCCCCCATTTTTCCCCTTCTCCATTCCGTTTTTCCTTCTCCAACTTTTATCTACTTCTGGCCCAGCTTTTGCCTCCCCAGTCTACTCCTTTTCCTCTAACTGAAACTCATTCTAAGCATATGGTTTTTTGCTATCTCAGTTATTAGCACAGGAGAAACAGATTTCTGTCTTCCCTCCAGCTGCACTCCTGTCTGGTTTCTCTGTGGTAACAGAGCATTATCTTGTCTGCAGTGGGACCTGCAAGAGAACTAAGAGCAGTCACTCCCTGTCAATGAGAAAACACCTCAAAGCTTATAGCTCCTAGGCAAAGCATACAGAATTTTTCACAATTTTTTTGGCTTAGACACATTTGAGTAAATTCCTCACAAGTCAAAAGACTTTTATTCACAGAAACCATTTCCCTGTCAAGTTTGAAATTCTCACTACAAATCCACAGATGCTAGAATACTGCATAGAAGAACAGGAAATAATCTAGTAATAATAAAGTATATTTTGCATATAACATATGATATAATAATGATGGCTTCAGATTTTTTTTCCTTACTACTGCAACATAAGATATTTGCAACCTGGCCTTGCTATCATACATGTATGGGCCAAGTGAGGTTACATTTATATAAAATAGTTAAACATTATTGCAGGTGCATGACATGGAAGCCCTCAACCCAGATGTTTAGCATTTGGCAAAGTTACAACGGACAAAAACCCCACAGTGTTTACAGGAAATTAATGTTAATGCTGAATCGTAGATCCCACCCTTCCAGTAACACAGAGGTGGCTTTCATAGTCATTCCTAATTTGCTCTAAAGGTTTGGGAAATAATTATGCATGAATTTCTGTCATCTTGGCTGCTGCTCATCGCTAACCATCAAAAGATCACACAGAAGGTATATCTGTCACTATGATTTCACCTATCACAGTGAGAAGATACTAGCCATATAAGGGCCCTCATTACCATGAGCTGTATATACAAAATTATCCTTAAACCAACTATAATAATTAATTACTATGAAATTATTATTTTATAATTATATTAAATTATATTTTCTGACTGATAATATTTGAAGCATAAGATGGAAGCAGTGTATTGAATAAAGAATTGAACACAATAAAATACAGCCCCCCCCCCACAATGTATTGTCTCAGTTTTAACCTGATTCATATATTGATGTGAGCAATAATATTTAAAAAAGTGTTGATTTTTTTCATATAACTAAAAGCAACTTATATGTCAGAAAATTATGTAATTATGTCGAAATTATTTGTAATCATCATACAAGAAAGATGATTTCAAGAATGCAACCTCTTCCCCTGATTCACCTGCCACCAAATCCTTATGGAAAAAGGTGAAGAGATGATGAAGGAACAGCAAGAAAACAGGGTTGTAAACAGAGAGTTTGGAAGTATAAAGGAACACAATAAGAAACAGAAGACAGAAAAATCAAAGAGATTATTTATGAGGAAATAAGTAAATGAATTACTTTGAAGTTGAGAATTAATGTTACAAAGCTGATAAGCTGGAGAAAGTGAAATGGCAAAGGGATGGAAAAGGAGGATGAAAGAAAATTCCCATAAGCAGTATGCACCCTGAGGGACTGTTGAGTGATGGGGAAACACAGAGGACTAAAACAGATATCAAAAGGGAAATGTATAATTCCTCTCACATGTTTGTTCATACTAAATGGAAATCACATTTCAAAACATATTGGCAATTGCCTTGAAAATGTACACATACTATGTCCTCAGAACGTCTTTGTACATAGCTATAAATATACAAGATTAGTACCTGTACTGTAAGTACACTGTTATAAAAGTTCTCTCGACCGATAATTAAGATAGTAATCATCACTGAACTGCAGTCTCAAACTACACTCACTCTTAGCATTGCCATTAAGAGAACCTAACATACACAGTAAGAGATGATGGCATTTCACAGAAATTACTTGCCCATACTCTTTTATACTGTGCATAAAACTAATGGCCTGAATTCTGAGAAGTTGGAGGATTATTTTTATGAAAGCTGAATAAATAGGAACTTTCTTTCATCATCCATCACAGGAGAAATACCTAGAATAAACCAAGGAGAAGAGAAAAAATTGTTCTGAACATCAAAAAGGGTCATTAATCTATTTAGAAACTCCTTTTTGTGACAAATATTTCAAACTGAAAATGGTATGTTGCATGTCGCTACACTATTTGCAAAAGAATTGATACAAAGCAAGAGCTGTGGTGACACATGGCCCAGAAAATCAAACCAAACCAGCTTTGGTGAGATAACAGCTTTGCAGTATTATAACGACTGCTTTAAGTAAAGTAGTACTGTGATACCTTCTCCATGGACATCCCCTTGTCACAGGGGAGAAACTTTTTGCTGACGATGCCGCCCTGGTTGCTCACACAGAAGCAGCTCTGCAGCGCTTAACATCCTGCTTTGCAGGGGCTGCTGAGCTTTTTGGGCTGGAAGTCACCTTGAAGAAGACAGAAGTTCTCTACCAACCTGCACCTCAAGAAGTTT
>JAWWEW010000131.1:35709050-35726268 GCA_035583185.1 Anabacerthia variegaticeps | reverse complement strand
CTGGGAAGCATCATTTCCTCAGATGGTAAGATTGACAAAGAGATAGACAACTGGTTAGCAAAGGCATACAGAGCTTTTGGAAAACTCCGTAAAAGAGTCTGGCGCAATAAATACCTGAAGAAAAGCACCAAGATTAGTGTCTACAGAGCCATTGTACTGTCTACTCTTCTACACGGGTCTGAATCACAGGTCATCTACCGCCACCACCTGTGATTCCTCAAGTGCTTCCATCAGCGCTGCCTCCGTACAATCCTAAACATCCACTGGTCTGATTCCGTGACTAACGTGTCTGTCCTTGAACAGGCAGAGATCACCAGTATCGAGGCCATGCTGCTGAAAATGCAGCTGCCCTGGGCAGGGCACGTCTCCAGGGTGGAGGATCACCGCCTCCCTAAGACTGCGCTCTATGGGGAACTCACCACTGGTTGCCACAAGAGAGGAGCCCCGAAGAGGAGATACAAGGACTCCCTAAACCAATATCTCAGCCTTGGCCATATTAACCACCATCAGTGGTCCACTCTGGCCTCCAATCAGGAGAAATGGAGACACACCATTCATAACACTGCTGCTTCCTTTGAGAACACACACAGAATCAGTCTGGAGGAAAAAAGGCAACGCAGGAAGAACCGTGCCTTGCCTGTAGTGCCGATGGAGACTTTCCACTGTGCCTTTTGCAATCAGACTTGCCTATCTCACATTGGCCTTTTTAGCCACCAGCGTGCTTGTAGCAAGCGTGGGTAGAGCCCTTGTAAATCTTCATTCACGAAGTCAAGCCACAATGATGATTATGGTGATGATGACAGTGATACACCAAAGGATACAATTTAATTTCCACATTCAAATGGAAGTGTACTTGTTTCTGGTTGAAAAACACCTTATTGTTTAATCACTTTAAAAAGAACATTTAATACCTTGATCACTCTTTTGTTTCTATCAGTTAATTCCACACAGAAGGATTAAATAAATAGGTCACAATATGTTTACTTCTATGGATTAACACAACTTCAAAACCAAGTTGAGTTATTTTAAATCATAATTGTTCACAAAGCAATTATTTTTTTTCCCTGCAATTACAGATCTTTAAATCATTGATTTCGTCTGTCAATATATATCATTGTTCCTTTCCATAATATCTGGCATACCAGCTCTACTTTTGTTTAGTCTTAGGGCCTGACGTTTACAGTCTTGTGTCCCAGGATTTCAGCTACCTATGCTCAAGGGTCTCTGATGTGGCACCAATCCAAAGACACACTACTCTGAAGGAAGAGCTGTTCAAGAAAGAACATTAAAAGTCTTGCAGGGAGGGACCTGGCCCTCCTTCATTGAGGAGCCACTTCAGGCCATCCCATTGATCTTTGCTTCTGTGCCTTGTCTTTGTCCACTTATCTTGCTCATCCATAGCTGGTACTACAGCTATCATAAGAGATCACTGGGCTACGTCTGATCTTAGTCATCACCACTGGAGCTGCAATGAAGAAAGAAACCAAAAAATCAGACACAAATGAGTTTACTCAATACAGGTCAAATAAACAGTTGTCATACATTTCTGAGTGTTATCTCTAGCACCATACCTGTAAACCTAGCCTGTAAGGTTCTTCAGACCCTTTTTATCTGAGGCTCTGTTCCTTGCACTATCTTTGCCTGTTTCCTTTAAACAGAAGCTTCTGCAAGGAATTGTCAATGGACAATTCCCCCTTGCTTATTTCCTGAGAAATAGGTAGTGACACTCTTCCACCACAGTACCTCAGAACATCTCCAGGATGTCCTTTTAGGCCACTGGAGGGAATAAACCTTGGCAAGGAGAGACTGAGAGAGACACTTGAGAGACCATAAAACTGAGCAAGAGAGAGACAGAAAGTCATTCACAAAAGGGAATAGGAGGAAAAGCTGAAATGATCTATGAAATTGGGCTATTTACCACAGCTAGAAATAATATCTGACAAAGGGCTTAAAAAGATGCAGCTTACCATGCCTATTTCTTCTGACACTAGAGCCAAAGGAACACTACACAACATATGAGCCTTAAATTATGTATTGGACCATGCACACACATGCACACACAATACAGACCTGAGATTTTAAAGGTGGTATTAGAACTATGAGGTTTTTTAAATTCTTGCAGTAAAAAGGGGGCCCATTGTTCCCTTTCCTTCTGTAGCAGTGATAAATTACAGATCATATGAAAGACAATGTTTATTCAGGCAACAAGAGCTTTGCAGTGCTGGAGTAGAAGCAGGTTAGAACATGACAGAGAAAGTGGTGGCAATAATCTGATGAATATACAAGCTCCACTCTTCAGTTGTACCATGGATGTGAAGTCTTTTTTTTGAGAGTTACGTATTTAGAAGTTATGCACAGGTGTGAGAGACTGGACATGGTTAATGTCTTAAAACAACTGAGGAGGCACCAAGGTGCTTTGTTGGGGCTAGGTTTGCATCTCCCCCAAGGGCATAGGGGGTGAGGCTTTGGGTGTGTAATAGCAAGACTCTGATCTGCATAAGACAGAGGGGGAGCCTACAAGCCAGGCTTTGAGCCAGATAAGGGGCAGATTTTATGGAGAGAAAGTAGTGCTTTTTATCATACCAAATTGCCCTCCCTTATATGCACACTTCCTCCTCCCCGCTGGGGGAGGTCACAGTCACACATAGATTTACTGATATGGAGAAAGATGTCACGTCTTCAAAGGGGTCATAAACCACAAATACTTGCCACCCTCAGAGCAATTCCATAGGCCTCCCACCAGAGACAGCACATTATGCAAAAGTGTTGCAACAGATCCAGAGTCGGTTGCAAGAGACAGTGTAAAACTACAACCCCACCCCCAACACACAGGGGAGGTACCAGCATGGTCCTCAGTGTATACTAATCCATTGGACTTTGATTTTCATGGGTTTTTTCCCCCCACTCATGAGGGATCAATATGGATCAATACTTCGATCATCACTTTGACCAATGGTGCAACAATCAAGTCTCATCGTAGATCCATGGGTGTTGATTACGAATCTTTCTACTTTTATCCTTTTTTCTATTCTTTCCTTTTTTTTCCCTAATACATTTTCTTGACTGATATTTTTATGCTTTCATATTGCCATATTGCTATAGATAATAGTAACCAAAATTACTACCTACCTGCTTTCCATTGCAATCAAATTGTTCCAAAATAAACACTACATGAATATATTTACAAGCATCGGTCATTCAGTGTTGTGCACTCTAATCCACCCTAAGGGATCTATTAACAAGAACCTGAGTTACTCTAGCCTTTGGGGTGGGTCGTAACAACAAGATTAAATAATATAACAAAGGATAATCTAAGTATAGTAACACTATAAGATAAAGTAAAATCTCAAGTGTGAGAACTCATTATATCCAAATTTATGGAGATAAGTTAATGCTTTTAAGTTGATATCTGCTCCACAATATCTTCTTTTTCCCCCCTCAAATGTTCCCAGTCCAATTGTTAACAACTTGCTGTACAAACTCTAATCTCAGTACTCTGAGGAAGAAACAAAAAGCTACGTCTAAATCTTAAAGAACATAATTCAATACCAATTTAGCTGCAAATAAACCTGCCTAACCTAAAATTGCCATTATCTCTCTATTTATGTTTGTTTAAAACCTGACCCGATGAACTGAAATTACTGAGTGGGACTAAAAAGTCCACCTTTGATGGAATCAAGACTTAATTATTACCTCCTTCAAGTAATGTACATGAGACATATTTTTATACTCTTTTTTTAAAAAAAAGTGTCCTGTCAAATTTCAAACAAGCAGATAAAGAAAAGAACTTAAACTGCCTTTTGCAGGCAGAGATCTATTTCATTTGGCATACTCCATTTCTTTTGCCTTGCTACGGAAGTCAAACAGCTTCCCAGCTCTGTGACCATTCTGATGCATTGTATCTGCTAGGACATGGCAGAGATGCTGGTTCCACTTGCCGTGCAACAGGAAGTGTCCACCAGCCAGGGGCTCCAGGGGCCACGGGCTCTAGTCTCACAGGTATGGTAGACACCAATGACACCTTCAAGCCAGGGTAATATTTTCAGCAGTGGGTGGAAGCGCTTATGATAAATGTTGGAAGAAAGGACATATTTATCTGGTACTGCTTTTTAATATCCACCCAGGGTCCAATCAGTTCAGAGGCTTCCTGAGCCAGATGTATCTTTTAAAGTATGTAGCCACCATTAGTGCTTATCTCCTCCAAAAATTTTTCTATTCTTCTTTTGAGCTCATATGAGCTTTTAGCTCCTCCAGCAAACACAGGTTTAGCAAACATAAGGATTCCTACAAGCCCCCGTATAAAGAGCCACATAATTTGGGGAAACCCTAAACATGCTTCCCAGATCTACACCTCTTCCCCAAGGAAGAGGTTGTCAAGGCAAGAAAACTTAAAACTGAACTTGATTAAATAAAAAGCTTGATGCTCAGGAAAAAGAAGTTTATTTTGAATTCTGAGTATTTCTGAAGGAGGTTAGAAACAGGCCCTAAATATTTTAGTCTCCAAATCTCGCACCCACTGGGAAAAAAAGGTCCTGATACTTTTTTATTCCTATTGATATTGCTTAACTACTCTTAACTTCTTAGTCACAGAGACAGAGACTAGGCCTACTTCCTTAAGATTTTTTTCCTTTGTTTTTTAGATTTTTTTCTCTTTGAAGAACTGTAAACTGTCCCTTTTCAGTAGTCTTCACCCAGTTTTTTTGGTACTTTAATATTTTTGTCCCTCCGTTCACAATGTTTAGAATTACATATCTAATTCTAATTACTTTTGCTTTATTTCCTCTTCTTTTACGTATAAAAATATATTGGAAATTCTGTGCTTGTTGAATCTATTTCCTTAAACATATTTTTACTACCATCATCTGTACAATAAAAAAAACTTAGTCTTTTTTTTTTTTCTCTTCCAAAAAAGTCTTTTCCACTCTCAAGAATCAAACCTTGTCTGATGGTTCACAGCTGATTTGACCTTTATCCTTATCCAGAACATGTGTAGAATCTCTGTATGGACCTACTTGCCATGCAAAGGAATACATGCTCTCATTTTCCCCCCTTGCAGATGTTTCTGGAGCAAATTACATCCACTAATATTCTAATCATGTGAATTATCCCACTGAGTGTCTCATATGCCAGTTGAGACACTGTTGTGATGATTAATTAAGATTTCAGCTCTTCCTGGTTATTTCCCTTCTTAAATTAGTGCAGAAACAATTAAAATATTTGGTAGATTGACATTCTACTATCCTGCTTGCCCTTCTTATGACCTTCTTAAAATCGTCCCTAAATTCAATAATGTTTAGGTCCTCTTTCCAGTCCTTACTATTTATATGTATCTGTGAATAAATGGAATCTCTTTTGATCCTAGCAGAAATATTTTGACATTAGTAAAATGACCAAGGCCAAGTCTCAAAATGTTGTTCACAATGGCAGCACCATATTTTAAGGGTCCATGTTAAAAAGACATTGTCAGAAACCAAAATAAAGGCTAACATTGTAAGATCACCAAAAGACTTCAGTTCACTGTAGCAAACTGAAAAGAAACAGCTGCTCACCCAGCAAAGACCAGGCCTCCCTGAACATGCCTACTGTGACTATATATATCTTTCCACTTTTATCCTTTCTTTCTCTTCTCTTCTCTTTCTTATACCTTTCCTTAAGCGTTATTTTTATGCTTTTATTACTATAGATGATAACACCCAAAATGGCAACACACCTGTTTACCTTTGAAACAAAATTCCAAAATAAACCCTACATATATATATTTACAAACGCCAATTATTCAGAGTCATTTCACTCTAATCCACCCCAAGGGGTTTATTAACAAGAACTTGGGTTACCCTCCCCATCTAGGGCAGGATGTAACAGACCTTACAACAGGTAATACAGAGCTATTCCACTGCTTAAAATAATTATAAAATCAAGTTACTTTCCAGTTTCTTCTTCTCTCCTAGTCGTGGAAATGTAAGCATGAATGCAGAATGTCATATCCAAAACAAAAAAAACCATTTCCTCTCATATTTCATCACTCATATCCATGAAGCACAAAACTGTAAGTCAACTATTAATTCTGGAAGCTTTTCTATATAAACATCACTTAATTCTTAGGAATTGAAGCTTTCCTGTGTAAACATCACTAGGAATTAGGAATTCAGTCTAAGAACTTCCTCCACATACTAATAATGCTGTGACCAATTATCTTGCACTGAACACATCCGTTTGGGCTAAATTTGACTTAACCATGTTACAGTGCATTGTACTGGTTCTCCCGTAGGCACCTGGCAACATTTTTAAGTGTCAGGTTGCTATTAGTAAAGCTAAGAACTTTCAAGCATGTTCTTCTATGACGAAAGTGAGAAAATCAACAATAAGAGCAGCCTAAAAAGCCCAGGAGGTGAAAATATTTAATTAAAACCAGCTGAAACCATCCCAGTTCAACACTGCATACAGACCTATGCGGCCAGGCCTCGCCTTGCATGATAGTGCCAGCACAGTTCCTGCCTCAACACTAGGCAGATTTCACCATGATGACAAAAGCAGAAAAAGATTTAAAGCTGAGGTTCTCATTAGAGCTTAAATTGATACAGAAACACACACAAAGAACCCAAGAACTGTGGAGAGTACTCTTTGAGGTGACCAATAGCAAATACATCAAGGCTTACTATTAGATTACTACACTGTTTGGAAGCACTGTCACAACAATGCTAATAATAGGCTGCAATTTCAGTAGTATTTTCAGCAAAAGATTATTTCTTCGTGAAAAGCTCTGCCCTGTATTGCTCCATGCATGGCTTCAAACATCAAACATTAAATAGCAGCTAGCTCTTTCATTCACAGAATCACAGAATACACTGAGTTAGAAGGAACCCACGAGGATCGAGTCCAACTCTTAGCATGCAGAAGACCGTCTCCAAGAGTCACACCATGTGCCTGAGAGCATCACCCAAGCACTTCTTGAACTCTGCCAGGCTTGGTGCTGTGACCACTTCCCTGGGGAGCCCGTTCCAGTGCCCAACCACCCTCTGGGTGAAAAATCATTTTCTAATATCCAACCTAAACCTCTTGATCAGCTAAATGAGTTACCTCGTCATAAAAGGAAATCAGGCTCAATAAACAGGACTTTCCTCTCATAAAGCTATGCTGGCTGTGACTGCCGACTGAGTTGTCTTTCAGGTGTTTTTCAATACCGCCCAGAATAATCTTCTCCATAACTTTATCAGGCACTCAAGTGAGACTGACAGGCCTGTAGTTTCTAAGTTCCTCCTTGCTCTTCTTGAAAACTTGGACAATGTTCTTCAGCTTCCAGTCAGCTGGGACTTCTCCAGATTCCCAAGATCACTCACAAATCATCGAGAGAGGTTTTGCAATGACATCAGCCAGCTCTTTAAGGATTCTGGGACGAATCCCATCTGATCCCATAGATTTGTAGGGATCCAGCTGGAGCAGCAGATTATGCACAATTTCAGGGTCAGCTGGGTGTTGACCATTCTCTCAGTCATGGTCCTCCAGCTCAGGGCACTGAGATCCCCTTGGTCCATCATCTGTGTTGAAGACAAAGAAAGCATTAAACACCCCTGCCTTGTCTTTGTCCCTGTTTGTGAGGTGACCACTCTCATCCTGTATAGGGTCAATGATATTTCTATACTGCTTATTACCCTTAATATATTTGAAAAAAACTCTTTTTGTTGTCTCTCACATTTCTGGTCAGCTCCAACTCTGGTGAGCTTTGGCCTCATGAATTTTCTCCCTACAGCAACAAGCAGTGTCTCTGAATTCTTCCCATGTCACTTGACCTCACTTCCACTGGGTATACACCTTCCTTTTTTGCCTTATTTTCATTTGTTCCAAAGTGCAAAACGTTCAGTTAATGTCTTCACCCAGCATCAAGTATGCCAATTACTCATTCCCAAACTCTAGCAATACTTCTGCAATTCTAAGTTTTTTAACCAGAATAATGAACAACAAGCATTTGAGAATCTGTACTAATACGTACTATCACCTAAATCATGTCCGAGGTCAACTGAGTTGATCCAAGTTCAATCAGTTGTTCATATGTTTTGCTTTCTCTTTTATGTTTGTGTTACAGCGTTCATACTTGTGAAACTGATTACAAGCTATTGCAGTTCTCAGCTTTATTAATAAATACGAAACAGAATCAAAGCACTCTGCTCTTCAGCAAATTCCAGAGCCACCTGATGGTTCCAGTGTCTTTGATGCTCTCTATCTGCATTCAATATGAAGAAAATTACCAATAAGAAAGTATTTACACAACATTTGCTCTTAATGCTGTAACTACTTACTGCAGAAACTTCTAAAACAAGAAGAAGGTATTCTAAATGGCTTCCATCTCCTATCCTATAACAAGTAATACAGTAAAATGATACACCATGTTTAGCACTACTAATTAGAGTTGCAAGAATTAAACTAAAATTACTTAATTTTCCATTGTCATAGTTTTAAAAAACTGAGTATTGACTTAAGAAGAGAAAAAATTATCTGACATAATAACCAGCACTGAAAACAAATCAATATTGGTACTTTTGTAATTTCACTAGAGCCTGTGTATTTAAGACCAGGCAGAGAGTGGGGAAGAGTTTGGTAGAATGTGTAGAAAGCCATGAGACTAAATATGCTTTTTAAATATATACAATCTTTGCCATTAGATATTTATTGTACTTATACTATTAAAATTAATATGAGATATATGCAAAGAAAATTTAATTAAACAAAAGGCACTATAAACTATAAATAAATAAAAATTATTAATAATAATTTATACTTGTTATAATTTGTTATGAACTCTAAAGCAAGGTAAACAGAACTTCCACTTTTATTTTAAAATTTTAATTTTTATTTATTTATTTTTAACATAGGCCACATTTTTCTGCTTTTTTATTTGCACTGCTTGGGTAGATCACAATTTGAAGTATGGCATCAGGGCTGAGCATTTTCAATCTATATTAGGACTTATCAGATAAAAAAATTTTAATAAAAGCACACAATCCCTAGTACTGACAAAAGAAAAGGAAGGCAGTTTTAAAAATGTATTATTTGCTTACTCCATAAGCATATAAAGCTTTGTTCCACTCACAGTTTCTCAGTGTTAGCGACCAGCCACAACAGCATCTTTTTCTTGCAGTTTAAAGTGTCAAATATTTCTTCAATACTTGTTTATTACAATTATCTATCCCGGGCATCTCACTGGAATTCACCCAGAGACTAATTCTGCAAGGTGTTGAATTCCTCGTAAAAAATGCTGAGTGTCCTCATATGTTATTAGTGAAACTGAGGGTCCTTGATGCTGGAAGAATTCCGCCAAAATTCAGACTTTGTTTCATTATCAACATCACAGCTTCTGAGCCTGTTTACACAGACTCTAATAGCTACTGCCCTAGTCAAGTCTGGTTTTCATGGAGCAATTTTGAGAATTAGAACTGGAATACAGAAACCAACATTATTTTAGAGGGGGGAACAATCTGCTGTGAAGATACAAAGATGCCCTTTTACCCTCCAGAAATAAGTACACATACATTTCTTACTGAGCTTATGACTGGTATCATCAATAAGGAGACTTTGTCTGTTTTAATCCATGTAGAAGATGCCTGGAAGGTCACACAAAACACCATTTCCTTCTGTAGAAAGCTGCCATCATTCTCAATGTTCTCAGCACTGCCAAGTGTTTGATCTATAAATCTATATTTACGGTGACAGTTCACATTCATACTGAAAACCTGCAAATCATCTTGCCCAGCAGTCTTCAGTACATTAATTTGCAACACAGTTGGCAGAGTGTATAGTAAACAGAGTGGTCAACCGGTTTCCTTCAAAGTTTGCTTCACCAAGGATGAGCGTACTGCTTGCTTTACCTCTGGAATCTTGTATAAATGCGTGTTTTATAAGGTGATGATATTCTACTTTGTTCTCAGAAATAAAATTTAAAAAAAAAAATAAAAAAAGTCATGGCAATTGTATTCTGTAATCTGCAGAATTTTCTGACCAAAAAAAAGAGAGGGTTGTTTTCTCCCTTAATATTAGCCAGTTTCTAATTTCTAAACCAAGTTTATTTCTTGATCATAACACTAACAGCACCGAAAATTATGGCTAAAAGATATATTAAACAAGACCCAAATGGATACCACATCTTTCAAGTAAACAGTTTAAAGGGAATTTTTCCAGGAGTATTTTTCAATGAATGTTTTTACAATAATACACTAATACAAAATCTAGAATAAGATACTGAATGGGTAAATATTTCTTGCAGCATCCTGTGTGGATAACAGGCAGAGGTTGCCAGCTTAGGAAGACCTATCAATTGTGTGTTGCCATTTTGCCAGTGAATGAATTAACAGTTCTTGTACAGGACTTAAACTGGAATCAGTTTCAGACATAATGAGTTTCATGCTTTCTTTTTCATAATCACAAATGGGGAAACCACATCAAACCACATGCAGGTTTATTTCTGGGAACAGCAAGACCTTCTATTGCCCTTCATTCTTCTGAATAATAGAACAAATTTACTCATTTGTATGGAGGTGTTCATCACTGCCTTGTATTTTCAGTCCTCAGGATGGTATAGCATAGCAAGTTCAGAGGAAGGAGACAGAAAAGGAATAACATTTAAATAATTTGGAAAATATTGAAGTCAATAAATTATACTTTTGTTCTTCCCTAGTGAATTTCTCACACCTTGACATGCTTGACAACTACGCATTAGTTTAGAATTCCAATTCGTAAAACTCGCAGGTTGAAAAAATTCTAAAACATGCTTATTTACTGGGGTAGAAAGCTTGAACTGAACATCCCAGATTCTCAGCAGAAGTGGTTTTTGGATGAAGGAAGATCTCTGACCTTATCATGTGATCTCTGTTGAAATCAGTGAAATGTGCATTTACTAAGATGCAAAGAAGTTAGTTCAAACACAGCATTCTCACCAGATACTGGAATTAAAATAGCTGCATCAAATCTTAAATATCCATTCCATTTTTATCTGTCTTATGCTGTCCTTGATAGTTCTGAAGCTCAATCAAGTTGAGAGAGCTGGATCTAAAAATGCTTGCTTTTCTTCAAAACCTCTGTGCCTCGTTACAGATCCTCTCTGAGTCATACAAGGCAGGGAAGACACATTCTCACTGTTGCTAAAGCAGAAGAAAATACAACAATAGAAGAAGGATGAACAGAGACTATGTCTAATTTAGCAAGTAGCATGGCACAATGGGAGTGAAATTTGTAGAGTGAATCATTTGCTGCAGAGGACCAGCAGTCCATATTTTGTGTATATATATATGTGTGTGTGTGTGTGTGTGTATTTGAAAAGATTATAACTGACTAACTGCAGTTTGATACTGTGAGCTATTGCCCGTTAAGAGTTAGAGCTCATTAGTTGAGCTGTAACAGGACAGCACCTCTTACCAATTCAGGGTCATCAGGAAAGAACTGACTTAGCATACCCTGAAAGCAATTGGAGGTGAACTGGAGCACAATTGTAAAAAAGACTCCTCATCTAATATTGAATGCTAAAGTAGACACAGTTAGAGTTATCCTAGACACTGCTGCTTAAGATCCCCCTGACATATCATATGCTGTTCACCAAATTCACAATAGCAGCACATGATAGCAGGAAGACCTTAGGGCAGCTAGATAACAAAAAACCCCATCCCAGAACAGTGGGATAATCCACTGATATGACAGTCTTATGCCTGTATGAAAAAGTGTTGTGAGATCACACTGTTTGTGACTGCACAGAGAACTTCCTGGAATACAAATCTAAAACCTCAAGAAACGGAAATTATTAAAGAAACTGTATTACATAGCCTCATTACTTATTACCTAGCTTATGGCAACTTTCTTCAGAACTGTAGAGCTATAAATAGTTTTTTCCTCTATTTCTGCATAAGAGGGAATGGCAAGAATATATTGCCATTTATTCTTTGAATGAGTATGTATTAACTTCTGTAGTGGACCTGCATGCAGCACATGGAAGCCTTGTTCTCAGTGGAGTTTATGATGCAGTGTTCTGCTCATCTTGTTTCAGAAAATTTTTACCTTTTATCATTCCAGAGCTTTTAGTGTATTGCAATCCTGATTTGGGGGTGTTTTTTATTTTCTTCTGTTTTTATTTTGCTTAATTCCCTGTTTATAGAGTTTGAGGCTGCATCTTAGATTCTTCACCTGCCAGTTCACTTAGGAAAAAGTTGTTTGACCTCTCTCTATGTTAAATATATGTATAAAAAATTCTTGAGATTTATGACTATTAAAAAAGTCAGTTATTACTGAAATCATAGAAACCCTTACTGGAAAAAACTATTAACAAAAACTGAGCTATAAAAGCCATGCTAATGCTCTCTGGTAAATACAAAGCATATTATTCATACTGGTATAATTTGAAGCATCTAACTTCCCTTCCAGAGTTGAGAATAAGATCCTTTAAAAAAATCAATAATTTAAAAAAAAATTGATCAATATTTATTTTCATGTGAGAATACACCTTGGGAAAAGCAGAAATACTTATGGATAATTTATTAGTAGAACCATTCCTGCTCCCACCCCACAATGCACTTCATTTAAGCTGTTCTGAGACTGATTGCACCCTGTCTTATTCGTAGCAAGATTGGAAAACAAGTTTGGGGTAAAACATTGGGAGAAAGAGGGGTAAAAAAGAAAAAAGTATTTTGCAGATCATATAGTAACTGAATACAATCATTGCCAAAAATTACCAATCATTGCAAAAATTAAAAAACCCAAATCCAATCTGAAAGCTTGATCATAATCACTAATAACACTTTTATTAAAAGGGTAAATGACCTTTACATATCGTTGATTTTAACCTCTTTGCTAACAGCATGAAACATAGAAAAATATTGATGAGATTTCTGAAAGGTTTCTGCAACAGCAATAGGCAAAATTTCCTTCTATACAAGTCAACCTATGAAAAAACAGGCTTGTATGACTACACTAGGAGACAGTACGGTAACATGGAGATAATAGGACATTAGACAATGTCAGGCAATGAATCTGGAGAAAAAGAAACACCTCAAGTCAAGGATCTGACTTTACATTACATGCAATTCAGCATGTTTTGACAGATTTCACTTGATCTCAACAGAGGTAATAGCCTTCAACTTTTAGATCACATCGTGCATGCTCCTATATAATTTTTTACCTTTTACCATCATGTAAATAAAGATTCACTTTGCGCACTGTAGGATCACCATTCAATACCAGACTGGCAAATCAGGGCAATCAGAATATTAATTTTGGAAGCTCATTTCTGATCTCAGGTAAAATATTAACAAAGGCAAACCTATAGACTTATGAAAGTGGTTAAAGTTGTTTGATCACATGCCACTGACAGAGCATGGTACAGAAATACCACTCGGTGTCCTTAAGGTATACCATACTTAGGCTCATTCAGGTCAGATAAACCTGCAGTTTGACATGTGCTTACTGAAGAGTAATAGTGTCTGCACGGGATACCAGAAGCTAGCTTACCAGCTGTGCAGTAGTTGCCTCCCACAGAGTCCTGAGTTCCCAGGTCACTTCTGAAGGAAAAGTAGAAAAATAAAGGCAGAGCAATAGGAAACTCCAGTTTCAAAACCGCCATGTAGCAAGTAAAGTAGGGACTTGAATCAGCTACTTTCATGTTTCTGACAGAGATGCAATGTTTGGCATAGAAGAGTTGCCTCAAAGCTCAGGTTTAAATCTAACGGAAGTACTGAAGGTTTACATTTCTTTCCCCTGATGAAATGACTGTGAGTCTGAATCTTAAGATATTCACAGCATTATCATATTCCAGATCTAATACAATTGAGAATGTTTGAATTACTTGAGATGGTGAAGGAGACCAGAGAGGCAGAGACCTGCTTTTTAAACAATATTGAATAAACTTCCATAACCCTCTCTTAGAAGGCTTCTGATAGAATGCTGCAGAGTAAGTTTAGATAGAGATAAAAATCTAGGTTTCTGGATCTATTCTTAGTTACACTCATACAGCAGATTACACCATTAAAAAACCCCAAAAAACAAATTTATCTCAAACTATATTGAGAAAGACTAGACAAAAGATTTTGCTCCTGTGAATGAAAGCTAAATATGACCCAGCTGTTAGGCTTGCCTACATTCTAAAGTATGCATATATTTATAAAGTAATTGGGAAAAATAAGGTTCAATTGTGTATACGGATTTTAGATTCATATATTTAAAATCTAAGTGAATTGGTTAACAGAGGGAAGTTTTGGTATTTAAAAAACCTGAATAGAAATTCAAGTTAAATTCAATAGGTCAGAAACCAGGTGCAGGAGGATCGCCCTTGTGTCAACTTGCCTGGCAGCTCATCCATTACTTGGTCATACATGATATGGCATACCCAATTTCTACCAAGAGAAAAGCTTCTAATTATATAATAATACACATACAAATCTTTAGAAAATCTTTCCAAAGCTGGTAAACTCAGTTTTGCTGTGCTTGTAATGCTGCACTCTCCTTTCTGGTGAGTGAAGACTTCTAAGCAAATACCATGCAACGTACATATCACCAGTTGCCATTTTCTCTGACAACACATTTAGCTTGTCTTACCTGACAGTTACATCTTATTATCATTTGAGAAAAATGCTGATTTTTGCAAAAAACCCTGGCAAGATTCCAGAGGATGGCATTTAGTCATTGAACATCAATCCATTACATGTCATGTCTCAGCACGTGGGGATTATTTTCTAAGACATTTTTCATTTTGCACTCATACAAAATGAACATTTCTTTCCCCCATATATATGCAGGGAAACATTTCTGATCAGAATTTTTTTTTTTTTTAATTTGGACAAGGAAGGTACATGCTGTCATTAATAATTTGATTTTATTTTTCTTTGGCAGATACAATCCTGAGATGCGTAAAAATTGTCCTCTCTAATAAAATAATCAGTGAAAGTTGCTTATCCTTCATAACTTGGAAAGCTTAGTAAAGTGTCCTGTAAATTACCTATTTTAAGAGTTCAAACTTTATTTATTATAGTGTGTCATTTTCCATCCATGTTTTATTACTTCATGAATGGTATACAGCATGAGCCTGATATTTGAAAGATTTTATGGCTCTATATTACTAGAGGTATGATTTTAAAAGAACTTATCAAAATACAGTGTTCAGATTATGTTCTCAGATACCTATTGTATATTGACAGGAAAACAAATCTTACCTTATTAAAATTCAATATTAGGAATTAATTTGCTTTAAAAACCTTATTTTATGACAGCAATTTCAAACACCAAAATCTAGGAGAAGGTAGAACCCAGAGTGCCCTCTTCATGCATACAATTTTTAGTAGAAACCTAATTGCTGTTATTTGTTATCATTTTCTTCACAGGACCCTGAAGGTTAACTGAACTACTGTTCATTAGATTCCAAGATGATATCTCAACCCCTTCTAAATCCTTCACCTGGCTCTGCCAGTTCTATGAGTCCCCATCACACACAGAGGTCCCCACAGAACTTGTGACACTTCTCAGTCTTCTACCCTTCTCTCCTGCCTCTGTTGAATACCATTAATCCAATCCCTCACTTGTTGCAGTATCTGTGGTAAATCATAGCTGCCTGTGAAAGCTGTAGCATAAGAGTCTGGAAAAACTACTAATAGGAGATTTGTACCAGATCCTCCCCTCCCCAGCCCTCACTTTGAACAAAAAACTCTTTTACACACCGAACTGCATAATCCCATCAGTTAATTAACATGATAAAACCAGTGACTGTTTCCATTTCTTAGTTTCATGGTTTAAGCATCAAGATAGTTACCTCATTCCTTTTCCTTTCACTATGCACCTTTTTGGTCACACCTGACCAACAGAAAGCTGCTCTGATGGCTAAAGAACAGAGTATTAACCAATTCAGCTGCTGTATACGAATCAGTTCAATCTTTGTACTTTAGGATTACAGTCCATCTTCCAGCAGCATTCAAGTGCAAGCAAACCTCTTTTCAGTGCTAATGACACATAACACATATGCATTCTCTTTTCACCTACGATCCCTGGAAAATACCTGTTAATTCTCTCTAGAAAAGTCTTGTTTTAGTTTCCTGCACCTTGGAAAGCTCATACAGCTCTAAGAGGTGAATAGAAAGCTCTAATCTTCATGTCCATGATGCCAAGCCTCTAGGATGTTGACACATTCTGTTACTAAACACATTAAATTAACTCCTAATTTGATCATCTGCAAAAATGCATTGGGATGATCACCAGACCCAATGATTAAAGTAGGAGATTTAGAAAACCAGAAAAGTCTACATCTTAATTCCATAAGTTCTGGTGCCCTTTATATAGTATTGTTAATAATTAGAAAAAAAATTCTATTGAAGTGCACTTCTGAATGGATTTCAGACAATTCTCCCACATACTGATTTAAGCATAAACAAAATTTAATTTAAGCACCACTAAAGACTGGACATATAGACACACAAGAAAAACTTGGGATTATTATCTCAAGAAAAATATCCATTCTGACTGTTCTAAAACCAGCTGAACACTTATTATTTGGCATGCTATAGTCAAATTTTCCTATACAAATAATATATGACCCCAGTTTTGACCATAGCAAGAATATTGTAAACAGTGAAAGTGACTATCTTGCCTAATATAACCTTCTTTATCCATTCCTCTAGTCCTGACGTGGTTTAATTCATACTATTTCGGAGCCAGGTAGTTTCTCAACCATCTTAATGCAGATCACAGTGAATTGCTCTTCATTTGTTTGAGTGATATTTTATTTTTCATCTACTGCAGAAAAAGAATGCTAGCACACTGAATTCAGCCTTTACACCTGCCATGACACTAAAATGTCTCACCAAATTACTTCCTATGTCTAAACATAGGTTGTTGCGGTTTAACTCCAGCTGGCAACTAAGCACCACATAACTGCTTCCTCAGTCCTCACTAGTGGGATGGGGGAGAGAATAGGAGGAGTAAAACTTGTGGGTTGAGATTAAGACATTTTAATGAGTAAAGTAAATGTCATGCACACAAGTACAGCAAAAATGGAATTAATTTACCACTTCCCAAGAGCAGGCAAGTGCTCAGTCATCCCCAGGAATGCTGGGCTCCATCACATGTAATGGTTACTTAGGAAGAAAAATGGCATCACTCCAAACATGTTCTGCTTCCTACTTCTTCCCCCTAGTCTTTATGCTAAGCACGATGCCCTGGTATGGAATGTCCCTGTGGTCGGGGGGGGGGGGGGGGGGGGGGG
>JAWWEW010000131.1:35685315-35709024 GCA_035583185.1 Anabacerthia variegaticeps | reverse complement strand
CCCCCCCCCCCCCCCCCCCCCCCCCCCCCCCCCCCCCCCACAGGGTGAGTAAGAGAACTCTAAGAGAACTCTGTTTCTTTTTTTTTCATTTAAAAACACAAGAACTACCACTTCTTTTTAAGTGCAGTCCTGATGACAAACCAGTCACATTTTTGTCTTTTTGACAGCAGACAATGCAAGCTAACAAAAGCTACCCATTGAAGCCACTTGGAAGTGGAAACCAATGAAAAAAAAAAAAAACTGTTTCTTTACACACATAACACAGTTTCTATAAGTTCTGTCAATCATGGAACTAATCCTGCTCCTTACAGCTGCAGAAGCACCAGAAAGAACTTAAAGTAGAAGCAGGTTCAATCTAGTTACTAATTACATAGTTACCACTCTAACTATGACTGCCAAGTATACAAGAGAAATAATTACAAGCTCAGGTGTATTTACATTTAGTGATTACACTTTGGTTCTTGGGAGTTTTTTAAAGTATACTCGTTTACTTTTTTGGCAGATATGATTGGAAAAAAACCATAAAATACTAATAAATAATAATACAAATACCAACCAGATAAATACTTAATGTACATTTTCCAGGCTAATATCTAGTTCTCTCAGTTTTGTTTCCTTGAATGCAAAGGGAACAGAGCAGGAAGGTCTTCAAATTTGTTGTTATAAAAAAGGGCCAACAACAGTACATAAAATAATCTTAGATATTAAAATTTTAAAATTTTCTTTCCTCTTGTTTACTGTAACAGAGAATTTTTTCTGTTACTTACAGAAGTATAGCTTCTCTTGGAGTCAAGGAGATCCACAAAGGTAAGCATCAATTTATCAGAACAAAAATAACACTTCAGGTAGAAAATAATCAATATATTTTTTAGTGTTCTACACAGGCCAGTATAGGGCTTTATTATTGTGAGTTTCTGTGGGTTTTTTTAATCAATAAACTTCAGCAACAGATTAGAATTTTTGTGAGACAGTTTTTTCTGTATCATGGGACAATGCTCATTTAACGTGGTGCATAAGTAATATTTTGTTTCATTTGGGAAAACCTTTGTGAAAAACATTTCTGAAAACTCTTCTCTAAAAGGTCAAGCCAACCAAAATTTCCATTTTCTAATGAACAATCTTTCTTTTTAACTTTAAACATTAATACAAATAAAAGCAACCTGTACATAAGTTAGCACTACATTAAAATAATTTCCATTGCTTATTCATGGTTACAGCAGATTAAAAGGACGCAGTTGAGAAGGTAGAAATTCTTCTCGAGCCAGGTAACATCCTTATGTACAGTATACTGTAACCCTTATTTGAAATAGCCTGTAAATTAGTTCTTAGCAAAGAGAATGCAATAATGAGATGAAACCCGCAAAAAGCATGAGAGAAAGAAGGGGCTTTCTTTTCTAGCAGCTAAGGGATTCAGGTCTATTTCTCTCTCAAATAATCACTGGCTTTCTTATTTACACAATAGTTTGCTTCATGAAACATAAGTTTAGTATTTTTAAGTAACAATTTTTGGAGTTAAAAGTCTGAATCAAACTTTAAAGCATCTAAATCCTTTACTAGCTTTAACTTTACGTCTCACTCATTCCCAATGAAATTTAGATTAAGTCAGTCAAACTCGGAAGAGCTGAACAAATATCTTTAAGGATAAAGGCCTATGCAACTTCTTAATGAGCAATAAATATACAGTCAAGTACATATATGATGTACCTTTTATAATATTAAATATATTGTTGTTCTCTCCTCTATTTGACTGACTTCACTGGTCTGGCTAGGTCTGGCTTTTTTAAGTGGAAAGCTAGCTTTATTTAATTTATTCATTCTTTCTTTTATCAATACACATTTAATTCATAAACAATTAAAATCATATGATATTTCTATTAGTTTCTTTACAATGCTGCAAACTTATTTGAGACATCTTGACACATAATTTATGTCAGACCATGTGTCATTTAAACCACATCTTCCCTTTACAAATGGGAAAGTATTTACTTGCACTGTAAATATATGGACATACCCAGTTCAAAACAGCATATTCAGGCATTTAACACTTTCAGCTAGAAATGTACTAGAAACTCCCCCAGAAGGAAATTCCACTGTTCAAAAGTGATACCTGTCTGAGTTAATGTGTGTCATCATTATCTTTCCTAAGTCTCCACAGATTTAGTAATGATGTGTATCCTCTCTCATGTTTCTTTCCCCATTTACAGAGTAGTTTTGACAGAATTTACAATAAAGGTCAAATTATGTCCTCAAATGAAGTCCAAGGAGTTTTCATTATCTCTATTCATATACAGTGAAGAAGATTTAGGATTCAACTACTTTTTTCCTTCATTACTGTATAAGTAGAAAGAACAACAGAAAAGATATGAGGAGAAGTACTAGAGCAAAGATAATTATTCCAGGATCTATCTCAGATTCACAGGCAGGATAATTTTAATTTTGAGTCTCACAATATTTTGTTTTATTGCTTTGCTCCTGATGAGTTTAGCAGGAGATGAAATAAAGTCAGCTCAGCAAACTGACACACTAAAGTCTGGTTCCTTTATATTCTGAAGTGTTACTGGGACAAGTTAGCATTCAATCTCAGAAATAGTGTTCACATATCTGATGTTCATCTGCTGAGGCTCTCATTTACATCTTCATAGCCCGGTTTCAAAATGCCACACCAAAAATACTTACTCTTCATTTACTCATTTTGCCAAATAGTGCTGCTGAAGAACAAAAACTGAATTTAAATTAAGTGAAATGCAAAGTTACTTCAATTACTAAACAGAACAAATGGCTTGAAAAGAAACACTCCAGATCAAACTCTCGAACTCTACAGATCAGATTTACCAGGGGAGCAAACAGACCTTGAAATGAGATTACGTTGATGGCTAACATGGACTAGATCCTGACAAAAATTCTTGTGAGACCACAAAATAACAAATTGCTAGAATATGAGGTTATGCTTTTCCTGCCTTCTGAGGACCATGTAATAGTCCTTGGCAAAGAAGTACTATGATATTGATAAATTTTTTTCAAAATAAGGTATTCCGAAATTCTAGCTGTGCCTTTTGGAATAAAATGTTAATTCTCTTTGGTGTGAAAGGTTAATTCTCAGTTAATTTGCTAAGAATGAGCAAACCATGCCCAAAGAAGAAAATCTGGGGTGATTGTGAGAAAAAAAATACCCTCCTGATGAAGTCTGGTCTAGGCTCCTAAAGTAACTGACAGAAACTGTCATTTTTGGTGTTTAAAACCATCCTAAAAAAGCAACAGTAAATTTTCTCTAGGAAAGAAACTCATAGCTGCACATGTGACCTGGTGCAATCTTCTCATCAATAAAAAAATTGTTTGCACCTGCAATTACTGTCTGTATTAACAAATGCTAGACATCCTTGCATAGCCCATCCAACGGACAAAAACATAAAAAAATGATTAAACAAGACATTGTCATCAATCATTACACAAAGTAATTGAGAGCAATTCACCTCTCATAGAAGAAATTGAAAAAAAAGCAGTGAAAATGAAGGCAGACAGCAAAGGTAGTAAACACTGTGAAAGAAACAAATACAGAAGGAAGTTTGTTAAAATAAGACATTACAAAAATCTGAGACCTGAGTTTCACAGAGGCACTATTTCAATATTATCTTCAGAAGATTCCATAAGGAAAAAAAAAAACGACCAAAACCAGCTTTCCAAAGTATTTAACCTTTGTAATTTATGTACTATTTCAACTTCTAGTGCCTTGTTCTTTTTAATAAGCCTATTCTTCATTTTTGAGCTCTGCTCTTAAATATTTCACCTCAGGTTTGCCCATTTATAATCAATCTCTGGATTGACTGAGACTACAGTTGAGATCACAAAACAGTTTCAAGCAACCATAATCAAAAGGTTACATTAGGAAGTAAAGGCCACAGCATTTTCTACTGCTCTCTCTCCACCCCTACCATTCACAAACTGCCATATATGGAGTGTAAGTTCCACAGAAGGTCTTATTCAGAAATTTTAACACATGTTCTTCATCAGAGGTTGTCCAAAGTTGTGTTGTCAGAAATGAAAATAACAAGAGACAGCATTTTGCTGCCAAGGTAGATGGTAGGAACTAGTTCAGCACTTTGGTAATTGCAGGAAAGAGTATTCAAGCCCAGATCACAGAAAGAGACACTCTCACACGTTGTTCTGACTTCTGCATATGAATCCTTTACCCACCCTTAACAGGTACTCTTCATGTTTATCTCATTGTATTAACAAGTGAGATTTCTTTTGCTCCCTTTTTTCACAATTTGAGCAAAAAAATCCCACCTGGTTTCTCCTCTCTTTTTTATCTTCAGATATTCTGCATGGTTGTGCAGTAGCTGTTCAGACTTGGGGAGTTAGGATGAAAGATACCAAAAAACTAGGACATCGTGCTTCAGAGCATAGAGAGCACTGACTCCTGGAGGATGTCATTTGCCTCAAGTTCCCATCAGTTCCCAAAACGTATTGCACTTTACAAGTTTGGCCCTCAAAAGGTTTTATCAGTTACTCACACAAAAAGTGAAACATCAGGTTTACAGGAAAGAAATGCTATATAGTGTCCCATTTCATGAAATTATATCTTTTGTATCAAAGTACAGTTCTTGACTGAGATTTTTATAAAATATTAACATGTTCAATTTCTACAGTTTTTATGAAATATGTGTTTATTTAAATGTATGACTCTTTGGTTACTTTTATATGCTGTATTAGGTGATATAGATTATATTAGTTTCACTAACATTTCTTTCATGTCTCTCTCTAGAAATTCCCTGTGAACAAAGACTAGTCTTGGCTTAGAAAGTATTTTCATATTTACTTAAAGTAAAACACTTTATACTTGTGTTGTCATCTTTAAGATTATATTTTCATTTGTTTGTATTTCACTTCAGAAACTATTGAGTGATAAAAATCTTTATAAGTAAATATTGTAAACACATACACTTTCTGTGTGATACTTATACTGTCACTAAAGATGAATGTCAGCAGTCAGTGTTTCAGTCATGAGCAACAGATGAAATATATTTCCATGCTTACTTTTTCTTCAGTCAAAAAAGACAGTAAATTTATTCTATGAAGTATCACCTGCAGCACAGTCAAATATTTATGTCCAGTGTTTTGCTTACCTGAGTTTTACAGAAAGACTGATGTAATGGTTTCAATAACCTTCGGTTTTTCAGTTCCATAAAAACCTCATTCTATCTATACATATATAAATTACACAAATTTATGATGAGTCTATGGGACAACAAGCTTTTCAGGTCACTCCACTCATAATTGCAACTAATTAAAATGTGCCAAAGAAAGGATAGAAATTTATCACTGCTCATTAAACCTGTAAAGACTGTGTTAATTAGATGTCAGATTCAGTAATTCACATAAATGTTTGCTGCCAGTCTAAATTTAGACAAAAAAATAAATGCATTTATAGCCACTGCAACAAGAATGGAAATAGGTGCTACTGAATTGAAAGGGTTAAACACTTACTATTCTACAAATTCCACTTTTTACTTACTTTTTTTCTATATTGAAAACAGTGTGTGTGAATTTAGTTGCTATTTTTTGCCCCAAAACTTAACTACTCCTTCAATAAAAGTTAAAGGTAATGTCACACCATAATTTTTCTAACATCCTGTTTTCAAATACTGCTTACATGCATTGCCATACATTAATTTGCAAAGTTAATTGGAAACGAATATTTACCAGCAGTTATGACACTATTGCATCATCTATGTTCTTACTCAAGAATATTATATTTATACTGTTTTATTGTGTACAACAACCAGAAAGGGATTCCATCGTGTTCCCCAAAATTTATAACCAAAGCCTCCAATGATTCAACTGATCTTTCTCACAGGACATCACAGAAGTCAAATAATTTTAGTAGGAGACACTGTATATATTGATTAAATTGAAAGGAGGTCATCAATTCAAGATATAATTAATAAGTCAGATTGTAATAGCATAGACTGCGTTCATTAGTTGCATGCACAATGTAAAATTACAACTTCACTAGACTCTTCATAGGGCCTTTGATCACTAAAGGCAATGTATGGTGATAAAAACTGAGAACTTGTGCATTTCTAAAGGGAGAAAAAAATGTGCTGATGTGCCTGGAATACCAATATTGTAAAACTAAATATTCCAAATGAAGAGTGAGATACAAGTTGCTGTACACTTTAGCCATTAAAGTTTGAAATTGTATCCACATTTTCTGAGATTTATTTATTGAGATCCCTGCAAATAAGCATTATTAAAAACCAAGATGTTTGTTAGCCTGGTATGGAGTCAGGAATTTTTTCCCCTGTATTTACCTTTGAGACTGGACTCAAGAGTGTTATCACACAACTACAGCTGCTGTCACTGCTTTAGACTCTAGGGTAGTCTTTAAGCCTGGCCTGTGTAGTACCTATGAGTTGGCCCTCCATTTTCCTTAACACCTTTTGTAAGACCCCAAGCTCTGCTTATGAGCTTGTTGAAGGCATTTTACATCTAAAAGATACAAGGCCCCAAAAATCTCTGACAGATTTTTTTGAAAGGGCCTTCAGTTCTTTTACACCTCAAGGCCGTGCACGGGAAAAACTATATGACACTTCTCAAGGGGTCAAAATAACATACTTTTACTG
Source organism: Anabacerthia variegaticeps (assembly GCA_035583185.1). Lineage (NCBI taxonomy): Eukaryota > Metazoa > Chordata > Aves > Passeriformes > Furnariidae > Anabacerthia > Anabacerthia variegaticeps. Next base: position 35,702,401 of record JAWWEW010000131.1, on the reverse strand, counting down.
GAAAACTTTGGAAAATAAGGGACCTTGGCAAAAGTTTTCAATCAACATAAAACATAAATCAACATAAAAGCATTCAATCAACATAAAACATTTCACAAAGCATTGACTTAGCAAATTCCAACCCACCCAGGCTTAAGTTACCTGAACATCAAGAAGAAGAAATTAGGAGAAGAGGAAGAAATAAAGAGAGAGATAAAGAGGAAATTATAGTCACCACCCTAGGTCCAGCATAGACCCAGCTACCACAAGTCATGACCACATGGAGGCCACATGGTGTTGGTTTTATTTGCTCTGGACTCCTGTGACCACCCCTGCCAGGTGGGGTTTCTGGTGTTCCAGCCATCCTGGGGCTGGGTTGGGGCTCCAGGGTGTGTGGTGTGGGGCAGTGCTCCTGGTGAGCCAGTGACTGACAGCTGCATTAAGGCTTTCAAGGAGGCAGGGTTATGGGACGGGGGGACAGAACACCATTCCACCCTGGCAGAACCTGATCTGTCCCCTCCCACGCAGAGTTGTTCCAGTCCTTCACACTTTTCATCTATTTTAAACATTTGTTTTATAGATAACAGTCTCTGTGTATGCTTTTTTTTTTCTTACTACTGTGAGGATTTACAAATTAGGTACCTAATACAGAAGAAATAATACTTCATCACCCAGTCTTTTCTCATTTGAAGAATTCAACTGCCATGAAAAGGATGTTTAGATAAACAGAACTCCCAGGATTAAGATTCAGTTACCTTGATTAACCCCAAGTCTTCATAAAGCAAGGGAGTTATATGAAAAATCTTGTTTGTTTCAGGCATTAATTTATAGAATCATAGAATCCTTTAGGTCAGAAAAGATCCCCAAGATCATCAAGTCCAACTGTTAACTTATCACTACCATGTTCACCACTAACCCATGTCACCAAGTGTCATATCTACAGAAGTTTTTGATGCTTCCAGACATGGTGACTCAACCGCTTCCCGAGGCAGCCTGTTCCAGTGCTTGACAAACTTTTTGGTGAAGAATTATTTTCCTAATATCCAATCTAAACCTCCCTTAGTACAACTTGAGGCCATTTCCTCTGACCTACTTCTTGTTACTTGGGAGTATAGACCTGTCTCCACCTTGCTACAATCTCTTTTCAGGTAGTTGCAGAGAGTGATAAGGTCTCCTCTCAGCATCCTCTAATTCAGTTAATAGTGAGACATTGCTGGAGGACATAAGCAGGAGAAATGTTCTACAGTGATATCCTATTAACTAAGATCACTTCAGCTGAAGGATTTTTTAAGGTCTAGGTTTGGATGCACAAGAAAGTATCAGGACTGATTTTGTTTCCACAAAAATGATAAGGAAAGAAAACCCCATGTGGTCCATCTCTCCTACAGAGTTCAGAAAAAAATTCTTAATAACTCGTTAAATATTTTTTTCTGGAGAGGTTGCTGAAGAAATGAGAAATGACAATGTTTCAACCAAGTGTCAACAGAGTTAAAAAAAAAGAAATGAAAATATGCCTTTTATCTGCTAGAAGAAATTTTTGTGGGAAGAGGGAAGACCATGTTCATAGAAAACTTGCTGTACAGAAGCACTACATTGAAATTGACCTGAAATTTTCTCTGAAGGCTAATGTTTCATTAAACATCCTGAGATTTCATTTTAGGTCAAACAGCCAGTATGTAACACAGGCAAACAAGAGAATGACTATATGATCATCAAGAATTATAATGAAATAGATATTTTACTAATCACTCAGTCCTCACTTAAAAGAGCTGAGAAAAATACCATGGATTAAAGAAAAACAGGGAAAAACATCAGTCAGAAGAGGTGTATTTTCAGGAGTTTTGGCTAGTACAGAATGAGTTGCTTCTAAATTGAAAACATCTGCTGATTTGGCTTACTGCAGCAATAGTGCCATAATGGGATTGACATAGTTATTTCTATCTGTTGTCTGCAAAGGCACCTGGGGCAAATGCCCATTGAGCAGGGCCAATAGCAGTCCTATCCAGAAGTTAGTAGGTTCAACTGTCAACTTCTAAAATTTAAGTGCTCTGTTACTGTTTTCAAATAACTCTTGCATTTCTGCCTTTCTTCAATCATATAGGCCTATATGAAGACAACAGAGACTAATAATTTGTCTGTTGAAATGAAATTCCTGTAATAAAAAAATAAAAAAAAATAACAGGTCCCTATTGTCCCACCTCTAATTACTCAAATCCTCACTAAATTACATTAGGATAACCAAAAAAACCAAAATCTTATTTTCTGGAAAAGTCGACACCATTCCCCAAGATAGAGTGACAATGTAGTCAACAGTTATCAAAATAAATAAATAAATGCCCCTGTTACCCTCTGTGAAATTTTAGCAAGAATGGCTTGAAAGATGAGAATTTGATTTCTAAGAATAATAAGAACTGGTGTTTGCACTTTATACAGATCTGATCTACTCTGGCTTCAAATTCCACACACTGGGTATTTACAAAGACAACACCTGTTACTCTTACCCAGGGAAAAGGCTTTGATTGTGACTATTCAGTGTATTACCAGGGAAGAGCTTAAAGGACTACTGTACTGCCCTTATGTTATTTAAATCTGTTTGAAAACTTTACATGAAATCCAAAGACACAGACAAACCCCAAGAGACACATAATTGAGTTCCTGTCTTCTTGCTAATCTGATGAAATAGATACTAGAGTCTCTTGCTTATGGATATATTTATTTATCATCTTAAGTTCCTTCAACTTGAGCTGGAAGAACTATCTAGCAGAACAGTGACTATTCAAGATCAAAACTGTAAATGTCACCAATTAATAGATTTAGAAAGCAATGACCCACTTTAAGAACATCCAGCAGAGATGCCTTATTTAGCATGTTAAGAAAAACAACTAACACCAATCTGAACAGCTGTATTAGCCCCCACTATTGTAGGTCCTGTCATGGTATGTTTTGTTTTATTTGGGTGGGAAGGTAGTATTTTTTTTCAGTTGTTTGTCAAGTGCATTCTTTGGCTTTCCTTTCATATTTTCTTCTGGCTAAAGGTTCAATTAGTACCCCAAAAACATTGTTGTCAACCTGAAAGCAGCTGATTTAGTCACCTCCTTCTCCCACAAACTCCCCACCCAATCAAAAAATCCAAAACACTGTGGGTTACTTGGAATAACAAACTTCCACTCTTAAGCAAACAAACAAACCACATAAAACAGTGAAATAATGGTATTATCTGGTTTAAATAGCACATGTACTCTGCTCCCCACTCCCAAAAGTACACTTTCTTTACTTATTTCTTCCCATCCTTTCCTCACTCATGTAAGCAAACCTGTCACCCACAACCCTTCTACTAATCTCTGCTGTTACTGTGACAGATGCTTTTTTTGAGTTTATTTTAGCTGATTGTTTGTGAGAGCCAAAGCACTCACAGATGTCAGATGTTGTTCTATCAGACTTACTGAGACAATCAGATAAATTTAGAACAGACAGTGAAAATTACCCCAAGAATATATTTAGAACAAGGCTAGAAATAGTAAAAAACTTATTTGCAATGTGAATGCATGAAGTCCTATTATAACAGCAACACCATCACATCACAAGTCAGAATGACAGACAGATAGTTCTCATTTCCTCTGTCGTGGTCTCAGCCTTTGTAAATGAAATGACTATTTTTATGAAAAGCTGAACCTCTTTAATATTGCAACACCATGAAAGTCAATGAAAGTAGCCCTTGGTTTAATGATCACCACTGAGAGCTCAGGAGAGCTGAAAAAAGCATTAGCCAGACATAACTTCCAGCATTTCACTGTGTGTACAGACAGGTGGTTTCTCATGGAAATTGCTCTCAAATGTCATTTGCATTATGGAAGTGAAAACTAGCAGCAACAAAGTTTTGGGGTTTTTTTCTGATGTTTTCCTCTGCACCTTAACCACAAATAATTTGAGAGTCCATGTCAATTTGTTATACAATGTAAAGGTAAAGCTTTTTCAAATTTTTTCTTTATCATTATTGTGTAACTAATCCTCTACCAGCTGATGCTACAGTATCGTAAGTATATAAACACTTCAGGTATGGGGACTTTCTAAAAAATGTATCATAGTAACATGATACATAGTACATGCCATTTTGACCAACATGACCACCAAAAAAAACCCCAACAAAACAATTGCCGTAAGAGAAGAATAAAATTCCAACATTCACTTATGCACTTTACCCATAAAAGATAAACTAAAACCAAAGCCAACAAACAAACAAAAAAAGAGGAATATTGAACGTATTATGACTAAATTAAACTCTGCAAGATATTATGATATCCTAAAGTACTTTAGAAATTTATATGCAGGAAGTTAAATACAGGATAGCATGGTCCTGCACACCTATCAACCCCTTTGCAATCAGAGATAAATGCTGCAGATTCTTATCTGCTCTATCCTGATAGAGGCAGGCTAAAAGGAGTGGCCCAAACAAACAAAGATGACTCTAAACAGCAGGGGGAAAGCGGGCAAGGACAATCCATCGTAAAAGGAAGAGTGGACAATCAAATGTACAAAGGAGATTAAAATGCCAAGGACATGGAGTACTGGAGATTTGTTTTACATGACTGTGAACCAGAAAAGACTGCTGCTGAGTTTCCCTTTTCAGAGGGAAAATGGGAGAAATTTCTGGCAAAACAATGTTTAACATTGCATCCTGAAATACAATTTATTTGAATCCCAAAGAAGGCTTCTTGGGGCTACGGCTTTGTCTGCACCTCTCTACATCTGTTACCCAAATTGCAGGGTACTTGTTTTAAAACCTTCAGTGAACTCTGAATATTCAGATACTGGGTGTCACTGAAATGGTAATCTGTAAACTGGTGTACACTGGAGGTGAGGGTGAAAAGCTTATGCAGAAGCAGCTTGCAAATACATAGGTGAACAGACACATTAAGGAATCATCACTTGGAACTCAGAACAACTCGATTACTAAACATGATGAAATAGTAGCAGATCAGACTTATGCCAGAGGACTAAGAGAGAAAAAAAAATTGGCAGTTTAAAAGAACTCAAACAGGATGTCTAAAATATTGGAAACTTTTCCTAAAATACTTTGCCTTTGATGACATATTTACAATTTTTTTTTGCCAGTCTCTTTCACTTTTTTTTTTCCTCTCCCAAAAGCCTTCAAATCCCTTCATGTGGTGGAATTTGAGAAAAAAAAAATTGATCTTAACATTTTTGTGATTAGCTTAATTGGTTAGAGGATGTTGCTAATAACATTTAGGTCGCAGGTTCAATTCCCATACCAGACACCCACTTAAGGACGGACTTGATGATCCTTGTGGGTCCCTTCCAACCCAGAACATTTTATGACTCTGTGGATTGAATAACACAGACCAGATACCAGGGGCAAGAGAGATGGGGTGGGAAGCCATTTTATTTCTGTGTGTTTTTGAGTCCCTGATAGAACTAGAAAATGTAGCTGTTTTGAACTGTCTTCCTAAACCACATCTCTTCTAGAAACAGATTCGTCAAGATGAAGAGATTAAGTTTTACCTCACTGAAATAGTGAAACTGGTGCTTAAGGCTACAATCAAGTATCAAATGCTACTCTGCACTAAAGATTAGAAATGCCCTGCAAGAAAGATGAAGGATGCAGATATTTACCAGAGGTCAAGAAGCAAAAAGAGGTTTTCAAATATTTTTTTAAAGTACAGGATATCTTGCCTCCAAGCTTAGTTTGAATCTGTCTGATGCAGCCCTATACCTGCCTAAAAGGTTCTGCCTTTATTATATTGTATTTCTTATGAATTTTGTATAAATAGGAATCATATAAAAACTGGGCATTGCATTATTATGCATACTTATCTTACACTATATGCCAACAGCTACAAAATTCTAAAGCTATGCCTTTTGTCATTTACCACAAACTTAGGCCAATAAATATTTATACAGACTTGACAGTTATTTGGATTTTTTGAGCCTCCTGCAGTGCAATCTCATTTTGCAGCTGAATCTTGTAGTGTAAATATTTAACAAATATAGCAAATAAATAAAGTAGTCTAGGAAAATACTGCTTGTATTTCCCAAGAAAAAGTGGTCAAATATAAATAGTAGAACTTTTTTTCATCTTCTATGTAAAATTTTCACAAATGGTTTCTACTTCTCTACTAATACTTCAAGATAACAATGCTTCTTATTTTTCAAATTATATGATTATATTATTATATGATTTCTTTCCCTTATTGTCTTTGGGCACAAAAATTTACTTCTAGCAAAACAGTAATTGGTAGTAAATGGTATATCGTTAAAACCAAATCATAAAATGCTCAGTTGTAGAATTTTGTAAAATATGCATTTTCATACAATTCTAGCCTCTGTTCAAGTGTATAACATGCTTTCATAGTCAAGTGCACTGAAAATATTTCATTACTGTATATTAAAATACTGTTTGAGTATTTCTTTTCTAGAACACTTCAAAAACTATGTTGAGAGTATTTTACGAGAATAAGGTATCATAATTGACAATTGTTCACCTGCTTAAAGATTAGGGTAAAAAAATATCCTTTAAAAAATCCTATCCAGCCAAGATTATATATATCTGACAAAGTGCAAAACCAAATCTTCTTGTCTTTTCAGCACGCATTATCAAAATCTGAGAGAACTGCACTATTTCTATATAAAATCTGAAGGAATGTATACAACCATATTGTTTGTTTACTCCTAATAACTTGTTTGTATGACCACTCTTATCAAGAAAACATTAATATTAAAATTTAATACTATGACTATAGTAACAAGTCTTTAGAATTAGAAAAAATGCATCTGTTTCATTGAACAATTCAAATACTGTCAGCACAGTGAAAAAACCAACTGGATACTTAATAGTATTAGAAAATATGCCTTTCTGAAGAGCTTTATTTTCCGCAGTCTGCTTTGTTTTTCTGACTAAGAAAGCATGTATACACATGCTAAGAGATGTCATAATCTACTTCTGAACAAAAACATTATACTAAACCAGGCCTGAGATTAGATTGGATCTGTGTTTTACAGACTACTTACATTTTTGCTGTTTTATTAGAAAGTAACCTTGAAGGCTGTGAGATTCTGAAGAACCTGTAAACAATTTTTATTACACACATTAAGTAGTTTGTCGAATCATACATTTGAAATACACGATAATTGCTTACAAAAGGAGAAATTAGTGTCCTTTGTAAAGATGGCATTGTAAGTCAGTAGTAGGAGAACAGGAGTTCATTGTTTTGGCTGTGTTCTAATATAAATTTGCATCACTATATGGATAAGAACAAATTCATGACATCAGCCAAAATACACAAGTAACTCAAACACTACTCCCATGGAAGTGTAAAAGAGTTAGCTAACTGGTATCTGCTTATTAATTTGTCTAGTAGGAAGCTGTACTGTGTTTTTCATAACTCCTTTGGTGTGAAATCTTTCCTGCACACATGCTTGAAAAAGTTTGAGGCACTGATCAATTGAAAGATGGAAAGCAGTTGAACAACCCAGAGACAGAAAAAAGACAGGATTTTCTTTGTGTCTGTGAAAGCTCAAAAAACTCACATTTTGGATAAAAATTTAATGCATGTGTAATTCCGCCATGGCAGATTTGGGTCTCATAGATCTTCTTTTTCTGGCAGAATCCTGAGAACGCTTGGGTTTAAAAAATGATAACACCATGCTATTTTAAACTACTCCCAGAAGGATAACAGGCTCCTTAGTTTAAAGCTGATGTTAAGGAATTGACTATTTTTCGGTTTCTAGTTGCACAAGATCCTAATCTACCCATGAATGTACAGACAAAAGAGTGCTTAATGGATTGCTAATTCAAGCTGATGTTCTCAATACTGCTAGCAAAGGTGAAATGTCAAACCTAAATAATGTACACATTCTGAGGTTTTCTCAACTGAACAATTTATTTTTATTTCTGAATGGACCATCTTCCAGAATAAATCAAAAAAATACCACTCCTCAACTGTTCTATGAAATGAAGACCACTTGCATCAGTAGGAATTAAGCTTAACCTTGATTAAATAATATTATTCCCAGAACAGATATTGCTGACTTGCATCTTTCTTGGATAACTGGGAAGATAATACAACTTCATTATGGAGAAAAATCTGTATAATGAAATTACTTACTATTGCTTCCTAACAGGTGTACACTTATCAAGACAGGTGGGCAACAACCCTGCAAAAATGTAATTTGTGCTTTCACTAAGAAAATGAAAAATTTTCATTACTTCTACCATTAATCTGAAGATACAAGTCTCACCATGGCAAACAGATGATTAAGCAGCCACTATTTATCTTAATTAAAGTTCATCTTAATCAAGGTACTGTCTGTGAGATATAATGCTACTTAAGACTAAGATTCTTAGCATAGTTGCATGGTTCCCAGAGGGAACATCTATCAAGATGAATATATAACTACAACTTAGTCCTGCTGAAAACTTAGAGAAAGAAAGCAAAGCAAAGCAACAATTAACAAAAAAACCCCACAGCTAGTATCTTATCTGTTGCTTAAATCATTCAAAGAAATAAAAAACAACATTGCAACGTATTTTTAACTCAGTAATATACACACTCTATATTAAAGATTACTTCTACATTTATGTAAAGAAAAACCCACCCTGCATTCAGAAAAATAGGAAGCAAGGTCATACTGGAGGACACAACATTTCACTTCTTTTTAGAAAGCTCTCTTTCAACTGCTACATTTTGAATCTACAAATGACCTGTTTTTAACTTCAGAACTTACAAATGCTATACTGAGAAAAAAATTTTTAGATGATCCTTTTTTAGAAGGATAAAAACCAGCTTCATTTGTTCAAGAAAACTTTCAGAACATCAGCTGCTTCTTAAGGTAGTAGTAGGCAAAGGAAAAGTTATTTTCTATTCTAACATTTAATTTTTTGCTTCATTCTGGAAATCAATTTTAACTGTGGTATGGCTGTAAATACACCCTTTTCAATGAGCTAAGTAGCTCAGCCTGTAGACAAGTGTCTTTGGCTGTACAAACCTACAGCATATATCTAATGTACATTCTTGAGAAATGTTCCTTTGAGTATCTTATCTTTCCAAACTCAGGAAACAATGAAGAGGGGATATCAGAGAAACATTTTTCCTAGGGACAGCAATAGCTGGTAATTCTCCAGTGAAGAACTCACCAAACAGCCTGATTCTGAAGAGTTAAAATAAAATAAACTGAAGGGACAAGAGCAAGTAAACTCGCACAAAAGTTAAAACTCTAAAAGAAAAAAACAAATAAGATAATCAGCTCAACAGTGTGTATCTGTAAGCACTGGATGTCAACAGAAAGATGATAATCAAAAAGCACCTGCTTCTCCAATAGAACATTTGGACAGTCCTAGTGTATTTTAAACTTTCCATTACTTAAGAACTGTAAATAAAAACTATAAAACTATTAGAAAAATACAAATAGCATCACTCTCTGCAAAGGTGAAGGTGCAAAAATGAAAATAAATTGGTAAGAAAAGTGAACATTACTTTCCATAACTAAACAAATAAAAGGAAAGCAGCAGTCTTGCATTTGGGGAAGATTAACATGAAAAGCTAAATTGTGGTTATAGTCTAGAATTAAAAAAACAAAAATTACAAAAGCAGGCAGACAGATTACTGGTTTGTACACAATTACCCAGGATGAGATAATTAGTATTCAATCAGAAAAGGAACTTCCTACCAGAAAGCAAGCTCTGGACCTAAGCAAAGTTTATAAAAATATTGCTCTGGTACCACAAACATTACTAAAAATGCTGAAACAAAAGGCAACCTAAAGCTGAAAGAACACAAAGATGGATTAAAATCAACCTGTGCAGCTGCAGCTGTTGGAGTAGGTGTAAGGTTGTTCTGGATGCTGGCCTGTGACCTCCTGTCATTACTAGCCTATGGCTCTCCAGTTTCTCTGTAATTTGGCCTGGTGCTACAATAGCAAGCAATGAATAATCAGATAAGTCAGACCTAAGGTGACTTATTTTCTTTCCAAAACTGCTCGGAATGAATTTACATTCAAACTTCTTATGTCTACTCAGGTTTGGTCCCTGATATCCAGAAAGCAGCTAACACATGTACAGTACTGATCACTTCATTAATTACAAGAAGTTGCAGTCATCATTGTTATTTCCCATTACACTCCCAGCGCAGACCTACTGCTGCAGATATAAAAACAGCTCTATTAATTTCTGAAACAATTATATTCCTCTACTGCTTTTTTCTTCTTTATCCTTTTTCTTTCTTTTAGACTTCACAGACACAGCAGTGAAACTAGTGCCTCCCATTGAATTGGCTGCTGTTTTAAAGCTTTAGAAAGACAAGAAAGGAGACCAGCCACTGACTGTTAAGGATGAGAAGACAGATCAATACTCACTTCTTAGCACTAGAAAAATTAATACAGGGATTACTTTCTACTGGGCTCTTATTTCAGAAAGAAAGGAGAAAGACTCAGAGAACTGCATATATCAGGATAAATGTCTATATTGCTCTGATCTGAGATTGCAGCTTTTTTCTGTGGGTCTGCATAGGGAGGTATATTTTAAATATCTGCAAGGATTCTCATTGCTACTAATTACTACAAAATTAGTTAAACAAAAGGGGCAAAAGGGGTATAAGTTTATTGTGGATTTAGAAGGCAAACCTCAAATTCACAGAACTATAATTTGCAACATGAAAGTCTTGCAAGCAAATTAATATTGGGACAAATTCACAGAAAACCTTCCGAGTTAGCTGTGCCAAGGATGAGACTACATAGATATTTTTCTGACCTTCATTATATATTAAAGAAAACATGGGGTTTTGGCATGTTTAGTTGATTGGCTTATTAGATATATTACCAGGCTTCCCTCTTGAATTCTTAAAGGTTATTGTGTCCAACGAAAATATTGATTCAAAACTGAAATAAATACAGTAGTAGCAGTAGTAATTTAAAATTAAGTATCCACTTTAAATTTAAAATAGGTAATTTAAACCAACCAAATAGTTTAACTTTATATTATCACACTGGAGTGAGGAAGTCACTGTGGATGTAACTCACTAATATTGAGGCTTCAGGAAGCTGACAGCACCTGGATTTGTCATGGGAAAGGCAAGGCTTGGTGTTCAACTCTGTGGTGCAAGTTTAATTTTTATAGTAGGTAAGAGCTGCTATGGGGAAGTATAAATGAAAGAGTTTACAAGTCACATGATTTGTAATTCTTCAAAGGCCACAGTAAATATTGAAATAGAGACATATTTCAGCTTCTTTGGTGTTGGAGATATTACAGACTAAGCAGTGCTGCAACTTCAACAACTTTCCTCACAGAGTAGATAATTTTTGTTATTCAATCTGACTTTTACTACCTCATCAGCATCACTGAACTTTCATATGTAGTCTGTTGCCTTGGCAGGGACTCATGAAGAATCTAAAGATCTAGAAGCTAAGCATTTTTTCATGTTTAACATAGGGATTACTACGCAGTAGTAGCCAATAGCAATATGAATTAGTGTATCAAAAAATAAGAGTTTATCAGGCATAGTCATCAAGTCCAATTCACTTTACCCTGCAGGGAAATTTGCACGCATTGAACTATTGGTTCATCCTTCATCCTCAGCAGCCTGGTTCAGAGGTCATAATCTGGACCCATGAGTTGGATTTCTCTCCAGTTTCTGGGTGCTGTGGTGTTCTGCCAGTGTAAAGCAGTTTTAAGGCAACAGCACCTAATCTTCACTTTGTAAGGCAGAGACAGGCAAGCGGAAAAGTATCACCCTATCAGTCTCATTGGCTGGGAGTAAAACTGATTTCCTGGATTAATGAGTGGTGGAAGGATCTGGAGTCAGCAATTCTTTGCAAATGGCTTTTGCAATCAATTTCTTTGCTGACTGTAGAACAAAGGTGGTCTGATATATTTAATACCCTTTGATACACTTACATTTTTGTAAGTGCACCTATGCATATGCAAAGATACAAACATGCAAGCACACAAAAATTCAAAAGTTCTCAGAAGCCAGGAGAGAAAATCCAGTTTTTCTTAAAACTAGATTTCTTAAATTTCTTAAAATTTAAATTTAATCATCAAACTCTGTGATATCTTCTAACCTTATTATCTCTCATTAAAATAGAAAACAATCAGGTTTGCATGGCAGTTCTCTATTGAATAAAATAGTGGGTTATGCTTTCATTTCCTTCTCAAATATATTTTAACAGGTAAAGAGTCTTTAGCTCCACCTAAGTATTTTTTCACAATTTTTCCAGCAGCAAAAGAGAGTCATGAAGAGTAGTAAATTCTAACCGTGTCTCTAAGCTCTGTCTTTCATTCAGCAGACTGCAACAAATCCTTTAATCTTTGCTTACACTTTATTTGTATCCAAAGCAGTGTTGGAGTTGCTCACAATGCTTACCACAGAAAGGTTTTAATTAGACATCCTCTCTAAGTGCTGGAATCAATTTTTTTATTGTATGGAAAAGGTAACATACCAATCAGAGATCAGAATTTAAAATAAGTGTGCTCAGGCCTTTTCCCAAGCTTCAGTTCAACCAGTGTACAAGTGCTATGGAGAAGCTCTGGCTGGGCTTCAGGTACTTTTCTGTGAAAAGGTGAAACACTTGGCAATATGCAGCTGGCTAGAAACTGTCAGTCCCAAGGACTAAAAATCATGACTCTGTTTCTACAAAATCAGAGAGGTAAACAGCAAAAAGCAAATTTAAACTCAGATCATGTCTCTCCTGAGTTTTGAAAGCTCTATTTGCATACAGATTAGCCAGTCTGTGAACTCCAATGAACGTCCTCGCTGCTTTTAGCCCAGTATTAGTTCATACTTTTAAACTTTTACGTGCAACATGTTAAGGCTGAGATGTCTTAAGATCTTCAAAATCTTAAGATTTTTTTGCAACATCCTTTCAGCACCTGGAACAAAATAATTATTTTATCATGAATATTACTGAAATTTGCACACTACCTTGCCAAAGTGGATCTATGCTGGTTTGCTAAACTTTATGTAAAAGTATTTCTATACCTGTTGGAGTCATGACTGCAGTATCACGATGCCCTGAGGAGACAGTCTCAGGTCCTAGATCTAGACTCAAACACCAGGAAACACAAACAGCATCCAGGCAGCTGTAACCAAACTCCTACACTGCGTCAAATTTTTCCTGGAGATCTGGGCACTGCAGTGGAGTTTCTTAGGATCTTCCTCTTGCATAAGTCTTTTCCATAACTTATATTAATGCTCAAAATCAGAATGGTAGCAATGAATCTGATTAAAGTAAACTGGGAGCTTATGATGGTGAAAAGCAAAGCAAATGCATCAGGAAACATATCTGACATGCAACTGGGCAAAACCTGAAATCACATTTTAAAGTTCTATACAAAAATTCTCTACCTTGAAAATTCAGGAGAAAATGAGCATGAATTAGTCTATTATTATAATAAAACTTGGAAAGATTTAATTGAAGGGATTAATAGCCATTATTATGAATCATGATGTATTAAAAAAGCAATAAAACATAAGCAGATGAAAAAAATGCAATCGTAACCAATCTTTTTGAGAGATTATTCAATGTTATGAAAGAGCAAGATAATATTTAAAAGGTTTCTTTTTCTTTAGACATTTCAGGAATATTTAGTATATTTTCTTTCAACTATTTAATCTTAGTTATAGTGATTAAATAATAATAATCTATTTAACCCAAGTTATTAAAATGTATCTAAAATAACTTCTTAGGTAGACGATATATATAGGTGATTGCATACCCTAGGACTAAAAAAAATATAGTGTGTTAGATCAGATAAATTTGAAAAGTCTGTGTTTTGTGCATAGAGTAACAAACCTTTGACCACTGAAAACTAATGCTTAGTGAATAATTATATTCTGTGTTTCTGTCTATTAATTTCATTGAATGTTGTGTTTCCTCCAGGAAGAAAAGGAGGGTGGGCTCTTTTTGTTTTCCCCCAAGACTTGTGCTAGGCCTTGGCAAGCAACAGCAATGACACGCCAGGGGTAAAGCCAAGGGGAGATTCGCTCTGATGGCCAAACTTCACCAGCTCAAGAAAAGACAGTGTGGGTTACCTTTACAGCTGCTAATCTTTCAACTTAATTGTGGACAAAGTTGTTCAAAACCTGAATCACTATTTAGACTATTATCTTTTAGAAGAGAGAGCAGGGAAACCTGCAAGCTTCAAAGTAGTTTGAAAAGGTTAAAATATCAATTCTTAATTTAAATCTTGTGACCATTAAAAAAAAAGTTTTAACAGTTGGAAAACTTTATTTAATTCAGTCTGATTATAGTTTACTAATTATCTATCAATGTTTTCTTGTATGATTTGAGTACATAAGCATGTCCCAAGAATTGGTTGGAGTGTTGCCTTTTTACAATATGAATAAAATAAGAGTCTCAGTGATTTACAATAAATGTCTTAATGAGTATATCAAAACAGAACAGTATGTCTAGTTCTTTCAAGATAAAATTGTGTAGACCAGGAAGGAATTCTATTATAATCAGAGGTATCACTAGACTATGAAATCAAAGAACTCACATGTAGGTAGTAAAAAACTCCATTTGTTGCAGATATTGATCCATTCTACACACATCAGGTCCACTCTAATGTTAGTGCTTTGCCAATAGAAGGCCTAGACTGGCAGAAGATGGAACTGCTGGAAACTTTCCACTTTTGGAAGTGGAAAAAGAGTGCAAGTGCCATGTCAGCCTAGATCACAGGTAGCAGATACAACAAAGCAAACAAACATGGTTTAAAATAGGCCTGTGGCCAGGGGAAACAAGAGATCAGAACCCTAATCATTTTTTTATCAAACCCATATCCCTGCTGATTCTCTTGTAAATTGAATGAACAATAAAATAAAGCCCACTGTATTCTATTTATAATTTTGAAATCTTATTTAAAGTTTATGTTGTTTGGTTGGTTTTATTTTTAGAAAAGTATAAATTTTAAGATGTAATTGTTGATAAGTTAGCCTACGTAAAATTTAAAGTTGATTTTAATAACAAGAAAAAAGCAGAAAAGTAAGAAGAGCGGAGAAGAAAGGACCCATAAGTTTAAAATACATTTGTAACTTGAGGCCAGTGAAAAGACCCACTTCAAGGATATTGACTTGACTCAGTGTACTGTTACGGCAACATAAAAACGACAATCGTGTATTTACCAATTTATTTCCTACTGAAAAAAGCACCACCCTTAGCTTTCAGACTCAATATGCTTTAGACCGTTCATAGAACTGTTTCTCTCTGCTCATTTATTTCCTACCCCCTTCATCCCATAAATTCCGATATGTGCTTCATTTCAATCAATTTTGAAAGAAGGCAACAAGAGGACACAAACTGTTGCAATATATTTCATAACGGGGTAGAGCAGGCTTGGGTTTGAGTTTCCCAGAAGGCATGTGATTCAAGTTCAATATTTTTTCTATTCTCTTGACCTTTAGTTAGTCAGTCATAAAATGCACATCTAATTTGACTATGTGTATTTCAAAGCTAAATGCAGCATTCACTGCCATTTACCATGACAGTACTTGAGGAACAAGAGAAATATTTGAGGGTACAATAACAACATTAAAAGAAGCTGAAAAGATCTGGAAAAGTAATGTTATGGGATGAGGAGAGTTTTGTGAGAGATGTTTGCCGCAGTAGACATAGAGATGAAGTATCAAAAACCTGGTTTAAACAGAATACTGCACAGGCTGACAGCACCAGTACAGTATCTATATCAGCTTCCCTTCAGAATTTTTTCCAGCTCACCTTAATATAGGAGAATTTATGTCTTTGACAGAAAACAGGAGAAACATTGGTTTCCTCTAAAATCTACCCTATATTTAGCTGATTCTGAAAAAGTATTGCCTACAAATTAGTTATCCTCCACCTCTGATTTTCTTCAGGCTGGACATTCTTTACCCTCACCCAGTAACACAGGACTAGAAGCAAGCTTCTCATATGCTTGTCAAGAAAAGCAGTTTGCTGTGAAGCTCCCATCTTCTGTCTAACCCTAGAATGGCACATGTGCCATTTAAAGATATTTCATCCTATTTGTGCCACAACGTAATCAGGTTGTAATCCAGAACAAAACACAGTCACTACAACTTGTCCTTAAGGGACAGATGCCTAGTAGAGATGCTTTTCACAAGTATGACAGAAAAAAAATGCATTTTCTGATAAAACCTCAATGAATCTGAAGGTCTCCAGCAATAACTAACTCACGTACCATTATATAATGAAAATTCCCTGCAACACCCTCTTTGAAAACAGGAAACTTTATATACTTATCTCTTCCTTCTTTGCCCCTGTGCATGTGCCACAGTTTGCAAAGCTAATTGTACACTAATATATTTAATGTGCTCAGGAGCATCCTCAGGCACTGAAGCTATCTTGGCACTAAATGGCTTTACCTGTAAATTCTCCTATGCTTTAAGAGGAGGTGACTATTTCCAAACTGCTCTTTGAAAGCAGCCCCTGTCAATGCACATTCTCAAATGGCATCTGAGAACCATCTGCAAGCCTGTGGATCAAAACAGAGGCAAGACTCTTCCAATAATTTATCAACATGACAATCATGTTCCAGTGCCTGGAACATTTCAGTGTTTAATTTCCTCTTGTTTACGTGGCCTAAATTTTAAACAGCCTGGCTCAGGTCCACATTCTTCTACAAAGACAAGTTTTATTCCCAAGATGTTATGTTCAACAATTAAACAAATACCTTGAGAAATACTTTAAATAAATAAACTTGGTGATGGCAGAAATGTCACAAATCAATTTAAGTAAAAATCAGTATACAATGCAGAAATCCTTATGTTGTTCTTTAATTTTCTTGTATTGCTGTGCTGGTTTTAGAGGTAAACCAGCAGGAGAAATGGACCCACCACAAGAGAGATTATAAGTCAGAGTTACAATTTAATGGAAAAATATTACAATAAATATACTGACACAAAGAGAAAAACTGCTTTCCACTCACCAAAGCCCAGCAGTATAACCCAGTGTCCCACGGCACAAGCCCAAAGGGGTTTGTTAGCCCTTGAGCTTAGACCTGTGTGGTTCCCCTGAGTCCAAAACAAAAAGAAGTGAAGAACCTGTTGGTGCAGATGATGGCTGTGGTCTGGTCGGGAGTGGTGGTCTCCTCCTGTTGAGG
>JAWWEW010000131.1:35661681-35685215 GCA_035583185.1 Anabacerthia variegaticeps | reverse complement strand
TAGAGGGGGTAGAATACATAGCTTTGATCACCCCCCACACAGTGATAACCGGTCCCACCTGCTGAACTAGGACAATTGCCTTAGATTTATGCTCTATAATTTCCTGAGAATTGATTTCTTTAACTATAGCCCTCCACTGTAGGCCTTCAGCTGATACAATACTGATTGTATTGTGCTGTTTAATACTCTTTATATGGCGTCACAGGACAAATAGCTGTCATGGCAAGAGTGGTCTTCTGCGCATCCCTGTACCATTTCACAAAGGAAAACTACCATGTAACATCTATACTGTCAGTGGAAAGGATGGCAAATACGGTATTTTACACAAGAATTATATGAAACAACAAAACACTTATATAAGAAAATATACAGCAGCATTTGAAAATAGGAATTTTTAAAATAGCTACACATAAAAGAGGCTGCAAGACATTACCTTCATTATAGATTCTTATTGATTCTCTTGAACACACTGTTGTTACCAAGTAATTTCAAGACTAAACAGTGTACTGACAAGTGCCATTTTAACTTTTATAATTCAGTAGAGAAAGTTTAGAAAATGAATAGTATAATTATTAAATGTGATTTTCCTATAGTTGGTTGGTGTACTAGCTTTAGAAAGTTGGAACATCGAAGAGGAAGCAAGGGTTGAAAATTGTGCAGGACCTCAACTAGAGATTTTGATAATTAAGAAACTGATTTCCCATTCAATAGAAAAAAAAAACCAACAAAAAACCCACCACCAACAACAAAACAAAAAAAAACCCCTGATAGTTTACGTGTTTTCTCCACTGTGATTAGGAAAACAAATCAAAGTAAAAATGCTAATGATTCACTATTCCATGTAAAAATATTGTTCTGAGGGTTTCAGAAAGCTGAAATTTCAAATTATTTAAAGATTAATAATAGTAATTATTATAAACACAAAATACTTACATCCTGAAAAAATAAAAAGGCCCATTTTCTAAAGAGGAAAATGGTTAAGATCTGGAGTAAAAAAACGAATTGCAGCAATGTTATATTTTTCAGTAAAAACTTGATTTATCAAAAACTAAGTTTCTAAGTTAACAATATTGTTAACATATGAACAGAGTAGCAAAATATAAATAAAAACTTGGAAAAAATGTTTATCTTTTTATATAATAAATAATGCAAAAAAAAAGAAATAGATGATTGCATCCATGAGTGCAAAACTGTAAAAGAATAAAATATGCAACAAAAGTGCACAGTGCTTACAAATATGCAATTTATATCTCTCATAAATACTAACTCTCTAATCACATAATGATATCATATACACAATATTACTCAAATTTTCTAGATAATGATATAGGAATATATTGTAATTAGGAAACAGTATACTCCAGTAGGACACTTCTACTAGTAGTTAGTCTCATCACAGTTCCCAAATGCACAGACTTTTATATCTTTATTGCTACGGGTATTGGCTAACCTCAGTACAAATTCATTATACTTTTTTTCCTAGGAAACTGATATTCTCCTCAAAGTGCAAAAACTATTCATTCTCACTCAGGGTGTTGAAGAATTCTTACCTGAAATCAATTCAATTCATTCAGTGTGCAGTGAGATAATCTGCTTTTTCACAATTTTGACAAAGTCTATATCAACAATTTTGGCTTAACAAATCTTGACACTGATTTAAGATAAGATTTCCTAGGAGGGGTCTTATATCTGCATCGCCTTGCATCTTAAACGGTAGAAAAAATAATATAGATTTCCATTTCTGTTATGTACAGTGCAAGGCATAAACCAGATCAGAGGTTTGCTTGGCTTGTACCATTTATTTTTTAAGAGCAAGCCACATTATGTAGTACAGTTCTTTGCTATAAATCATATTAACTACCAGGCCATACATAAGGAGTACTGGATCTGAGCACTTCTACTTACATCAGAGTAGAAATAAGGGCAAAACACAAAACATTTCTCATTACCAAAAAACCCCAAATCAAACCCCAAAATTAAAGTTAGGTTTGAAAACCTGTAGATGATCCTATGCCTTCACATCTGTAAACGCAATGTCTTGGATGACAGTCATGACCACAGCTTAAAATAACATATAAACCCCTTCTTGGACACCTTTGTTAACACTGCACTTAGCGTCTGCTTCTTGCTATCTAATAAATAGGAAAAAAAAAATCAAACAAAGGCAAGAGAAGTATAAAAGAATATATTACAGTTGATGTAGTATAATATAATTTAGATAGGTATGGAATGAAGAGAAAATAAATTATTTAAAATGTATTTGAATCTGCTAAAACATAATTTCAACATAACTATGAAGTTCAACATAACTATGAAGTATACATTACAGAACCAAACTCCTGGCCCACAACCCTGTCCCCAAAAAATCAACCAAAAAACCAAACGTGATTGAAGTCATCAAATTTTAACCTATTAAAGTGTTGATGCCTAAAAATCCTGTAAAAGACTCAAACAACATTAGTGGAGGGAGAGAAAAGGAGTCCTTTATTGGAAGGTTTTAGATGCACATCAAAGGTATGCGCACATGCATCAGAAAAATGTTACAGCTTTTATAACTTTCAGTAATTAACATATGTGATATCTACAACCAACCTGTGGTACCAATTTCCCCTGGTGCCCACACTCAAAACTCCTGGAGTCCCTCCAAGGACTCTGAGCTTACTCTCTTGTATTGTCTATAAGCTATATTATTGTCTCAGTTGGAGTCCTTACAGGTGTTCTTCGAAAGAGCATGTCCCTGCTAAATGAGTGTGAAAGTGCTCACTGACTTCTAAATACTTCCTAAAATGTGAGAAACTTAGGAGAACTCATTCAACTTATATAACGCTATAAAAATCTACAAAATACACATTAAAATCCTTAGGCATCAGTATTAAAACTCATTTTTCCATATAGGCACTTTTTGTACTGTGCTTTCATTTGACTCCAAGACAAAAAACCTAAAATGGAACTGTGTCAAAACATGCAGCCTATATAAAAACCTTGAGATTTTTGTTTATCATGCTCTATTTTGTTTCTTTTTGTTAATGTGATCTGAGTCCACAACAGATCTCAGAAACATTCCTGTAGAAAAACTGAAATTCTATACCCACAGTACATTTCCTCTATAACAAATTTATACCTTTATGGCTAAACCTTACATCAAATGTGTTTGAGATCGTTTCCAGCAATTTTCAAGTAAGATGCCACTCTACAAACATTTTATATACATCGGTTCCATGAGATTTAGAGATGCATCTGCTTTCCTTATTGACAATAAACTAGCTATTACTACAGCTCCCAATGCAGATTCTATTTTACCTATCACTTCATAAATAGAATCATCAACCAAGTTCTGATCGCAGAATCTGTTACCACTAGCAATATTGATAGATCTAACTGCAAGGCAGCATTAACTTCAGATCCTTGCTGAATTTGATTAGTGAGAAAATACCTGCAGTTCTGAAATCTGAGGGGAAAAAAATTGTAACAAGATCATTCAATTTTCCTCACATACTACTGAAATAGAACATCTTTATAGACAAAATTCATGTTACTGCAAGTACACAGAGTTGAAGAGAATTCCAAGGCTGACAAAAAAATTAATAGAATTAACTTTGAACTCCTAATTACTAAATTGGACATTGTAGGTGTGCTTTTTGTTACAAAATTTTACAGCAGTTTTTACATACTAGCAAAGTAGAACAAGGTGTATAGAAGTGTAAGTTAATGAAAATCATTCAGAAATTATTAATGTTTCAGTAATCTCTTTACTGTGAAGCGCCTTTGACACCAGCTCAGATTTCCTCTTCACAACAATAAATACTGGAAGACTGAGTATACTGCATCTACCAAACACAATCTGACATGCTGCCATTGATTTTGAAATGTCATATCAAAACATCTTCTCTAGTGTAATATGAGATTTACAGAATCCACAGTTCTGCAGTAAGAGTTATGCCATTAAACCAGCTTAAAGATAGTGAGGCAGTCCATATTGAGAGTGTTTTATCATCTTTAAATGTCTTAAACATCTTAACAAGAGTTTGAAGCCAATGATTTCAGTTATTTCAGCAGAAGCCATAAACATATATCTGCTCCTGAAACAGCATGGTCAAGAGAATCCCAAATTGCTCTTACATGACTATACCCTTGGAATGCTTTATAGACATAAGGTTAAAAATGCACTAGTATGACTTTCTGAGCACTGACTGGTATTTTCCTGTTGTACTGTATTAAGGAAGGTTCCCTGTCCAGCCATCCAGGAGCCACTCCAACAGTCACTTGCACCACCTGAGCTGGGACCATGGTCCCTTCACAGCTACACACACCACATACTCAGACAGTCAGACCATGTTTCCCTACCAGCTCAACCTCAGGTTTCCCACAGCAGAGTCTCAGAAAAATAGATCCTTCAGATAGTTTAATCTTGGTGCTCTGCTCTGCGCTGGAGTGGGCTCACCTGGAATATTGTGTGCAGTTTTGAGTGCCACAGTATAAGAAAGATATTAAGCTTTTAGAGAGTGCCCAAAGGAGGGCAATGAAGATGGTGAAGGACCTTGAGGGGAAGCATATGAGGAGCAGCTAAGGACATTTGGTGTTTTCACCTTGGAGGAGACTGAGAGGAGAGCTCATTGCAGTCCAAAACTTCCTCATGAGGGAAAAAAGAGGGATAGGCACTGATTTCTGTGGTGACCAGTGACAGGACCTAAGGGAACAGCCTGAAGTTGCGTCAGGGAAGGTTTAGGTTGAATATTAGGAAAAGGTTCTTCACCCAGAGGATGATCGGACACTGGAACAGGCTCCCCAGGGAAGGGGTCACAGCACCAAGCCTGACAGAGTTCAAGAAGTGTTTGGATGATACTCTCAGGCACATGGAGTGACTCTTGGGGACGGTCCCGTGCAGGGCTAAGGATTGGACTCAATGATCCTTGTGGGTCCCTTCCAACTCATAATATTCTGTGATTCTGCAAGACTAAGAATATAAGTACATTTACAGTAAAACAGAAAAAACCTGTATAACTTACAAATTTCACTGACATATGGGTATGCTACCATAAGGCACAAGTTTCAAGAAATTTACAGTTTGTCGTATACATACAGTTCATACACGTGCTTGAGTCTAAGCTTAGACTAGCCTAACACTCAGTGTTTATATTTTCAGCCTCAACCAAAGGATATCACTGAGGCTGAAAGACTAGAGTAGTTCCAAAACCAACTGGACAAGCAGGTGATTCACAGTCACTAAAAGAGAGAGAAACTACCTTTGGTTTAATAATAGTTGAGGTACAAATGACTGGATGTTGGGAGAGTAATTTATTGCAATATCATTATGTGTTTGTTTTGATCCTACACACTCCCTAGGCATCTGCTATTAGCCAAAGGATACAGGCTAGATAATGATCTGTCTGACTTGGAACTGTTGATTTTACAGTTCTTATTTTTTGAGGTTTGCTTTCTGAAAGCTCAGCTGTAAGCCAAGTCCTTACAGACTATGTATGATATCCTTTGAATAGATACTGTTCCAGAAAGTATAATCTGGAAGCAGAAAATCCACATAACATTCCTCACTTTCAGAATTTAAAGCTTTCACAGCACATGTTCACTGTCCAACTATACTTTAGATTCCATAAGTATTAATGGAAATCTTTAGAGAGTGTTTTCTCATGAGATTGGAAGTACTATCTAATACCCAGGCCATAGACATGACAATGTTAAGAAGGTGGGAAAATTATTCAGTGTAAGAGTTGCTCTTTGATTTCGCTTTAGCTTTTGCATAGAGAACCTAACATTGGCTATAACTATAGGTAAGAAAAGCATTCCTTATTCTGTTTTACATAAATTATTTAGAGAGAAACAGCCTAAGAATTCAAATGCCAGTACCTTAAGATAACAAAGCTGCATATTTGACATGCTCTAACTAGATGCTGAAAGCCACAGAGAATGATATAATCAAACTCTCAGGAGCAACTAGAAGAATTTACTGAAGGAATCATTGAGATTCCTTCAGACATGGCAAAAAACCATGGCAATAGTGTGTTCCATAGTGTCAGATATATGGCATGGGGTGGGGGGCAGGGAGAGAAAAGACTGAACACCAAACCAAATATACAAGAATAGAATTTTGACAGCATAAACATATAACAAAATGTTATAGCAAGGTTCTACAGTCAATGCAGAAAAGCTCCAGAAGTTTATTGGTATTGTGGTAAATGCAGTTGGGAAAATGGTTGGACATGATCTCAAATGTCTTTTCAACCTATTCTGTGTTTCTATGAAAAACTATTAAACAACAAATAGAGGGGAAAAAAATTACCTACATATGCAGAAATAATCCATGATATGTGACAGAACCAAGACCTCTCCTCCAGAATGTTCAAGATAAACAAACAAAAATCCCAAACATGTTCACTTCCCATTCTAATACTGAAGTTATATTTCACAATTTTTCATCATGTCCTTTCAGAATATATTTTTTGAGGACAGAAATCTTTTTTTCCATCTCTTCTTGCCATGCAAAGCTACTTAAGCATATTTTACTGGAATTGACAAAAATCCTGTAGGGAAGGAAATGACACTCTGTCAGTTCCTGAACACTGCATAAGGTAAATATCATTAGCGAGACTGTGGAGAGAAATACTGCATGCAGTGGAAGTATCTTTCAGAAAAATAAAATTGAATGTCATATTTATTAATACAATCATGTCACTTGAAGAAAAAGAAATGCACTAAATTGTTGAGTTTTCAAGAAGTATTTTACTAAAACATTAAGTCCCCCCACTGTTCCAGCTAGTTCAGACAGGCTACATATAACAATCTCACTGTGTTCCCTGCACTAAAGTCTTGGTCACGGATTTTTGATTGTTTCACCTGACATTTTGAATAAACTTTCTACTGAAGTGTTTCTTTTTAAAAAAGAGGCAATGCAGGCGTTGACATGATGGGAAATGTCAGAGTTATATAAAAACTGACTGTATGTAGTTACTCTTGACCTGTAGCAGGGGCACCACACAGGGTGCAGCTTGTATATCTGCTTGGTGGAGTAAAAGGCAGCTGCTACATTACACATTTTAGACAAACACAAAGAAAAACACACATACTTGAGTACAAATGATCAAAAGGAAGCAGCAGTTCGAAAGTAAGCATTTACACCAAAACCATACTGTAACATTAGGCTCCTGAAGTGACATGCATTGGAACTTGTGTCAGAAACATAACGTGAATGAGTTTAAAGCAGAACATGACAGGAATGAACTCAGAGGAAAACAGATCCAGGCAGCAGCGTGCTGTATTCTGATCTCAGCTAAACCAAGTTCAAGACAGAATAGCTGTGTTGCCTAATTTTTCTATAGATTCCCACAAAATTGTCATGTCTCAGTCACCCTGCATTGGACTTACACAGTTGATTCTTGTGTCACACTCATGTATAGAACAATGTACCCTCTTTTTGCTTCATAATTCTGCATATTTGTCACAGTTTAACCCCAATCAGCAACTAAGGACTACGCAGCCTCTCACTCACTCCCCCACCTACTACATCCCAGTGGGATAGAGAGGAGAATCACAAAAAAGACCTCATGGGAAGGGATAAGAACAATTACATATCACTAGAAGAAATGTAAAATATAATAATAATAATGATTAAAAAAAAAGGAGGTAAATGAAACCCAAGAAGAACAAGTGATGCACAATAAAATTGCTCACCACCCACCGACTGATGCCCAGCCTACCCCCACCAGTGATCACTTCTTTCTGGCCAATTGCCCCCAGTTCATATACTGACCATGACATTCTGTGGTATGGAACATCCCTTTGGCCAGTTCAGGTCAGCTGTCCCAGCCATGCTCCCTCCCAGATTCTTGTGCACCTGCTCACTGGCAGAGCATGAGACACTTAAAAGTCACTGAATCAGGGTAAGCACTACTTAACAACAGTCAATCTGTGTTATCAATGTTATCCTCATAATGAATTAAAAAAAAGCGCACTGTACCAGCTACTAAGAAGAAAATTATCTCAAGGTATAAAGCCTGCTCTGCTCTCCAGACCGGTTATTTCTGAGACCCGTGATTTTCATAGAAATAAGGGGAATAAATATTATTAAAATATTAAAACCCAAAAATCTCAAACTGGCATACCTGCATACCTAAAATGCCCCTATAACAATAAAATAATAATCAATGCAAATTTTTAATGGAATCAGATAAAAAAATCTCCAGATTTACTACAGAACATTCTCCTTAATTTATGCACTCTTTAGATGCACTTGCTATGAGATTAACATACAGGTATATTTTCTAGTGTGGATGCTATACTTTCACATTATTTTTACTCTGTCCTTGACTTTTTGGTGTATTTTTCATTAATAACTTTTTTCAGAAGTCACAAGGAAACAGCTTTATCAAACAATTGCCTAATCTCTCTCTTACACTCTAAGAATCACTAGGAAATTGTTTTATGCATGACATAGCTCTAGTTCATCTTTACATGTTGGGGAATGGGCATTAGTTATTGATCTATACAGTTCTAACTATACAGAGCATTCAACACCAACATTAAAATGAAGTTATAGTGCTCATTTTTTTTAGTAAATTTAGTATAAATCTGTAACAATAATATGCCTAAGACACTAGAATGGAATAGAGATGGGGAGCAGGGCATTTATGCTGAATAAAATTATTCAAACAAAATTCATGTAACCCTCAGATTTTATTACTGCTCTTTCAAAAAAATGTTAAAGACTATTCAGTATCTCTAAATTATCAGGGTCTAAGCACGTAATTATTTCTTGCTCACAATGAGACATAACATACTGAAATAATAGTTTTCCTTGGATTTTTTCATCAAAGGGCAAATTGTGGCCAGTGTGAATAGATGACAGTATTCAGTGAAATGCTACTACTGAAGGTACTTAGTAACTGTCTCCTTTTGTCTATATTTTATTTTGATACAGGAAGCAAAAACAAAGGGATTATATATCTAAAGAAATAGAAAGACCACCTTCAGATATACTGAGCTGGAAGGTCTCTAACAAAACCTAGTGGAATTCATTTGTGCTTTCAATTTTACCAGAACGCAATGTAAACAACCATAGGAACCACACAGCCAACTTTTAAATTAAATCTTACAATGAATAATTTATATTTTCAAGCAAGGATTAGAAGTTTCATTCAATTGCAGTTTCAGGGGTGCCTTTAATAATTTACATGCTTTCCAAAGGTGAATAAAATGCCCTCCTGAACAAATATCAAAACAATCCAAATATTTCCTTTGTTAAAGCCACACTGTGACTGACAAAAGAAAGGGCTACTGTTGTAAAGTTGAATGCATTGTGGGAAACAGGCAGGGGAACTAAACAATCTTCAAAGTAGAAGTGTCTGTATGCAATTTCTACACTCACCAAAGGGAATATGGAAAAATAAACCACATAATCAGCAGCAAAATCTACATATAATTTTTGCCCTTTACTGAAAATTTTGGAATTCTACTTTATAATTATTTGTTGTGTGTGCAGAAGACCACATTGTTCCCTCACAGCAATCGAAAAAGGACTCCAGGTCAAATGTTCCCAGTATTACCACGGCTGTCTCTGACCTTGCAGAAAGATGTCAAATATAAAAGATAAACAGTCTGCAAAGCACTATCATCTGGCTACAAGGAACACTCACTGACTTTAGGTGACCAATTTAAACTATAGCTGCCTCACTGGAGTTTTTGTAGGTAAACTAGCTGCCTTTGCTGCAATTCACAGCTTCTGCTCTTTCCAGTCCTAATAAATATTCTTGCACTATCTTTACCCTGAACACATGTATTGTTGCCTTAAGGACAGGGGAAAAAACTTTCCAAGACAACTTAATGTGGGTAACAGAGTTCTTTTACTTATAATAGGGTTTTGGGGTACAGAATGTAAAGGAATATAAAAGAGTATATAAAGTATAAAAAGAGTATAAAATAGTACAACACTTGTTGACAAGTAACAGATAGAAAAGACCGGTGCTAGGTTGAACTCACGGCCTCAGGATACCACGCGAGCTCTTTTTCCAAGCACCACCACTTCAAACATGCAGAGTAAATTAATCTGAAGGGTGTCCCTTTCATTTCATTCCCAGCTGTTTCCAGCCAACCCCTGAGCCACTCTGCCATGTCTTACAGAAGCAAACAAGAGACAACAACTTGCCCCTCCCAAGTGAAAGACCCTTTCACCCACAGGCTGGGAAACTGACTCTTGCAACATCTGGGCCCAAGTCAGATCACCTCCCAACCCACTATAAACCAGGGAGAAACTCCCTTTTACAGCTGCTTCCCCTGCAGCTCAGCTAACCCAGCAGCTCATGCTGGCACCCAGTTCCCATTATCAGTCTCATCTTCCTCAAAGCAGGACTTGAGGTTCTTGAAGTCTGGCCCAGGAGAACAAGGGAGGGGAAACATCTTCTCCCCACACCTCAGGAGAGCAAGAGAGGGGAAAAAACCCCTTTGCAAGCAGAGATCTTCAGAGCTCCCCCTCCCCTTTCAGGAGGGAAACACAGGGCACCACACCAGGCTGGGCAGCAGAGAGTATATGTGTGTCTGTGTGTGAGAAATGTCAACAAGATGTAGGAGCTGGGTAAGTCTTTTGTCTACGTGGCAGCATACTAATTTTATAACACTACTCAATTATCATATCTAAAGGTTGCATCCAATCTAAGACATGTCCATAACCAGAACTTCCCTTGGTTCTGCCCCATGGGACGCCTCTTCTAGAATTGAGTTGGAGGTCTTAAGACCCCTTACTTCATCCTTTATTATCATCTTCATGCCACTTTCACTTATTGGAGCTCCTCGAAGGTTGCTGGGCTTTGCTTTCTTGTTTTGACTAACATGGTATCTGGTACCTCTTTAGCTCTGGTACATGTTTCCCAGGCATGGTGTTCCAGCTATTATCTGACCCTTAAGACAGCTAGCACAGGGTTAGAGTTTGCTAGCTGCTCTATATGTGAGAAACTACCTAGAAGTATAAAAATCTACAAATTCATGAAAACCCTAAGGCATTAGTATCCTGCAAAAAAAGGGCAAGGAATACTGTGCTTGATGAAACAGAGCCCAGTGCTCTGGAGAACTCAGGGCAGTCACAGCACAAGTGATCTATATCTTAAACACTCAGACAGCATTAAGGTATAATTTAATGCAAGACAAACATTCTGTGCTGCGGACATAGTTCATAAATTAATTACACATTATGCATTGATTTTCACTTCCATATGAAGAAATGGTACAGAAAATAGATGCTTTCTTGAAACAGAATAACACAATCACTAAACCATTTGCAAGAAAATATTCTGGACCAGAAAACTGTTTGCAATTTTGGTAACCACCATGACAGATTTAAGAACAGTCAACATTCTTAATTTCTAGTTACTGTAATACTGATACTAGTCAGATCTCACATATATCATCTGGAGCACTCTATGAATGAAAGATATTTTTCAACCAAATGACATAGTTTATCACAGACACATTGTAAAAGAAAAAAATGTTCAAGGAAAAATAATTAAGAAATAAGATGACAGTAAAGATCAAGGCGACTCAAGACCAAATCCAGCCAAAGGAAAACTCCTGGCAATTTTTTTTAGACTAAACAGTAGTCGCCTCCAATTTGAATCTTAACCAACAAGATGAACGAAGTAGAATTTTACAAATGCAGAAATGAAAGGTGAAAAACTTAAGTTACCCAGGACAGCACCAGAAAATGAATACAAATCTACTATGTCTGAGCTTGGTTCTTCATAAGCAACTCCCTGATCTAAGAGACCCATCTATGAAGAAGAAATGCTCAACAAGAAAACTCAGGCATAAAGTCACCCTCTTTCAGAGAAGTAGCTGGCAAAAAACTGTCTGCTGCATTTTCACTGCTGGGGGAAACAATCTTCAAATTCTGAATGCAACGCTTCAGAGAAAAGTAAGTTTTTGAGGATAGTTCAGTAGTGTGATGGAACACCAAATCCAGTAGAAAAGATATCTGTATGGCTTTTAAGAACCATGCTTGATCTTTCTAGAGTTCAAATCCATTCGTATACCTCCTGATAACTAACTTGGAAGAGTTTGTTCTCTTAGGCTGGGATGGGGAGGGGAAAGAGAAGATTTTGACACTTTTTTTATTGCCTGTAGACAGATATACAATATTAATTTGACCAAAGAATTAAGGCTACAATCTTACTAATTTTTTTACTGTCTTTCAGTTTTTCTTGACTCTTGTTCAAACAAGATTTCAGGAGAGTATTTGCAAATTTAACTGCCAAAGTCCTAGTGAACTAAGTTATTCTGAAATACTGTAAACACCTACAATTTTGCTTAGGCATCTAAATAGTCTTAGGATTGAGTATTGCTGTATAATGAGGAACTTTGTTTCCACTCATATTTATCAAGGTCTAAAAAGCATTACAATAAACAGAAGTAAAACTTAATTCTCATATTCCCAACACATTGCTTTTCCTCAACCTGAAAACAATGAACCAGCATAATGAGAACTGATGAAGATGCTTTACATGTGAAGATCAGGAAAACAAAAATTCTGCAGAGTGTATACACACAAAGTGACACAGGTAAAACAGGAAATTCCAGACATCTCCACACCAAGGTGTTTAATAATGATTGGTAGGTGGAGAGGTTTTACCACTTTATAATGGCGGCTTTCCTTGCCTCGATTTCAATTTTTCCAGTCTTACTGATGTGTCCTTTAAAACTTCTGCCATAAGAACAAACATTTTTTAGGCAAAAAGCTGTCTGCACAAATAGCAAGGTGATAAATTATAGCAACATCAAAAATTTCAGTTATAGACAGGAAGAAAATAAAAATCCTACACAGAAGAACTGTTAGAACTGTTCATTTTGTACAAGTGCATACAGCTTGCAGTCTTCCTCACACAAGAATATATCCTTCTCTTTTTTTTCAGAAAGAGGTCTTTTTTCTTTAATTCAGTATCTTATGGATCAGCCTACACTGCTCTGCCCATCCTATTTTGTGACAAGGAACAAGCATATAGCTGTATTTTTCTATGCTATTCCTTTTCCATCTTGTTTCAAGCCCATAGTGCATAATTACTGCAAGTTTTTATGATGATACCTTAAATAATACTTCGCTATTTTTATTCAGACCAACACAGCTAATGGGTTTATTGATTACACAAGTTGTAATATGTCATGATCAACTGCTATTTCTAAGATTCAATAAAGGGTATCACTACTACTCCTAATACCTTGAAGTTTCATAGCTGTTGCGATTTGGTAGAACACCATTTAAGCCAAGAAAGCAATAATAATTGATATCAACTGAGATACTCAATATTATCCATGGGGGAAAAAACACACCAACTCCTTTGTATTTTGTTTTGGTTTTGTTTGTTTTTTTTTTTTATTTCAGTTTGGGTAGCAGAACCCATTGTATTTTAATTGTATCATAATCTCCCCATGGTAGTGTTTCTGGCTGACAAGGATTCCTAAAACAGAAATATTTTGTGAGAACAGTTATATTACAGTGGTTTTCAAGTCAATGAGATGGATCAAGCAGTTTTCAGAAGTAAAATATTCATTGGTGTAAAAATTATAGATGAGGGCAGTCAGACTGAGGCAAGACAAATTACTTAATATGCTTTCAGGATCCTCTGCTATGTGGCCAGCACCAGCACCAAGACTTACAATAATTTCATCATTGAAAAATCTGACTGCTGTCTTAAAAATGGCAAAACAGGAGGCAGATCAAGCTGAAACGCTTCCAGCCAGTCCAAAATTGTGTTGAAAAATCTTATTAAGCCTATCCTACTGGACTACAATTATTTTGCGCAGTCAGTCTCCTGTCTGGATCATTTCCAGCTCAGTATATATGGGATTAATTTAAGTAAGAAGTTCTTGTTTCTCAAGGGAAAGTATTCCTCTTTCAAGTTATAAGAATTTCATTATTATTTTAATAGAATACCATCATCAGCTTTTTTAAAGATTGTATTATATACACACACTCTTAAAATAAAATGGAAAAGAAAAGCTGTCCCTGCAAAAATCATTCACTCCAGGTAAAGCTACAGAAAATTGTAGAAGATAAAATAGCCTTTCAAGAATATTCTCACTGAGTGGTTGTCCAGCTTTTCCTCCGGCTTTGAACTGTGGACAAGCACAGGCAAGGGTGCTGTGGAACAACCCA
This sequence comes from Anabacerthia variegaticeps, assembly GCA_035583185.1. Classification (NCBI taxonomy): domain Eukaryota; kingdom Metazoa; phylum Chordata; class Aves; order Passeriformes; family Furnariidae; genus Anabacerthia; species Anabacerthia variegaticeps. The sequence goes on along the minus strand of JAWWEW010000131.1, from coordinate 35,671,069 downwards.
TACATTCTCTCAGGTTAAAAGACAACCTGACCTCTAATACAAACTCTGCAAATTCACCATATTTATTAAATGGTGATAGCAAAAAGAGAATTTCTAATTTATGTTTGTATATGTAATGTAATTTCTATTTTAAAAATATTATTCTGATCCAATAGGGGGAAAAAAAAGATACACACCAGGATCCATTTATCAGATTTTATCTAATGGGTACACATGAAAAACTGCTCACAGACAAATTACAACCAATAAATTAAAGAAACCTGTAAATTAATCATTGTGAGTTACAAGCAAATGTTACATCATTCAAGTTGATGAAGGTTATTACACATAAATCCTTATGCCACAAGGACACAGAAGGCATTTATTCTGGAACTGGACAAGTTCCAAGCATGCACATCTGAGAATTTGCAACAGAGGGGAAATAGCAGCACTGAACATTTCTCCATTTGTGAAGAATTCACAACAAAGAAGGAAACAAGTGGCAATCAAGCACTCATTTGCCTCACATTTACCAAGGAAGAGGATACTAGTGACCTCCCATTGTGGAAACCATCCTCTTCCTTTCATGCTACATTTCTCTTTTTTAATTTATTTTCAGGAGACTAATGAAAATTAAGGTGACTATTGGATGCATGATCATACAAGGAGATAATAGAGTACATGAAATTACAGAAGAGGATACAAAGGAAAGTACTAAGGGCAGATACTGCTTTGCAATGCCCAAGCATATTGGCAGCTGTAACCAAGTTCTGTAACATACTACTGCAGGTATCCTCACTGTGTTAATTGTCCTAGCATACAGTAAAGCCATGGCACTGCTAGCAAACAAAGCATGAGCAAACCATCAACCAAAGTTCAATACCTGATGTAGTCATCACTTACTCCTCCAAAATCAATAAAGTCAGATGAGAGGCAAGATCCTGGCACTGTGGCCAGCAGGACTAAGGAAGTGATAATAAAATCTTTTAGGTTGGAAAAGACCTCTAAGATCATCAGCTCTAATTGTTAACTCAGCATTGTCAACTCCATCACTAAACCATGTCTCTAAGTAACACATGTACACATCTTTTGAACACCTCTAAGGATGGTGACTCAACCACTTCCCCAGGCAACCTGTTCCAATGTTTGATACATGTGTGTTTAAGTAGTATAACAGGTCACTGACCATTTCCCTTTGGATTATGGAGGCTTCATTCTTCTCCCTGTCACTGCCTTCCAGCTCAGGGGCTGAGTGCTTCAAGAACAACTGGTCTGACTATAAAAGACTGAGGAAACAACAGCTTTAAATACCTGAGCATTTTCCTCAACTGTTGCCAGTGTATTTTCCCCTGCATCCAATAAAGGATAGAGATTCTTCTTAGTCCTCCTTCTGTAGCTCATGAAATTAGGAAAGTAATTTTAATTGTCTTTTATGGAAGTAGCCAGATTAAGTTCTAGTTGGGCTTTGGCCCTTCTGATTTATTCCTTGCAGAGCCTCATGTTCTTTTTCCAAAGATCATAAACTCTTTTTTTCCTGAGTTCCAGCTAAAGCTGACTGTTCAGTCAGGCCGGTCTGCCCTGCCAGCTCATCTTTTGTCACATGAGGACGGCCTACTTCTCTGTCTTTTAAGATTTCCTTCCTGTAGAATGTTCAGCCTTCCTGGACTCCTGAAGGACCTTGTTAGCACACTGTCCCTCAAACTTTAGTGTGCTGCCCCCAGGCACCCCTCTGCCAAGCCTAGTTTTATCCCTTTTGTCCACAAATCTAGCTTACAGATGTTGAAATGAGCTCTATGCCAAGTCCTGTGCAAAAATCTTTTACCCCCTTGGAGAAAGGGGGATGTACCCCATCTGTCACCAGCAGTCCTAGTGTTGTGTAAATGGACCAACGACCAAAAACCCCCAAAATGCTGCTGGTGACACCAGCCTCAGTCTCAGGTGGCTCTTCCTTTTCCTTTCCTCATGAGGAAAGGAAGCTCCCTGCACTTGGAAGGATAGAATAGAACACTACTTGTGCTTCTGATCCTCCAATCAGTCATCCCAAGGCCCTGAAGTCTCTTTTGATTTTCTTCTACTGTCTTGCTGCAACTTCATCACTACCTACTGAAAAATCAATAATAGATAATGATCAAAGGGTTGGACTAGGGCAGGAAGCTTTCTCTTCACATCTTTAACCCAGGCCCCACAGAGGCAGCAGGCGTCCCTAAGAAGTGAGGCCATTCTGTGTATCAGGCCTTCTCTTGTCCCTTCAGAAGGGAGTCTCCTATGTGAATGACCTTTTTTTTTTTCTTCATGGAAGTAGTTTTGACACAGGTTTAAGTCTGATTTAACCTCAGCAACTCCTCCAAGCTAGATGAGCCATCACCCACATTACCATCCAGTTCCACTTGCAGAGCCTTGTACCTATTATGCCAGGACACCTGGGAGGTAGTTGCAGAGGACACCTATTATAGAGGTAGCTACCCATTGTGCTGGGCAGGTATTTGTCACCATTGCTCCCCATCCCTGAAGTCACTGTGTTCAGCCAAGTGGAGAGAGGATAGGGAAGCTTCTGTATCTGGTCTGCCTTTGAGGCCCGTGCCAGGAAAGGCACGGCATGATTCCAGTAGTCTCACTTTCTCCCTGCCTCTACCCCCTTCCCTGCTACTCCTCAGTCTACCCATCTCCTGCTGGAGCTCTACCAATAAGCAGAGGAATTCCTCTACCTGGATGCAACCTCCCACATATCTACTTACTACATTTATACAGCCGTAAGACCAAAAGTGACCTTACAATCTGGCACCCAGACATCAGCTAGTCCCCACCAAAGCTTTCTCTGGGCAGCTGTGTCAGCCATGGGGGATGCAGAGCTTAGAGAGGTCATGACTTTCTGTCGAGTCAAGAACAGTTTCCCTGGTCAAATAGGCAGAGCTGAAGTGCCCTTCCTGCACACCCTTGCTATACAAAGCACCATACCATCTCTTGTTTGCCTACCCTGTTTGTGGTGTTCCTGCGTGATAGCATTCCCTAAGGGCTTCTTTTAGATGTGGAGAGGGGTCACCACTGTTCCCTTTGTCCTCACCACTGGTGAGAACCACACCTCAAATACTCTGCTTGGTTTTGGGCACCTCACTACAAGTGAGACACTGGTGTGCCAGACTGTGTCCAGAGAAGAGCCTCCAACGCACATCCAAAGAAGAGCAATGAAGCTGGTGAAGGGTCTACAGAAAAAGAAATCCAAGCACCTGAAACACTTCAAGAATTTTAGTCTACTTCTAACATTAAAATCAACTTGAGTCAGAGCAATCAATATACCTGCTAATGCCAGAGTTTGTTCCACTTTTATTTATCATTATTTTTCAAATACCTGAGTTTTCAAATGCAAATGCTTATTGTAAAACACTGACCACTGGAAGGCAACATCTGGGAATATAAAGCAGTGTTGTGCATCTTAGTGATGAGAACCAATTTTTATCCTGCTTTACAGTTTCATGGGGAAAATGTAGACTACAATTTGAAAAACAGAAAATCTATAAAGGAGATGTCTGAATCAGGGACTTCTTTCTCTTTCCCTTCAGTGCTATTTTGAAGACTACGATGGCTTTCCGATTTTTCTATAAAATATTAATCAAATGTATTTGGGGTTTTTGATTTTGTTAAATACCAAATTCCCCAAAGCCTGTACTGTTACTGATTCAATTATTCATCATTATAATAATTATGCAAGTCAGTTTAGTAACAATTATAGAATTTGGCCCTTGTTTTTCAGCAATAAGTGCAATTTTTATCACAAGCTAATTTACATGAAAACAATTTGCAAACAAATATATTATAAATATCATCAATTATTCAACAGTCAAATGCATGCAATGATCCCACTTAAGGGCTGCTGTCATTGCTGCTCCACCACACACAATACGTTGCCAGTGTCCAAAGTTTGCCTGTGGCAAACACCTTGTTGTTTATCTTCCCTATTAGAATGAGAATAACTAATGGAGATATCCCAGGCTTTCATGTAGAGAAAAAGGGCAGAACTTATTCTTCTTTGAGATACAGATTGAAAGACAGAAACAAGAAAAAAGACTTCTGAAGAACTACTATTTTCTTCACACCATCGTGCAGCCAACAGAAAGTTACTTTTAATATACTGACAGGAACCACCAGATCCTAGCTCAGAAATAACAGAGTATGGTATGACCATAATTTTAGTGGTTTATATTCCTTATAAATGAAATCCAATAAAATAAATGAAAAAGTACTTTCAGAGTTGTTACCAAGCAGTATATTTTAAATGGTAATTATACCATGTATAGGTATGGGTTGCTCATGCAGAAGTTCACTAAGAATAATTTCTTTGGAGCATTGCTTTACTCTTACTGCTTCACTGTGGTAAAATGAAAGAGCAATTTTCTCTGTAAATTTTAATTTATCACAATCTGTCTTGAATCTTTAATCTCATGTTAACCTAGATCTCTCCTAGGCCCTCATCTTACATTAACCTCATCAGCCTTTATCAGCATTTCCAATACCTTAACTTTCAGAAATGCTGAGACAAGAGTTTGGATAAAAATCTTCCATTAAAGTATTTCAAGTCTCCCACGTTATCAAATGTTCCTACTGATAATATTAAGACCACTGTACCTGCTTAGAACGTTTTCCCAAGATCCCAGAATTTCCAACACCACTTGAAGCAAAATACACTCTTATTTCCCAGTCACTAAATGTTCTGATCCCTTTTGGTCTCCCAGGAAGGACAAGTCACCAATATCAGGCCATTTATCTGATAATAAAACTGAATGTTTCTGACTTGCTTACTGTCTGTACATTTTCTCCCTCAAGTCAATCACTATGAAAGTATTTATTTCTCTTGACAGTTACTTTTGGAAAGGCATTTGACATCAACATACATCTGAAATCCTCTAGAGAAAAGTTAATGTAATAAGTAAAATTCATAGATCACGGAAGGAAACAGACAGCAGCTATGTTGTACAGTGGTTGCTCTAGAGATCAACTCTGATATTAAACTGGTGTAATGGAAATGTAACTCAATGAAGCTACATGTGACTTAAGCTAGAGTGCAAGAGAGTCCCAAAGGGTAAGAAAACTGAAGACATAGTTCCAGTTAGTTAAAAAATATAGTCCCTCTGTGGAAAACTGCCATTGTTGTTGTTATGGGTTTTTTTCTGTTGTTGTGTCTAATCACAAACATCCAACCCAGAGCTCTATACTATTAATGCTAGCTTTTGGGCAGAACTTGTGTTTCTGACTGTGGACTGATTCTTTGTTACTGTGCAAAATTCCGTGATGCCAAGCCTGCGGTACAAATTCACTTCTTTATCTGACGTTTTGAAACTCCCTTGAGTTTACCTGGATAAAACTTAAGAACAGAGTTTAGTGTTGTACTTACTGAATGTGCTCTATATTTTTTTTAAAAAAGAAAAGCGTGAAACAGTCCCATGCAAATATGCCTATGAAAAATGTTCTGCTCACATATTTTGAAAGCAAATGTAAGTTAAGGAGGCAATTACAATGACAGACTCCAGACAAACCCTATGTTTAGTATAGGTATATTTGTACAATTGCTTATACTTCTACAACAATGCCACACAGTCCTTATAGTCTTTATTATATCCTATAAATGCCAAAATCTGCCTCTTTACCAGAGGTAAAGTGTCACTGACGCTTCTTCTCTGGACATCACAACTCTAATGAGAACAGATGAATAGGGCACAAAAGTCTCCTGGCCAGAAACTGCCTGGGCAGAATTTTAAGCCCTGACATGCTAAACACTGACAAATGAACCACACACTGCACTGCTTAAAACTTTTGCTTTTTCTGGAGATAAAAATGCTGTTGCTAGGGTCCTGGCAATGTGTTCTCAGCAAGGTACTGATTTGTTAAAAACTATCCCAGCTAATCACTTTAGAAATCAAATCAGATTTTTTGAAACTGACTGTATGATATCAATAAACTTCCACAAACTGTAGAAATGAGAATAAACATATGAACTCTTCAGATTATCTATCAAGGTGGACCCCATGCAGAAACTACTCCTTTAGTTCTGCCATAAGATGCATTTGCATACTTACAGTAAAAAAAAAAAGAGCACAGTACTATCTGAGATTCTTCTGCCTTGGAGGTATTGCTGAGGTTAAGTTGGCCTAAGCCCTACATCAACACTTCTTCCATAAAGAAAATAAAGGTGTTCCACTGTCATAAAAGACCTTTTTCTGAAGGGAACAACTGTATGAATATCAACAAGGTGAAGTGCTGAGTCCCTCACCTGAGTCACAACTTCCTCATGCAATGCATCTTATGTGGCTGGAAAGCTGCCTAGCAGAAAAAGACCTGGGAGTGCTAGTTGAAAGTCAGCAGGATATTAGTAAGTAGTGTGCCCAGGCAGGCAAGAAGGCCAATGACCTCCTGACCAGTATCAGAAAGAGTGTGACAAACAGGACCAGGACAGTGATCATACACCTGTACTCAGCACAGGGTAGGTCACACCTTGAATTCTGTGTTCAGTTTTGGGGTCCCTCACTACATGAAAGATATTGAGGTGCTAGAACAAGGTCAGAGGTGGGCAACGAAGCTGGTGAAGGATCTGCAGAATAGGTCTGATGAGGAGCATCTAGCTAGCTGAGGTTATTTAACTTGGAAAAAGGGAGGTTGAGAAGAGACTTTATCACTCTCTACAAGCACCATGCCACATTTTCTGCTAAATTCTGTGCAAATAAAAATCTCACACTTTTTTCACAGTGGAGCATTAGCTGAGCCCCACTAGGAGGGGATCCAACCTTGATGACTTAATACAGAAACCTAGTAAAGTGGCTAACTGATGAGCTGGAGTATAGATGTGATATTCTATCTGTCTGCTATATTGGTGGGATAATACTGAAAGACAATACAAAACTGCAGTCAACACTTTTTTTAAGAGGAAATGAAAAAATGATTATGCAGAAAATATTTAAATTATTACACAAAACAATTCTTTTATCTGTGTCCTACCTCTCAGATTGATTTACTACTAGAAAAGTTTACTTTTAGATATAGAACTATGCAGCTTCACAGGAAAAAAAATGAAAACAGCAATAGCAGAGGAGCACAAATTCTTTTAAAAAGTATAGGAAACAGGAACCAATGGCTGGGTGTTAAAATTGGAAAAACATAGATAGAAATAATATGAAGCTGGGTTAGGACAAGTTCAGACCAGATGTTAGGGAAAGGTTCTTCCCTGAGAGGATGACTGGTCACTGGAATAGGCTCCCCAGGGAAGTGGTCATGACACCAAGCCTGTCAGAGTTCAAGGAGTGTCAAGACAATGCTTTTAGTCGTACAATTTTTTAAATAGTCCCATGAGAGCAGGGAGTTGGACTTGATCATCTTTAAGGTCCTTTCCATTTCAAGATATTCATAATTCTATGAAATTAATCAGGCAATTTTTATAAGGATTATTAGATCCTGGAATAAGGTACAAATGACAATAGTCATTCTTCTCTATGTCCTCTCATTTAGATCGAAAACATCTGTAGAGATGTTCTGAACCACATGAAATTAGTCAACAAAAAATGTCAGCAAGAAAACAGCAATAGACAGTGATTCTGACAGCTTTAAAGGTCTATATTTTTAAAAAGTATTTGACTCATAGTAATGTAATTTTTATATACTCACACCTCAGATAGTGCACAATTTTTAAAATTTCCCTTCTCAGGCTTATAGATGAAATCGCTCTTCTCAGTTTTTATTACTTTCTCTATCTCAGCACAATCAGCAGAAAATTCATCACTCTTGTTCTGCTCTGTCTTGGTTTTGAAATAGTTCAAAATACCAAGAAAGATAGAGACTTTTTTATGATACTCTTTTAAAGGAAATTAATTCTTTCAACCCACATTCTCAGCTACAAAGTTAGTGTGCATCAATTTTATTTGATTGCTATCAGTTGGTTACACAAAAGAACACACAAATGAAATCAGGTAACTTAAGAGAAATGTAAATAAATACCACACAAATAAGATCCACAACACATTCAATATCCCAGCAGCTCTGAGTATATGGAAAAGCAGTAACCTTTAACGTCTGCCATCAAGGGAACAGTTTGTTCTATAAATCAGTGAAACTAGAGATTAATCTATCTGGTTTAAGTTAATACATTTCTCAAAAATGTTCATTTCTTTCAAAACATGGGGAAGAATGTTCCAATCCTCATTCCTTCTCTGTAGCTCAGAGTTCAAAATACTTAGAGGGGTTTAACTCCCCCTTTCTCCTTGCTGACTGCCACAGCTCCCTGCTACTGGAAGCTTCCCTAACTACACTACCCACTAATATACAGTAACACATTCAGTCCTTTCTACTCAAGTTATTCAAGTCTCTGTGGAAAACTTGAGGATTACCTGAATCAGAGTAAGTACAGAAGACTACAAAAATCTGACCAACCAATTTATTACATTAAAAGTACGATTCTTCAACATCATGATATGAGACACTAATACAACTCCAATTAGCTGGAAGAAAAAGGCCTAAAAGAGGAATACTAGCTGTTAAAAAGGATATTAATGTCTATTTATATGTTCTTCCCACTCTTTTCCATCCTAATTATGGCAGCAAGCAAAGGAACAAATTGCCACAAGGCAAATATATTAATTTGGCATTAATATAATACAGTCTATTCCTATGTGTAGAAGCACCTTGCTTTACTCACAACACTAGTATGCACGTCCAGTTTGGTGCTTCCCAGTATTAAAGCAGTATTGACACATTGGAGTGAGTCCAGCTGAGAACCGCAGTTGGGGTAATAGGACATTCAAGAAGAGACTGAGAAAACTGGGTCTGTTCAGCTTGGAAAAGAGGAGACTCAATGCTAACCTCATGGCTGTCTACAACTACCTGAGACAAAAATATAGGGAAGATGAAGTTAGGCTCTTCTCAGAGGTTCATGATCAGAAGCAGAGAGACATCAGATTCAAGTTAAAATATTTTACCTTGAGAGCTGGTTAACTAACTAGAACAGGTACCTCTCCTTGGAGGTGTTCCACACTCGACATGCCCCTGAGCAAATTCATCTTATTAAACTTGTTTTGAGCAGGTGGTTGGACTAGGTGATCTCTAGAGGTTGCTTCTGACCTAAATTATGATTCTATGCTTTCCAGAAAGGGTTGCAATTAGTGACTCAACACTAATGAGATCAAATCCAAATGCACAATGAATTCTACCTTTCCTTTCTCACTCTTTAAATTTAACAGGTGATAGATACAGAAAAGAAACATGGTAACTATACAGTCCAGATACAGTAGTGCCCAGTATATCCAGCTCATGACTCGATAAAAGAGGGCAGTCAAAAGTAAATTATGGTCTAGAGGCTGAAACAGTTTGTTTCAGTTTAGCATCCGGGTTTAGTTCTTTGATTGCATCTCACTGGCTGACTAAAGGTTTTGGA
>JAWWEW010000131.1:35635635-35661581 GCA_035583185.1 Anabacerthia variegaticeps | reverse complement strand
TCCCACTCTTTTCCATCCTAATTATGGCAGCAAGCAAAGGAACAAATTGCCACAAGGCAAATATATTAATTTGGCATATATTTGTTTCAGTTTAGCATCCGGGTTTAGTTCTTTGTTTGCATCTCACTGGCTGACTAAAGGTTTTGGACATAATACTCCTACACAAGTCTTGTAGCCTATGTGTTACTTGTACTTTGAGCTACACCTTTTTCATTTCCTGCTTTTGCCTGACAATGAAGTTAATACATTTTGATATACTTATGAACCTTCAAATTTTTTTCTGTTGTTTTAACCCCATCAACTCTCTACATACATATGGGCCACTTCTGTATATTAAAGTGAACAGCAAGCTGACAGCTGCCAGAATTACTAAGTAGAGCTTTCATTTTCATTACCAGTAAGAGAACTATTCCAGGGGTCTGTTATTAAGGTCATCCTATCCAATAACCTACAACTCCCTTGGAGAGAATAACTTCTCTGTTGCTTTATATCTTTTAACTGGATAAGTATCAAAAGAAAAATCAAGGTGATTGTACATGGTAACAGAGTAGGAACAAAAAATCCCAATAGCAGATAGATTATTATGTATGTATTTCTTAAACTGATATTAACATAGTTTTCGTTGTCTTCTCACAAGCAATATATGACTTGAACTAGCATCAACCTGCATTCATGCTATCTAAAAGATCAGAAACTGTTGTTTAACCTTTAAAAATCTTGTGTTTTTGTAAAACTGAATAAGAATATCAAAAGTTCTCCTTTCCTTTCCTCATCCTAGATGTGTATGTAAGCACTCAGATCCCACGGAAAAAAAATTCATTAAGAAAAATTCCATTGCCAAGGAGTTTTGTTCTTCTAATTTTCCAGCGTTAAAATTGAAAAGTGAAAACACTTTGAACAGGAAAATAAAAGGGAGTGATAGCTGTAACTTTTCGATCTCAAAATAGTTTTCCTTCAGGGCTTTTGATTGCAAATGCTTTACTGTTTAAAACATTCATAATCTAAACCAATTTTAAGTATGTTCCTTTATATGGTTGCTAAAATGTACTTAAAAATCATTTTTGCATAAAATCCTCTGGACTGACTATACCTTTCTACAGAGCCAGGAGCCATTTCAATCACCATACATGAAACTCCAATTTTGACAAAAAATCATAGGAAAATTATTAATCCATTTGACCCTTATTCTCAAAGCTCATCCAATTAGAGCTAAATTACATGGCTTGATCTACAATAACTAAATTTTTTTTTCAGAAACCACTGCATTAATTGAATACAGCACAATGCATCCAGGTTAGAACACCACCATAAGTAGTTAGATTTTAACACATCTGTTTAGTCACAACACAATTCTTCTCCCATTCAAGTTCACCAGAACTGGGTAAGAGCTAAAAAAAGCTGTTTTGTGCTCAAGAAATTATGTACTAGTAATGGGGAAGGATTCTGGAATTTCCTTTCCCTTACCAACCTGGCAGCTACTTACTGCAACCCTTTTTCTTAAAGGGGAAATCCCATTCTCACTCCTCCTCCTTCCAATATATTTGCCCCAGCCTCACCTCAATTTTTGATGCTAGTATCTATAGTCCATTGCTGCTTGAGCTTCATAAGAAATTACTAACTTCAGACACTTTTGTTTTAATATGCAAGTCCAGGAACATCACCTAGTGGAAAACATAATTGTGCTAGAAATGTGTCAGCAAAAAGGCTTTTAAAAGTAGCTCCACTAATCTCCAGTAATGTCAGTTTAGAAACCTACTTTTCCTCTTCTCAGCCTCTGCTGAGGCTCTCATCAGACAGAAACCCAGCTCCCTGTATGACACAGAAAAATCTATTAGCCACTCTCTCCTGTACTCCTGGGCTGCACCTTCATGGATTTGATTGCAAGCCTGTCTGCTGTAGAAGGGCATGTTTCACAGGGAAGTTGAACATGAAACAACACAGCACTGTGCTTCCTAGTGACTCCCAAATTCTCTGTTATCCCTGCAGAAGCAATCTTCAGGGCATACATGTGCATTGCCTGCACTCCAAACCAGCACAGTTTCCAGTCAGGGGTGTCTCAGCACAATCTGCTGTGTTCAAACACAGACCCTTTGGATTAGCAATAGCTCACACCTCTTTGAAGGGTGTTTGAGGAAACTATGGATTTTGGAAAAAACATTCTTGTGCACTGTACAAGTCACATCAGTGGACCACATCTTTTAATCAGAGGGAGAAATTGCAAATTTAGGAGGTAAACTAGTCAGATTGGCTTTTCTACTGTAGGCCAGTCCAGTTTATATTAAAAAAATGTCACAGGTCTTTCATATGTTAGTACCTCTACTGAGTTTATTGTCTGATTTTCTTGCATGAGCTTTTTAATCTCCTACCATTTTTTGATGTTATTAGATGAAAAGATATCTGAAAACAGGGAGTGCCATGGGATAAATGATTTTATATAATTAATGAATAATATCATTGACAGTGATACACAGATCATTCAGAGCCAGTTATACTGTCCTTTAAGTAGCATTGGATACACAGAACAATAACTTATTAGTGAGCTTTTCAGCTGTCATATCTTTACATGCCTGTTAGGTCAACTTGTGTCAAATGGCAAAGTGTAAAAACACCTTTTAATATATAGGATGGTAATCCAAAATATTCCATGCAAGGTCAGAACAAAAAAAAAAGGAATGGTAAAGATTATGAGAGGGAGAAAGCAGAAACAATATGAACACAATTTAAAAAAAACAAAGCCATAATTACTTGTAGCAAATGTAGCAATAAACAAGTACAAAAATCAAGGAAATACTACACTAGTTTCTGCTTTATTGCTGATGATCATGAATATTTTCCCTACTAAGAAATTCCCTTAGTCCCCTTTTAAATTAAGTTAGTACATATATGAAAACACAATCTAACCTTTTAATAGTAATATGAAGTAATAATACTAAGTATTATTGTTCTTAAAAGATATTTCAAATACCTTTGCTTTCTTTACCGATTAGTAGTTTTACATGAGTTTTCTAATTGAAGAAATGCAGTAAAAGAAAAAAAAGACCCTTTTCAGAGTTGTTTTTTCTTGGAAATTTCACATTGCCAAGAGCTTTACAGGAAGAATGCCTCATGAATAATTAGTAAGCTCTTTTAGAGTATCTAAAAGTTATTCTAAAAGTATCTATTTCTATTATATTATGCATTTAAAAATAATTTAATTCCTGAAAATTAGTAATAAAAAAACAAGACCAAGTCAATATTATAGTTATTTAGTTTGATATATGAGCATATTATTCAGGTTTACTCCTTCATCTTAACAGTATATTAATTACATTTGTATGCTTCTATATCTTTACTTTCTTGATATTATTTTCATGCCTAAGTTCCTAAATGCCCTTAAATTCATGAAGTCTTTCAAAATCAGTAGCTAGAAGAAGATATTCTTAAGAACAAAAAAAGTAAAAAATATTCACCAAACCTAACACATTTTTTGAAATTAGATATTCCTTCAGATGGTGGTATCTGAAAGTTAAAAATATACTATGAATATCGTTAAGAATATAATAAGAATATTGTTAAGAATATTGTTCTGTATTAGGTGGTTTTTAGAGAGGTCACAATTTCAAAGTTATTTTTCTGCATTTCCTATGACGGTCCCATTGCAGCTGAACAAGATCCATTTTCATCAAAAACATCACACTTGATGTGGTACTTTTAAATTCACCACAATTCATCACCAACATTTCCCTCCAACTTAAAAGGAATGGACTTTCTCAGCAGGACACCCTATCAGAATAAAAGTGTGTTAGAGTACTCTGTCCGAGCAATCACTGTCTCTTTAATCAATCCGTAAAATTATCCAGAGAATATTCTGGCCTGTTGCATGTGTTTAGATGAAAGAGCACCACCGCATTAAGTCTCCCCAAGATAATGAAAACCACACTATCTTATCCTTGCCTCAATTATTTTCTAAGGTAGACATCTGTGAGTGCTTAAAAGAATTTTTTTTCTTTTGGGAATTATGTCATTTCTACTACTCTTAGTCACTTTCCTTTAAGAGTCACCCATCCCTAAAGATATTCTGTATCACTCTGAAAACTGACCAAAGATGGTAAAATACAACTCCCACTTCTGAGGATCTTCTAGTTTTGCAGCCACCTAGGCAGAAGTTCTTTTTCTGAAAATGAACAACTAGAAAAAGGCCTTGGAAGAATTCTGATTCTTGCCAAGACAGAAATATATACATAATTAATTTCCCTGCAAGTGCTGGTTGTTAAGAACTCAACAAAACCACCCCAATCCTCTTCCTCAAATCTGACTGCCACCCAGGTCCAGCTGGAGATGTGAGGTACAAGGTACTCTAGCAACACACTTTTCTGAGTCCAGTCCTCTCAAATTCCTCTAAGCAAAGATAGGAATATTTTACAGGTTGTTAAGACTTCTACCAAAGTCTTTAATTATATGAAAGACAAGGCTTTATACAGAATAGTGTTAATTCTATTGCACAGCTTCAGATATTAACAAACCACCAAAAGATGATACTGCTTGATTTGGGAAGGTGCTTGAACACAATCAACAGGAAAACTCTTTCAGATTGAATCTAAAATCTAGTTACTCAATGGTATTGTTTCCATATACATCAATAAGTAGCTGCATGCAAAAGTAAAAGTTGGTAATGTGATGAATAAGGAAGGTAGGCTCACCTTTGTAATGTATACAAAAAGTGGGTCAATACAGCTTTCTATTTTCAAACCTTGATATAGCCATCAATTTTCTATAAACCTATTTAATATTCCCTCCCAGACATAAACAGATTGAGTTTTAGCCACAAGGGACCAGGAAAAGCAAGACTTCAAAGAAAGTATTGGCACATTCCTAACAGGGGAAAAAAAATTTAAAAAAAAAAAAAAAATCAAACAGTACCAGAACAAGCACCCCACCATTCCTCAGACAGTTACAAGAGAATTAAAAACTTGACCATGCTTAAGACATTGGTTCTCAAAAAAGCTGAGGTGTATAGTCATCCTTTGAAAAAGCAGGTCAGCATATTGCTCAATTTAATATGAAGAGTTTACAGCATATTAGAGAAATCTTATATAACCTTATATAACAGCTAACATGGGCTTACTCAGAAGGAATGTTTAAATAAAAGAAGAAAGTATGAATCAAAATGGAAAAGATACAGATGTATATCTATGACAAATAATTTTAATATTAAGTCATATTTTAAACAGAATCAGAATCAAGTAAATATTTTTGCAAAGCAATAAACCTTTTATTGTTACTAATTTGTTTTCCTAGTAGAGAAACATAATAAAATAGTCAAGACAAAGCAAATTGTGACTCCTTTCATAATTTTTCTGCTATTTGAAGGAAATAACAGTGATTTCTTCCTCTGGAAAGTCTAATGATCCCAAATACTCTGTGTCTGTTGAGTTTGGTGATGGTCAAACTCTACACTAATAAATCCTACTGTGCTCTATTCAAAGTGTTGGATTTTTTAGGAAAACAAGAAAAGCACATGTAAAGACACATCACCACTGATACAAATGTAATTAGTAATAATGTTACTAGTGTGAAAGGAAATTAGCATATTAAATAACCTCCATTTTAAAAAGCAGATTATACAAAAGAGCAATTATCCAAAAGGGTTTATCACAGTTGACTACTGTCATGTCTTTTTGGTGCATGAAAAAGCTATCTTCTCCATCTCTGACTAATGCATAGAAGAAAAAGTTCAATTTCAAATACCTTTAACTCCTCCACAGAATTTTTAATTCCCTTTTGACCATCTCTCAGTCAGATAATTATATAAAACATGACAATTTGGGCAATGAGGAAAAAGAAAGACATTGATAGAGACAGTGAGCAAGGCCATGAGACATCTTTCTATTCTTACTGTAGTCATTCAGTCCCAGCTGGCTTAATTATCTGTTCCTGTTTACTTGATTCATATTATTTATCTCTGTTATGTTTGGCATCTTTTGTATTACTTTTACATGAATACACTCATCTTGGGTTTTATTCTCCAGTTTTTTGAACATACTTTTATGCTGTTCCAAGGAGTTTTTATTTACCATCCCTCGTTTCTAGATCTGTTTGAATGCATAATGCATTTATCACATAATTATTTTTTATGGTTTTGTTTTCTGTGTTTTCTTACTGTGCTAAATGTTTTAGTTCTGGACAGTATTTGAGACAAAGTTTATAGAACAAGTAAAGTGCTTTGCACTGTAATTCTAATCTAGTTAAGTGTAAAATTACATCTAGAGTAAAGCCAAAGGGGGCAAATGAAGATACTAGGTTTCAGAATAACAGAGTTTAGGGGAAAAAAATCAGCAGGTTGAGTGCAATCGAGTGTAATAAAATAGCAGAGAGGAAACAGCAGAGAGAAACTGAAACGTGTATAATGAGATTAAAGTGTGCCCAAAGGATGTGGAATGCATAGCATGCAGCAATAAAAAGAGGAGTTTGAAAAGCCAGTATGGCCAAAGGAGGGAAGCTAGGATAAAGAAAACCAATCTACACAGTATGGAAAAGCACTACTGATAGAGCCTGACTGAAATTGGATATGAAAAGTTTTATGTGGTCATCTTGACCCACAGGTTTTGATAATATTCAAAACATCAACTACAGAGAAAGATGTGAAGGAATATGATGAGAAGTTGTGAGTATTAAAACAAATTAAAAACCAATCCTGCAGTGCAAGGCAGCTGTACAGAAAATAAATTAAACAAAATTATTTCAAGGGACTGATGCAAGAAATGTGGAGGACCTTTTTTTCCTGACTACACATGTTCCTATTGCCCATTAAACAACAAAAGATGAAAAATTACAAACATTCAGGACAACCATAATCAATGCAGTAGGCCTAGGGTTTGAATTGGAAGTGGAAAAGCAAAAAAAAATAGAACCCAGGAACAACAGCAATTTCTGACATTTAAAAAACCACATTTTTTTCCAAAATTCTGACTTTGAGTAAAGTAGGTAGAGCACAAATTTTGAGTATACTTTTACAAGAGGAAAAATCCCAGTTAGTAAATTTCCTTTTAACTTTGTAGACTTAAAGAAGTGGCAATGTTCAAATACTTAATTCATTTTTTTTTAGCAGCTAGAAGTTATTCTGTCTTTTTCAACACTGAATAGTACTTTCTCCATATCAACCCATTGCCATGTTGCTGTGGTTTGACCTTTTCTGCACGCCAGGTGTCCACGCAAACTGCCCCACTCCCTTCCCTTTCCCAGAGGCAAACGAAAAGGAAAACAACACATAAGCTGCAAATTACTAAAAAAAGAACAGTTTGCATTTACACAGGAGAGAAAAGATAGAACTAAAAGCAACACACAGTGAAAGACTAACAATAAATTTCTACTTCCCCAAGTAGAAGGATCTCGGTACAGCAGCCATCCAGCAGGCAGCAGCCATTACAAAAGAGAAGGTGCTTCCCTTCCCACTCCGTTTTATATCTTGGTTGACAGAACATGCTATGAAATAGCTCTTTAGTCAATGTAAATCAGGTGGCCTAGCCTATGTCCCCTCCCATGAAGAGGAAATGTTATTCAGCTGAACAAACCCACTACACATGTGGAGAAAGTTATGTTTGTTATCTGCACCATCCAATTGGCTGGTCCTTTTGTGTTATGTGGAAAGCTGCTGAGAGAGTAATTTTCTTCTCTTGAGGGAGCTACAATACTCAGGCAGACCAGCAAATATAATAGGAAATCTTACTCTCCACAGACTCTTATAGAGATTGACAGTTCAAATAAGTTTTGAAACTACATTTTCCTGGACCTTACAAATTTGTCTTTCTAACTTTTATTTTGGGAAAAAGCTAGAACAAATCAGCACAATATTTTTGTTTTACTTAAAGAAAGTAAAAGATTTTTCTGGTAAAAAAAAATAAGAATTTCCATTTTATTGGTGTGTTTTCCATTCTGAAATATTAACTTCACAAATGTTATCACAATTATATAAAAAAGACTCAACAAAAAACCACCCTACCCCATCAAAAAAGTGATTTCTATCTGAAAGCTGCAAAGAATTATCTGTCAAAATGGTATGCACCATTATCTCCCTCTTCATTTCTTTCTCTTTGGCTCCCTGCTTTTCTCTGCATTTAAATTTGTTCTTATGAGTGACTCACACAGATATTGTCACCTCACAAGTTAAAAGCTACCACTTGAGCCTGTGACGTTCATAAAGGTGGTGGTTTTCTGCAAAAGGTGGTTCAGAAAACGTAAGTTGTGATCCTTCAGTGAATCACCTTTTGAGAACCTTACAGTTTTTGAGTCCAGATGGAGTCTAAGGAGTCTAGCTGAGTAAGTCAGATTCATGAAGTGGAACAAGTTAACAACGTTTAGTTTTCCTCATGCAGCTACCCCTCAGAACAGCAGCTTTCAGTAAACTTCCAGGAACAGATATTTTTTGCCAGCAGAAATGCACCAGGGAGAGATTATCCTGCAGGCTTTCTGTATCTTTCCTTTTGGATGTTTTAGAAACCCTTTACATACTTTATAGTTCGTGTCCAGTAAAAATAGGTCTTGATGCTGGACAGATATCACATCATTCATTCAAAAATCCCAGTGCTTTAAACTCACATTCTTTTTTGAGTTCTGGCTACCTAAGGAGCATGATTTTGACTGGAGTATTTAAATTTTTAGCATTAAACTCTAAGTTTTTACTTATTAGCCTCTGAAAAATATTTAAACCACTTTCCTTAAATATTGGGGGGTTTTACCAGTAGATTAAATTTCGACTATAAATGTAAAATTCTGCCTATTGACAAATATCCATGAGTATGCTGAAAAAATTAGCAATAATTTGGGTGTGTGGCACATACCATTATTTTTTGATGTCAAAAGAAGAGATTAAGATTTTTCTTTACTTAGTTTAAGAAGTAGAGTCCAACTGTTTTTTCAGTACACAAATATAAAGTTATATGCAATTCAACACCAAAGTGATTAGCTGTAGATCAGGAATCTTGAATCCTTTATTATTTAATCTATGAAAATTTAATACCTTATTGTGTTTAAAGACTGCCAGCTCTCTTTTTGTAATGTTTTGAGAGTTGTTGTTTAATATGCTTATTCAGATTTCTAATGAGTCAAGTCGTTTTCAATGCTTGCATATATTAAGTTGAAAATATCTCATATATTTAACTCTTAGCCCCCACTATTTGCCTTAATCAGTAAAATTCATTAATTGGACAGACTTTTGAGTATTGTCTTTTATCTTCTGATGGCAAAGTGCGTTATGTTCCTAAGTAGTGTCCATAATGTAAAATATAGTAAAAAAAAAATGTATAAAGAGGTATAGAGAGAAAAGGGAAGAGAGGAAATCTCTTATAAGGCACATTTAGCATTACAGTCTTGAAGATACTGCATATTGCTGTTCAAGGTTTGTATGTCATTATAGTCAATGAGCTGAAAACAGATGTGTTATCTATTGGTAGGAATTCATTTGATAAGCTGTATTTATTATTTTAAGATATGTTTATATCTGTAGATTTGGTGTACATGTATGTATATTTGTATTTTTATGTAGATATAAAATAAGATTTATTTATGTATTAAATATGTATGCCTGTATAAAAGTATCACTGAAAAGTATCTTATTGGTGAGAACTGTGTTTTTACATCAACACTGTTCCACATAGTGACAAGCATAAATAGTTATAATGCAGTACGTTGTCTATAGTAAGAGTAGCTTTTATCCACTAAAGACTGAAGTTTCTTCTCTATGTTAATCTAGGGAGAACATGAATTCCATTTGTAACGTATTACAAAGCAGCCAATGCAGTACCTGTATTTTCCAGACATTATTCTCCCCTCATTTTAATGGTGGTGTTTTTACATATATTGCATACTATTATCATCAGGTTTTAGTGATATAAAATTCCAACTTGAACATGTTTTTACACTTCAATCTCTTATGAATGTATCTGAGGTATTTGACTTGACAGCAACAGACAAGGTTGGAATTCAGTAACTTCAGAAGAGCTTTGGTTGAGGGGCAACCAATAAATGTCCAAATTTCTTTTGTCCATGAACAAAAAACATTAAAAGAAGACTGTTTGTGAACCTGACATAGAAACTTAGGATCACAAAGGCTGGGCTCCTTCTGAATATTCAATGCATGCTGCAGTAGAAGCTCTTCCGTTGACTGAAATCTATTTCACTCTCTATGGTACTGAAAAGCTGTGCAGAATCATCAATTAAATTAATAACATATCTAGGGAAAAGACCCCAATCTGGCCAGATATTTCAGGTGTATGAAACAAGACATTTTCATTAGATTGAAATTCACCCCAAGAAGATAAGGTTCTTCAATGAGGAAAAATTTCTACAACACTATAGAACTCCTTGCATCTAAAAAATCTGAATGTGCAGCCCTGTCTGTGCAACTGAGCACACTTAAATCCTTTCCAGTCCTAAGGCAGGGGCCTAAAATCCAAGTCTGAATTACAAAGTGCTGCAATACAGAGTCTGGAATGCTCTAAGGTAAAACTAAGTACAGAAAACTAAACTCGTCTAGTTTCAGAAGTAAATATTCCACACACCCTCTCCCCTCACCCCTCCATCTAGGGACTAACACGTAGAAAGAGAGAAAACCTTAAAGTAAACATCTCTTGATTTCTGCCAAAGCAGACTTCAGAGATAGCAGAGTTCTACAGCTTTTGCATCTGGAAGTGATGCTGTGGGTAGGCTCACTTCAGGAACATTAACTGCAGCTGTCCCTGAAGGAAAGAGAAGGCAAAGTTACAGCTCCTCTATGGACGCTGTTAACACTGAGGAATAGAATTATTCCCCGTAAAGAAGTCTGAAACACTCCTGTTCACATTCCTTACACTCAGAAACATTAACAGGTATATACATAATATAATTTAGCTGGTATATACAGACTTCAACTATCAAAAGAGTGAATATTTTTCTGTTTTTGTTGCACCACAGTCTAAAGGACTGTAAGTGACTGCTGGAGACTTAAGCCTTCTCCTGTGCCAAATACTTCTATGAAAGACAGTATTCTTAAAGCAAGTAAGAAAATTGCAGGAGGTTTTGAAGACTTATCTGGACTTACTCTTCATAAAGAGTAATAAAACAAACAAAAAAATCCCTGGAGAAGTTTTCTGTGAATGTTTGGTTTTTGTTTTAGTTTGTTGTTTGTTTGGGGTTTGTGTGTGTGTGTGTGTGTGTGTGTGTGTTTTCATTTTTGTTTTGTTGTTTTTAGCACAGGAAGAGATTATTCAAGGTCAAACATCTCAACTCCATGACCTGCTCAGGATCTGGGAGCTATCAGACCTTTCTGATAGTTTACTCTGATAGAGATCCTAGACATACTGAAGGCAATGGGAGAAATATGTCCATGACACAGATTTTATTATTCTGTCACATCATTCCCTTAATACTGAGTCTTTTATTAGTTCTGTGATACTCTGGTATAGAATGAAATATGCTCAGAAGTCACTCTAACTACTGTTGTGTAAACTTAAAAGTCATGACTGTTACTGTGACCCTTTCCTCTCAAAATGGGTCAAGGTGTTCTGCTCTCACAATCTAAAACCTCTTTGGAAACAAGAAGAATATTCAAAAGAAAAATCCTAAATATTTCTTCTTAGCAAAGAAAATGATGATGAAAAGAAAAAAGCAAGAGTTGATGCCACAGAGACTAAGAAACCTTTAGGATTTTTAGAACTGTCAAATCACATATGTTCTTTTCCATTTCACTCAGTTTTGCTTCTATCTGAGTTGACAGAGCTTTACTTCTACATCTGCCAGAGGTATTGTTATTGCAAGCTTATCTAGAACACACTATGCCATATTCTAGTTGCCTGTCTTACATGTTGAATTCATGTTGCCTTAAGCAGAACACAAAACTTATCTCAGAATTGCAAAGATTAAAAAATAAGCAAAACCAAACAAAATCTTTTCACTTTGATATTTTGCTATTGGCATTGCAATCCGAACTTTTAGTTCTGTGTTCACCAGTTGAGAGACCAAACCACACTGATGTCCACATACTTGTGTAAATTCAGCACAAGAATCTGGAATCAGTGAGAGATACAAGAGAAGGCAATTCTTTACTGTGAAGTAAAGAATTTTATTGCTTCCATTTAATCCACAAATGAGGGATTCATCACACGAGATTTATGCTGCTTTATGTTTGACTAAGATCTGATGGCAGGTGTGAGAAAAATGTGATAATAGTCACCAGAAGTCCAAAATTATTTTTTCCAGCAACTATTTTGTTGCAACTTAATTTATTGCCCAAAAACATTCATGCTAGAAAGGAGGATGAACCAAAACCCAATCTCAAACCCTCTTAAAGAATTCCTTGAGTAATTCGTGACTTTGTCCTCATTCCCTAATCAATTGTCCTCAATAGGGAGTGGCAATTCATATCATAATTTGGATCCAATTTATTTCTTTTTTTACAAGTATTTTTTTTTTTCCAGAAAAGATGTCAGACTTCAGGGAACAGCACATATTCAATTAATATTTATTCATCACTAACTCACAGCACTGTAAATTTTTTGTTCAAGTCCTTCCTCCCCTTTCCTCCTGACTCTGCAGATAACTTGCTCCATTTGATTTTGGTGATTCATTATCCAACAGTTTCATTGGGACATAAAACAGAAAACAACAATATTTGATGGCAATAGAGCACCCAGAGTGAAATTCTACCATCTGTTAAGCAAATTACAAGGGAACAAAGCTTTCAAGTATTTTGCAAAACTCTGTCTAAAATACTTATTTCTTAATTAGAAAGGAAGGAGAAACTGGAACAAAGGCCCATTGTGGCTGAAAAGACTTTTCTCCTCATTCTGCAGTTAAGAAATTAATGAAACACAGCTGAATTATGAGATATTAAGGGATAATGTTAATATTATGATATTTTAAATGATAGTGTGTATCTTCAGCAAGTTTGTTGATGATACAAGAGAGAGAGGAATGGCTGATATACCTGAAGGCTGAGCTGCCATTCAGTGAGACCCAGAAAAGCTGGAGAGATGGACAGAGAGGAACATGATAAATGTCAACAAGGGAAAAGGCAGGATCCTGCCCCTGGAGAGGAATGACCCCATGCACCAGTACAGCCTGGGGACTAACCTTCTCTGTGGAGAAGGACATGGGGTCCTGGTGGACAACAAGCTGTGCAGGAGCCATCAGTGTGTTCCTGTGGGCAAGAAGGCCAGTGATATCCTGGAGCGCATTAGGAAGAACATTGCCAATAAGTTGACGGAGGTGATCTTGCTTCTCTACTCAGCACTGGTGAGGCCACATCTGGAATGCTGTGTTCGCTTCTGGGATCCCCAGTATGAGAGATATGGAGTTCCTGGAGCAGGTCCAGTGAATGGATATAAAGTTCTTTAGGGGACCAGCTTTCTCAAGAGGAAAGGCTGAGAATGCTGTTTAGACTGCAGAAGAGATGCTTGAAAGGGGATCTTATCAATGCATAAATATATCTTAAGGGTGGATGTCAAGAGGAGGGGGAAAGACTCTTTTCAATGGTGCCATGACAGAATAAGGGGAAACCAGCACAAAATGAAACACAAGAAGTTCCATCTGAATATGAGGATTAAAATGCGAGCGTGACTGAGAATTGGAACAGATTTTCCAGAGAGGTTCTGGAGTCTTCTTCTCCTGGAGATATTCAAAACCTGCCTGGACTCAATCCTGTGCAACTTGCTGTGGGTGAACCTGCTTTAGCAGGGGATTAGAGTAGGTGAGCTCCAGAGGTCCTTTCAGTTCAATCATTCTCTGATTTTCTGGAAAATTAATGACCCTGAAATTGTGAACTACTGCATGTTAAGGCTAGCTTACCATCCACATTAACCTTGTCTACTATATCAGGAAATTGTATTTTTCTGAAGCCAGCCATAACAATTTTGCAGCTTTTTTTTAACCTCCATCATACATTGACTTACCCAGTTTCCTAGATCCTTATGGTGAATACTGAATGTTTGAACAACATTGAAGAGCCCAGACAGTAGTTCATGGAGTTTTTCCCAGACCATATATCTGAGGAAGGTTTGTAACATCCAATGAGGCCAATTCTGGACAAACCAAGGCTATTAGTTGCATAAATATAGTCATTTGGTAGAGATGCTTAGGTGTAGTCAAGACTTCTGTATCTAACTGGAAGATCAGATAGCCTTTGGAAAACTCATCCTGAAATAGTAGCATGAGGTGATCTCATCTCATACACCTAAATGGGTATAACAGGAACTGACATACCTAGTACACATAGAAGTATGGTAGGTGCTTGAACATAGGGACTTGAATTTAGTCTTAATTCCAGACACGCCTTTAAGACATGGCTAAAAGATTTTTGGATAAAACAATTAGTAAAATAAATATGTTCACCATCTGAGTACAAAAAATAATCAGTTAAGACAGAGGTGTCAGATTTAGAAATACATATTTTTTCTTTCCGTTCATATTAGACTTATGATCTGTGAAGCATTTCAACAGTAGCTGGAACAAGACTGCTGTTACTGAAGGCAGACTGGAGAGGACATGAACAACGGCAGGCAAAATCTTTACAAAAAAATAAAAGGTAAGACACACATGTAGTGTTTGGAACTTGTTTAATATTACAGTAAACAGTCTAGTAACAGAAAGATTGGGTGGTGCAAAAAGGTGAAATCCTGTTGGAGAATCAGGGAAACTTTGAGAAGAAGCAGGAAATGTGTTAAACTTTCTTTCTCTGAGGGAAAAAGGGGATGTGCTGTTGCTTTAGGACTGTTGTTCAAAAGTCTGTAAGTCTTTTTATATATTTTATATAAAGTTTTATGTATTTTTCCAGCAGATGACAGATGAAGCCTTTACTCTAAACAGGTACAAGGGAATGCACTTTGGAGGAATCAGCTTAACCTACTTGTACACACATAAGTGGATAACTAATTTAGAGCCTTTTCACAAGAGAGATTCAAATGTCCATGTGAACACTACAAAGTGCCTGTTTAGCCTCAATAGACTGAGATTGGCCTTAAGAACAGCACAGAAAGCTATCAAGAACATCCGAAATTAACATCCCAATGGAAGTCAGTCTACAAACTCATTCACGACCTATGTCCATGCTACTTCACATCACAAACTAAAATTGCAGTTTTCTACATTTGAGAGCAGTTTTCTGTATGTTTGAGAACAGGTTTTGCCATTGCAGATGCAACTTGTTTTCTGTCCATCTGACAGGAAGGAAAGGATCATATCTGCTTGAATTATAATTCTGGGTCATATGTCTATGGAATATTTTTCTTTGTTTTCTTCTCACTTTGGGGTGTCTGTGTATTTGTGAGTGAAAACAGCACCATAGTAAACATTACCATACACTGGAGTTTGTAGCAATGTGATTTTTCTACTGGTTAGTGTAAGTAACCTTGTCCAGAAAGAAGGTTTTGAAACAATCACTGAAATTATTTACCTTTTTGGGTTTTTTTGTTTGGGTTTTCTTGGTGTGTTGTTTTTTTGGGTTTTTGTTTGCTTGTTTGTTTTTGTAATTATTTTTTATGGAGAGAGATAAATTGTCTTATTACTAGGAAAAAAACAATTGTGAATTTACTAGGCATATAGCAATTTAGTTTATATAATTTTGTTTAGTTTAAAATGGCTATCTTGTGCTAAACCAGAGTTGGGTTTACTATTCCATCAGACTTACTGCAGAATACAAAGATGACTTCTGGTGTAGAAGACAAGGGAGAAGGAGAGGTGTGATATTTTTATTTGTCTGGAACCATGCAATCATGTCCAGTTATAAATCTGTTGTCAGTTCCACTGATCAATAACTATTAGCAATAAGCACCACTAGTCACCAGCTTGACAATGATGAATGGTATAACCAAGGATGGGATAAATCTCCTGATAGCAGCATCTAGACTCAACGAAGTCATCCATCTTCCTCTTTCTTTCTTTCTTCTGTCCTTCATTCCAAGAAGTTATTGGTCTAAGTGAGTATCACTCCCTTTTTCCCTGTCTCAAGTTATGCTTGGTACTATGCTTGCTTTAGTGCTGTCTTGCACATATGCATATTCCTATGCAACTCACTAATCAATCTATTTTCCACAGCAATTTCTAAAGCACAGAGCAAGAGTTTTAAGCATATAAGTACTTCTGGTTTTGTACAAAGAAATTCAGAAGCTAGAAACAATAAAAGAAGCATTCGTTGTGCAGCAAAGTTCAATGGATAAAAAGCCTAGTACTTTTCAAGGCTAGATGGAGAAAAGGTTATTTTATTTTTTCCTGTGAGAAGAGTCTTACATTTCTACACATATATGTATATTTGACTGTACATTTATTTTATGTACTTATTTAAATTCAAGTAACTTTGATGTTAGGTTCCCAAGCCCACATGAGAAACATGGTTCTCTACAGGAAACATTAACTTGTGTCAGTATAACTAAGACAGCTGAGTTTGGCTTGCATGTTTATGCAGCAGTGACGGAATCTATTTATCCAACATATTTTAGAATAAAAACTTCTACGGAATTTTTTTTTAGTTCAAAACTAACAGTTACTATTAGCATTCACCCCACTGGATCTTATAAAGCTCCTTCACAGAAAGAATTAAGGCACTCTGACAGAGGACGACATTAATTCTGCACAATTTCACATAGAGTAAAACTTAAATTCTCTAATTTACACAAATGGTTCTAAGCCACAATGTAAATAATGCAGAAGTTTCATGGGATTTGCAGAATTTGATCATAATATCTAGTTTTATTTAAATGCAGACATATTTTTCTCTTCAAATGTAATTTTGTGCAAACAAATGCCTTCTGCAGGTTAAAGATTCAGATCATGTCTCTATAAAACTGAACACTCCATCCCTATTTGAGAAAAATATATTAATATAGAACACACTATTTTGCTCTCACTATGGTTTGGGTTTATTTTTCTTCTTATTTGTTCTCAATAGAATTCTTATTAAAAAGGATAGAATAATTTTAGATTTTTTTTTTATTAAGTTAGTTAAAAACAGAAAGCAGCAAAATACATTGATGTACAAACTGAATTTTCTTCAACTCCAATGGATTAGAAAACTCTGTTCTCCAGATCACACCTGTCAAAGAAGGCAAAACACAAACACATTGCCTTACTACACGACAAAGTAATACTAGAAGTGTTTTAAGAGAATAATAGATGTATCCTTTCATTGTTCACTTCCTAAGAACAGAGTCATGTAGGTACAGATCCATTTCATGCCACCTCATCTGACATTGCAATGTTACCTTTCAATTCATCTTCCATTTGGTGAACACACCAGAAACCTTCTCAATGACAGCCTCTGAAACTTCCTTTGGTTATTGCTGTGCTCAAAAGTTCTAAAGTAGAATTATTGTATTCCCAAATGGGTCTTGTAGGAAAGGGATAAATGTATTGTACAGGACAAGTCACATCACACTAACCTGTTACTATGGCCAACACTTGCATATGTCCTGCTTAGAGAAAGGGCACAATCCATTAAAGCATCCTGTCAGATTTAAAGTGCACATTCATGCCCTAGATAAGCTTACCTAATTTTAACAGAACAATACATATCTCAATGTTCTTAAGAAATGTACCAAGCAACACTTAAATTCTGTAGCTATATACTGTTCATAAACAGGTCATTTTATGGCCAATCTGCATTTTATATTAAATTCCTTGGCATTGCATTCCAGTGCTGTTATCACTTTAGTCTGTATTGCTTCTTCACCTCATCCTGGGTGGACACATACTCTCTGTACAGACCATTTGAGGTCAAAGTACTGTCCAGTTAGGAGCTACAGTGTATTACCAAAAAAAAAAAAAATTTTCTAAATTCATACTGTAAATATTCAGCAGTCCTTATTCCTTTCTTCTGTTTGCTGTCTTGAGGACAACAGTAGCTTTTTTGGCAGCTTGCAGCATTGTCAAGAGGCAAGAAAACATCACAGCTGCAAAGATTTTCTGTTAAAAATACAGAAAAATCCCCCCACATACCACACATATACCAGAATGGTATATTTTCTCAGTTTTTACCTTAATTACAAATAAAACCACACCACCTGTAACAATACCCTAGTAACAATATAATCTAGTCACTTTCATTTTGCTTTCTCTCAAATGACAAATATCTCTGTCAGTACAATGACAAGCTGAGATTTAGATATTTTACTATTTTGTCAACAGTACATGACTGTTTGTCAACAGCCTTGCAGTGGAAATCAAACTGAATTCCATTTTTATTTTTTATTTTTCCTTCTGGAAACAATAGCAATTAAATACTCAGTAGGCCTACTTGTTTGTTTTCTTTTTATTATGTAAACAGAAATATGGCAGAACTTAATATACAGAATTTCATGTATTGCTTTTACCAGAATAAAGAAATAGTTCTTTGCATAACATTGACCGATGCAAAATTCCATTTTCAGTCCCTTTTCAAAAATATTTTTACTTTTTTTTTTTTTTTTTTAATTTGCCTAAGCTAAAACAGAACCCCTAGGAACCAGAAGTTTTTTGTGGGTTCTTGTTTGTTTGTTTGCTTTTTGAGGCACAGCAAAAAAAACCAAGAAAAAACTACAACCAAACTTCTATTTTTATGACCATTAATTAGCAATAGGTTCTCCTCCCCCCCCCATCTCAAGTGTATCTTATCTTTGCTCACGTTATTGCTTTCTCTTTTAACTTATTTATTCAGTCCAAGGATAGTTTATAGCAAGCATGAAAATTATTAACTAATGGAACTTGTTAGTGTCTTCTGTCATGTGTGTTCAATTTAATAACCTTTTATAAATCTGTCAGCTGCAGAGCATATACAAACTGCAGATCTGATGCAGCTGAGGCAACAAGCTAGATGAACTAATGACCAAATCCTTGAGAGACTAAAAAAGCGCAATATTTCTACAGTGTGACAGAGTAGTACTCACTGTCAGAAGTGTTTTAAAATGTTTACCATCTGATAGTCTAGGTGAAACAAAAAAACCTCTGCCAGTTTATCTATGCACTACTGTTCCCACTTCTTCCACCACACAGAACTGCCTCACATCATCTAATATAAAGCAAAATACATAATGGCCTCTTAAATCAAAGACCAAATTGGAAAAAACTAGGTTTGTTTTCCACTGTCTTAATACCATTCCTTCCTGGGAGTGATCAGATGTTTGCACTTCACGTTGCATTAAGCCATGTTTCAACAAAACAAATGTGCTCAGTTCAGTCAGTTCCAAGAGTTACCTCTTTATAACCCTCACCCTTTCCTCTTGCACAAAGGTATCACAAGGAGTTTAGTTCAGTTCAATAGCAAAGAACGACTATGCAACACTATAAGTAGACAAGCAGTATGGCTGTCTTTTGTTTCCAAGGATTTAGTTTTAACTTTTGCTGAGAATATGAAATTACCCCAAGCCCTATCATTTATTTTTTCTTATCTCTTTTTGCTCTTCTAACTGCATTTTTGTTGAACTTGGTTGTTTATATCTCAGACCCTACCTATTATTTCTCTTCTTCCTAACTTACAAGATGACATGGCAAAAAAAAAAAAAAAATCAAAAAAAAAAAATCCAGTGCTGTCTTATAAGAAGTTATATTTCACACTAAACACTAACAAATTATTTTCTTTTAGCAGTGGGGTCACAGCTTTCCACCTCTCTTTTCCATTGTACAAGTTAACCACAAAGATTAGACCCCTCAGGGCAACTCCTTCACATTCACTTCAGGAAAAACAAATGGAAATTGTCCTACCCTTTTTGAGCACAGCACATTTATCTACCAGATATTTAGGAAAAAAAGAGGGCTGATTCAAGAGCATAGCACCATAACGTGCCTTTTTTGGTAGAATTGTATATAGTTTACAAAATATTAGCAGCATTTTAAGTAAGCATATGTAGAGTCTCAGGTATTCCATTGTCAGCGCTTGTTTGAAACTTTGAGGAGAAAAAAAGAATATAGAGCAAATGAAACAAGAAAAAAAATGAATTAAAAAAGACAAAAAATTATGCTGAACCTGGACTGAAACACTAAGTTTTGATTGCTAGGCGTTTTTTGTGTTTCACTGCTTTAGTGTTTTGGGTTTTATCTTAGGGTGGGAGGGCTGGTGTTTGGTTTTGGTTTCTGTTTTGTCTATTTGTTTGTTTTGTTTTACAGTGACACAATTTCTTCCTTCATCATCTCCCTTTTCTTTGAAAACGCAGTCCCAGAGCACTGTGAAATGGACTATGGTGCTCAGAAAAGGGATTGTCTGCTCCTGTATTTAAGCCCCATGGATCACATCTAGTTTAGCTTAGCAGTTCTCCTGTCATGGGTAGATTTAAGTATATTCCCTTTTTTCATTTGAGTGATTTCAGTGTCATTTAAATTCTCTTTCACCCTCTCCTCAAGGTCTGGGATGGTATTTTACTGAACCTTCATTTCTTCCAATTTAGAGAGCAATTGTAAAAGGAATCATAGTCACATTAACACACAGAAATTGATACCATCTTGTTACAACATGGCTAAGCCTAGTTACTGTAAAAAGATGGTGTAGGTACACACACACACTTCATTAGAAGTGAAATAAAACTAAAGGTTTATAAAGAGAAAAATTCTGCCCAAGTCAGTGTTCCCCTTACCTCTGGATTCCTTTTGAGTTTTGAAACGGACTATTCTATTAAGAGAGAAAAAGATAATAATTAAAAACCCCTACACTGCAAATATTTCCTGAACACATAAAATACTGCTAACAATAGAGTTATAAAATTTTCACAGAGCTGTTTTTCCACTTTCTTTCAGATATCATTAAAATGCTAGTTCTCAGGAGAATAAAAGTGATGAGTCCAATAGAAAGACTTTCATTTCACTTTTCCTCTTGAGGAAGAATTGAAAACTATCAATCAGCACCTCTACCATTAGACTAATAATTAAAAAAAATAAATAAATGAAGTTATAGAGGGATTGAGAAAGGAACATAGAAATTGAGTTTAGATATCTTTTACAGAATTGATTGGTAGAAAATTAGATGAAAGCCAGCCTAAATAAAATGCTGTTGTGAAAGTCGCATATTTCTACATCTGGCACAAGTGAAGGTGTGTATTATTATTCTTTTCTATATCAATGTATCTAAAGCTCTTTTTTGTCTTTCCATACCCATCTGGAATTCCTTTCGTATTTCATATGCTATGGCTGCACACAAACAGGGTCTTTGAAAAGTGAGCACCCAATATAGCACTTACTCACAAGCAGAAAGAAATCTTAAACGTGGAGACAAAACTCACGCAGTTAGTCCATCATTTCTTTTAAACAGTCTAGCAATAAAGACTTTTAGCTTGACTGACGGCTTAAACCAGGCTAGCCTATATTAACAATATCTCTTGGTTTCAGGATATTTCTAAATATTAGAAGCAGCTAATTTGGTTTCATTAATTATATAACATCATGTAGAATTATGGTAATGGGCTTCTTATAATATAATGAAACAGAAAAATATTCAGTTACACATTAAAAATTAAAATTCATAAAAGCATTAAAATACATATTAAAGTAATTTCTATAATATCCTTTCTTCTGGCTTAAGGATTCCTCTGAAGAGGGGGATCTTATGCTTGACGGTTTGCATATATTAAAAGTGCACTCAAAATAAATCAGTCATAGAAAATCAGTTGGCTTTGAAAAGCTACTGTCTAAATTGTAATAAAAATGAAGGTGATAAAAGCACTAAGGGTTTCAAATGCACAAATATGAATATGTCTCTTGAAAGTCCCCAAAGCTGAATATCTGGGGACTGGGAAATTATTACTTTTTTTTCCTCACTCTTTTATAGACATTTGTTTACACCTGCTGACCAAGGCAGCATTCAGCACTAGTCCAGACTTTTGTTGTGGCACAGAGAGCCATCCTTTGCTGTAGTCAAATGAATCATTTTATCATAATGAAAATATTTGTTGTTTTGGGGATTTTTTCAGGAATGCTGTATTCTGAATGATATTAGTTTTAGGGAGTATGGACAGATACTTACATGGTATTTCCATTCCTATGTCTGCGATTTCCAGGAATGTGCTATAGTTCTGAGAACCTTCAGACTGAACAGATCCAAACTGCTTAGAAGACCCCTAACCCTAACACACTTCCTGGACAAGACATTTAACATCCTAAATCCACTATAAAAAAACAGGCTTATACAAGTGTGGTTTTTAAACAAGGAAACAAAACTAAACTGAACTAAACAAACAAAGAAAAAACCCCAAAACAAAATTCACCAAACCAACTGACCAACAAAAACCCCCTTGACTTTCCTTTTATTCTCCCCTCTTTGCTCACTTACTTTCCATCTTATTTCCACTTTCTACAATTTCTCTCTTCTTCTCATATGTTATCCTCTTTTCATCTCTGTAAAAGTTCCTCAGCTCTTTCTCTGTCTGCAGGGACCAGGCAAGGTTTCCAATAAAACAGCTGGTGACAGAACAACAACACAGGTCCCGGGCAGATGTTACTCTCCAGGCAGTGTTTAACAGTTTATTACATGTACAGAGAATGATTTAGACAGAAAATCAGAAAAGAAAGCTGAAAATCTACTGGAACACCAGTGCAATTCTAAATAGATTGTGCTGAGAAACACATACACTTACCTGGAGTAAACTAATTTAAAAAAATAAATCAAATATAGGTATTCTTTTTTTCAGGAAAAGCCCTGAAACAACTAGATCAGTCTCACTACCTATTATTATTTAATGGATTTGATGCTGCATACTGGATTTGGAGTGGAAACCACAGTGTAGAGATTATATAAACTTACATTCTATTTTGCTTTACTATATTCACTGAAATTATGTAAAGTGAAAAAGAGAACAAATCCTTCTCTTCAGACTATGAAATAGTGCTGCACCTTTAACAACTAAGCACCTTTGAACACAAAAAAACCCTGAAGTTTTCTGCTTACAAGCAGTAAATCTGTAAATACAGTATCACAACTGAGTAATCTTTAAGTAATTCATTTAAAGTTTCTGATCCCATTCATCTCATATTTATTTTTAATTGAAAATCATAGATTTTTGTAGTTAGACCCTCTCAAACTTGTCAAATAAGAGTATAAAAATCTAAAACATCATTGGAAAGAGCTTACGAATTAACATAAAGTACTTCAGGCTGGATTTAAAGTAGCCATAGCATGGCAGACTAAGAATATGAAGTACGTTTTTCAAAACTGAACCTTCAGAAGTTTCAGGCCTGTTGATATAACCTTTCTCCCAGGATCTGGTTTGCAGCCAAGTCTAAAACAAGTAGAAAAATACTAAGTTCATTTTTCAAGGCAAGTAATCAACAGCTCAGGCCTTTGAGTGAACTCTTTTTTCTAGGCTTTCCTCTGAGATCTGAAAACTTAAAGAGAAGCTTTAATTCCTTCCACATCACAGCTCCACTGCCAAGCCCAGGCAGAAGAACTACCAGCTCCTCTTCTGGTAACTTCTCAGCACCTCAAAGTCAGACCAGACCACAGTAGCCCTTGGAGTCCAAGGTGGAATATTTGAGTTCCATCTCCTAGTTCCAGGGGAAAGAGGTTCTTCAGAGGAGCTAAATGTGATCACAGTAAGTGATCACAACGCCACTAATTCAGCACTTATTTATTTACCCACAATCTTTAAAAATAATAACTCTGTCATTATTTTTCGTTTAATATTAGAGGATTAAAGCTACATTTGGTTTGTACATGCACACACAGATCTTAGTACCTATTACAGAAATCATTGTGACAAAGTAAGAAATTATATTTACTGCTAGCCAAGTACAACTAGGAAGCCATTTTATGATGCTAGTTGGAAGTTTACCTCTTATTAACAAAGAAATGATGCTGTGAACTCAAAATCAACCTTTTCTCAGCCATTTGTAAGTTTCTAAATGTACAGCACTTAGGCATCCATTAGCTAATTATCTATTCAAGCAGTGAAACATAATCATCAGTCAGTTGCAGAATAGACTAGATATGTAACTGGAGAGAACCAAAGAAAAAAATAAGATTATCAGGACAGAGGTTACAGCTCTGATCTCCAGTTTTGTACAGAATATAATGATAGGAAAAATCCAGTATTTCACAAGTAGAGCTGTTAAATGTTCAGATAAGTCTTGCTGTCAATAGTCATGATGACAATGAAAAAAAGTGCAAAGATAACACTGAATCAGTGTAAAAAATAAATGCATTTGCTTTTTTTCTTTGTATTTTTTGTATTTTGACCTTTTCCTTACCTTATCTTTTTATATGAGAAATTCAAAGTACTAAATATTGAATCAATAACCTTCTTTCAAACCATCCTGGAAAAGTGAATTAATTTTTTAGCAGTACACTTCTCAGTAATCATGGTGCTGGCATGAAATCATGCTTTCTAAATCCATTTTTAAAACCATGTCATACTTTTCCACCTTTCTTTAGTCTTTTATGCAGAGTTCTGCTGAAATAGCATTTATTTCTCTAGCTTTCTCATCTATATTCCCAAAGTCTAAGGAGGGTAATATGCTTTTTCCCTGGACAGTCAGACTGGGAA
Source organism: Anabacerthia variegaticeps (assembly GCA_035583185.1). Taxonomy (NCBI): domain Eukaryota; kingdom Metazoa; phylum Chordata; class Aves; order Passeriformes; family Furnariidae; genus Anabacerthia; species Anabacerthia variegaticeps. Next base: position 35,637,141 of record JAWWEW010000131.1, on the reverse strand, counting down.
TAAGACTGCAAAAAGCAACATTTCCATGTGCATATTTCTTAGTGCAACACTCAGTTGATATGAGCACCTTGATATTTAGATGCACTTTCTGTTTAATATGTTAGAACTCAGATGATTAGTAACACAAGAAGGCATATTACTTACTATGAAAATTACTACATCAGTAGTATCTTGATTACTGTACAAGGATGAGGGAAAATGTTGTGGCTCTCTATTTTCATTTTAAAAACATTCTTATTCCATATTCTTTGTAATTATGCAATTAGAAGTAGCAATTACTAGGGAAATTCAGTGCCTTGGGAAAAGGGATGTAAAGCCACTCATGTGGGCACTTGGACTGTCATCCACTGGGAGAGTCTCAGGGGTGCTGGCTTTCCTGCAGCACTACCTGTTGTGTCTGCTTCCTATTCTGTCCTGCAATGCCTCTGGTATCCACACGGCAGGCCTGTCCTTGGGAAGGACAGCGGAGAACAGCCCTGGGAGAAGGAGGGAGAAGCTCAACTCCAGAGGCTGACAAGAAACATTCCAGAGCATTCCTTTTCCAGCCCATGAGATGCTCCGTGTGACAAGGGAAGCAGATAATTGCTCCAATGGATGAGGTCCTGTAGGACTCCCATCAGGGTTCTTTAATCTTCTCATCCTCATCCTCTAGCCGGCTCTCCAGGTGCTGGGACGTCTCCTATTGGCCCCCTGTCACATCCTTTAGCCCCAGCCAAGGTCCCATGCCTCAGGCTGTGCTTGCATGGCATGTTTCCTTCCTCTTGGCATGGACTGAATGCCAGTGAAATGCTTCTGGACAATCTGGAACTTAACCAACCTTTTTATTGGGATCACATTGCTTTGCAGTCCACACATGGAGTTCATGTCCTGCATGGGAGCTGACCTCTTTCTTTTCAGGCAGATCTCTCCAAGCAAAGCTTTGACCTTTGCCTTCTCCCACCTGACTTCATGATTGTCATCTTCTACTTGTACCACAGGCTCTAGTGTCTCTCTCACAAGCTATTGTTACAGTGACACAGTACTGAAGAAACAACCAAAATCCAGATCACTAGTTTCTGCACCACCACACCAAAGTGCAATAGCACAGCTGATGATGAAGCTGATATCAAGGTCAGTATCTCCAATTTCTTGAGGTGGAGGTCTTCCAAAAATTTCCAAAAGAGGACCATTGGAAATTCTCCTCCTTGTTGCCACGTGAGTAGAGGCTGAGAGATCTGGCATACTTCAGCAGGCAGAAGAGAAATCCTGGGAGGATTGTGGGAGATACAGAAACAGAATCAGAAAGCACTGATAAACCCACAAAGGTAGGATTTAAATCTAAGTGTTTAGAATCACTCTTTTATTATATTTTATAAAATGCACTTATTATGAACTAGCGTATCCACCAGTATTAAAACCCTGTAAATCATGTTAAGTAGTGACTGTTGATTTGATGCCTAAAATCCTGCAAAATAGACACTCAGCACAAAGTTAATGGAGAAAGATAGACAAATACCTTTATTGGGA
>JAWWEW010000131.1:35606633-35635535 GCA_035583185.1 Anabacerthia variegaticeps | reverse complement strand
ACTTCTAAAGCCCTAAAGTTCCATAAAATACACACCAAAAATACATAAAAATATACACCAAATCCTTAGGCATCAGATTTTTGGCAGTAAGGAGGAGTCATAACTAGACAACCTGGCTTTCCATTATTAGTTCAGAATTGCAATCTACACTTTAAATTAATCTTAAATACAGCTTGGACTTATCACTATGTGACTTATATGATTCAGAGATTAAAATACGTTTTGAAATTCCTTAGTTAAAACAGGTATAAAAATAGAGAATGTCCAGACTTGGGACTTCATAGGTATGTCAAACTACTTCATGAAGCAAATACAGATATTAATTCCAAATCTAAGAATAGTCTATGTCTTACTCAAGCATCTGACCTAAAATAGATGACCTTCACATAGCAGATCCCACTACTTGGTTTCCTAAGCATCTCACTTTTCTCTGGATTAAAATTAAAAATCTTGCAAGAGTTCAGTACTATGGTTGTAAAGCAAATGCACATACATATGTATATATACAAAAACACAGTGTTTCTAAAAATTATTAATATTAAAGTTTAAGATCCTATTAGCTTGAAGCATTTCATGCCTAGGGTCAAATAAAAACCCAAATAAAGAAAAAACCCAAAGCAAAACACCATACCACCATTCCCCTTAAAAAAAAAAAAAAAAAAAAAAAAAAACAACAAAAAACCCCCCTAAAGCAACAAAAAAACCACAAAAAAAAACATAAACCAAAAAATGAAAAACAACCACTAAAAAAGCAAAACATTTCTCTATGCAAAACTGCTTGCAACAGCATTTTAGTACTAGACTGAAATTACTATAAGCTTAGTTCATTACTCCTCTCTTCTCTTGATTCTATGTAGTTCCTGTTGTATCATTGCTTTTTTAAAACAATATAACTTTCTATAAATACCATTTTTTTCCTGAACCTCTTTTTTCTCACATATTAAATACTGTGCTCCCTTAATTTCTCCTTTGTCAATCCCTTGATGTACTATGACTATCTTCTCTTTCCCCTTTATTCTACTGTGTATCTTGGACTCAACAGATATTAATGTTTTCAAATCCATGCTTTTTTTTTCATTAATCTCTCATTTCTTCTTTGATTTTTTATGAAATGTTAAGGAAGCATTTTAATGGAGTTCAAGAACTCAGGCTAATGAGCAGTTATGAACAATTCATAACTACTCTTCCTGAAGACAAGCCACAAAAGAAGGTTTTCATCAGATTTTCAGTTTTGCAAGTGCCTAAGGATAGCAAAGGGACAGCTATAAAGGGAAATAAATGTATTCCCTAGTATTTTAATATCTTTATCTGCTAATTAAATTCACCAAAGGATAAAGATGTTCCAAACTCTTGCATCTTAAACTGTCTTCCGTACATTGTGTAAGCATGATGCATCTTGGAACCATAAATTCCTTCCTGTATGTGCTAGAACACCCTTGTGTACAGATATGTACTGTGGATTTTATTGTCTATTTGGAAAGCACGTAGTCTTAAGGAGCTGAAAATAGCCTGTAGAAAAAATTAAAGCAAAAAGTCAGGATCTAGGTTCTCATACTGCCCACTTACTATACAAAGTAGTAATCCTTTGAAGTTTCTTATACAAAACAGAGTTGGCATCTACAATAAATTCACTTTTAAAAGTAAAAATCAATTTTTAAAAATCCATTAAAAAGCTCCTATTTTCTACTCTGTAGATTATTTTGCTTTTTAATATAGTTAAGATTTCTGGCAACATTTAAAACCTAACAGTTTAATCTATATTAAAAAATTGATATAGTTAGCTTCTCATTGTGCAACAACAGCTGAGTTACATAGCACAGAATACAAGAGACAGGTATTTGAAAGAAAAAGAGAAATGTGTTAAAATGCTGAAGTAATAGTTGTCCCTTAAATATTGTATATCAGTTTACCTGTGCCAGATTATGTTCCAAGTAAATGCAACTCCTACTTCCTGTTGTGAGCAAAATTAATCAGTCTTGGATCTTAGATTAATACAGGTGAATCTCACTGGGAAAGAATTCCTTTTAACTGAATACAGCCTTGAATTAAAGGGTTATACTATCTTCTTAATTAGCCATTTCTTGAGAGCAGTAAGTACAGATAACATTCAATAAGCCTGATGTCTCAAAAAAAAAAAAAAAAACCAAAAAAAAAAAACAAACAAAAAACCCCTGCAGTTATGCTATAGAAAAGCATTTTTATTAAATACAAATCAACTGAATTTTATCAATAATGAAGCTCCCACCTACATTAAGGCCTTCATACTATCACAAACACAGGTGTGAGTATTTTCAATTCATTTTGCCTTTCATTACCAATATTACATTTTTCATTATATGAAAAAGCAAGGAAAAGTATTGGGGGGGTGGGGAGAGAGGGAAAATCAGTCACCATCTTTTCATTCAATTGAAGTGATGAGGAAAGAAAGGCTATTTATCTTAATTAATGTTTGTCTTAGTCAAATTTCTGCTCCTGAAAGTATTATGAAGGTGGTCTAATCTGAAGAAAAAATTCTTCATTTTGTTAAATGATACAGACAAGTGATAGGAGACAATTATATTTGATTAGCTACATGATCCTTGTCATGCAGTTCTTAGCTAAGACTGAGTAGAACACAAAGATGCCAAAGAAAATCCAAACAATCAACATGGTGCAAATAAAATGGCATACTTTTAAAAGTTTTAGACCTAATCCCAAAGAAAGAGATTAAGGCAAGTGGATAAAGCAAAGAAGAATAAGACATATGGTCATTCTGAAACCAAGTGAAGTATCAGCTTCAGCAATAAACACAAAAGATTTTGACTAAATGGAGACTTTGGAAAGGATCTAGCCCAAAACAATCCTTACTATGATGTCTAGGAACTCTTACAGACACAGAGAGACAGTCCTACAACCACATCCTGGCTGATGACCAAGCTGAAGCTGAAGAGCAATTGTCACTTTGACAACGCCCTAGAGAAAAAAAATTCTGTTTCTGGAATACCAAGTTTTTTGAAACTGAAAATACTGCAGTGGTCATGATTTCCTGGCCTTAAGATCCAAGTAATTTCCAGTGATGTGTTGACCGTAAAAAAAATCTGAGGTTTTCTCCAACTTCTTCCCTTCTTCTGGCTCTTTCTGATAACCAGTTTTGGGGAGAGGACCTTAATTTGCCTTATCTGGTGACTTTAGTGCTGTTCTGGGATACAAGAACCAATCCAAACCATGGCTTAAGCAGGGAGTTCCTGACTCTCCCATATCTCATGCCTTTTGTATGAGTTTAAAAGAAGTCAGTCACAAAGAGCTTCTCTGTTTTCTAGAAGTGCTCAAAGTACCTAAATCCTTCCTCTACAATACTTTGTTTGAAAAAAGTAAATCATCAGGTCAAGTAAAGCCTTCCATCTTGATATCTTCAGATATCTTCATAGACAGTTTTTGGGACAAGCTGGAGCCTGGCCATTTTATTTTACAGCATTATTGAGTTCTGCTTGTGATGTTCAGTCTAGCTACAGAGGATTAAATTTGTCAATTACTCCAACTCGTCAGCTGTCCTTTGGCCAGATTAGAACAGACGGCTTAAGAAACTCAACATTAAAATATACCATTAAACAAGTATCATTAATCATTATTGTAAAAGAATGAGAAAGCAAGTTTTTCAGCACTGTGTTCTTCTCTGTAATAGGGCAGGAAACCAGTAGCAACAGGCTCAGGACATTAACTACAACCTATTGGATTGCTTTATGCTCATTTTGGCTTAAGTTCAAATTGTTGCTTCTTACTGTTGCCTCAGTTGAATGTCTTCATCACATGCATTCAAGCTGTTCTACTACCAATACCTCTGTAGCCTTTTAATACCTAAGAGAATTCGTATTCTCTTGTAGCTTTTAAGCTCTGTAAATTGATTATTTTATTCAGGCTCATTCTTTTAGTATAGTAGTTTGGACTTAAAACCCAGAGACAGCATTCTGGAATGCCATGACACCATTATGATTATAATTTTTTGGCCAACCATGCAGAGCAAGCATGCAGAGAGATCAGAATGAAGTTAGGTATTCAAACCAATGTGTGAAATGATATGTAGAATTCCCAGGTATAGCCAAAATGACCCCTTTGTGGTTTGTTGTCTTCTTGCTCTTTTATCACCCATTGAAAGAACTCATTGTGCCATATCACAGTAAGACTGATAGCAAAATTAATATTGTACATGAAATACTTATTCATGATACTTCAGCAAGCTTAAGAAATTCTGAAGTAATTTGATAACCGCTGTGAAGCAGCATCTGAGCTCTCTGGCAACACCTCAATGGCAAAGTACCATTTTTTATGAATCATATTGTGTACTATACTAAAGCAGAAAAGTTTCTTTATGTACAGTCTGGTTAAACAAGAGTTTCAAATCCACTCTGCTGCAGGGCTTCCTAAGCATAGGCCTTAAAAATGATCTCTTAAAAGAATAAATATTTTCCATTAATTTGGCTGTGAGATTCCCCTTTTCTCTATGGGTTCTAAAAGAAAAAGTGAATCAATATGATGACTAACACGCCAAGAAAGAATGCGAAAAGATCCAAAGGAAAGAGAAGGAATTGGTATTTTCCCTCCAGTGATTTCAAAGTGAGAGGATACATTGGAACCAAAGTGCCAAGCAATGTGAATATTTCACCAGGAAATGGACATTTTTCATTATAAAGTTTCTGATGTACCACATATCACAGTGGTTAAAATTCAAAGCACCTCAGACTGTATTCAATTCAATGTACTTGTCAGTTGTATTTCTTGGATATGTAATTTACTTGACAGGCGCAGTTTAAGTGCTTTAAAATAAACCATTGTACCAAGAGCAGATGCGGTGCAGTAACAGAGCTTTAAGCTTTATTAGCTTTTAAATGCAACCAATTTTTTAGGGTGAAATCTTTAGAAATGAACCCTAAAACCTGTAAGTAGAAGAATTCTTTTGCATTGCCTTTTTTTCCCCTCATTGAACCGCTCAAAACTTTTCCATTATTCATATGCAGAGGCTCTTGTAATATTTTTTCGGTATCACAGAAGACTTGGCCTGTTACTGTGACTGCAGCACCTACAGCTAATCTAACTCCTGGATGAGAATTAATGAAAACCAGACTCAGCAAAGGAGTCAGCTGAATATGTCAAAAGAGATTAAAACATTACACTGTCTTTCCATACCTGTCTATTCCATCCTCTGTTTCTTCTTGTACATTAGGTAATCTTACTGTTTTATGGTATGCTTGTTTGTTGTTGTTTTCATTTTATTCCACAAGTATTTTAGATCTAACACTGTATCTTTCAAACACTTAGGGAAAAGTTGTATAAACACACTCTTAAAACAAAAGTTGGCACTAGTCAAACATGAGTTTAATTCTTCTAATTCAGCTAAATGTCCTTAAATTTTGTTGCAAATGCATTAGTAATCTCTTCATCTCACACTGAAGATGACATATCACATCCCATAATTCAAATATTCCAACAGATGTGTTGTGAGAAATACTTGATTTAAATAAACATAATCTAGTACATTAATTCTGAAACTGAAAATGCCAAGTAAAAAGGAAAAATCTGATGAAATTAAAAATTTCCACAACTATTTTGTTATCTCACAACAGAGATAGACAAGCAATAGGGTTAAGCATCATCCTGGACAAGCTTCATAATTTTGGATACCAACTAGACAAAAGGATTGCAGCATGAATATAATCCTAGATTTCTTTAAACTGTAGGCCTTTTTCACCCTCTTTCTTGATTTGCTGAGAAAGGCTTTGTATATTTTTTTTTTATTTGCATTTCAGTGGAGTTGACTTAAGGATTTGTCAAGGTTATGTATTCCTCTTGTATTGATGCAGAGCTTCAATTGATTAACCAACCAGTCAATTTTATTGCTAGATGAAGTTGTGGGATTTAGGATTTTTTTTTTATTTTATTTTTATTTTTTTAGTATTTGGACCTTGATACTTATAGGCAACCTTTTTTGAAAGCCTATGTAAGGGGTAGACACCTAACTAGAAATAACATGAAACAAATCAATATTTTCAACTACTAAGTAATAACTCTAGAGGGAAAAGTCAGTTTTTAATTTGTAACACAAACACACATAAGCCATACAGAAATTAACTAACAAAACTGATTCTATGCAAAGGTTTCTGGTCTCTTGTGGACCAATCTCTGGATTGAAGTGGAAGATCTCAGAGCTAGTCCTTGAGTGGAGACGGTGAACATGTTGGCCAGTTCCCAACTGTCACTCAAATGAGACTGGCATGTTCTGCATAACCTTTTTGTGTTTTATGGAAACACTGGTGTAGGACCAACTCTAACTTCAGCAGTCACAGTGTGAGAAGTACACCGTTTCATGAATACTTTGAAAATATTGAGAAGAAATCATTACACAGGAAGAATGAGATGATGATATTTTAAACTAATAAAGGTTTAATGAAAAGTCTTAGTACATAAGTGTTTTCTTGTAAATGTATTTTCTTATGTAAAAAGTTGTCAAAGTTATTATGAACTCTAGTTCTAAGTCAGACGAGTTAAGCATTCTTTGCCAAGCAATCAGCCCTTCTATCCACTAGCTGTAGATATCATCCAGGAATGATTAAGAAAGGACACTGTTTTCTGGCAGGTATCTACAGTTTAAGCACATACATGAACCAAACTATACTACAGTCTGTCTGCCCTTGCATTAGTTGGCCAAAGCAATGCACAACTGACAACACCCCACAGTTTGCTGTTCAGATCTATGAATGACGACTTGTATACAAATATATGGTAGGTATTCAAGGCAAAAAAACCAAGATGGAGTGGAAAACACTGCTAGCAAGCAAAACCATGTGCATGTAATGGGGGAGTCATAACAGTTAGGACAGTAAATTTGCATTGGTAATATTAGACACAGCGTATATGGCCAAGGACAGTAGTCAGAAAGAACTGAGTGTTAGCTACCCCTTTTCTCTACAGAAAGGGATGACCCATGTTGAATGGCAAAATAAATACACTGAATTTAAAGAAACTGTTTCATTTGAGTTCCACAGACTTTAGATCAGGACCAAATGAAGGAAAATGTAGACCTTTGGTGAAAGGAAGCAACAACTACAGTTATTTTAATGGATTTATCTGTGCATAACATAAATCTCTGTGCAAACATAAGTCTGAATGAACTACTCTCAATAGTACTCATGACTGAGGGGTTTTTGATTTAAAAAATATGTTCAAACAGACTTTTAATTCTCAATTAATTTTTATTCAGAAAGCTCTAGTGTAACCTGTAATCTGTAGAATTTAAAAGAGGAATTGACAAATTCTCTACGAAAATAAATTCAAGGAAATTTCTGCATCCATTTTATAGAATAATTTCCAAGAATTTTCCAAGAATTCCTTATTCTGATGGAACAGCTTTCTGGTGTCCTCACAGAAGTTAGTAAACACATCAGCATGCAGGAATGAACTCCTTATTTCCAGTTAAGTGTACAAAATCCTGTATGAAATTTAATCCTCTGAACTCATAATCATACTGAGCCAGTGACTTAATACTGGTTAATGCCTAATACTGGCCCTAATGCCTAACACATGCTGTGCTGGGAGCTAATACTTCTTTTTCTGATCCAGTCTAGCAAGTCTTTCTAGTCCTAAGATGGTGCTAGGTGCAAATGTGTTACCTCACAATTTTTGTTGCCTTGACTCATGTATCACTACCTGAAGAACTCTGCAATTTCTTAGTAATCACAAGAGGTCACCACCCATTCTTTTTCTCTCATATTAGGCTCCATCAATTACTTTTTAATAACAGACATGCTCAGACCCAAATACTTAAAACTAGTAATGGGTACAGAGAAGCTGTTGCTTCTTATTCACACATTTGAAAAAGGATGCTTTAGTGGAATCAATAGTGTTTTACAGCAGGCATAATAACCCTTAAAATGATAACATCCCAGTCTCAAAATAGAAACAGATGAAAGCTATACATCATTCATCTAATGAAAAAGGAAGTAAGATTTGTGTCTTGGGCAGGTACAAAGGTTTTCAATTTAACATGGAACACAGCTTTTTCAAGATATCACCTTATATTCTATTCATTCTTCTTTAGAAACCTGTAGTACCAAGCTGGCCTTTAAATAAGAAATAGTCAGACAACTAAAAAAGGATACATGCAGGAATCACAGGAAGAGCCAATAAATATTTTACTTGAAGAAATTGCAGTTTTATTACTAGAGTTCAAATTTCTACAGAACTGATCTATGAAAACCATTTGTAAAATGTGCTAGCAAGACATATGCATGCCTGTGCATTCACGTTTTGCAGCAGCACTACCCTGTGCCTTATCAGGGCATGTTACAGTGAAGGAAAATTCAGAGATTCCTCAAACTATTAGAGGAACATGTAGAGGAAGACTTGATTGTCATCCAGTAGTAGTCTGAAATACTAACAAGAACCTTCAAAACTATCTGTAGGCTTTTATCTTAAAATATACATTTATGTCTATGTATCTATATTAGATATCTGTACATAGTCTATCTGTACAGATATTTGTCACTTTCCATCAGAGGCAACCAAACTAATGTTGACTGTCAAAGTCAAAGAAGCTTAGTGAGTAAAATGTCAATAGATTCTGAATTCACTGATGTGCATTTAGTTAGTTTTGCAAACCACATAATTTTCTGTCTTGAGAGAGAGCCCATCTCCTAGTCCACTCCACACTCCACAGTGTTGCAAGTTCCAAAACTAGTATCTGTAATGTAAAGGAAATGAGATATTTAGGACACTGAGATCAATTTCAGATCTAAAAAAAGTCTAAACTTGATCCTAACAGTCTTTTATAACATAACATAATCTAAGACCATATGGTTTGTGTATTTCTAGGTGCCTCTACTTCCCCCAACAACTCCTCAGTGCCCACCTCAACAGAGAAAGGTATTGGTTTGTGCCACATTAGCTGGATGGCAAGTTAATTTAGAAAATAAAAAATAAATTTAGAAATACTGTAATATGTTTTGGTTTCCTTCTCTTCTCTGCCTCTCAAGGATCAAGCACAGCCAAAAGAATACCAAAACAGTTTGAAAAGTAAGTTAGAGGGTTTGCTCTCTCACAGTTCATCAAACCAATCAAGAACTAAAGATCATGTACCTGTGATAGATAATAAGATTTTAACAAGCAGGGAAATGAATAATTAATTTTCAATGTGGTCTTGGGATTGGCATCCCCTCGTTCTCCTCAAATTCACTACCTCAGAAGAAATACTCTGAAGAGATTTCACATCACACAAAGATTCCTTTGTACTTGTCAGAGAGTCAAGGTGGCCTCCCATCATCAATATGACTTCAGGTTGATTTTCTTTCTCCTTTTCAGAGTCCATTTCTCTCCTCTGAATACTGATTAGTACAGATATCTGCTGTGTTCCTTTTATGACTTTCAGTCTTTCTATTTTAAGAGAATCAAACAAATTCAACTTTGTGAAGAGAGTGACTGCAGACTGTTTGAGGCAGAAGTATGTGAGATCTCTAAGACTAAAGAGATTGCCTACTTCCCCCCATGTACTTTTACTGGACTGTCCCTCAAAATTGTTATGAATAAGATGTATTTCCTTCCTTCCTTCCCTGAAACATTTTGTATGCATTGTGCCAGTTGACATAAATAACCTGATACTGACTTTTTTCTGATAAATCTCTTTTCTTATCTTTGCAATAGAAGTGGAAAACATGGTCAAAATAATATATCATGGAGGGTAAATTATAGACATGAAATTAAAGACTTTAAGAAATTAAGTTCTTGGACACCAAGGCATACTTACATTTCAAAATATGCACTTGATATGTTTCTGTATTGTTCTTGTGTGAATAGCAGTTGTTTTTCTCCATAGGAAATATACTTTGGCAAGTATTTCTTCTGCTTATTTTTATTTAAAAAGAAATATCTGATAATGATCTTATACTTCATCTTCAGAATAGTAACAAGGTTTTCTAAGAATCCAGAATCACTGTCAGAATGATAATATTTAGAAAAGAAGAGGCTGTATTACTTATATTTTCTATTTGGGACAAGAAACAGTGAGATTGGGTGTTGGAACATTGGAGGAAAGGCAGGCTTTTCCTCTGTACACTTTTGTGTGCAAAAGCTTTCCAACATCCCCATCATATGGCCCAACACAAGAAGGAAAGGAATGCAGCTGGTTTTGGTTTTTCCCCCTTGTCTTGGGCACTAATTTAAGGCATATCAAAGAAAACCCATGGCAGAAAAGACTTAACCAAAAAAGCACTCATCTGTCCTAGAATGAATATTTTGGAAGTGTGGGTTTGCAGAAATTAAAAAGGAGAAAGCTGTATACTTAATGGACATTAGCATATCATGACTGAAGGAAGAATCAGGAATGTGTTTGTCAAACAGGCAGCCTCCTTCATTAGTGAGATCTCGTTAGTATCAGAGAGAACTGACCCTGAAAGACTAGCTACTGAAGGTGAAAAAAAATTATTAAGGCTTAACAGACCAAGGTTCATTGATATTCTCATACATTAGGCAGGATTTCAAAATCATTTTGATTATTAAACAAGTACAATCCCAGAGAGCAAGACAGAATCCACATTACTTCAACATTTTAAGGATAGTTTGGAGCAAATAACAGCATAAACAAAAATACCTTTACTACCACACACATTTCATTTAAGACCATGGAATGAAAATATATGAGACCAGAAGAGCAGGTAATCTTTATACTATAAATCAAAATACATTGATAGTTCATCTTAATGCAAATCTGAATGTTTCCAGAAATGAAGTAAGACCAGATTCACTCTACAAGTATACAATTAAGCATAAATATTTTCAGAGATTTTCAATTATCTTAACAGAAAAGAAACTTCAGTTCTGATATAGTCAAATTATTGCAAGGTATCCTACTGAAGAGCAATTCATACAGGCAATCACTTCTATCTCAAACTCTAATAGTATTTAGGATTAGCGATATGATGCTGAATTCAAAATATCCTATGCTCTGATAACTCCCATACGTTTCAAGATTTATATAGAGAGGAGAAGACAATATTTATAGAGGGCAGAGGGAAAATGGGGAATTAATGCTTTCAAACATAATGAGACAATGTAAGCAAAGCAATTGACTGAATATGTGTGGATAAATATCAGGTACACAGAACTCTTTAGAGATGAGTTACATGTGGTTACAGAAAAGTGTGACTATTTCAAGAACTAGGTCTCCCAAGGACTAACAAAAGTTTGTTATATTTTTCTATTTCTTTCCTGCACAAAATGAACACTCAACATCCCAATAGGCAATTCAGCAGTGTCATCAGTGAAGTGAGAAGCAAGATCTGTTAGTTCTTTAGTCAGTCTGTGCACATGTTCTTTACCACACAATAGATTTCCCTAAAACAAACAAAAAACCAAAACAAAACACCCAAAACAAACAAAAAACCCAACCAAACACAAAACCACCCCAAACACAAAAACCCCCAACTAAATCCCTGAAAAACTACTAAGTTGCATGAGTATTACAGAAGCACAGAACATGCTGAGTTGGAAGGGACTCACAAGGATCCTCAAGTTCAACTCTTAACCCTTCACAGGACCATCCCCAAGAGTCACACAATGTGCCCAAGGGTATCATCCAAATGCTTCTTGAAATCTCTCAGGCTTGGTGCTGTGACCACTTCCCCAAGGAGCCTATTCCAGTGCCCAACCACACTCTGGGTGAAGAACCATTTCCTAATATCCAGCCTAAGCCTCCCCTGACAGAACTTCAGGTCATTCCCTTAGGTCATGTCCCTGGTCACCACAGAGAAGAGATCAGTGACTGCCCCTCCTCTTCCCCTCATGAGGAAGTTGTAACTGCAATGAGTTCTACTCTCCTCAGAATTAAGAGACCAAGTGCCGTCAGCTGCTCCTCATATGGCTCCTCCTCAAGGCCCTTCACCATCTTTGTTTCCTTCCTTTGGACATTCTCTACATTAATAGCTTAATATTGTTCTTATATTGTGGTGCCCAAGACTGCACGCAATATTCAAGGTGAGTCTGCACCAGTGCATAACAAAGCAGGTCAAGTCCACAGTTTTCAAAATACCATATATAAAATGGGGTAGCACACAGGGTAGCAATTTTAACACATAGGCATTTATTTCTCCACAGGACTTTCTGGAAAGGTGATCAAAAGAAATTGATTCAGATTTGCAACTCACAGACACCTACTACATAATAGTAAAAAATAAATTGTCCAGCATCTTACACACATCTTAAACTAGCACATCTCTTATCTGAGTGGGAGCATATATCAACCTCTGAAATGGAATTGGTTAGACAGTGTTTGTTCCTCTAGTCCCTAGAGGGCTACAGACCTATTTCCACATCAGTTAATTCAGTGGGAGCTTTCTTGCTGACACAAAGAACTCAAACTGGGACACTACCAGGCACACTGTAGGCTACAGTGTGACTCTAGGCAGATTTGAGAGATACAGATAGCATGCTAGCTACTTCTATTAATGTTCAAGAGATATTTATACCAGGAGTCACTGTAGTCCAGAAAGATGTGTCAATCCCCATTGCTATCTCCTGTTTTCTTTTTCTGAAGGTAGACTTGTTTGTTGTAGAAAGATAATTTACCCTTTACTCCATCCCACCTCAAGGCAATCTGGCCAGGAAGCAGGACTGGAGGCAAAAAAATAAGTATTAGAAATGAGCTCAAGTTGGAACAGTTCAAATTATGGTGTGATGTGGTGCATTGGCTCATTGAGTACAGGAGGACTTGGAAGGTTGGTATGAACCTGTTGTGGAGAACAACTGCAAGAGGCACCTTAGGCTGAGTGTAGGGATGTGACTGTAAGCTCAGGCTCAGACTCCAGAAATTCATTTCATGGTTTATGTTAGTTTGCAGTATTATTCCTACACAAAATCACCCTGCAGGTGCAAGAATACTGGAATTTATCCATTTCATATGAAAGCAAGGCACACTCCAGTTTGCCCAGCAGTTTCTGTCATCTTAATGATTTATAATGAACAATTTCTGCTTTTTAAATCTGTCCCCAGTGTTCCATGAGTCCCCAGAGATATCTCATGCCCAGAGAAAACATTACCAATTACTCTGCTATTTTATTTTCTTTGGGTTTTTTTGTTTTCCTTTTTTATCTCCAGAAGAAAGTTAATTGCATCCCAGAGTCATGTAAAATGACACAGATTAAGTGCAACAATTATTGAGGAAAAAATATCCTTGCTGTAATGCAAACAAAAGAAACTCTGCTCTTGAGACAAAAATGGATTTGTCTCACCTGCATGTAGACATCTAAAGTGTCCCCAAAAGTCATTTATCCTAAAGTAGAAAGTACGAGTTAAGAAGTGGACATATGATGTGAGATGATCCTCAGCCAGGCTATCAGAGCCAGAGTCATGAGCTCACACCCTAGGAGAAAGAATGTAAGTGGTGCTATGCCTTATGCTGCTCCATTGAAAAGGCTGGCATACTATTTTAAGTGAATGACACCATTAATTTTTCCACAAACAGAACATAAAGGCAGAGTAAAGCAACAGCTCATACAGCTGTGAGGAGCTGACCTTCAGTCAAGGTCTGTTTTGTGTCAAGGTTTGGCTCTACCCTGGTGTTATTTTTTGTGTGTCAGCCTCCCGAGTGTAGCCTGTTTCATGTTTCTCAGGCTGTAGATCAGAGTGTTCAGCTTGAGGATTGCTGGGGCATTGTTCACAGTGGCCGCTTTGTCTTCCTCCACTGAGAAAATGGAGCTGGGATGTACCCAAATAAAGGTAGTAGTCCTGAAGAACAAGCTGACCATGGTCAGGTGGGAAGCACACTTGTGGAAGGCCTTCAGCCAGCCACCAGCAGAGTTGATGGCAGCAAGACCATAAGTTTAGAATATGAAGACAATGACGCTGCTCAGAATGCTGAGCACAAAGAACAGGTTGAGAAGCACCAGGTTGCTTCTGAGTGCCTAAGCAGGTGCAAAAGGACCCTTTGTGGATACTACAGAAGAAGTGAATTGGGCACACTGGTGGATGTTCCCCAGCACTGCTCATTCTCATGCATACAGAGGTCCTCTGGAAGCAGAGTCCCAGGGCTCTGTAACCTTGCTAGTCTTCAGACTGTTCCTGACTATATCACTGGTGCCCACATGGAAAGACAGAAGTGGTTAATGGTTACTTTGAGAAGTTGTGGGAATTCTGCTTGAATATAGCTTCTGAAATCACTTTTTAGCTCTTAGGTTTTGCACCTAGTAAACAAGAACTATGAATATAATAAGTGCACGTCTCTGAATATGCAATTATTCTTCAAATTATCCTAAAAATCGTAGCTGTCTGCATAATGGTTTTCACCACTATTAATCTGAGTCACCCTTTAGTGCTTCCAAGGTAACTTGATGTTGTCTTATGCCCTTTGCTAAATGATCTTTCCATGGGTCTTTGGGCAACCTGGCCCAGTGGAAGGCGGACAGAGGGGCAAAACTAGATGATCTTAAAGGTCCCTTTCAGCCCAAGCTGTTCTATGATTCTATGCAAGCTTTGTGAAGGGTAGCATGAGTACTAACAACACGAGTTAGGGAAGAACCTTCAGCACAACTTTCTAACACTCATTTTCTTACAAATAAGCAAAAACTTATACATTGTGTGATGTCATACTATGCGAAATTGAGAACACCACAAAGCACAGGGTAACTGAATTCATAGAGCTAAGAGTAGATTTTCACCAAATAAAGTTAATTCATGTTTTTTATTTTTCATAACATGGCAAATAGTATCTCCTACTGGCAATTTTAAGCAAAGTGTAATAATTATCTTTATTCAAGAATCACTGTTAAATCCACTTTTTAAAATTCCCCCACATAGTTTTCATATCTTTTAATTTTACTTCAATACATTGTAATTATACTCTGGGAGAAGTATAGAGTTAGTCTGATTGATCAGTATAAGAACTGATATGCACACAGAAAAACACAGATGACCAAACCATGGCGAAGTTATTAAGGAAAAGTTTATTTTGAAGTCATAAACCCTAAATACACTGCTAAATCACAAAGTGGGTGAAAGAGGGCCATCACAGGTCCATTCTGGTGCTTTTATAACACCTTCCACATGCACATAACTTCAAGGCTGTATCCACCTGTGCTTTTACAGTCTCACTCTCCCCCAGCAGGGGCCTCAAGTATGTCTGTGAGAAAGTGTTATCTCTATACAAGAATCCTGCTTCTCAAAACAGGCAGAGGACAAACATCAGGAGGTGTAATAAATGGGGTTTTCCCACACTGATCTTTTCCTAGCATTGCCAGCATAGGCCTAGCATTGCCAGCTGCAAAAGTCTCTTGAGCGAAAACAATTCTAAAAACAACTTATTCTCTTTTCCCCTCACCAATCTTCCATTTTCATCCCCTTCCCTCCCACAATCAGGGACAAGGTTAAGAAAGGCAAGTAAAATCTGGAATTTAATTTGGCAAGGAATGCAAAGGGCAACCAGAAAGTATTCTAGAAATAGATAAATAGCAAAAGAAAAGGCATGGGAAAAGCTCAGTTACTTACTGCCTTATTGGAATGTCTCTACTAGTAAAACAACCCCTCAGGAATCCCAGGCCCTTGAGACTAGAGGGGTAAGTCTGGAATATTCTGTGAATGTAATTTATATCCTTAGCAGAGAAAAATATCCTAAAGCATTATAGATGGAGAAGTCTTTTGAAAAATTCAATATGACTTTGTTTTCATTCCAGGCATTTTGAAATAGTGGGATGCCTCTCTTCTAACTCTTAATTATTTAATCACTTAATTTAAACATTAGTTTAAAAGTTTATTTGTTGCATTAATCTTCACTAGTTAGGAAAAGAATCCTTTTTGTCAGTAGGAAATAAGGTGTAAATATATATAATGTGTAAATCATAGGTTAAAAAAAATTAATTTTATAAATTAATTTTATTAGAATGTTTTGTGTTTTACTTAAGTAAACTGGAAAGGGTAAGAACAAAAATGTGAATAATTCCAACATAACTACTGAATGTAACACCCACTCAGTGACATTAAAAAGTGGATGCAGAATGCTCAAGGAACTCTGCAGACCTCAGTTAACCTGTAAGACAGTATGATGGGTTGCAAATTGAGATAAGTTCCGAAAAGCAGTAACACTCAAAAGAGTTGGAGATTCTATGTATAATGAAAACATCTATAGCTGTGAGTTAAGATATAAACACTACTCATAAGCAAAACTTCTTGAAAGGGAGCATTACCTGTAGAGACAAAGGAGCAAGTATGTCCTTGAGAAGGTAGTTATATAATTTCCAGTTTCAAATGAAATAATTCTCTCTGAAACAGAGAAACATCTATTACTATCTCTATTCTGAGCAAAGATGGATAGTCATTGTGGCTTATTCCTCTAACTGGTAGGATTCATCTAGATTTAGAGCTACAAGAAGGAAATAGCATGTCTACTGAAGAGAACAGAACTATAACTATGGATTTATCAATTTATATAACTGAAAAGGTTTATAAGTGTCAATATTATACAATTCCAGCAGCAGCACCTTTTCTTCCAGTATCAGTCCTCTAGATTATCCTGTAAATATATCACACATTAGTGCACAATTATATCTGAAAGGGCTTTGGTAACCTTAACAATTAGCATTTACATTCACATTTGCACTTAGAGGTGCTCGATCTGAAAGAAAGACCTAAAGTTAGAAGCTTACATATGGTATTTTCTCTCAAGTATTCCCACACCAATAATGTAAAAAATGAAGCATGGGAAAATGCATATTAAAGAATTCTTTTCTAGTTTTCCCTTCACTTCTTCAGATGGAATCAGCCACAATATTCAGAGCTTATCTAAACACATTTTTTTAAAGGGAATCCAGCCAGATACATTTCTTACTTTGTGGAAGGTAATCAAGCATGAAGTTACTTCAGGGCAGTGTCTAGGATAGGCTGGAATTTCTTGTCAATTCTGAAGAAGGGAGTCCTACATTGAAAAAAGAAAATAATCTAAGACTTAGAGCTGAAAAGTGTTTGGGCAATTTTGATTCACAGAAACATTCAAAAGCCTTATTTTCATCCTATGGTGGAATGAAAATTGATGGCAAGACTTTGAATGTTAACATACCTGTTCAGAATATTCTGTGATGTTGTCCAGATTGTGGCACTCCATCAGCATGGATACAATTACTGTTCTCAACCACACAGACAGAAGTCAAAGCCTGGAGAAACTTGAACTCTTCCCTCCCACATCCTTCTCAATCCCTAGTTCTGAAAAGGGAATGGGGGGATCCCTTACAGTAAAACCCTGACATTACCATATAATTTAAATCTTAAGGAAAAAAAGGCACCCAAAGTTGTTAATTTCAGTTCATAAATGAAGAACAGTGCAACTGTAAACACAAATTAAAAATAATTTACAGCTAATAGCAGTAAACGTATTTCAGTAACTACTATAGGAATGTATGACCAGCTTTCTCTAATAGCAGAGAAGTGTTAATAAAACAAGATGGGATTTCTTTCCCCTTGAAGTGTGCTGTAAATAAGCAGCAGCATTCCCACAGCTGAGAGAAGAATTGAGCATGAATTATTTATACTGCCTGGAATAGATTTAGATTCTTTCAGACATTCTGTGAGTTTTGCAGTCAAGATGCAATCTTTCAATAATTCAGATGTCATCAGAAAAGACTAAGAAGTCGTGTTTGGAAACATCATAGTAAATAAGTTTAAAGTGTTGAAAATATACAATGCAAGGACAAAACAAAGTTATTGTTTAGTTGGCATTTGAATTAAATTGTTTATATCATTAAGTTGACTATGAGCTACAAAATAAGATATTTTAAAATTATGTTGTCCTATGGAGAAGTAGAATGAACTAGAAACATTTACAATTGTCAGATAGAGATGTTCCAAAGGTAAATGTTAATGCTGAGAGAGAATAAAACCAAATAACATCACTGAATTTATGCAGGTCACCTTTTAGATTCTAATTCTTAGGGGCTCAAGAGACTTTTTTTGAAGAGAGATGTTTTTTCTAAAGCTCAGGAAAGTTAAGTAGTAAATGGTAACTGTAAAGTCTAAATATATGAAATTATTTCCAGATTTTATCCAATTAATAGTAATTTTTTTCCTTGCCAATTTGGTATTTCCTGATTATACTTTCTTATTTCCAATAATTCCTGGTCTTCCCTCAGCAAATGAGGCTTATTGAGGGAAGCCAGAACTTTCAGGTAGAATTGTAACATACTTTTCTTAAAAGGAATTTAAACTAGTTTAAGTGTTCTTAGTCTCTAAAGATGACTTCTATTATCTCACAGGAAAAGTGACGTGAAGCAAGAACTCTCTAAACTATGAGCATAAGAACTCTTTGATGAACTGAAGATAAAAATGTGCTCTCCATCCAGTATTGCATAGGACTTTTTCTTCCAGTTTTATTTTCTGGTGTGGAAACTTTTAGTGGCTTTCTTGGGTGAATTCTGTGTCCTCTTGAATCCTTATAAAAGTTTCATTTTTCTGCCCTGTAGCAGCTTAGCTCTAGGTCTGCCCAGAAGCCTGTTTTTCTGCCTGCACTGCTCCTGTGGCTGCCTGTTTGCTAAATCCCGTCTCCAGCTGCTCAAATGCACACTTTGGAAATTTCTCCCACCTGACCACTCTCAGCCACGGGCCTCCCTCTAAGAGACCCAGAGTGTAACCAAGAGATGAACAAAAGCAGCCACATTAATTCTAAAGGTACAGTTACTACATTTCAATAATAACAAAAAAGCACATTGCATACACAGTAGCCCATTAAAGAAAGCAACCCGTCATCCATTTGCCACACAGACATGCACTTGTGTAATCATGTTTAATGACATTAGCCTCTATACACTTTTGTAGCCTTTATTGTTTTATTATTTAAAACCAAATATATGTATATCTTCTTATGTGTAGCAATGGGAACTTTGGCAAGAACTGCTCCACAGGAAGAGGAATAGTCCAACCAGGCATTACTCTCCATCCTCCCCTTCCAGTTAGCAGGACTGGGGCCACTGTGATTGATTCAGTATACAAATAGATCACTGCTGAAATGATGCTCACAATTGTATTTTATCCTCACAAATGCACAGAACAGAATAAGGAAGTTTCCCCAATGTATTTGGTCCATTTATAATTAGTCTAAATGAGATCCATGTCTCCCCAACTTTGGTACTTCATTTAGGTGGCTGATGCTGTAAAAATTCTTCAGTCTCAGAGGTAATGCAGCACTTCCGAGTGGCAGACACAGAGTGGGCACATTACAGTGGTTGTTTTCACCTCTGCCTCAGGCATCATTAAAAGGAATGAACATCTGCTGGGTTCCAAAAATAGTAGTTCTTAAAAGTCCCTGTCGTTCCCAAGATTGCAGAACGTCTAAAGAGGTTTTAGCAAGTTTCATCTGAAAGCACCATTCACAGCAGTGTTTTATCTGATCAGAGACCCTTGGTTTCTGTTCTGCTGTACTGGTAAGAGGTGGGAGGGGAATCTGATTCAAAACCAGCCTGCACAGGCCAGAACAGCCTCCAAGCAATGAGTTACACACATACACACACACATTCACAAATAAAGGCTAGAAAATACAGTCCATTCCTCACCTCAGCTGTGAATATGCTTCAGTAAGTCCTGAGCTAAAGGACTCTTAGTGCAACACAGAACTAAATGTACAGGGAAGGGAACTAAGTTGCAGCGTTGAAAAGCAGCAGCTCCCCATGTCAGATGTGTTTGCTTTAGTTTACCTTTCTGTCCTTGCACATCAAGGTCCTTTTAGTTTCATGTGTGTTAATCCATGGATTTTTTTTCCATGTATTTTCCACAATCTATTTTTTCCTACTGAAATAAACTGGCTTCCACCAATGTAACTGTAATAAGAGCAAAATCTATAAAACATGTAGCAATTTCAACCCAGTAGTTGGGGTTTTTTCCTCACTGAATAAAAGTGAATTGAAATATGGTCAAATAAATTATCACACAGTCCTCTGGTACAAGGAGTGCTAAATGGGAACATTAACTGAATACTGACAGCTTGAGCAAATATTCATTATATGGTGTCACATCAGCTTCTGTAACACAGTAGTGGAAACGTACACGTTAATAATATCTTAAGGCTTCTGTAACCTCCTGCTGATATGGCAGATTTGACGACCAGATGCAGAGAGCAGTTATTAGGAGACTATGCCTTAAGACAGAAATCACAGAGAAGAAACTCTTTTTTCTTTTAGGAAAAATTTGGGTTAAAAGTCTGGAGCAAAAGAGAAATTACACAAAGGGTACACACAACTACCATAACATGGAAGAAGTGATATCTCAAATTTTCCCAGAGACAGCAGCTTCTTTCAACACCAAAAGTTTCTTCAGAAAAAGTAACACAATCAGGGCAACATGTGCAGTGTTCTTGTGCCTGACACAACTTCAGGTCATTCTCTCGGGTCCTGTCTCTGGTCACCACAGAGAACAGATCAGTGCCTGCGCCTTCTCTTCTTCCCCTCTCGAGGAAGTTGTAATTGCAATGAGGTCTCCCCTCAGTCTCCTCCAGGATGAAAAAGCTTCTATCCTCTGTGATAAATTAAAACCTTGTTACTTTCAGGTCTAATTTCATAAAAGGATAGTCACCATTTCATCCATTTTTATTTCCCCTAAAAGATGAGAGTAGGAAGGAAGTAGGGGAAAGAGAAAAACATGTAAAGAAGGTGATAACAAATACTAAGACTGAGAGTTTGGGTTGCGTCAGAAATTCATTGGCTAGTTAAAATATTCTATATAAATAGAACAAGTTTTCAGGTCTTGGTATACCCCAAAGTTTACAATTGTTATTGATAAACACTTTAAGGTAAGGTTTCCTAGATGTTTGGAAGTAGTGTTTGAAGGGTTCTTCAAAGTGTAAAAATGCACAGTAAAAAACAGTGTTGCAAGTCCAAACATAAGCATTTCTGTAGCGTTCATGGTGAGTCCTTTCCTATGTGTTGATCAAGAATATAAATCATTTTATCAAAGCCCTTACTGAGGCTCTCTAGGCAGTTATTTATTTTCAGCAAAATTTGCTATGAGAAGCATTTTTGTAGTTCTTACTTTTCTTATGTTGGATATTTGCATGGAAACAAGTTCTTTTCCTTAGA
Source organism: Anabacerthia variegaticeps (assembly GCA_035583185.1). Taxonomy (NCBI): domain Eukaryota; kingdom Metazoa; phylum Chordata; class Aves; order Passeriformes; family Furnariidae; genus Anabacerthia; species Anabacerthia variegaticeps. The sequence goes on along the minus strand of JAWWEW010000131.1, from coordinate 35,614,473 downwards.
AGCTTATTCTTTACCTGTATCACAAGATTTCCACTGCAAAATGACAATGGTGTAACAGAGGCAAATCTAAAGAATTATTCTATTTAAAAACTGCTGATGTTTATGGAGTTATAATAGTGAAGAACAGGAGATGTCTCAATGATATTTCAGAACGGACCTTCCCATGTACTAATACTCTTTTATTTTAAAGACACCTTGGAAAGAGGTCCAAATCCTCCCTTCCGATTTAAACACAGTTTTCTTCTCTCTGCATTTAATGGGCAAATCCCACTCATAGTTTTGCTTTCCATATTTATGGTGGACCAAAAAAAACACCTTCAGTTTCAGTCTATCTTAACAACTATCTTGGAAGCAATATTAATCACAATCACCTTGGAGGTGACATTTATCACAAGGACACGTGCTACTTCAGTGGACACTGTTCAGGTAGCAATTGAGGACTCTATCCCATCTCTTCCTTCTAAGACATATTGTGTTCTCCCCAAAATGTCAGAATTCTTTCTTATATATACACAACTTACCTATAGTGTTATCTGCTGTATAGCCTCTGTAATTCCTACAGTTTTATCAGTCAGGGAATCACATCAACTCCTTTTTACCAGGCTTCCTATATAAAACTTCAACATCCTTCTGTAAAGGGAGCACAGGCTGCAACAGCTATTGACCATTTCTTCAGAGTTAATCACCAAGTGGTGAGCAAAGAGCAACATACCCATCACTGTCACATAAATTAGGCCAGAGACTGAGACTAAACAGTACAATCATGAAAAAAAAACATAAATTCAGAGGGACAGGGAAAACAAAATAATATCAATGGACTATTGGAATTCCACTGGTTTAAAACTGTTTGTTTTCATAAGCCAATGTTTATTAAATAACTATTAGAATAGGGAGGAATTTGCTTAAAGTCAGAAAGTTTCAAAATTTATTTTTTTAGCCTCTCTAAAGCAACAGAGACAGTTGCAGTAGTTATGTTTAAGAGGGCTAGGATAAGAGCTAGAGAAGAAAGGAAAGAAACTAGTGAAAACTGTTACATCAATAAAATTGCAATGATACAGTTCTAGAACAACAAAGGCTGAAAGAACCATTCACACGACCTCACAACCTCCATAGGCCAGAAGAAGAAAGCAAACTTCAAGACTTCAGCAGACACTGCAGAATCACCAAGGTCACAATTATAATTTGTGCTTTGTTCCAGAAAAGCAGCTTTGTGAGGTTCTAAGGAGTTCAATTTACGAACAAAACCTGGAGCTCAATACATGTTTTTAATCTTAGTGCATCACATCCACCATGATATCAGGCTAATAAAGACATCCTCAATATAATAAACATAGCAATTTGGTAAGTATGACAAAAAATCAAAACTAAGCTTATTTTAGAGTCTACCCATATGTTTAAATCAAAGATGTATCTTGACATAGTAATAAAATCTGAACAAAATCATATCCAGAGGATCCTGGAATATTCAAATCAGGTTATCCCTACAGCTGTCTGGAAATATTCAGAGCAAAGAGAATCTTAGCAGGATAACCTTAGGGAAAATTGTATCCTCTCTTATGAAAGAGTACTAATCTTTTTGGTGTATTTCAAGATTATGCTACACCACTTCCATTTTTTCCTCTCCACATTCTTACAAAAAGGCTAGTAGGCAAATAAAAAACCCAACGAAACCAAAAAAATACAAACCAAACAAACAACCCACAGAGAAATCTCCACCAAAACCAACTAATGAAAAAATAGCTCACAAAAAAAACCCCACAACACAACAAAAATCCCAAACCAAATAAACAAAAACCACAACAAAACAATACAAAAACAAAACAAAAACAAATGACAAAACCAAATTAATCAAGATTTGGAAGTGAATCTCTTCTGTCCCCTGAAGCCAGTTTATTTAAAATGTGTCAGCTTACCTTTCTAGTCACTCAGCCTTAATAAGCAAAAAAACCAATCAAACCAAGAATTTAAAGCATCAGGTACTCTGAGGCCCTTCTCCAGTATTGCAAAGCTACATTCAACCTTCTTTCATGAACTTCTCTACATCGCCTAGATGCATTTTTTTTCATCTTCCTTCTAACAAGAATGCAGAAGTTAATTATAATCCCTTATCTTTATGGAAGGGTATGCCCTTATATGAGGGGAAAATATAGTAAGCATCTACATAAGAGAGGGTGGTGAAAATGTCATCTTAGTGTTTGTTACTGTACGTTGTGAGAGGTGAATAAACAAGAGCTAAATGAGATCCAATCCCATTTCCTACACTGCAGGGAAGTTTGCAGGCAGCATAAGATGAATTGCCCTAGTCATAGGTCATCTTTAATGTTTATAGAGCACTTTCCTTGTGAATGATCCCAGAGTGAGTCATGAGTGCTACAAATGAATTACACTAACATGTACAGTGGCTTGTACTTGACAGAAATGCCAAAAAAAAGAATTCAGTATGCAAATAATACATACAGTTTCTAGGCTAAATAAGAATTTTGCATTCATAGACTGAAAAATTGCTTTAAAAAACCATAAATGGCCACAATTTAATCATTCCCTACCATCTCAAATAGGAGTTAGTATCAGCCTAAATGAGTCTTTGTCTCCTGGCCAAAAGTCACTACTTCTTTCCTTACTTACCCTCAGCAGAAGTTTGCTGTCTAGTCAAATCACTAGATACAAACCTTGAATTACTAGTGTTCTTTAAATACTCTGGCTATTCATGTTGAAATATTTTGCTAATTACTATTATTAAGTTGTTTTTTGTGTTTTGGTTGTTCATTTCTTGTTTTGTTGTTGTGCAGTGTCGTGCGTCATGTGTGTCTCCCCTCCCTCTTGCATTCCCTCCTATCCACAAGAGTTCTTATTCCACTGTTTTATGATCCACATTTCATTATACAACCTGAAGAAGTGACCACATAACTTGCATGAACTTCTAACATAGGACTGTCATACATACACCAGACAACATTGACCTGGAGGGGCATGATGGATGCATGACTGAGTGTAAGGCACCCTAATGCTAGAAATGCATTTTCTTTCTAACCTCACTCTTCTGAAAAGAAATTCTACAAACTTAGAATCATTCTACTGGATTCTGACCACAAGCAAAAAAGCAACTGTAGTCTGAGTTGTGTATGCTTCCTACTGTCTTTCATGTATGCCAAGAAACCCAGCCATGAGTATTGAAGCCATATTCTGACTCATTCAATTTCCTGTTGTGTAGGTGGTTCAACAAGTTAGCCTATATTTTCAAGCACAGACCAACAAATCTGACAAGAGATTCAAAGTATTGGGTTTTATATTTTTGTAGACATCATACATTCAGTGTCCTTATATCTAGCTACATCTGTTATCATTTTCACATCCCTAGTAGAGCTCTGATCCAAGACTCTTTGAAGACTACTTGACCATATACAGACATTTGTCTATGTTCATGAATGGAATTCTATATTTCATAAGTGAAGCTCCATCTATTTCCATGTTTCAGCTTGTATACCACATTCTCAAAAAAAACCAGATTTGCATTATTGAAAGAAAGATCGCTGTCACTAGAAAATTCATTGTTAGGAGAACAATGTTCTCGGCCATTCAGAGTTGACTCATATTCTGGAAACAAAATTCAGTGTTTAGTTTTTTGTTTGATTTTGTTTTGTTTTTATTTTCCCCAAATTTCTTTTTTTCAACAGATCTCTGCCAGTTGCTTTAAAATCATGAACATTAAGCTAAAGGAGCAATAAGGAATGTCAGAGATGAGGGAAGGAACTTGATACAAAACTGTTCACATTTGTACTCCTCTCTCTGCAGTGCACTCTCCAGTAAGTTTTTATCCATAAGAATACATAATTGAAATACTTCTCATTATAAAAACATGTCTAAAACAGAAAGCAGAGCTGGTTAGTGCACATTAAATACTTTGAATTACTACTATCTTAAATTGCTATTTCTCTATAGAAAAAATTATGTCTTTGTTAGCACAAAATAACCCCAAGCAAACAAAAAAGCCTCTGAACCCTTAATGCTAGGTAATACTCATAGTTCAAGCAAAATAAACTCATGGTTTCTTAAAATTCCCAGTGCAAATAAGTTTATTCAACTCCTGATATTACATTTTCATCATCATAATTCAGTGAAATCCAGGAGCTACCACTTGCTAAAGGCAGATTCTTCTGCAAGGGCAGCAGCATTTTGGTCATCTTAGAATTAGGGGATATGCACATACAAGGAAAAATTCTGCTAGTAATATGAAAAAAGTTAAAATATTCATTACTTATAACAACTACAAGTATTATAGTTATTTAGCTTTCTAAATGCTCAGAATAAAAGAAAAAAATAGGCTTTTTCCATTTCTCAAATTAAGCACAAATACTTTTGAATTCATTTTGCTAGTATCACTCACAAAGAGGAAACTTCTCCTAATTAATATTCAGAATATCTGAAGGTTAGACTTCTCCAAAATACCAACTAGTTGTACCAAATATGTACCAAATAGTAATGCCAACAACAATTTTTGATTTTAAATTATTTTAATTGCAACAGCTTGCTTATTAAATATCACTGCATATTATTTTTCTCATAGTGTCAGGTGCATAAAAGACATAGAAAATAATTTTTAAAAAATCAACAATTGAACAAAAATATCTCTAAGCCCAGCCTGAAATGATACCAGTTTTGCTTGTCAGGAAAAGCTAATTTGATAGCATGGTCACTAAAAAAAAAACCGAAACACAACTATCTGAAGGACAAATTACCTAAAGTTACATCTCCAGCAAGAGAATTAAGTGATCCCAGGTCAGCAGAGACGTGGTAGATCAGTATCAGGGCAAAACACATGGAGGGAGGGAACAAAATCTATAACTGAAGAACTCATGGGCAGCAAAAGAAACATATTCAAATTAGTAGCTAAATTCCATGGTCAACAAGGGCACTCTTAAAAAGCTTCAATCACTAGTTAAACAAATTGCACCAGAAGCTTCCACACGAAAATATATTCCCATTCTTGGAGAATAACACTAGACTCAACATTTTTGGTTATTTTAATTCAAACTACAAAAAAACCACAGTGTTACCTCAAGTAAATACTTTCACCACTTCTTCAGATGCCCATAGCAACAAAACCAAATGACCAGCAGGCCCTATGTACACATTCCAAAGAGCATTTTACTTTCAAATGCAATGACTGTAAAAATTATGCAAGAACTTAATAAATCTATGTAAGATGGTGCAAAAGCAAAAAGGAAAAAAAACAACAGTTTTTGTACAAGGCTAGAAGTACGCAGTCATATATTAAAAAAAAAACAAAACACTAGAGCCCTCATTTCTATTTCTTACCTTTCATAAGCAGTTTTAGGATGTAGTCCAAAGTCTTGTGAGCATTTTGCTCTGGTTTCTTCTCCAAACCACAAAGGCACTCCCAACTAGCTTTAGAACACTCTTCAGTTCTTGATCTATTTTTCACTTTCTTTAAAGTAGAAGAATTCTTATTGCTGTTTTAAGAGATTTACTAATGAATTAATGACTCACAAGTTCCTTTATCAAAATTTTGAGCTTCAAATATTTAAAAAAAAACCAAAACACCAAAACCATATGACACCAAGCATTTAATGTTGGATAAATGATAGCACCTTAGCTAAGCCACAAAAAGTTTAAGGAGCATAATAACATCAGGTACAAAAAAGCCTGTCCCTTTACCTCCCTCGGTCTTACCCACTAAAGAGGCAGAATGAAACAGAAAACTTTCCTTTATTTCCATAAGCACACAAACCTAATTATGTTCAAATACAAACACAAAACAGTTTCAGTTAAAAAAACAAAACAAAAAAACCCCAAACAAACAAACAAACAAACCCATTCACACAATTTAAGTGGTGGGCAGCTGAAAAATGCTGTGCAAATTCTCAAATGTGCTGGGAATTACACAACCAATGAGAGCTGAAACTCATCTGAGGCTATCAGAAGTCATCTGAGGCTATCAGAAGTCATCAGGACAGCTGGTCAGCAGGGAGGATACCAGGCTGGTGCTAAGAATCCAGAGATCAATGGATCACTTTTTTAAGACTGAGGGAATTGCTTTATAATGCCATCAACCTGGCAGAGAAAGGTACTGAAAGTTTATTTGTTTAATGTTAACAAAGATCCAGAACCAGCTCTATACTGATTTTTCTTAAGTATTTTAGGTTACTTCTGTAAAAAAAGTGTATTTATTCCTTGTTGCACCAATTCCCTTTTAGTCCTATCTTTCTAATAACAGCAAAAGGCACCAAGATCTTGAAGCAAAACTCAGAAAAACAAGATAGGCAATGAATGTACTCTATGAAATGGATTGCTAAACTGCTGCAGGTGTTCTTCTCTATAAGTTTCAGACTAACAGCAAGAAAATCAGGTGCATTATCTATTTAGGGTTTTTGGAATCCACTTTCCATAATGGTATTTGAACACTAGAATACTAAAAGTAGCATTGACTATTCACTCAAAGACAGTGTTCTGAGGTTCCCATGTAAACTCAGTGGGTAAGTTTTAAGGCCTTATTTCTCTACTGCCAATGTCACAGTTTTACTCTGTAAACAGTGGGTTGTAGCTAAAAAATCATTATCAGAAGGACTGTGTGGAACATGATAAACTATGATATTCACACCTTTTTTATAGGTACCTAGCCAACAAATCACAAGCACAACAGAACGTGAATTATTTTCGCTTGAGCTGTATGGATGTGCAGCAGTATCACCGCTGTGCTTTGAACTATTTTCTTTTAGAAGATTCAAAACAAAAAGAGTAAAAATTGACTCAAATTACCTGGTGTGCATCTGCAAAGTTTAAGAGAGTAGCTCCATGAGACATTGAAAAAGAGATAGCTGGAAACTACACTGGGGTCTGACCTCCATTAACACAAAAATCAGGTGCCATTACTATGGCAACTGTCTTTGATTACAGGTGGAGGTAGTTGACATTTTTCCTCTCTCTGCAATATCCCTGTAGGCCACATAAGAACTGAGGAAAACACACTTTTTCTGGAGGTATAGATTTGTGTTTCAAAATCCACAGAGCAATTTTATCTACCGTTCAGCGATAGACTGGAAGCACAGGAAGTACACAGTGTCCACCTGCATGGCTGGCAGGAGGCCTCCTCATTTGGAGGACTTGTATTTATTTTTATGGACTGTGAATTCCAGCCAGTCTCTGGGTTGTGGCAAATCAGAGATTAGATACTGAATCCCTAAGCTTACATTAATTTCTTCCTGTTGTGTCTTTTTAAAGCCTCCTTTCGGCATGGAATAGGCCATAAGTCCTCTTTTTTTATTTACCTCTGCACTTCATGAAAGAAACTCAATACCACTGAAATAATTGATAAACACTTTCCTGCAACAAAGGCACATGTACAGGTGCCCATCTATCTATTCTTCCTTTCTTGGATGGAGTTAAATGCCCTATGAGTTATATTGGCTTTATCATTGTGAATATCGGCATCTTAGCTAGAACAGTAAGAACGAGTTGCTTTATTATGGAAGGTACTACTAGGTAATTTATTACCTTCTCTTCCTTAAATGCCCACACATCCCAGAGACCAAGCTTGACAAATGACAAAAATTTTCACAGAGGGCCTTGCAAAAATGTTATATTTTTGAACATGGGTTTTGGTACTGAGTAAAGCTGATTTTATGTGTAAATGCTGGTTTATCACTTATACAATACAAGGGCTAATAAATTTCAGATTCCCTATACTAAACATACATATATTTTCTCAAAGTAACCTCATTGCTCACCATGAAATGTCTTCTGCATGATTGTGCTGGTTTAAAGGTAAACTGGCAGGAGAAATGGACCCACCACAAGAGAGATTATAAGTCAGAGTTACAAT
>JAWWEW010000131.1:35578059-35597971 GCA_035583185.1 Anabacerthia variegaticeps | reverse complement strand
GTTGTTTGGGATTCTTGTTCTGTATATTCATAGTGTTTAATTGTATATAACTGTAATATATGTGAATATATATATACTTTTCTTACTACAGTTTTCTTGTGGTACCTTTTTTCTCTCTCGGGAGGGGGGAATCTGTGTGGCCAACAGCTGGGAGCCAACCCAAACCTCCACAGCAGGAAGAAAGGCATAATCTTAGAACGTCTGTGTACAACTGCAAAGACAAGTCCCAGTGATGAGTCCAAAAGACAGTTTGGAGCAAACTTCTTTTATGTACAGATTCTTACGTTTGTCAAAAAAAAAAAAAAAAAGAAAAAAAAGGATACTCAAGCTTATTTTAGGTTAACTGGCAAGCTTCCACTTAAGAGCACCACAGGAAAACATACTGAAGGAAAAATGTGTCATTCCCTAGCTAAATATTGTTTTTTTCCTGTGGTAACTGCACAAAAAGAATGAGGGCTTGTTCTGGTTTGACACTAACTGAAATGTTTCCAGTTATTGTATAGGGAATAAAAGTCCTACTTAGTCTCTGTTTCTGCTCTTCCATCCCCCCTACATATCCCCTTAAACTTCTTGCCACTAGCTGCATGTTGCCTACAAATTCTTTGGACTCTGTGATTCCTTGTGGGGGAAAAAAAATCAGTGTGAGGGAAAAAGAAACAACATTCAGTTGGCACCTAACAACTGACCTCTAAATTCCCACCTCAGCCTCCAAGTAAAGCAAGGGTCTGTTTCTTGTCCTGTTGTCTTCCATCACACCATATTTCTTCTCTCATATCCTGCTTTCACGCTGTTCCTCTCCCCGTCTCCTAGAGCAGCATAAGCTTCCGCTCCCCATTGAACAAACTCCTAATGTTCTGTTTTGAAAAAATGTTGCTCCAAATAGCTATTCTCCTGGAATGTAATACATTTCTGTGCACTTGCCACTGACTTTCACCTATACACATAGAATGTCACTGACATTTTCTGCATCTTTCTAGACAATTTTGTCTGTCCATTATTCTGGGAGCTTCTCAGAGTAAATGCATCTATTTGTGTTTCATTTATTACTAATCTGCTTATATTTAAACCATGAATTATCTGGAAGTTTTCATTCCAAAATGCTACAATGCCTACAAGTGGGAGTATTTGCCAGTAAAACAAAAATGCATTTAAAAAATTATTAGTTAGCAGGCAAGATCGAAATTTCTAGATTTAGAGCTTGACCTCGTTTTTGTCTATGCAAGCAGACAACAGTATCCATCAAATTGCACAACAGCACTGACTGTAAAGCACTGTACTTTAGATTGACCAAAGAAATTTTTTCACTCATTGTTTAGATTTTTCTCAAGTTGAAGAAATCAGTATAATGGGTACCAACTTTGCAGATAAAGCAAAAACTAAATAAAACAGTTTAAAAAATATTCTAACACAAAGTAAAAATTCTAAAATCAAAAAAGAAACATTGTGTATTGTCAAAACTTCTCAAATTAGTTTGAAAAAATATTTTAAAGCTTTTTCTTCAGGATACAATCTCAGACAATGTCTAGCTTGTCTTTTCCCCATGCAAATGGATTTATCCTCCCATACAAGTCTACCTATATCCTGCCATTCACTGGAGTATCACTCTTACAGAGCAAAGTAGAAGAAAACAAAAAGTCTTTTCCAAGATGCTTCAAATTAAAATCTCAGGATATGGAGGCTGGTGCTGGTGCATTGTACCTTGTGTGTCTTAATGCTATTGCCTTAATAATGCTAAAGCCCCACTATTTGCAACTGTGCAGCCTCTCTCCTCAACTGTTGCAGCAGTCTCTTCTCAGTGCCTCTGTGGCCATGGATTCCTTGGGTTCCTGTGCTGTTGTTCTTGTGATGTAGGTCTCATGATCTTGCACCTGCAAAACCCTGGTGTTCTTGTCACTCTTCTCATGGAAAGCAAATACCACTGGCAGGAGGTTGCCCTTCATCCACAGAATCACAAAATCAACTACATTAGAAAACACCTCCAAGATCATCAAGTCCAACCTTAACACCACCTTGACAACTAGACCATGGCACTAAGTGCCACATCCAGCCTCTTCTTAAACACCTCCAGGGACAGTGACTCCAACTTTGCTTTCCTTTACCTCCTGTTTTCTGGGGTTTGTTTATAAGAGGGAAAGATAAACACAGTGCAAAATAGGGTAGATAACAACTATTGAAACACTTTGTAAATATTATCCAGTAATACACACATACAGGAATTTAACAAAAAAACAGGATGCCGTACTGGTACATAATTAGCACACTCCAATCAGTGCTAACAACCTCATAAGCAAGAATCAAGTTGTAGGGAGTTTAAGGAAGTCTCAGTGTAAAGCATATTGCACATGGTTAAAAAATTGTCATCATCTTCATCATTCTTCATCACTCATCACCTTCACCATTTCCACATGTTGTACTAGAGACTACCTCCAGACACTGACCTCTGAGGAGAGTTTTCTCTTCCTTTTTTTCTTTTGTTTTTATCCTACCCCAAAACTTCCTTTCTGCGTACTAACACATGCCATCAGCTACAGATGTCACTTTTTTCTTTTCTCATGTGAACCTGATTCCATATACTTTGTGTATCAATAATATTGGTAAATGGATACTATAGTCTTTCTCTCATTGGAGCATTTGGAGTGTTTTTATCAGCCTAATCTGAAATAAGACATTAATAATGGCAGTGTGTTATTGCCTTGTCCCCTGCACGTAATTTGAATATAAACTCAAATATTTTTAATGTGACCTGCTTTTTAAGTAGTAGAAGGTTTCTTTTAGCTGTCCCCTGCCACCTGCTTTCTGCCATGACAATCATTTTGATATGTTTCTGGTTTCTTTATGATAACAGAAGAAGCTGGGCCTACCCTAAGGCAAAAGCCTACCTTTGAAGCAGTAATCCATGCTGGAGTCCATCCAGCCAGCCAGCCATCCAGTCATCCATCCAGTTATTCATACATACACACACACCTATACTCTCCAGTATGTTAGTGATCATTGTTTAGAAAGCAAGACATAATAATGCCCACTTTATAAGGCACTAAACAGTATTTAATGATTAATTAGCTTACTAGAAATTTCAATTTCAGGGGTGGGATGCGGTGTTTTGGTTTTTTTTGCTGTTCATCTTTGTCAAGGCAGATGGCACTATTGTAACCCCTGTGGTCTGGCATCATGTGACATGTCTAAAAATCTCCAATTAACAGAAATTATAATATTTTGCAACTACTGAATTGATCTGATGCACTAAAAATACAACAGGCTTTTGATTTTAGTGCCAGATATTTTTCTAAGTCATCTCTGTTACATGATAAAAAGTAGGATGCCAGTCATGTTAGTAGGAAGCATACATGACTTACCACAATATTCAGCATAGGAATGATGATTATTCTGCCTCTGTCTGAATTTTCTACCCCTTATGGTCTGCTACTGATACCCTGATATGTTTCAGCTTTCATAAACATCCCCATACCTTTAGGCCACCTATCAGGCTTAATTTTTCCAGACTCTTATGGCTGTAACAGCTGTTTGTTCATTTCTTATTCTATCAGGAAGAGAGAGGAACTTATATATGTTAGGCTTTTAGTCACTTGCCCTTAACACAAAAAAGGGAGAGAAGGTCTGTGGTAGCTAGACAAGAGAGCAAATACAATGAAACCTTAGGTTTTCTGTAGTTCAATTTCAATTTGTTGTTCCAGTTTAGCTAATTCAGAACTAGAGAATTATCCCTTCTTTAAGTGTCAAATGAGGACTCAAATCTTAAAATAAAATATTAGAGAAAAATGGTGCCTCTCTTTAAATTTCCATCAATTTATTTTCTTACTTTGCTTTTACATTAGTGTTTCCCCTTTTTCACCTTACCCTCCCTTCCCTTTGACTTTAAATCCATCTAAAGATTTTTATAATGTCTTGTATAGATTTCTGAAGAAATTTTGATGTGAGTTTTGATGCCATCTACTTGTAAAAATGAGAAATGCATTAAATAATAAAATATAAGTAGATATAGGACAGAAAAAATATAAAAACTGATAATGTAAAGAGTTTCCAGGAATGCATGGGGGTCTAAAATGGCAGTGCCTTGATTTCTAACATTTGTGTCGGTTTCAAGTTTGTCATTTCTCAAGGACTTTGTTTATATATATGTAAGTAGTAAAGAAATTTTATTCCTGCTTCAAAACCTTGTAAACTAGGAAGCAACATTCAAATATTTGCTGACTTAGTAGTTGCAATTTCAATCTCTACTGTTGCTTATTACTCAGTCCACATTTCCAGTATTCTTCATTATGCATTGATCAATGCACTGAATTGTGCCACAGGTCACACACAATTTTGTATCAAAATTACAAAACAGAAAGAAATATGCCTGCTAGCTGAAAAACTAGCATTCACAGAACATTTATGATCCATGCATTTTCACAGATTTCACATTGATGACTGACACCATGCCAGTAACAACAATAGAAACAAGGAAGAAGCATGACAGAGAATGACAGATTTATTTTGACATAATTTATCTTGCTTGATGTTTTCCATATTGAAGCAAATTCTGAGTGAGCAGAATCCTAAACACTGATAGCAAATTTATATTTTTCATTTCAAACGCTTATTTGGATGTTTGTTTTCATTTTTATGGCCATTTAATCTCTCGCACATCTACTAGAAAAAAATCAAAATTACTTTTAAATTTTGTAAATATTGAAAATTTAGATATAACTCAAACACAAATACCAAATACATTGATAAACCTGCCTAACAATGAAGGAACTCTGGAGACAAGTCACAGCTTCTCTGGAGCCAAACTTTCTTTGCTTTTTTCTTTCTAAATAAGGAGTTTACTATCTCTTAAAATTTAAACTAGCACTTTCCTTGTTCAAAATCTATGCTCATATTTACTCCTACTACTTACAGAAACCAATATTGAAACAACTTAAGAAGTACTCAATTTGGAGTTCTCAGAACATGCTTATATATGCAAACCTTATAGCAGACTGTCAAGAAGGAAGACACAAATGACTGGCATTATGAATAAATAAAAAAAAATTATTTTTCAACTTTTCCTTCTCTTATCAAACTCGTCTTTTTGTCATAAGCATATAACTGTGAAATAAATATGACATCTAAAGCCATAAGAGCTTCCGTTCCTCTTTTCTGGCAAAACCCCAGATTTTGTCCTCTAAGTGAAAGATCCCTTTAATTATTGTAGGTTTTGGACCCATTCCAGTGCATCTGAATGGCCTGCTTCTTTGGCTGGAAAAACACAGCTTCCGAATCTCAAGCAAAATGGATTTGATTTCAATGCAACAGTGAAATTATACAGACAGTGGTGTTGCTAGGTATGAGCAGTGCCCTTTTTCATCAGGATGAAGTGTAATAGTAAAGTTGAGACACTATAAAAATACTCTACAGAATGCCACCTAATTTTTGTTATGATAACGTTAGTGATTTTATGTACTGCTTACTCATTATTCCTAATATGTTTTTAAGTACATCATACTAACTCAATAAGGAATGGTTCCAGCTTACTGACAAGACATCCATAAAAATTCATTAAGAAACAAATTGGGATACCTATGTGTAACATCTTCAAGATTCATTATGACAATTTGATGTTAAAAATACAAAGACAGCCATTAAAGTGAAAAGATTGGTAGCAGACCATATATCTGCAGTCTGAAGAAAAGTTTAATAGTCAGCTACTGACTCATAAAATGTTTCCCCACCATTTACTTCCATGTTGCCTAAAACACACATGACTAGCAAAGGCTGGCACTCATTGTGTTTAACGGCACTCCAAATCCTAAAATTAAGCATTAAGATTATTCCAAACAAAATAACACTCTTGAGTCAATATCATGGTGTAACCTGAGGTGGCAACCAAGCCCACTGTTGGTGCATGCTCACCCTTCTCAGAGTGAGCGGTGTGGGGAAGGAAATGGAAAGAGTAAAAGTAAGAAAACTTGTGGGCTGAGATAAAGACAGGTTATTAGTTAAATCAGGAGCTACATGCAGAAGCAAAGCAAAACAAGAACTTCATTCACCACTTCCCACCAATGGGCAGGGAGATGTTCAGCCATCCCCAGGAAAGCTGTGCCCCATCAGTTGTAATGGTTACTTGGAAAGGAAAACACCATCACTCCAAATGTCCCCACATCCTCTTCCCCCAGCTTTCTATGTTAAGCATGGTGTCATATGGTGTGGAATATCCCTTTGGTCAGTGAGGAGTCAGCTGTCCCAGCTGTGTCCTCTGCTAACCCCTTGTGCACCCCCAGCCTCCTTGCTGGTGGGACGAGATGAGAAGAAAAGGCCTTGACTCTGCACTGCTCAGCAGTAACAAAAACAGCCCTGTGTTATCAACACTGTGTCCAGTATAAATCCAAAACTTAGACCCGTATGAGCTCCTATGAAATGAAAGTAAATCCATTTCAGCCAAAACCAGCAGAGCCAGGAAAAGGTATTACCTCTGTGTGGGTAAAAGAGGTCACAGCCACTACTTGACTGCTACTACTCTGCACAACTCTGACAGAGAGGTGATCCTATGAGAGGTTCAATATCCTTTTCAGGAAAATCTGAATGCTTTCACCACAATTTAATGAACTTGCTTCTAACTGATCTGATACAATCCACTATTTCAAGTGATCTCTGGAACAGTTACCTCTGGGATGTAGAATCACTCTATATTATTAAGAGTTTTTTTAGGCCTTGAGATGTTAGTGTAGGACTGAGCTAAGAATAGATAGATATAAGTGTTTTAATCACCATGACTAATGGAGCTTTAAGCAACATGGGTCCAATTTTGACAGTCGTTATGCTAAATTGAGCTAACAAGAATAACCTATTCTGTAAAAAGCACTGTAGATTAAAAAAAAAAAAAAATCAGAGTCTTACACGCACCATGAGTATTTAATAACAGTATTAGGAAAAACTAGCTTTACTTCAGGTAGGTGTTTCTGTTTCTGTCCATTACACAAAGAAATTGTTAGTTGAAATAGATGAAAAAATAACAGAAACTTCAGACCATGATGGTGTTTCTCCTGTACTGTACATATGTTCACGCAGAAATACCTGCTTGCAGTTACACTGAAACATCCCTAAGAAGTAGGTTGTTGAGAAAATTTTTTTCTCAAAGATGAGTTATTTGTGTTTTGTGATGCATTTTGCAAAATGCAGAAAGCTAACCTTATAAAACCTAAGTCATTTCTAAACAGAGTATCAGTCTGCTAGCTAAGAAAGTAGCTTTCTGAAGCTTCCATATAAATGAGGAGCTTTGGTTAGTTGATTTTTGTAGGACTTAAATGTGTTGGTGTCAAACAGCACATGAATATTATATGGACACCATTTAACACAATGAACAGCTCTGTTCTTTATAAGCATGGGTGTTGTTTCCATGACTTTTCATCATTTCTCCTGAAGATTTTATTCAGTTAAAAGCTGGTACCAAAATAGAGTCAGGGTCATCAGGTCCTGAGATGTCAGGGATCAAAGATAAGAAGGTGACTGATCTCAAACTCTTTAAAAAACCCCCACATCATAAGATAATCAAAACGTGGTATTTCAGAAAACCTTATGTGATATTTCTTATGAATAAGGAGTGAATACCTGACAGGTACATGACATATACCTTGTATTTACAGCTTCTCTTCAGTCTGGGACATAAAGAAGATAATTAGTAATTCTGGGCCAAATCTTTAGAGATTTTAAGCATCTGCTAATTAGCCCAAGAGCTGTTAACAGCAGGAGACACTATAAAGTCTCAGCACATCCATAAAACATTGAATGAAAAGCCAGCTCTGCAGTTTATCAATTTATTGTAGTGTGTCATTTTGTAGTTTAGTATTTTCTTGCTTATTGTTGTACTTTCTGCTGATTATTTTATGTATTATTTTGTTTTTACTTTAAGTCTGCAACCAAATATTCCATCATTTCAAAAAATTCACAACTATAGAAAAAGGAGGGGGAAGCAATAATATGACACACAATCAGGATGCTGATAGGCATCAACTCTGTCATCTTGTCTATGTAAAAGTGCTCAGCTACTTCAGTATTAAAAGCTATACATTTATACATTACAACTCTGGCGGATTTTTTACTACATATAATGCTTGAGAAGAATATACCTAAAGAGAAGCACCTGAGAGCATAAATGAGGAGCATCTTAGTCACTCATCAGATCTCAGCCCACACAATGAAATGAATTACTGGTATGGCCATCTGATAAATT
The DNA here is from genome assembly GCA_035583185.1 of Anabacerthia variegaticeps. NCBI lineage: Eukaryota > Metazoa > Chordata > Aves > Passeriformes > Furnariidae > Anabacerthia > Anabacerthia variegaticeps. The sequence continues at coordinate 35,589,759 of JAWWEW010000131.1, read as the reverse complement.
TTGTGAGGCACTTTTTATACCTAAATTTCAGATCCTCTAGGAAACATCATTCTGTCTATCAATTTACTCATAAGAAACATGTTGATTATGAAATGTTTGTATATTTTTTCTAATTTTATTTGCATTTCCCTAATATCTCTACTTGCTAGTTTTATTGATGAAGCTTCAAAAAGGAACTACCTTTAAGGATTTGATAAAATTCTATCCACATAGGAATTTTCAGAAAATGTCATGCAATATGACCAGTCCATTTTTAAAAGTCTAATTAAAGATATCAGAAAGAAATTACCTGAGGGTAGGAAGAGCAGTTAATGGATGTTTCCTGTCAGAAATTGTGAAATGTGTTTTGCCAAAGGGATTAAACATACCCATTGAATTCATCATGTCATACAAACATCCATTATTTGCCAATTCAGTGTGTGAGGAGAAATATTTCTCTATTTCTTATAGTTATGAAGTTGCTACTCCTATGATACTGTCATTAGCTGTTTGAGAAGGAAGCTCCTCTAAATTAGGAGAGATCATTTTTATGTACCCCTAAAGCCCATAGGTTAGCCTCTTCTTTGCCCACCTCCAGCCTTCATAGGAAATGTCTCAGACTTGTTACCCCAACAAGGAAAACAGTAAGAAAAGCCCTTCTTGGTGGCAAGATACTGCACTCACCTGCTGTACGTGCCTACCATACTATGCCACAAGCCTGGAAGATATTTTGGTCCTTTGAACAAGAAAGGCACTAACCCACTTGGTATACATGACTTATCATGATCACTTCAAACAAAAGGCAATATTTAAAAATGTGGGTTTGCTACTATCACATTTTGAAAGAACTATTCAAGGTTTGCTACTATCACATTTTGAAAGAACTATTCAAGGTTTGCTTCCAAAAAAGACTTCAGGTCTGTATACGCTAAACACAGAGGGCTGAGTCACTTGTTTATGCTCAAGAGTAAGTTTGGGATAAGATATATATAATTGAATTGTCATGATGGATGCTTCTCTTCATGTCTCAGAAGTATGGGTTCATTGTCAGATGTTTTCCTCTGCTTGCACATGGCATAGGACACCTTACTGGGTTCTGCAGTGATCTCTAGAATATAGAGCCCTGAGCGCTGCTAAGGAAACTTTCCTACTCAACCATCCAGGAGCCACTGTGGCAGCCACACACTACCTGAGCTGGGACCAAAGCCCCTTCACAGTAGACAGCTCCAGGGTGTCCCACTTGATTCCCTAGACACACTCCACACTTGTGCAGTCAGACCAGGTTTCCTTACTGGCTTGACCCCAAGTTTTCCATAGCACTGTCAGACATCTGGATCCTTTAATCCTGGTGCAAAAACTAAGTAATAGCTTGCGCTGAGGGACCCAGAACCAAAGAAACCCTTAGCTTTTATACCCTCAGTCTAAGGAGGGGGAAAGTCTGGAGTCATTTGCTCCTGGCCAGTCCTCTGGCTGGCCCATGGGTCCCTGTACCCTTTGACACAAAGGGTCAGCAGTTCACAGACTCTTCTCTCAGGCTCTTGTCACCCAGAGATCAACCTGCAGCTACCACTGCACACTGCACTACCTGCACTGGATGTATTCCTTAATAGTGATTCCCATCATAATATTGTTGCTCTCAGCACCAGTTCGCTCATGTGACTCCAACAGCATTTAGTGGTTGGCTTTTACAACAGGACTGAGCTCAAAAGTGGTGGGATGGTGAACCCCTCAGAAAATGGCTTGGTGGAATGAAGCAGAAGGACCCAAAAAGGATCTCACAGGGCTCCTGGCTTCCACTGCTGTGATAAGTGAGATATGAAAACAGTACAGGTCTAGCTAATGGCAAAGCACCACTGAGCTCTGTGTGTTTCACGATTCCTGAGGCTGTCAAGACAATTCTGTACAAATGTGATCTCATTTAAGTTTAAAGCAGAAATGGAAATTCTGCAAAATGGAAACACTAAAGTGATAATAATTCAAGTATTTAAATAATAATCCAAGTCTCATGAGGGACCTTCATGTTTAATTTTATGTATGATGTGGAGACTACGTTTATTACTGGGTACTGATTAATCTTTCTGCGAGATTTGTTAATATTTTTGCAATGCCCACTGGACAATGATAAATCATTGCAATTAAGGTTGGGCCAAATTAATCTTGCAGCTTCATTTTATGTCTGTACTATCTCGCTTGTTTTTGATGATCAGCTTTTAAATTTGGGGTGATAGCAGCAAATAAGTAATGTCACATCACAGCTAGAACTCTTGTATAATTACATATTGCTTTTAATGCCATTTGCAATGTGTGAATTCACTATGTTTGATTTATTTTGCCTGCTGATTCATCCCAAAAGCTACTTTTAGGCATAGCAGGGACTCCTGAAACTTCAGGTCATTAATTTACAACTGATCTCTACGAATCACAGGCATCTAAGTAATACTAACCTACAGGCAAAAATTCAGGGAGAGCTGATCATACTGGCCATGGTATTACTTCTGAATATGCTTCTAGTCTCTTCTAAGGACTCCATTTATGCAGTCATGTCCCCTCTTTTGGTAATTTCAGTCTACTGTTATTAAAGGGTATGAAGTCAGAGTTGCCAGCCCAAAGACCTGGATACAAATCTTATAACTCATGCTTTGCATGTAGGTAGCACTGTGCATTTTCTTACAGCTTTCAGACTATGCTGGTTCTTCTCTCCAGCATGTGCATGTGTGGTCTATGCATTCACCTTCAAAGGTGTCACTGACACTTCAGAGACTGTTCTAGAATTTAAAGAAAGCCTTCTTATCTGTTTACATATTATATTATTATGGACTACAAAAAGCCGTTAATAATTTATCAGTCACAATTTATCTGTTTAACAGCTCCTAGTAATAGTTTGAAAAATAAAAGAACTAGGAATTGTCTTTTTCAAGCCTGTATCATACCATTTCATTAATTTTTTTTAGACAAAGTCCCTGTTCTTATTTGCTGATTTGTAGGCTATTGGGAAAAAAACAAACAAACAAACAAATATACAATGGAGACAAACATGGTTTTGTTTAGTCTGTTGTCCTAACGCACATGCAAAAGTTCTCCAGATTTATAAAAGCTGGCATTGGCAGATCATGTTGTTACAGAGCTTTCAAGACAGCTTGCTTTGCCAGAGAATAAAAATTAAAAAAAAAATACCCTCTGCCCATTCTTATTTTAAGTCTTTTCCCTGTTCATTTTTTCTTGTATTGTATCTGCTTAATAATACCCAGAAGTAGATACACATAAGTAAAGAATACGCATCATACGTATCATTAGGAATTACAGATATTCCCGAGCAATACTACCATTCAAAAATAGTCCAAAGTAAGAATAATCTATTACATACCCAGCACATGTTATTTGTGTTTGCAATCCACCATGCTTTGTTAATATATAAAAACACCTGCTGGTTGGAATAAAACAGTCTCAAGCTAGAAACAATTTTAACCCAAATAATATTAAACAGAATATTAAAAGGAAAAAATACCCCTCGGCTTTGCACAAGGTCCATTGCCACCAAATTCTTCCTGTCTTGATGGTTAGAAACAAACCACTCCCTCCAAATCTCCCCTCAGTGAACTCTTAAGTGAACTATTAATACATATAGGGTCAAAATCTTGCATGTCCATTGCTGATGATCTTATGTGGATATTGCACATCTACAAAGCAATAAGACCAAACGAGTTTTAGAAAAGGATGACAACATAAATCCTGACACAAAAAATGGGAATTCTTTCTGATTCTGAAATGTTTCAGATTTTTTACAAATTGCCCATTAACACAAGTAAATACACACAGAGTCCAGTATGCACATCAGTATCAGCAGGTAGCCCAGAACTAAGTGGTGTGAATGGGTAAGGAGGATGAGTAGCTGTACACATATTGTAGCCTTCTGAACACAAAATACAATGAATGAATAATACTATGCTAAACAATACATGGGCCAGCATATGGCTTAGTAATTTTGTAGCTTCTGATGTATGTGTGTTTATGCTTGTGTATACATACACATATTTGCTGCTATTTTAGTTGTGCTTATATAGGCAATAGCATCTTGAGAGCTTATTAGTAGCAGGTTAAGTGCTTTTGCCTTCCTAAATGTCAGCATTTGATATTTAATAAATGCCAAGAAATCTCAGCAGGTGTCAAGTGTGTTGTTGGGTGACTTTGCACCAGCTCTTTAAAGCATAACCCCTAACCTGTGGTAACTCTACTCTTGTCTACCCAACTTGTCATCTATTTTTGATAAATTAAGGGAATAGTTGTAAAATATCAGAAAGAAGGGACATATCTAGACCACTCTAGTACTAAGCAGTGGATTTCCACCTTACTGAAAAATGGTCTGCTGACTAAGAAGGCTTAGACTCTCAACTAACTCAGCTGTCTGCTTAAGTAAAAACTATCCTAAAATGGAGTTTTCAGCACATTTTAGGGCTAGCTTCTGAGTGACTTAAATCTAAATCAAATTTCTAAATGTAAATCTAATCTAAATCACTGATCACATTTAAGTATAAGGCTTGAAGAACTAAGCTTTGCCAATTAGTAGTCTTATTTTTTGAACAAAAATGCAGGATGTCTCAGAACAACTGAGTGTCAATACAGGCAAATCTATGGGACTGTCCAATTTAAGTGAGTAGAATTTGATTTTAACTTCTTTTTTTTTAACTGGAACCATTGGTCTTGCCTGGTAGAATACTAAAATACCAGACACTGAGCAGGCTACTCATGGAATGATTATTAGTAGTTAGAGAACTTCTTTCTGATGCTCTAGGCTAGTGGATCACAGCAGCAAGAGCCTGCAAAATAGGTAGTTTGGCTTGCAGCAATCTGTGCAACCACAAAAAGCATTAATATTTAGAGTTCATGGATGTGGTTATAAAAAAAAATACAATTATAAATATTTTGAAGAGTTAACAAGAATTCCTTTTTGCAAAATCAGGAAACAATTGCACAATTATTTTTTTTAATTATAGCTTCTCCCAATAATAATAATTTTAAAAAAGTAAATCCAGTGAATGTTAGACAACATTTTAGTATATTGTGGGCTTTGATTTGGTTTATCCTGCTAGGAATCTAAAAAAAATATAAATACAAAGCCAAAGACATAAGAGATTGGTTATCCAGTCTGCTTTATTTATGACTGAACAAGAAGCCATTTTCATTTGCATCTTTGTCAGAAGAAGGGATCTATTTGCTTAGAGTACTCTGAGGAAATCTCAACTCATTCAAGGCAGTTGCATTTATATTTGTTTAAATTATGTGAACATTAAAAATGCTGTATTACTTGTGAGTTTTGTAAAATAACATGTAAAACATTGCAGAACTGATTGTTTACTTCAAGGAAATAAGTATATTTTTATTTCATGCATTTGCAAGAATGCACAAACACAGGATATGTATTTTGTGACTGTTTCCTCATGCATTTCTCAAGTTGACTAGGTTACTTCTGGACTTCTAGGATTTTAATTTTTTTCCTCTAATTGTTATTTTTGTTATTGTAGGGAGATGTAGGCTGGAACTTGCAGTGAGAACCGTCAGGATATTTTCTCTCTTCTCTTGGTATTTTTATACTGTGCTTTTGTATTGAAGTTCATATTGAAAGTTTGAGGGACCAGTTTCCATTTTGACAACTTATATGTCTAGGATACTGACACTGGACAAATACTGGAGATCAAATCACTTAAAAACAGATGGGAGTTTCATTTAGAATACATTTAGAATATTTTTCAGCAATTGTGATCCATATTTTTCTATCTAATATCATTAGGACAAGGTTTCCTTCCTTGGCTATGGTTCCTTACTTCAAGGGAAATTTATTAGCATACATTAATCTCTTACATCTCTTCTGCATAGCTTAGCTGTAGCTGTATCTCCTCATTTATATTTATTACCTGCTTTATTTATACAAGGTGAAGCATTGTGTTCATAGTGTCTCCTCCTAGAATACTAATTGCTTCTTATATTTTAGGCATTTATGCCTTTGAGTATTTAACTTAAAATAACTATGAAAAGTGTTTTTGTTTGCTTGCTGTTTAATCATTTACATAAGGATGCTGAGGCAAAAGAGTAAGGTCATTCAAACTCCAAGGTCGTTCTTCCTTTAGTGGAGGCAGAAAATAAGCCAAAAGAGGAAAAGACCTGGAAAATCTTTTCCTGGGGTCTGTGGACATCAATTAACCTAATGTCAGAGCATAATAATTTATGATACTCTGGGTGCAAACAGAAATTGATCTATGAATTTCATGCTATTATCCTTATTATTCTTCATTATTAATGAAAATTATCTCAGCCTCTCCCATCAGCAGAGAGGCCTATACCACTGGAACTTGGAGTAACTTTTCTCTTACTCCCTCTTCAGATATGCATTTATCATTAAATTTTAAAATGTTTCATTCTACCAGTGAAATTATCATTTATATAGCTGACCCACACCTTTAATAAATTTCAAAACTCTACATTCAATTAATAACAAATCTAGAGACAATATTTTATGCCACTGTAAAATTTAATCAACCAAATAGAAGTTTATTTCAAATGAGTGTTGTTTTCCTTACTTTGCCTACAGAAACATTGCACTGCTTTTGTTCCACCCTCACTAGTGAAAATTAATTAATTTAGAAGTATATCTTCCAATAGCAGCTATTGTAGCTAGGAGATCTTGTTCCATGACTAATTTTTCCATGTGGGAATTTTTTTCTCCAACAGATTCCTATCACACAGAATAAAGAGCCCTTGTTCAAATGCATCCAGAGTGCCTACTTGCACATGGCATACAAAGAAAGTAGAAATGACTTCAAAGGAAACCCTTTCTCAACTTTCCTCCATTTAGATGACTAGGGATGGCATACCATTACTAGATTAGAGGGAAAGCTATACTAGATGCCAGTCTAACAACTTTGTAGTGATATATGCTGATTTGCTGTAAAAATTTAATTGCATGAGTTAATAAAATTTGAAATTATGAGGAATAGTAGCAGAAACTTCTTTTCAAAACGCATCTGAAACCCTTGCACATTCTCCCATGGGTTTTCCTTTTCTGATCTCTCTACAGATCCTGCCCATGTTGGTCCTAGCAATTTACTCTTTATATCTCAACATTACATGCAGCCTTTCATTGATAATCTCGGGTATTAATTCCACTTCACAGAGTGTACCTGGATCTGTGATTTCCTGCATGAGAAGAATGAGAACAGGACTTCTCCTACATGGAACAATTTGAACTACAAGAGAAACAAGGAAATCCCATGCAATTTTTTCCTTGCTAAAAACTTTGTTGGTGTTTTCCATGGAGAAAGGAAAATATTTCCCTTTCACTCTTCCTTTATATCAGATAATTGCCTTTGCTTAAGGTCAAAAGTGATGTCAAATTCCCTGGGCAAGTTTCCATTCCTCCTTTAGGAGCAGCACTGTGGCAGCATGGGTTGAAGTAGCTTTGTGGCTACTGGTGCTGCAATGAGATGGACTCAGAGATGGGACAAATGCAGGATGGATGTTATCAAAGGCAGCAGGCTTCCACAAGGCAGCAGCCAGAGATGCCTTTCTTGCCATGTTGATGGTAGGCTGAAATGAACACGTGATATGGGCACAAGCTGTCAAGAGGGGTGCAAATAGACAGAGTACTCGTTAAATAAAGTAATGATGATACTTATAGCACCCTGCAGTAAATCATCATATAGATAAATGTCCGGATACAGGGACAGACAGATGGTGAATGACTCTTATGCAATTAAAAAGTATATTTGCAGACTCCTGAGAATGGTCCAGCAGTAATTTTGATTTCATTCAGTTTTGAGGAACAAAAAATGAATGACTGGATTTTTTCATAAATTTCACATTTGCTTCTGCATTTTTCACATTAATATTATAGATGTCACCATGTATAACTCACATTTGTAACTTCTTTCTAAAATAATTTTCATATTCTCTAAAGGGAACTATCTAATCTATTTTTTTGAAATTTCATCACTATATTCTGCAAAAGTACAAATCTTTGCAGCTATCATAGTTCTACACATAACTTCAAAAAAAAACAAATTTAAATTAATGCTGTGATTCTCAAAAGATACTTCATCTTCTGTTTCCCCCAAACATTCTGTCAACCATTTAAAAAATAAAGCCAGCAGAACAAGAGCATTTACTAATTAACAAGAGAAATTATGCTGTCCACTTTGCTTAGGGCAGTTGAACAAATCAATATCAGTTTATCAGGATACTTGAATCTAACTACCTTCTAGATTAAATGTATTATAAATATTAAAATGCTTGCTTAAATAAGTACTTAAAATTATACTTCAGCTTTTCCCCTAAGAAATTATCTATGCAATTGCAATATGCAAGTAAAATGTGTATTAGACAATCAAAGTGGATTATATGTGAACAAAGAAACAGAAAAGGCTTCATAATATTGAAGGCTGCTAGGGGATTTTTTTTTAAAAGAAAGCATCAATGCTTTTCAATATATGAGCAGAAAAAAAAGAACCAAACATTCAGCTTGTAGTGGAGGGCTTACACAAGGCTAACACAGTGATCAGGTTCAGAACAACTTACTGAGAGTTGGTTTTCCTTAAGTAGTTACCATTTTTTGCTAATGTTCATGTTTCATTTAATCTTGGATCTTCAGTTTGCACAGACCTGATCTATCTGCAAAGAAGTCTTTCTACTGCTTTACACGAGTTTTGGAAATACTGTGTTTACATCCTTTCTCAAAAATGTCCCTGAAATAGCTCAGAACAGCACTCTTTCTTTCCCCAGCTCATTCATTTAATGCACATGGTTCTATTTTTCATTAATAACTTCTCCTGCATGAAACATGTGGACAGATCTTGTAAGACTAGTTTAGCAAACTGCTGACTGTAAATATGTAAATAAAAAGATAACTTTCATACACTCTTTCACTGTTGAGTACATCTGACCATCTTTGTCTAGAGAGAAGTAGATTTTCCTGTCTCCAGGATTTAATTAGTTACTGTGCCTGCTCATGAATTTCTAGATATTGCTGCATAAATCTTATAGGCCAGACTTCACCAAGAGAAGACTAAATACAGCATCAACAACACTGCTTTAAGTTGTGGGTTTTTCCAAAACCAGGGAGTTGGGCATGTAGTCAGCTAAGGGTCAGGTCCTTGCAAAGGAAGTCAGGACCTTCCTCCTTGTGAGAAAAGCAGGAAGGTGAAATAGATAGATATAAAGATAGATAGATAGATAGATAGATAGATAGATAGATAGATAGATAGATAGATAGATAGATAGATAGACAGATAAACCACCAGAGTTTAAACGGTAGGATAGCACATTTTAAGATCATCAGTGATTTTTATGCTGGTATTTTGATTAAACTGAATGGAATGCAGTGATAGAAACCCATACAAAAAATGCTTTATAGAGAGTAAATTGTGCTTCCAGCAGATATCAGAAGGGGGCATTTGATTTATAATCAGAGTACTATGACTGATTTATAATCAGAGTACTATGACTTGTCAAGCAGTAAAATATGATTCAACTGAATTATGTAGCTGTAAACTGAGGAAAAAAAAAAAAAAGATGAGGTGATACATTAGCAGGCAAGAAATAAACATCCCTGTGTGTAGCCATTCAGAGGGTATTCACACATTTTTGCACATGCATCTGAGAAGCACAGTACATAGTTGTGCTAGCGAGAGAAACCTGTTCACCGTCAGATCAGCAACTTCACCAAAATTATGTGAAATAGGGTTGTTGATATTTGAGGTGTATGCTTACTTGTCTAAAGTACATCATGCCAATTTCTTCTTTGTGATGGGATGAAAATCATTTTAGAAATGAAAAAAAAAATAATTAAAGAACATTAAATGGCAGATAGAACAATGCAAGCAATGATTTATGGGTGCTAATGAATGTAATTAATGAATATTTACTGATTTACCAATATCTATCCAAGCTGTAGATAACTATATAAATTGTAATGAACCAAACTCAGTGCTTCTTTTCTTGAAATCAGTAAAAAGAAATACAGTGATTTGGTGAGTTTGTGGATTAATTACTAATACTCTATCAGTTGTGCTGGGAAAGAATAGCAAATGAAGAAAAGCAACACCATACATAACAATGTAAAAAAAAAATAAAAAAATGCACTTGGCTTGTGGATGACAAATGCAGATAAATACAGACTAATTAGTTTGGATCAGAAAATAAAAAAAATTTAAAAAAGACAGTGTAGAGCTGCTAAATAGGAAATGAACATCAGGGCATTGACCTAAAAAGAGATTTGGGGACTATTATAGACAAATCTTTAAACTCTGTAGCCCATTAGGTAGCTAAACCAAGAAATATAAATGAGATACCAGGATGAAGCTAAAAGTGCAAAATATAAATCAAAGTCTACACTTATTTTAGTTAATAAGGCTTCATTCACAACATTATATACACTAATTACCACTAACAGACAGGATCTCATATCAATCTCCAGGCAGGATAGCCATTTAAAGACAGGGGACAACAATTAGGTATCTGTGTTTAGATCAAAGGACAAGAGACTCAGTATCAGGAGTGATATCAAGAGTTTTCAATTAACCACCTTACTTTCTGCTACAACACCAGGTATGTGAAATCATCTGCTTGGAGATTTGCACCTTATCCAACCAAGCAATACTTCTGATCACACTAAATTTCCATTTCGATTAATGTAATTGACTAAGATTTTGCTTAATCTCCCAAAAGAACTCATTTTCTTTAAGCAGCCAGAGCCTCTATCATGGCATTTCCATGGACATGATAGAAATGCTTTCACACTTGTAAGTCCTTATTCATGAACTGCAGACTGTCAGCAGCCAAGGGTTCCATTTCAGTGTAATGTAGGAGGTATGTGAGTGACACAGATGCTATTCAGAAGGCTAGTGAGAGGAAGCAGAATAATGTCTAGAGGAAAATGATGTTAAAAAACAAGACAGATTTTAAATAATTCTATGTATAATAAAAGTATAATAAAAGTTTGCTAAATTGATAGAACTTCATTTACATCTGCATATGTAAAAATTGTGTGCTTATGTATATGGAGAGACAGACACATATCCTAAATTACCAAATAGTATCCTGTAACACAGAACCAGCTTCAATTCCCATCCATCTATAGATGTTACAGTATATTAATCACTGAGATTGAAAAGAGCTATCATATCCCTAATGGGACATCTGGCATAATAGACAGGAAGACATATTTTCATTCAACCAGTGAGACCTCAGCAAAATACATCTGAAGCTTTGGATTTTGATAGTACTTTTTTTAAATGCATCCCTTTTTTGGTAATGATTATATGTTAAAGCATAATAAAGGAGTGTCTTTATAGTTCCAATAGGGAAGTGAAGTACACTATGTGGAAACATTAAAAGTATTCATCTCTAAATATCACTCAACTACAAAGTTTGACAATTACACAGACCAGCCCAAATGGCAACATAGGGAGCAATAGAAAATCCTGATATTGGACAGATTTTGAAAGGCACATGGGGACAACAAAACCACAGTGTCTGACTCTCATCACATAGTAATCGGATAATTCTGTGGAACAGTAAAAAGAAAAAAATTAAATTATGCATTTGTTCTAATAATTATAAGTTCAGAAAAGCACAAATGGTGGGCTGCTCCTCCAAAATGTTGTGCTGGTTTAAAAGCAAACTGGCAGGAGAAATGGACCTACCACGAGAGATATTGTAAGTCAGAATTACAGT
>JAWWEW010000131.1:35558720-35577959 GCA_035583185.1 Anabacerthia variegaticeps | reverse complement strand
AAAAATTAAATTATGCATTTGTTCTAATAATTATAAGTTCAGAAAAGCACAAATGGTGGGCTGCTCCTCCAAAATGTACATATCTTTACAAATTCACAGTCACTTGGAGAAAAAGATAAAGCTTCAGAAGGATATTTGCAGAAAATACTTGGGTAGTTACATATGCTTCAACTGATCAAGTAAAAAATTTTTATACACATCCTTAGTTTTACACTTAAATGAATCATCATTTGACTTCTACTGACTTTACTCATATAGCTGAAATTAAGAATAGACAAATTTGTTTAGCTGGATTCTTTATTCAAGTCCTGATCCTTATCAGAGGCTTCTATATTTAAACTGATATTTTTGTAAATTGGATTAAACCAGGCAACTAATGTAGCAAAGAAACAGCCTCATCATTACAGCTGCCATTATTATCAATGAAGAAATTATTTCTCCCATTTTTCATACAAATGTTTCTAATTGATGCTCAGTATCAATATCCCATGACTATGTGTTTAGATTTAATGTGAGTTCTGTTATTGAATTCCATGGGTGAAGACCCACCATGAGAAAGGAAAACAAAAAAGAGTAGAGCGTTCTGTAGGTAATGAACCAAATTTCCTGCTGAAATCAATATGGTTATAGGTAGTATAAAGCCAAAACAGAATTTAGACTGTATAATCTTGAGTAATTAGAGGCAACACAACTTGCAAGGTTTCAGTCTTCTATCGATTTTGTCATTGCCTTACGTGTGTTTTAGTAGCAATTATATTTTCTGGCAAACTTTTTTTTCTCTCTCAGCATCTAAATTGTGCTTCTTGATTAGTCAACATGAAAAATCAATGCTTTATCCATTGCACTTCCAAGCTTTAATTCAATTACCATGTCTGAACTAATCAAACATTGATCTAGCTATGTCAATAAGCAGATGGCAAATTTTTTATACCATTATATTTCCTTGTCATTAAAGGTTAAATTTTAGTTCACTCATCACAAGTCTAAATCTTTACTTTAACTGGGAGAAAAAATAATCTCCTTTCAACTTTAATTTCATTTAATTAGAAACTCATAAGACCATTTCTACCCTTCTGCCTATTTTCTGCTATTCATTCTTTGCCTAGTGCAGGGTTATTTCGTAAACAATACTCCAAAGTGCCTTTTCCAGTGTAATTTTAGCAGACTGAAACAAGAAAAAACTATTCCTTTTTCCTTGTTGTCAGGAATTACTGTCTATCATTTCAATTCTGTTGAGTGATTTCCTCCTCACTTAATAGCTCTTCTGTCCATTCATTTAAGGCAAAGGGCTCTAGGTTTTTCTTAATGCATAAATCCCTAGTAAGGTTTTTCGTTCTTCCATGAACTTTCCTGTCACTGATTATACAATTGTGCTTACTTTATGTCTGTTGCTAAATGACAAACAATTTTATCTTAAAAACAGCTACTAGCAATTTTGAGAAAAGGCAGGGTTAAACTCTTGTTTACTGTCTCTGTGGAGGCAATTACCAAATGGCAGCACCACTATTTTTATTGGCCAATCCTAGGGCTATCATGATTGAAAGAAGTAAGAAAACAATAATGATCAACATTAGCACTCCTACCATTAATATATTAAAAAGTGAAAATTTTAAACAAAATAAACAATGGGGTGGGGAGAAAATTGCAGGGCCTTTTGGTATCTTGGATTAAAAGATTTAAAAAACAAAGGAGTACCTGCCCTAGGGGGAGTGGGACCTGACAGTCTTGCCTTCTATATAAATGATTACTAAAGATAGCTAAGGTAAGAAACAAACAGGTAAACATCCTTTATGTTGGTTATCTATGACTTATGAGAACCAAATACCCTAAATATCTTATAACAGGTCTGGTGGTTGTAACCTAAAAATACTTTCTAAAAACCAAAGATAATAGTTAAGTAAGTGACCAGAAAAGGCAAATAAGAAGTTGCTTTAAAAACAAATCATTGAACAGCAAGAGTCCTGAATCGAAACTAAATTATCCTATTCTCTTCTTTCCACCAAATCTTAGCTTATGTTTCCACTCTGAGCACATGTGACCATGGAACAACTTGGGGTTTCATGGCAATTGGTTTCTGTACTATAAACTACAGCTTCATTAATCCCTGTCAGCTTTTTCAAAATTAGTCTTTTGGAGTGTTTAATTTTATTTTTTTTTTTAATTTCCAGTAGTAGCAGTATTTTTCTTTTAATCATTTAATATTCTGTGTAGGTTTTCACATTTTATTTGAGTTTAGCAAATGTTTATTTTTCTCCTATTTCAAGAAACAAAATGTTGGATTCTGATATAAATCCTCTCAACTTCTGAAACAATGGTAACATCTTCTGGAAAGAGTGCTCTTGCTCTGCTGTGCTTGGAATGACTTTAATTAGGAGTTGCCAGACAATTACTTTCTGCAGTTGTTATCAATATCCTTATATTAATAACCAGTTGCATTATCAAATGACCTCAATATATTTTTCATAAATCATGTAATTCTTCATCTACAAGAGTATTAAGAAAATATTACATGAGGGTTATATAAAGATACACAGCATTTACAACATGTCTTAATAGGCACTTGTCATCTTAGCTATAAAGAAGAGCCAAAATTTATTACACTGAGAGGAAAGATGAGTCAAATAAAAGGTAATTGATGTTTTTACTATGTTCTTTTATTGAAAATACTTTTCTATTAATCAGAGGTCTTCACTTGTGAAAGGAATTCTTTTTGTAGAAAAATTTATAACACTAATTAGGATCTCAATACCATTATGTTTGCATGTTCACCAGTACAATAACCTTACATTGTTCTACACTAAGGATATTTCAAAATCAATCTCAACCTAAGCCTTCTAGTTAAAAATAATTCCAATATTACAGTTCCATACTCCCAAATGATCTATTTTCTGAGAGGACACTCTTCTTCTGAGTTTTTGTGTTATTTATGACTTGCAATTCCAGAAAACTCCTAATAATCAATATTTATTCTTCAACAGAACATAAAATAAATTGAGAATTAAGGGGGCATGTAAATTATGAAAATATATATTTTGGTGGTTTACGATCTTGAATTATACCTTCTCTGACACTGTTTCAGCTAAAAAATTGGGACTCCAGAAACCTATTGGCAGGTTCTAAGGCAGTCAAGTGATAATGTGAACAGCTGAAACACAAATATCTACACTAGTGCATCTGAGAATAATTTCCAGATAGTAAGAGTATACAAGTCTATGTCTCTTGAACAGTAAAGACTCGGAGAAGATTGCAATTACACAATAAATACTACCAATTACATTAAAAAATGTATTTTCATTCTTCAGAATACTTCTGTGCTGTTGTTAAGATCCGATTATTAAAATTACTAGATGCCTATGCACAAATTAAGATGCAAACTAGACCATATGCCAAAGTCAATAGTATGGATTTCTATTTAACAGTAAGTGTGTGTGTGTGTGTGTGAGAGAGAGAGAGAGAGAAAAGAGAAGGTGGGATGATTCCCATGGCGTCCCATTGATCCCCTTCTTGTGGTCTCCTCAGTGGTGAGAGTCCCAGTGATTTCATGAGTCTTTGACACCTTCTAAGGTGTTACAACTGCTTGTTAGGTCAGCACAGTTGAGTCCATTATGCCCCATTACAGCCAATCAGGAGACATGAATAACTTGAGCTTTGGTGTGAATGTTCAGTGTTTCCCCAAAGGGGAGTTACCAGAGCCGGGTCATTCATGTGCCGACAAAGGAACACTACCCTGTTCTGCAGGATCTGTTCCTTTCCCTTTCTTGTTCAACACCCAGCTGGCACCTTGATTGTCTGAGCTATCAGCATTCCAGTCTCTGACACCAGTGGATACATTCATCTCCTGGGATAATGGACAATAGTACCACTTTTGTCTTATCTCAAGTTCCCGTCACAGTCCAAATTATCGGTCATGTTCAGGGAGGGCTGGGCTTAAGTGAGCAGTTGTTTCTTTGCACAGTTTGATAAGGTGGACAAAAGTCTTTCAGTGATTTTAACAATGTTTAGGCCATTAACTATTTCAGTCTTACAGCTGTGAAATTCTGAATACCTCAAAAAATTAGAAAAAAACCTGTGTCACTTTGTTCAGTACTTCACCACTCTCATCATGCAAAAATATTTTTCATATGTGAAAGTGCAAATTTTTCTTGTTGTTGCTTTTGTGACTTTACTTCACTGTACTTCTCTGAAAACTCTGGTCCCAGCTCTTCCTTAGCTCCTAAAAAGTGGAAGACAACAACTAGCTGTTATTACAGCCTTTTTTTCCCCAGGCTTAACAAACCCCTGTCTAGAACCATGAAGACCAAAACTGAACAGGATATACTGGATACAACCCAAAGAAACCCAAGCAAAAGGGCATATTCATAGCACTTGACTTCTAGCTACCATGTTTCTAATGCAGTGCAACTACTGATAGCATCCCTGACTCATTTTTTATACACTATTCTACATTTTCCACTTTTATCCACAAAAATCCCTACCTGAAGTAGTCTGTAGGATAAAGGGAGCAGAAGAGAGCACTTACACAGGTGGAGTTACTAAACTCAAAGGTTAGTGCCTGCTCAAATGTCGTTTTGAATGGGACTAGATTTAAACACTGGTATACATGTCTTCCTGAGCAGGTATCCCCAGGCATTAATAGTCAAGGCAGGTTCAATTACATAGTAACTTACCTGACCCTTCATTCAAAGGAATTGAGCATATTTCCAGTTTTCACATTTGAAAAAATGTTTTGAGAACACTTTTCTATTCCTAGGTCTGTCTGATTAGCTATGTGATTGGAGCCGAGTGGTTGTGCCAGTAACTGGAACTGGATCCTGCATTTGCTGCTCAGGAAAATCCCATTAAAGTGAGTGTGCTGAATGAATTCCACCACAATCATTTCACTATATGATTTTTAATGTATTTCAAAGCAATTCCTGCAGAATTTGTAGGCATAGGATATACCTCTCTGGTTTAGATTTTTCAGTCAGGATTCACTTTCAATTTTAATTTGCTTTATATTTCTGTGGAATCAGCAAAAAAATACCCAAACCAACAGTATATAAGTCAATTTTTGACTTTTTCAGAGCATACAATGTTGCACTTTTATTTTTGGCTAGTAAAACCAATTACTTCAGTCCTTGTTCAGTCAGTGGGTAATGTTTTTAGTTCCTGGGTTTTAAATTTTAATATTCAATGCTGACCTCTTTGCTTAGTCAGTTTTTCATAAAGCACATTTTGCAGGATAAATTTGCAGACTTCCTTTCATCCTGGATACAAAAATTAGGGTTTTTTCTGCTGTAATTTTTGTAAAAGTGCAGCACACTCACCTCCTGCCAGGCAACTTATACAAATTACTGCAAACATAACAGTAAATGTTATTTTAACACTTGTTTTGGACTCCAACATAGAAATATATTACATATTTTATTAGCTCATTTACCACCTACTAAGTTATATTATTAGCTAATTCATTGAACATGATACATGTCAGGTACATTTGGCTATCCCTTTAAAGTGACTCTTATCTGAGTCTGGTCTGTGCTTTTGTGAATCCACAGAAGTTACTCGGTCTGTGGGTTTATAAATTAAAAATAAATCTGAGTGATGTAGGAAAACATAAAATCAAAGTGTAGGATCTGTCTCTCTTACACACAATACCTTATTATAATAAGTAATTGATTTCTCATTGCCATTGTTCAATAGCACTGATTCACAGCCCATTAAGGTTAATGAAAGAAAAAGACCCTTGAGTGAAACCTTAACTTCATTTAAGTACTTATTAACACTTACACTGACTCTGTGGGATTGGGAATTTGGTAAATGACAAAGTGACAGAATCTAACTCAGACAAATCCCTTTGATCTTGAATTTTGGTGTGACACATGATCCAAAATTCCCAAGTTCTGCTGAAAATCCTCATCATAAACGAGGCATCAACTAAGACTTTTAATGGCCTAGTACTACTGAGCATTAATTGTGAAGCCTTGTGTTTATATAAGCCTGCAACAGTTCAGGTTGTCAGCAATAAATGAGTCATGCATGCCGCTGTTTAATGCATACACATTTTAGGGATTGTCACCTTTGATACAAGGTTCTGCCTTAATAAAACCTAAGCTTGCACTGTTAAAGTGCATCACATAGTTTTATGTCATGTGAAAAGAATTCAGGGTGGATTTTTTGCTGTATCTTAGAAAAAGATTTTTTTTATAATTCCATATAACTTTTCTCATAATATCTGGCAAATATATTTTTAATAGCAGCTCTGAACTCTTTGAAGGATAGCACTGTGATCCACAAACACATCAGACACTTTCACAGTTCCAACCCAACTGAAGAAATCCCCTGAGAATCTCAATACTATTAAGAATGCACAGCAAATAGACATGGTGACTGAACTGACAATAGAAAATGAGGAGCATTAGTCAGGGAAGCAAAGAGCAAAAAATACATCAGAAAAAAAAGGTTGCAACAGCCATCATCAAGCATAAAGATTCTGCGGTTTTGCAGTAAAAGGTGATGACAGTCCCGTGTCATAAAGGGGATTCAGCATAATGAGTGGCATGAGATGAAAAATAACCAAAAAAACCAACCAACCAAAAAAAAAAAAAAAAAAAAAGCAAGATACTGTGGAGCCAAACTTACAAAACCCCACAATATCTAGAAAGGGCAATTTGTTGAGAAAATGGAAAGAGAAGCTGAAGGTATGGTAAGTAAAAAACACTGAAGACATAATATAAAAAAAAAAGAGGGATCATGCCACTGAATGCATGAAGCATTTATTACAGTGGGCAAAACTAAGGAATGAAGAAGTAAAATAATAAGAATCACATATAAATCAGGGCCATAAGGGAAGAAATTCATAAACAGAAAAAAAAAGTGGTAGGAAATACAAGAATGGACTGAGCAGAGGAAGAACCCATGAACATTCCCACTGCCTAACCCCATGGCAATGAGAAATAAAAATAAAAACTGAAAAAAACAAAGAATTGTTATCTATGGCTCCATCTCTCACTACCATGTCTGAGCATGTCCCATCTGAAGGACCAAAATTAAGCTTAGGAACTTGAGATATACTCCTGTGTGACAGACACAGCAGCACCCTTTTCACTTTCAAATGCAGAGAATTAATGTTTCTTAATATTTTCACTTCTCCTATGAGTTTAGTAAAGGGTTGAAGGACTGCAGAGATCCCGTGGAGATTATTTTTCTCAAATAAAAATGTTAAGCAATATTTAAGGAAAATAAGTGAAACAGAGAAATATTATTCAAGGAGATAACTTGGTCCTAGGGCTCATCCACCTATACACAAAGAGGTATGATGAGGATTTTATCTCTAAGCCAGTCTCTTGTATTTCCAATACTGCCCCAAGAAGTGATACCAGAGAAAGGCACAGAAGGAGTTAACACAGAACCTTGCCTCTGAGCTAAGAGAGAGAATTGCATAATATGTGTTCTGCCTATTTTGCTAGAAGAACATTGTAAGAAACACTGGACAATGTCTGTTCTGTCCTGCTTAGTAGACCAGAGTCTGTTCACTATAGAAAGAATGGTAGGAATAAAACACAGTAGAATACAAGACCATGAATCTAATAGATTTTGGTGTTTAAAGTAGATATAGGAGACCCAGAGCCAGGACTTTGTACACTTGAGGAAACTTGAGGCCACTTAACAAAGAAAGTTGAAAAAGTCATGCTGATGAAGACTATTGAAACAACCCCCAGGGAATGAAGTAAGAGGAGACCACCTAAGAGTTGAGCCAAAAGAAGATTCTCGAAAGCTCCGCCCAAGACCCACCTGAACTTTGCCTAGTTATGAACGTGTATGTTAGATGATGAAATTGTGTACTTGAAGTTTATAAATGATTTGTTTTGCACCTTTTGAGTCGAGCTAGTTTGTCCAGCATGAGCTGGCCAGCTCTCAACATTGTAATAAACAAGTACCTTCCTGCTTAAAGATGACGAGTCTCTAAGTAGTTCTTTATTCTGAAGGTTTTTGGCATCAGAAGCTAAAGGCTTACCAGCTGTGTTGCTCAAAAATTCTCATTAGTGAGTTTTGCAGCCTCCAGTATAAGCTGTGGCTATGGAGAAACTCAAATTCTTCATGGTGGATGTTCAACAAATAGACCTGGAATTATGAGATAGGGCTGGGTTAACCCTTCCTTAATTAGTAGCCTACAATCAATATCAGTTGTAGTAATAGTATAGTCATTATCTTAGAGTAACCTGATGGTTACTCATTTGGTTAACACCATTCCACATTTACCATTGACTTTTTTTCCTGACAGAACTCGTCAGGGGTAGGGACTGAGAGAGCCAAGGGGCATCCAAGCTTTCTTTGAATTAATTCCTCCATTTTAATAGCACCTCCTCATTTGTTTTGAGTGATACAACAGAGTGTATTAGTGTGACCAGTTATCCTACCAGTGCCAAGAAAGCTTTGCTTTTCTGTTTGGCCACTCTTGGAATGCAATCAAGGCCAATTGCCTTTTTGCCTCATAGCTTTTTCTGCAGAGATGAAAGTGAAGCCTTACTTACACACACAGGATGGCAGTGTGATCACCAAAATAACTTGAATCTATTGGTACAGGCATGATTAAGCTTTTCTCCTGTCATTTCCCTTAATGCATGCCAATTTTGCCTTGTCTGTCATTTTATAGAGTCTGACAGGAGCTTTCATCCAAATAACATCTCCAGGAGTAATTGAAAAGTACTATGAGTAGGGCTGGACTGGAAATACTTTTCCTGTACTGAGAGCTTCCTTTGTTCAGTCAAAACAAATTAAGCACTCTCCATTACTGAATTGTAAAATCACTTCGAAATTTTAGAATTGGTTGGCATGTTCAGACTAGAGTAAAAATAAAAAATAAACCATAAAAAAAGTCAGTATCAGAGCTAGTCTCAGTCTTACAAAGGAACTTGTATTTTCTTTAACACTTCCAGATGAAAAAAGAAAATGATTGTGTTTTTTGACTGGCAAGTTCATCAGAAGTATTCACCTTGCTTTTCCAGAAGCCAGTCCCTGACCATTTTCTCTGCAGTTCAGCACAATACATCTGTGAAGTACTGAAGTATTTTTGCCATATTGTTAGCTGATCTTTAGTGCATTCTGCTGGAAGTCACTTTGATAAAGATATAACTTGATTGCTGTATGATCAGAAAAATCTGTCTTCAAGTCTGTCCCTTCATTTCTCTTCATCTAAGCTTTAAATATAGAGAGGAAAGAAAAAGTAAAAACAAACAAACAAAAAATAAACAAAACACCCCACAAACAACAACAACAAGAAAAACAAACAAACAAACAAACAAAAGACAGCTAAGAAAGGGAGTACTTTCTGTGTCAGTTTTGCTGATGTTTAATATTTCATAGCCAATCTGCAAAAACTGGTCTTTTTACTGTTCATTTTCAAATGGCTTGAGTTAACTGGAAGACTTTACAATTTACTTGCCCATTCACCCAAAAATTTTCCTTCTGTGAAGGAGATTTCAGGTTATCAAGCATCAGAAAATCCTGGCTTAGATCGCCTCCAGATAGAAATTGCCCTTAATGTTCTTTTTTGAAAATTAATTTTTAATTTAATTCCAGTAGGATTAGCAAAGCTAATGAAAAATCTTAGGACTTTCTCTTATTGGGAATCTCATATTGCCATAAATATTCTCTTTCCTTTTTTCTTTATTAAAAAAATAAGAATTTATTGAAAGGTTAAGTACCCTGACTGAAGCTGACCTGTTTCCCAGTGCTTTCTTAGGACACAGACTGAAGACTTGTAGAGGCATTCAATTGTCTAGACTTCTTGCACTGCACAAGGCAGCTAAAGATATATTTTGAGGTTAAGGATTTCCTCTGTTTGAAAGAGAAAGAAAAACAACTCATGGATCACAAAGTGACTCTTTCAGAGAATAAAACATGTTGGATGGTAGTTATCTTTTCTGTTTCTTTTTACATTTTCTAGGGTGAATCTCGAGCAACACTGAATCTAGCTTTCCCAAGTAACCCCTGGGATTTTAAATGACATACAGAGGACAATGAATAAGTAGCAGAGATGAAGTCATCACTGAGTCCATTGTGGAGGACTAGCAAGAAGAGAGAGAGGTTGAAGAAAAATTATTTCCTTATAGGCTCTGAAACATATACTTATAAATAGCATAGATTTACTTAGTTCTCTAATCCCTGTGACATCCTTTGGAACAAATAAGGCTGAAAATGCTGATGTCATGTCCTCCCTTTTGTGCTTATAGATAACAAGTCAGATATGTTTACTGTGATTGCAAAGCAAATAAAATGCTGAAAAGCAAGGGAAGGATCCCTCCTGGTTTTAACTTATAAAGGAAGATAATATAGCAAGTTTAATTTGGAAAGGAGCCTGACGTTTTGAATCTTTTGCTTAGTGTCATACATGTGGGTCTTGCTAAGAAGATAAGTCTGAATATCTGAACCTTTTCATTATCTTTAATTACTACAGTGAAACATAGTGTAATTTCTTGGCTTTTTCTTGTAAACCAACAAGGAAGTCAAACATCCCAGAACAAGTACCGGTGTGCCTTCCAAATCTGCATGGCAGATACTGTACTTGACCTTGTTTCTTGTCTTTCAGTATGCTTTGCCAGTTGAGCTTTCTAATAGGAAAACCTGCACAACATTATTTTGGCTGGTACTATCTGTCAGTCATAGATCCAACCATGCTATTTTCTCCTTCCCAAGTTAAGTATTTTTGCAATTTTCTCACACCTTTAACAAGCCTGAACTAGATGAAAATGTATTTAACCAGATCTAGGTATTTGTGAGTCTTCTTTCCAAAGCTTACAGCCAACACAAATCAAATTATTATTTACACTTCAGTAAAAACAGAATACTTAGGAGAGAAAAAAGGGATTGCAAAACAAGCAATGTACACATCTGTCTTGCCATTCTCAGTGGTTACCTAAGCAAGAATGGATAAGGTTTTTCCTGTCAATGTTGCAAGACCCGCCTACAGAGATGATTCAAGAGCAATGCTCCTCCTGAGAAACAAGATAAGAAAGCATCTGTGCTGGTTTGACAGTGAGCCAGCTGTGGTCCAAAGGATTACAACTGTACACACACAGAAAAACAGGCATGCCTGTAGAGTCCTCCCAGCAGAGTTCATAAACATGGGGCTACTGTGTGTAGCCATAACTAAACCACGCTCTGTCCCAGAGCCACCACATCTCTGAGGTAACACACAGCCCTGTGCGTTATTACACATTGCAAATATCTGCACCAATGGCCCACCTTTTTGGAGGGAGCCCTCCCTTGCAAATTCATTGTAGTTCCTTTGATGCTCCATACGGCTTTTTTTTTCTTTTTTTTTTTTTTTTTGCTTGTGACTTTGTCTCTTACCAAATCTCAAGCATCCACTGAAGAATTTTTCAAAGACTAAATACAGTCTTGCATTTGTGAGCCATTCTACTAGTGGCACCCATTATAATGCTACAGGGTGGCTCCAGGTTGCCTCACAACCTACTCTTTTGGCTTTCTTATGTGCGTAATAGATAATCTCAAGTGACTTATAATCTTTTTTCATACCTTGGAAACCGAGCTGGCTTCCCATAAATGGAAATGGACTATGGGAGAACCTTATCTGATATTTTCTGGTATCTGCCAAAGTTCCACATAGCAAAGACTTTTTCCTCCAAAACACCATTATTTAGTGAAGAAAACTGTAAATCCTGTTTCTGCCTTCAAAGAAATATTGAGTCAAGTCTGCAAATTAAAAGTCTGTTCCACTGAAGTAGCTTCACTACTTCAGCACAGTTTAAACTAGGATATGCCTGGTAGAGAAGAAAACATGCATATCTATTTATTCTGACATCTAGACACTCTTATTGTGGCTGCTAGCTAATTCACTGAAAATACTAAAAGGATTATAACAAAATAGTTACGCTAAGTTTTCAGGCAAACAAGGGCTTTTGAGAGGACGAGAGGAAAAAGAATCTGTTTGATTTTGATCAAATGTGCAAAGCTTTGGTTCTGTAATGGATATGCAATAAAGCAGATACTGTGTGTGGCATACATTCAGGAGAGATTAATGGTCATATTGACCTTTTGAAAAATGGTGGAAGAGATATATCCCTTTTCAATTGGTGTGACAAAGTAATAAAACCATAGTAAAACAGACCAGCATTCATGTCTTCTGCCCATCAAATAAACAAGTAAAATAATCAAAGATTTTCAGCAAGTGCATGTAATATTTGACATTTCATTCAAAGGGAAAGGAGAAGCATAATTAAAGATTATAATAAGACATTCTAAAAAGAGTTTGAAAATTGTTCCAAAACTAATTTCAGCATCACAAAAATTGGTACCATTACCTTTAATAAAATGCACAGACACATCCAAATCAATCTCTTGAATGGTATTAAATTAAGAAGCATTTTTTTGCCATGTTAGTAACAGCCTTTAATGCTTGACACTATTTACATAAAATCACAGTAAGCTGACCAGAAACAAAAATCAGAGAAACGGACCAGAAATAAAAAGACAAACACCCATGGTCATGAATATTTTTGCTTATCACAATTGTCATACAAGTTAATGCTCAGCTGTAGTGTTGAATTTTTAACTTTTTTTTTTTCTATTTTAAAAAATTCGCCTCCTTCTTTTCAGTATCATGATTTCTGCCAGCTTGAAAACATCAATTTTCTTTCTGATGTAAGACCCTTGGAAAAACAGAAAATTCATCAAATATCATTCATAAATCAATCTCTCTGAAAAAAGCATGCCAGTACAATTTTCTAAAATTCATAAAAATCACCTCATCAATATAACTGTCAAAACCAAATGCTCAGAAAAGATGAAATCAGAAATGGCACTGAACTTCTGTGTGCATTACTCTCTACCATGAATAATGTCTCAGCCAGACAGACTGTAAAAGCCTGGTAAGGAGACCAGTTGTGTGGTCTGTGCACCTTCACCTGCTCCAACCATGCTCCTTACCGCTGCTCATTTCCACTGGACTGGACACTTTCCAGCAGAGGAATCCAAACTTTTAAATATATCTCTTGGTAGCTGAATTCTTGAGGACTTTGAAACCAAAGGTCTGAAAAGCCACAGGAATCCAATGCAAATTATGTGGTGGACCTGAGAGATGTCTCACTTAACCTCTGATGACTGGTTCACAATGGTTACGTTGGTTCTTCTACAGAAAATGAAATACAAAATTACCTAGAAAAGGTGATTCACCATTTTGTAAGTGTTGAATCAACCTTTAGCATCAAGTCGTATCCTAACTGTCAATAAACAGGAATGCACGTGAAGGACAGCCAATGTTTTCAGGAATTAAAGCAGCAAAAATTGTTGTTTATTTATACAAGTAGCATGAAGTCTTATTGCTGATATTTATATACTTTCTTCCCTCTAAGGGACAGCTAAATTAAATAGTACAGACTTCAAGGTAGCAACAGGCTGCCTTGAAATGGAAATCTTAAAGACAAAATGAAAACCAGACCATCAAAAAAGAATTTTTACAGAGCAATATATCTGGACTGTTGAAATTAATATGACAGTGGGCTTTGTTTGTTTTAAAGTATTATCTTTAAAATTAATTAAAAACCACAATGCAAAACACAAATAAAGTTTATGTAGTAAAACAGGTCAATAAAATTGTTAAATAAAATTGATATCATCTAGTATCAGCTCAATACAATCTGCTGACAGTCACATTTATGCATTACTCTTACTCTGAATTTGATTTGTAGAAATACAAATAGTCTAGATTGGGACAAAACAGATTTTTCTTTGCAGCCTTACAACAGCGTTGTTGGACCAGAATGCTAAAACAACGAGTGAAATATTTTAACCACTTTCTAGCAGAATTATGCACTGAGTAGCAGTCTGCATGTGAAAGACCGGCATTGTGTTCCACTGCCTCTCTGTTGCAATTATATCACAAAAATTACCTCATATGAAGCGATGAAAGCAATAAGAAACAGACTGAAGGTTTACAAAATTGCACAAGATATTCCCAACAATCATTAGGGCTATTTCCCACCGTACTTGATCCCTTTTCATGCTCTACAAAAAGCTCTTTGAAAATTTCCACAAGTTTCAACATGTTTTTTACTTATTTTAAAGAGCAGTCCAGTGTGTCATCTTTCTTACGCCCGTTTGAGGTAAAAGCAGTGTTGTAAAAAACAACAAGCTACTAAAACATGAAAATCTTTAGAAACTCCATCATAAACTTGCAGTATCACATAAGCGTACCCAAGACAACATTTTACAACATCAGGGGACTACATCTGGTTCCTTTCTGCTTATGACACAGTCACTGAAATGTGCATTAGTATTGATCAGTTATTCTACCATGATCCTCTTGCAGGTAAGTCAGCAGGAAGATAGACCACAGTGAAATGCACCTTTTCTGATAACATCACAGACAAAAAGGAAACAATTGCACATGTGAAATATTTTATCTAAACCACTGCAAATATTGTCCAGCTGTTGGAATAAATTCATATATATATATGGATATTCCTTCAAAAGCTAGAGAATAGAAATTTGCTAATTATCAAACTGCTATGTACATCATATTCTAGAAAAAAAAGTTAAAAATGTAGCATATTTTGGGCATTCATTTTATGTTAGCTATCTGATTACTTTTAAATTGTTTTATTATAATATCGCTTAGTTAAATCAGTTCACAAATTTTAGGTCTCTTCCACTGAGACAATGTCTGTTCCTAATTCTAGTTTTATCTGGATGTTTAAATGCACCATAACCATTCATTCTCTTAGCAATTATTCAGATGGTTGAAAAGCTAAAATCTTTTCTTAGAAGTAAGGAAAATAAGGGAGAAAAGACTAATATGTTAAGAGTAGGATCAATGAAAATCATAAGAAATTTAAGATTTGCTGGCATAATAAATGAAAAAAAAAAAAAAGCCAAACACAGGATAGTTTTGCCTGAAACAGAATCTTGGACAGCTATGTCATGCATTCAGGAAATGAGAAGTGTGACAAAACCAGTACTGTACTGAAAACAGCACAGGGTGTTACAGCATAATTTCAGTACATATGGGCTTCAAATGCCTCTTGAAGGCATCCAGTTGACTATTTTCTGTCATAGTTGAATGATAATTTGATATAATTCTTTGAAGAAAACCACTGTATTGAAAATTTCCATTAATTCTCCACAGTGGCTAACTTCCCACCAAGACTTTTTAACTGATACTGACATTTCAAAGTCTTTTAAAAGAGTTTATGACTACCTGAAGCAAACACCTGCTGTCTAATCCTAGTAGTTTACATTATAGGCAGCACTTAAGAATCTGAAACAGCTGAGGGAAAGAATTTAACTACTGCAAAAAGTATAAAGTAAAGATTTCTTCCCACACCAAGCCCAATTTACCAGAAATGCAAGGCCTTTCTGTTCCTCTGCCCCAAGTCCTTCTTTACATTAATTATATTTAGAAGTTACATGATTAGTACTGGACACTATATGGTTACTTCTTAATACTGTACATTATATGGTTACTGGTCAATAAGATTACTTGGCTCTCTCAAGTAAAATCACTAAGGTATAAAAAAAAAAAAGTGTTGGAAACATTCACACTGTGTTACCCCTCTGGGCACTGTCCAAATTCATTCTATTTAAATGATGTCATAGAATGGCTTGGGTTGGAAAGGACCTTCAAGATTATCTGGTTCCAATGCCCCTGCTATGGACAGGGGCACCTTCCTATGGACCAGGCTACTCAGAGTCTTGTCCAACCTGGCCTTGAACACCTCTAGGGATGGAGAAACCACAGATTCTCTGGGCAACCTGTTTCAGTGCCTCACCATTCTCACACTAAAGAACTTCCTTCTAATATCCAATCTAAACCTACCATCTTTCAGTTTGAAGCCATTCCCCCTTGTGCTTGTAAAAAATCCCTCTTCATCTTTCTTGTAGGCTCACTTTAGGTACTGGAAGGTTGCAAATAGGTCACTCTAAAACCTGCTCTTCTCCAGGGTAAATAATCCCAATTCTCTCAGCCTTTCCTCACAGAAGAGGTGCTCCATCCCTCTGATCATCTTGATGGCCTCCTCTGGACTCGTTCCAACACGTCCATGTCTTTCTTGTGCTGGGGACCACAGAGTTGGATGCAGCACTCCAGCTACTACTTCACAAGGACCAAGTAGAGAGGCAGAATCATGTCCCTGGACCTGCTGCTCACAATTCTTTTTTTGCAGCCCGGGATACAATTGGCTTTCTGGGCTACAACTGCACATTGCTGGGTCATGTCCAACCTCTTATCGACCAGCAGCCTTCTCGCCAGGGCTCCTTTCAGTCTGTATCAGACCATTTTAATTGTCCATGTGAGAGTGTCCATGGGTATCACAGATTTTTCTGCACAATTTACAGTAGGTGAAGAGATTAAAATTCCTAGTGATAACCCAGAGCTTTATCAAGCTACACTATCACTTTTGTTTAAAAATACATAAAAGCAGCTCTTTGATCATTCTTCTGTCTTGAGCCAATGACTCAGTTTATGAGTAATCTGTAGTACAAATGAACGGAACACATGAGACTAAAAGAATTGGGAGGGTTGAATAGATAATGTAAAGAGAAAGATGTAAATAAATAGTTGGCCAATGGAAAGTATCATTTGAAGATCAAAGGATTCTCAGAATGCTGTATACAAATACCTAAGTTAAAGGAACCTTTTTAAGATGTAGCAGTAGAATTGTAATGAATTGTTGAGAAAAAGTTTCTGCAAATCTCCAAAATAGAAGTGCTAGAAAAACCAGTGAGTCTAAAGACCTGTGAAACTATTGGACATTTCTAGCACATGTCCTGATACATTCATATCATACCCTGACATCTGCACAGTGAATCTTATCTCCCTTCTCTCCATTGTTGCCTAATCCTCTTCTTTTGTCTGTAAACTGGAACAGAAAGCAGAGAGGAGAAGCTAATGCTGTTAGGAACATTATAAGCTGCCACCCTTTTTTCCACTGGCTGTCCCAAAAACCTGTCCTTTTCTCCTCTATGCATTGCCATTTTATAGCTTTACTGCCCAACTGCCTAGTATTTGGGAATGCTCATGTCTTTGCTGTCCTTGGAGCATACAATGAACATGTGAACAGTAAAACAACTATTTTGGTAAATATGATTAATAAATAGACTCTCTATATCACCAAGGAAAGTTTAGAGGAAGAGCTAGGAGTTATGGGGACAGGTTTAGGAGTAGAAATTTGCTAAGATGTTTGGGAGGTGAAATAGTAGGGTCTTTGAACCAAGTACAGAGGAAGGGAGGACAAAGAAAAAGAACTCAACTGTCGAGTAGTTGCAGGGTCAGGTATATTTTTATGAGCTAGTTGTACAAAAATAGTCCAAATAATCCTGAATAACATGGAAAGGCTCCAGTTTGAATAAAGACCTTAAACAACTATTGAGGTTTTTCTTCAGAGAAAGCCAAAAAAAAAAACAATGTAAGAGAAATAGAGCTGACATTTACCACCAACATATTTAGCTGCTTTTATATGAATAGTTTTTTTTAAAAAAAAAACCTGTTATGCACATGAATGTACCTTTATATTTTTGAATAATACTCCCTTTAAATAATTACCATCTATTTTATGAACGTTCCCACTCATTTCTTCTCCTTGTTGTATTAGGTCAGGTGTTTATAAATTACGTGTGTTTTTTACCAAGTGTAGTACTCCCTCCCTGTCTGTAAAGTGAGATGAGAGCTTGATGTTTATGTGGTTAAACACAATTTGTGCTTCCTGCCTTTGAGGTGCAGCCATAGATCATGTTGTTATTTATCTTGCTTACTCTAGCTTTTTGTGATGAATTATTAAAATATGCCTGGAAGCCTGGAACCATTTGGAAGAAGGGTCTTACTGGAGAGTAGAACAGATAAAAGCACTGAGATAAAACAAGCAACCCTGTCACCAGCAGACACAAGCACTATTGCAGAGAGGAAAGAGACCATTTTATCGGTCAAATTCTGCTTACAGCCACACCAGTGAAACCTCGTCTACTTTGGTGAATACAGTGGGCTTCTTGAACTCATGAGCTGCTTAGAAAACAATATAGTGAATATCCAAAGGCAAAACTGCCACATGAAGCATGGACATGTGGTTTACATTGTTAGTATACCTGCAGCAAGACTGCAAGACAACTGAAACAAGAGACTAGTTCAGGAAAAAAAAGTCCTTCTGCAGCTGTAGTTTTCATACAGTTTCTTTTTCAGCTCAAGGGAGTTAAAGTACTACAGGATTTTTCTCCCAGGGGAAGAATTTGAATGGTCCTGTTATTGTGTTGAGTGAAAGTATACCCGGTTTTTGAAATAATCAGGAAAAAGTTTCTCTGCAAAGTATTCCTACCTCTAAGTTCATAATTCTCATTTTAATTTTTTCATTTAGCTATGACTAATTTTGAAAAAAAACTTCAACCTATAGAATCAAAATTTTGCAAGCCATATGTCTCAGATTAAGCTTTTTAGACAACTCTCAGGCAAAAATCTTCAATCATTTCTAAGAACAAAATCAAAAAGAAATTATTTCTTTTCGCCTAGCAAACCCTTAGAGCCACTTCCCACAGAAGTCCTAAAGCCTGCAGCAGAAATTTCAACTTGAAAAGAGGACGGACTAGAGACAAAAATCTGCCTTTTCATGCTTCCTAAAGATCTTCTTATAAGTTATAAAAATGAAGTTTGCATATACTGAAGACCTTAGCAGTTAATTCTGCATAGATTTGCCTTTCCCGACTGTATTCTTGCGCTGGGCAGGACATGCACAACCATTGCATAATAACACACTATATTTACTGTACTCCAAGAGGAAGTCAAATATAGGGTTCTCTTAAGGAAAGGGGGATGCTTTTTCTCCTCAACACTTCTGGACTCTAACTGCTAGGAGGTAACTTGCTGACTATCCATAATGGTAACATGCCTAGAGAGAAAGAGGAGAGGCAGGAGTTAGAGGATGAAGGAGGAAAGACAACAGTAGATCATCAGACTGTGACAAGCTAGTGTTGAATCAAGTAGAGAACAGCTTGAGGAGAAAACAAAATAAAAAAGAAAAAAAAAAGTGAAAAAAGGGTGGGGGGAAGAACTGAGGAAATCACTTGCAGTTGGGTTTTTTCTTTTCTGATTTGGGGTTCTTTTTCTCAATCAAGAAAAAGAGAAGTAACATCATTTTACCAAAATAAGGATTCTGTTTGAGTATATACAGGATATTTTAGACAATTTTGGATGAAAGCCTCCCTTTTAAGAAATACTAGATATTAAGAAGAAGATTAGTTAATATTAAATAAAAA
>JAWWEW010000131.1:35528285-35543747 GCA_035583185.1 Anabacerthia variegaticeps | reverse complement strand
ACATTAAAGGTATTTTCTTTCTTATCTCCGTTAATGTTTTGCAGAGTGTCTGTTTTGCAGGACTTCAGGCATCACTTGAAAAGACCATTCAACAGAATTTGAAGAATGTGGCACAAACTGTGAGAAAGGGATTTCTAAACTGTTAACTGCAAGCTTAAGTGTGAGAAACTATACAACTATATTAAAATCTACAAGTATATAAAAACCTTAAGGCATCAGTATGATATTAGTTACTCAGTAATTGGTGCTGCCAGTGAGGAACAGAAGTAGCCACAAACCAAAGCGTCTTCAGCTAGAATGTGCCATTCATCTAAAGTAAGATGGTTGCAGAAGCCTGGAGATTGTGACACAGTGCAGGCTTACCTAGTGTGCTAGGGCAGCTATGCTGCTTCTGGTAGCCAGCATGCTATACAATTCAGCTTCCTTTTCCTCAAAAGTTTTACCCAGAAGAAGGGTCACAGCGCAATCGCAATCTAAACAAAATCTGATGACTTTCTTCAAAGAAAAAAAAAAAAGAAAAGAAAAAAGGGGGAAAAATCAGCAAAAACCAATCACCATACAAGAAATTATGTCTGTTGTTTGCCAGTTTCACAAAGTTTTGTTCCATAAGGTAGTGCATATAACATTTTGTCTACTTATGGGGCCATGTCATGAAAAGCACAGCTGCTAATTTGCAATTGTTATTGACTTAGTGAAAAATGGCAAACATTCACCATCTTTCCAAATTTGCTTTGTGTCACTTAATACATTTGAAAGCCAAGATATAATAAACAATTAAGAGAATATGGCAATAAAACTTTATAACCTGGCTTGCATGAGAAAGAACAAACAAATAACAGATTGAGCATAAGGGACTAGGGTATTTTAAGTTTTAGCTTGATGTTTACAACAATGAAAACATTAAAAATGGAGTAACATACATTTCAAATAATTGTGCTTCTGAGGCTTCTAGCTCCACAGAACTTTAAAAGCAGTACTTTATCTTGAACTTTACTCACATTGAAACACATATGTATTCACATGCTACCTTATTTTTCAGTCTCCCTTTTAATTCTCTACTACAAAAATTGCATGCAATAAGCACAAACAAATTACTGCCTTTTCTGTTTAATTTTATTGTATCATATCAAACCTTCATTATTTATTTGATTGTGGAAGTTTGGTTTTACAATATTCTTTCAACCACAGAAATATTTCCTGAAATCTGCATTTTCTCTGACTCTTTCTTTTAAGAAGTAAACAGTCCTTTAATATTTTCCATTTTATTTACCTAGTTTTCAAACTTTTTGTACTTGTACTTCTTTGTTTCTTAAAAAATAATCCTAGCATATCCATTTGGTAACTTACTCAGTTGAAAAGAATGTTCTTCCTTTTTAAATCTGATGAATGAATTGAAAATAATACAGTAATCCTAAATCAGTTCTGTATTTAACCTCATGGGCACATACAGTAAAACCTTTCTGAAAACGGATATTATGTGCAAAACTAGGAACATACTAACTCACAATAAATTGCTCCCTTTGTTGCCACTGGTGCAATTTATTGTTAAAAAATTAAGCCTACACAAGAACTGCTCAAGAAACATAAGTTAAATGTCTTTCTCCTACAGATGAAATAGACTTTAAATCATCTTTGTGTAAGGTTATGGGGAGTTCAGCAGTTGCAAGGAGCCATGGATTTTAGATTGTCACAGTTCTTCAAAGTCGCACTGATCAGAGCCTCTGAAGTAATTTATCTGTGCCCTGCTGATTCCAGCTCAATATGCATCTTCTTTTCCATGTTCATATGCCAAGATTTACAAGAGTGTCTCTAAATCAGAGTAATCAACTCATGTCTATACTCAGGGCATCTGACAACAGTTTAGACAGTATCTTTTATCTAAGACTCATCCTATTCTCTTGCTGCATAGAAAAGACCACAGTCATACTCTTACTTACGAAGGAAAAGTTTTTTTAGTCTTCCACAAGTATGCTCTCACATAACCAGGTTTTTCAATAAGGTATTGTGGGAAGATGGCTGGAAGTAAAAATTAGGGGAAATTGAGAAGTTATATTGACATCCTAACAGAAGTTATAACAGTACAGAATTTATGGGGTTAAACAAAACTGCCACTCCCTGGATGGAACATGGCTGGCAGCCCCATGATGATTCCCCACACAACAGCAAGCACCTGCTAAGGGGGATGGAACGGAGAGTGAGGTGGAGGCACCACAGCCAGGCTCTGTAGAAATCCTTGCAGGGAGTGGAACTTGATGGTACTTTGCAGTTGATAAACACAGCACCTGTCAACCAAGGGAGAAAGAAGATGTTCTGCTGCTGAGCCAACTGTGACAAAACCTCTCTCCTCAGATGAACTTGGTTCATTAAAGTCTAATTATAATATTAACACACACCTCCATCCCAAAGTTACCCATCTCCAAGGTATGACAACCACCTACCAGACATGAGTCTTATAGTTTTTTGAGTGTATCTTTAAAAGCAAAGTGAGAGACTGTTACACCAAACAGTGATAAAGATGTTTAAGACTAAAGTCACTCAACCTCCACCTAAACATGCAGAAATAGTATAAAAGTAAGTCGAGAATGGAGGAAAAGTGAGGAAAGACTACATTATAAATGCTGGGATCAGCTGACAGGCTGAACCTGCCTTCTCCCTCTATAGGGACACCTATTAGTTTGGTAAGAGCCGTACTTTATGGGCACTGGACACTTTCATTGGGCATTAGAGCTTGTCTCTGTATTGCTTTGAATAAGTTTTTGCAGTCAGGTGCTATGACTGGCAATCTTTGAACCTTATTAATATAAAAATGTGACAGGTTAAAGACTGCTATCCTGTAAACTGTTAGTGTTAGTTGTTCACAGGCACTGGCAGTTGCCAGCAGTGGATAACACACTAGAATAAAGTTGGAAGACCCCCTGAGGGGTCTCCCTTATGCTGTTGGCTTAGCGCTCTGGAAAGGACAGTCAAATTGTCCTCCAATCCAGCAGGGCTGCTCAGTGGGGACACTGACAGACTGGTCAGGCACAAGGGTCTCAGTTTCTGGGGTACTGACAGAAAAATAAATCACCAAGGGTCGAGGAAATCTCCCCTTCTCATGTGACAGGAATAACGTTCTTGTCTCACCCATTGAAAACTCCTTGCTAATACTCAAAGAGGGATGTTTCTTGCTCTGAAGTTTCTGTTCCTTTATAGCTTATTTCTGCAGCCCAAACACAGCAGCAATCTGCTAGGGAAACAAGTGGATACTTACTGATCCCTGCAATCTTTTTTTCAGACAAATCATAAAGGTTGAAAAAACTAAAAGGAAACAGACACATGGGTGCAAATTCAAATATTACAGACTTATTTTAAGATTTATAGATAACTGTAGTTAGATTAATAACCTTGCAGCAACAATGACAACATACACCTGTCAATCCAGTTTTACTCAAAAAGGTTGCACTTACATTATTCCAAAGATGACAAATGGATTAGGTTGGATTGCTACTTCATTTTGCCTCATCAAGGTCTGGAGTAAAACACCACTATCCCAGGAACCTCTAACAACTTCCGTGGCAACAATCCAAATATAAAGTTTGACCTACAATTCTCAAGTCTGTGTACACGTGTACCTTCAGCATCTCCTCAGAACCCCAGTGCTATCTTTCAGACTCACAATACACATGAGACCTGGAAATTTACTGTAGGTGTTTTCATTCATACTTTGATTACAGTAGAAAATTATCAAGTTGTTGCTAGACTGTTTTAGTGTTTATGAAAAAATTATTTTAATGCTTCCCAATTCTGTCAAAATGTTTCAGGAAGAAACTACTGCTGAGAGTGACAAACACATTGATATTGTCACACACACTGGGAAAAAAAATTCCATAAAAGTTTCCTGTCCTTCAGTACTTTTTAGGTGAAGACTGCAAATCTGGAAAATTTGAAGTACTGTATTTGATGGAGTGAAATAGAAATTTTATGTGAGACCATGAGCCCCCAGTATGCAGGTGGTAAATTAATGCATAACTGTGAATTCATACAATTCCTTACAAAAAAAAGGAGAAAAAATACCATATTTGAAATGCAATAAGCAAGTAATTTTTTTAATTTTTCAATGATTATTCAATACTTAAAATTCTCCTCTGATTAAAAATGAGCAGACCCATAGACATGGGGTATTTATTTTTCTTCATATGACTGGCTGTGTACAATTTCTAAACAAAGCAAAGGAAGTCCTTGGGCCAGTACTATTCATGCTGCTGTCATACCTGCTATAACATCTTTCAGAAGTAGGGTAGCTTCACTAAATAAATAATCAGACTAGGCAAACACTTTTCAAAAACCACCACTGTCAGTGTTCTGGGAGGATTCACTGACTGTACTCCCAGATTGTCTCTTGGTCGGTTGTTCTAATCCTACCTGCCCTCAGCCTGCCTGGTCTGGCTGGCTGGCTCCTTTTCTGATAGACCTGTATTTAAAGCTCAGAGTTACTAGCCCTGACTATGCTGTAGCCATAATTGTTTCATAGCAAGAGAAGAATTTAAGGACATTTCAAACAACCTTAAAAGAAAGGCCAAAAATTTGTAAAAAAAAACAACATAAAATTAGCTGCAAATAAGATCAGAATCTCACCTACAGAATTAAACCGAAATCTTCAGAATGTGTTACAGTAAAATGCCTCTCTGATTCTAACAGTGTGGCAGTGTCTTTTGATTTGCAGATAAATTACTACTTTCACTGTAGCTGGGGTTATATATTTGCACACACAGAGTTTTGCTGGAAGTGAAGGTACTGAAAAAAGACCTATGTGACATTTTCAGTAGGAAACTCATTTACATACATCAGGGTTCTGGAGATAAAACCTCATATTTTGAGGTGATGAATAATGTGTTTTATTAAAGTCAATCATCTTAAAGAAACAAATAATAAAAATATTAACTCCAGACATGAGAGAGACTGAAGGTAGCTGAGGAGAAAAACAAAGTGTAGACTGAAGAGAGTGTTATTTAATCATGAATACAATGAAAGATAAAAGCATAAAGTTTGAATGCATAGCATCACAGAAATAACATCCAAAGAGCTTGAATTTTGACAAAATGGACTGTAAAATATGCACATGCCCTTCTTGATTTTTATTAAATTAATTTTTATACAGTGACAGCACTATATAAAGAGCTGTCTTCACAACATTAAAATATGAGTTTGAAAGTTGCAAGGGCTCAACATGACACTAAATGTTTGAACTCCAACAAAATTTTCCTCCCTGATTATACTATTGCTCTTTTCAAGGAAGAGGAAATCTTCTCTCTTGTAAAACAAGCAATTATAATCCACTGGACTACCTTGTTCTACATCATACCCTACTGGGCAGAATGCAGAATATGCTAGTCAATCAGATGTCACTTGAACCCTAGAGGAAAATTCTGTCTTTATGAATCAAAGGATTAGTGAAGCCAGTAGGAACACCAAGAATCACAGATCTGAGGGATGAAATACAATTCTCAGTAGACATAATCCACTCTCGACTCAAAATGAATTCAAGTTTTCAGTCCTTTCAATGAAGAACATGTATTTGATATTTCTATTAGATTCTCAGTTTTTTCACTGCATACTTTATTTCATTGACTATTTTTCTTGTTTTGAAGAATTGATAGATTAAATAGGATGAATAGCATAAGATACCATGAATGAAGGTTACAGTTAGATATTTTAATTTGATTAATACTTGCACCACTCAGTGTCCAAGGCATTTTAAAGATACTACATAAGACAAATGAGTTTCTCAGGAGTCTGATGCTAAAAGATTTAAAATAGAAGTGTAAAACTTTCTGCCTATTTTTCTGTTGATAAAATCCCACTGAGCCGTTAAACTTTGAGCTTTCTTCAAAACATTATTTTTTTAATTTAGATCAGCCAGAATATAGATGCATATTTTTCAGTCTTTTATGATTTGTGAATTTCCTAGGGGTTTTAAATGTTCTAATTTGCAATGAATGCTTATGTTCCTCCCATTTTCCAATTGAGAAATTATCACATCTTTCTTGCTCTTAACTAGCTTTAAAAATGAACCAACAATGACACTTTAGTTTAAAGTAGTTAAGACTCCCTGACCAGAAATGCAGGCAAGGTTTCTAACTCAAGCCAAGAATGTAATATTGTAATAGACATAGAATCATAGAAACTCCACACCGTCAGGCATGGACAGTCACACTAATAATGCCAGTCACACCTATAAACCACACTCTTTATAAGTAAGATTAATTAATGATAAATACCTGTTAATATTATATTTGCATTTTACCCTATCTAATAAATGTCAATTTTTGCCAAAAAGTAAACAAAATATCTTCTTTTCCTATGTTATTTCTTCCGTAGAACTGTTTATTAGATTTTCTGATTTTACTAGAAATCTTTTTTCTCATTACCATCTTCCCATCTTCTAGCTTTCATTCTTTATCCAACATAACAAATTATTTATACCTTGTTATTTGAAAAGGAGTTTGTACTTCATTCCCACAATTAATTCTCTCTAGTTCTCTCACACACAGATACATATATAAAGATGTGAATAGGGTATGAAAAAGGTTAGCAATTTGGGATGCATCCAGTACATTTTTAGACTCCCTTATGGACAACTCCTATGAAATGCAGAGATGAGCTCGAGGAGATTTTATAGTCTTCCTTTGAAATCTATAAGAAACAATAAGCTGCTAACCAAAGAGTTCCAAAATATAACCACTATCAAAGTACACAGAGTGACTCAGAAATTGAAAAATAGAGAATGGATCTTCAAGCCCACAGAATCAAAGGACGGCCCCAAAAGGTCCACAGACTGTTTCTCACTCACAAAAAAAATACTGCATCAAATTTCAGTCACAAACCAACAATTTCCTACAGTAAAGGAGTGGGAGAGACAGAGCATCACAAGGGTCCCAGTTTTCTCAAACTGCTATTATTTTCTATAACTTTTTAAAGGACTTGCCTCAAGGCTTCCTTTTTTTTTTTCTCTTTTTCTTTTTTTTTTTTTTAGTAGCAGTATTTCATTGTATTCCCAAGCACATAAGGTTTTAGGCTGGCTTCATGACATGTTTCTTAGAGTTTCTTCTTTCTTTCTTGAGCATTTGAAACATAAGCATAGTTAAAATTGTAAATACCTTTTTCTACCATGTTCTGGCAGTGTCTCAGCTAAGAAAACAGAGGAAACTTGTCTGACTGTCAACAGAGGGATGAAGAAGCCCAGCTGAATACTAGAGCTGTGTCAAGGTGTGACAGTGGTGGCAAAGGTGTGCAAGGTGTGCAAAACTCCACAGCTCTTTCATCACAGCTACAGAACAGAAAAGGAGATCATTGAAAATTTGGGAGCTGGATAGCAAAATGTGCAGAAAAATAAAGAGTGGAGAAATATACAGCTGAAGAAGGGAAGAAAGTGCATCAGATAGGGAGACTACATCTACCAGAGGAAACAGAAAAAAAAAGCAGGAGCATCACAATATAAAAATAGCCAACAAAACTGAGGAATCTGTACACTACAAAAAATTTCCATCAACGGAAGTGCATTCCTAGCGAGACCATTAGAAACTTAATACCTTTTGGATGAGAGCTTTATAGTGTGTCATAATTTGCTAGATATATAAATTGAGTAATCAAATTATATCCTTTGCAGATTCACCCTGTTGTTACTTGTCTTAATACCTGTTCTGATAGCAGAAACAGATAGTTAGCTTGATTAATTTGAATTATGTCAATGAAATTGAAAGTTGAGTTTTAATTTCTTAAACAATTACCAACTTTATTCATACAGAAATTAAATACTGAAAAAAATATTCTATCTGAAAAACCAAACACTGTGACTGGTAAACTGGAAGTGTTAATTCAGTACTCTTTGAAGTTCAGCAGGAAAGTCAGTCTTTCCAAATGCAAAGTCCTCTTTCTATTGCATCTTGGATAGAAAAAAAATATTCAGACAGAAGAAATAAGAGTTACTTATCCATCCATGACAACAGCAATGTGTTGAGTTTAGTATTAGTCAAAAGAATGAAAATAGGATGGCACCATTTTCCAAAGCCGATGGTCTGAAAAGTACTACTGGATCTCCCTGAATGATCACCCGAGACATAAATACACTCTAAAAAATAATGTATCAAATAAAAGTGGACATTAAAGAACAAAGTGAAAGAAATACATGTTCAGGTTGCTGTCCTTTATGCACTACTGGAAGGATGAATGTACTACAGGATGTACATTAAACCAAGCACATTATAACAAGGATGAAACAGAGCAGAATATTCCACACATTTCTGTTGTCCACAGAGTAATTTTTGCAGCAAACTGATGATTTTTTAGTGGTGATTTCCCCCCCTTACCTCCAGCTGCTTTTAAAAAGTTACATGTTTATTTATTTTAGTACTCAATTATATTTGCATAGGAACTGATGTCAGCTGGTACCTGAGAACTTTCTACTAAGATGTAAATTACATTACAAAAGTTTTTTAAACAACTTTTGCTAACAATATGTAACACTATGGCAAAAGAATAAGATTCAAAGATTAATGACACATCACTATATCTGTAAGTTTCTGTATCCTACAAGCAATTGCAAGGTATGCTTTGGTAAATCATATTTTCACAGAAAGACTGTTGACAAATAAGAGCTTATTTTTGCTTAAGCCCTTTTCAATGGAAGCTAGCTGTGAAAACTTGCTAATTTTTAAGTGGTTTGCTGACAAAATATGAAAGAGAGATGCTCCAAACTTGTTTCTAGTCAAGGTTATCTTTAGATTAAAATGCACATTTTCCTGTTTCCATCAGTGAAAATAATATCCAATATACATTATAACATGAAAATAAAAGTAGACTTAACATTGCTAAGATGCCTTTGTATATTTGCTCATGCTAGGATAATGAATTCCAGAGAGAAATACTATGATTAGAGAGAGATTTATATTTCTCTCCTGACTGCCCCCCAGGAGTAGTCATAGTAGATAAAAAATGATGAAATTCTATCAATTACAATGAACTTCATAAGCCAACTTTATTCGTACAAAAAAAG
The DNA here is from genome assembly GCA_035583185.1 of Anabacerthia variegaticeps. Lineage (NCBI taxonomy): Eukaryota > Metazoa > Chordata > Aves > Passeriformes > Furnariidae > Anabacerthia > Anabacerthia variegaticeps. The sequence goes on along the minus strand of JAWWEW010000131.1, from coordinate 35,534,716 downwards.
GGTATTTTTAAGGAATCATAACTTAGTTTTCTAACATGAACTGAGATGAATAGCTATTATAATAATACCCTGGACCTTGATGAGATAGACTGTCTAACTTTTCTCATTTGAATTTTATCTATAACATAAATATTGATCATTTTAATATATGACTTGATTACAGTGCTTCTTGATATCTGTATTTCTATATCCTGGATTATGCCGCACAACATCTTATCTGCTGCATATAACTATGCAATATTTCACAACCTTCTCTGCAGAATACCTCAGGTTGGACTGGCTTCTCAAGGCTTATCTCTGATGCAAGGTTTGTCAAGGGAAATTGAGCTATCTTTTAGTGGATTTCTGAAAATTCCTTCCAAAAAACTTTGTTTCCCACCAAGTCTAAGATAACAGATAACAGATGACAAAAACATCAGCTGAAATGTGACAGCAGAGCTGAAAAGTAAAGTTCTTTCACTAAATTGTTTCTTGAAGGACCAGGCTGTAGAGAAGTTGAAAATACAACATACGAATCCTTTGTGGCAAATACAGAATTGGCCATATTGACCAGCCATAGTGATGTAGAGCTGCTTATTTGGATTCACTTTGTTCATGTCCCCAGTATTATCTTTCTTTTTTCTTTTTTAATGCCATGTATTTTATTAAATGTTAGTAGAAATATAAGAACAAGTCACCCAGTAAATACAACGTGCCTTCACATGGATAAATAAGATTTTTAGTCCAAAAAGTTTGAGTTTGCTGAGATAAAATAATTTAAAAAGTAAATGATAAGGCTGTAGATGGGATTCTCTCTTCCATTAAAAGACTCCAGGAAACTGTTTCTTCCCCAAAATAAAATTAATTACTTGAACTGCATGCTGAACTGAACCGTCAAAAGGGCCAGTTCACTCATCCTTATCTAAAGAGACTTGTTCGCAAGCGTTTGAATCTCTGGTGAACAGCCTGATGCAGTACTAATCAAAAGGTGCGTGGCTTCCTCAGATGTGAAAGATGGAGTTTTTGCTGAGACTGTCTGATATTCATTTCAGCCTCAAACTGCCAGTAATAGATTGCCACTAGCCAGTAAAAAGTTCACTATAAAGAATTATATGTCCTTTCTGTCCTTGGTCACAGTTACTGTGCTATCTACAGTAGGCAATTTTCTCATACGTTCCTCAGAAGGTCATTCAAAACTCTTTTACTTGGCAAGATGATGGGGATCTAAAAATATTATGATCTCCAGGCATTTAGCTTTAGTTAAATTTCCCACTGTTCAAAATAAGATGAAAGTCAACAAGAAAGGTTAAACTCAAACAATCCGGTGCTTATAATTTACATCATACACCCAGAGCCCAATTTTGTAATTTTGCCAGGAGTTTAAGTTGACATAGTTAATAGAAGTAAGTGCAAACTATACAATATATACACTCCAATACTCTCCAATATATGTGCTTCTAGGATATCCATTCCTTTTATTTATTATTCTGACTTAAATATGTTTGTAATTCATAGCTTAATTTTTCAGTAACCAAAAAAGCAAATAGCCTGCAAAGTATTCATATTTCATCTCTAAAAAGATGCCCTCATTATGTACAAATCCTACTGCTTCTGAAGCATACACAATAACCTTGGAAAATTACATATGGAAAAAAAAAACCCAACAAAACAATGCAGGAATATTTATAGAAAAAGGACTCAAGCTGTGCAAGGTTTTATGGAAGGTTTGGTGGGTTTTTTGGGTTTGGTGTTTTGGGTTTTTTTAAACCACGAGGTATGGCCCAAAAATTTTAACAGCTGTCACATTTATATTCAGTGATGACTTCTTTTAAATAAATGTTTCAAATTAACTCTCAATAAATCAATACATATATTTCACTATTTGTACAGAAATGGCTTACATCCAGCTTTCTTTTGAGCACACATGATTTTTGAGAGCAACAGCTTCGTACACAAGTTCCTACAAAGCTTACAGTTTTGCTACCCCTGATAATGCTAGCATAAAAAAATATCATAGGGAAAGGTTTCTTACAGAGGTGTGCTTCAGCTAACAAGGACTAAATAGAAATGAGAAGGAAAAATGGTTATCGTGTGTAGCATATAGAGCTGATGCTCAGCTATCAACACCTATTACAAACCCATCTTCTAATTTGGAATCTTGGATTACAGTTATTCTTTAATCTTCAGTAAATAAATGTCTGTAATTTCTCTGACAGGAATTTTTAGGGTATTATTGGCCTATAATTGCACTGGTTACTTGCAGGCTAAGGTTTATTATCTATCTAATAGGCCCTCATAAAGCAGAAACCCTAGTAACCTCCTGAAGCTCATCAGATAAAAGGATTATAGACTGAAGCACTACCTTTCATAAAGCTCAAGAGCACTGCAGCCTTATGGGATGAAAATTGTGCTTGGGCAGGGAATAGAGGACTGTCCAGCCTTTGCCATTTAAAAGTGGACTGGGATATTCAATCTGGTCATGAAATTACTACTGACAGAAGAAAAGGAAGATGCATGCAGTTTTAGACCAATTTATAATTCCTCTGGCAACATTAGTTGAAGACATTGTCCTGTTAAATATCACTGTTGTGAAACTAAATATTGTCATATTTCTGCTAGAATTGTCACAATGCTGATGTAAAAGCAGTGCCACAGTTTAAAATTTTCAGCCCCAACTATTTTAAAGAGTTGTTTTACTTAGCTTTATAGCTGAATTTTTAAATAGTGCATAGTATAAAACCTTCCTGGAAATACTTCCTTTTCTCAGTTGAGATTCACTCTTAATTAAGAAACAAGAAACTGGAAAGTTCCCACATATAGTCAAGTCGCAATATCTGTAGCTGGACTTCCAAGCTATGTACTACTGCAGCCCACTTTGCCAACTAAGTATATCAAGTTGAAAAGCCCTCTATTGCTACATGAAATACACTCAGCTCTGACCAAAGCAGGTGAAAAAAAGGAGGTGATAGTGTGCAAGGGGAAGAAAAGAAAATTCCTGATAACTAACTGAGCAACATCCTCAGCCAGTTTGCACTCTTCCTGTCTTCACTCTCTACATACCTGTTGTGCTCAAACCAATTGGTAAGCCAAAGAAGACCAATCCTTTCAAGTACTGATGAAATAAATCTGTTGCAGCAGATGCCCAACGTCTTTCATGCATTCTATCCAGCTAAGATGACCACAATGAACCATACAACCATCCTATACAGATAGCATTGCCATAACGCTATTTAGGGACAGATTGTGAACATAACAGTCAGAATCCTCCAACTGCATCTCATCCAGCTGCCTTCTGCCTCACTGAGCTAAAAGACCACAAACTTGTTCTCTAAGTACCAGCCTTTCCATGGATTCTCACTGCTTTTTTATCCTCAATTCATAGCCTTAATTCTCCAACTGATCCACGGATCAGGGTTTTAGCTACTCAATGATAGTGATTTCAATGAAGCTTTTAGCTCTGCGATCAATGACGCAATATGACTTTTAGTTTGAAATTTAAGATTAGGCATAATAATGAAAAGAATCAACAATAAAGTGGTGTTCTCTCATAAGAGGATATGAAGCATTATGCTACTTCTTCAGGAAATTAAGCTAAATCGTCATTGAAGAATCACTTTTGGCAGAAGTGTAGAGCTATAAAAAGTAAAGGATTTGTGTAAACTGTCAGGTATGCATTAGTACAGGAAGACTAAAAGAATGCCAAAATTCACAGAAAAAAAAATTTAAACTTAACATTTTTTGAGAAATATATTTAAAAGAGGAAGACAACAAAAGAAACCCAAAACATTTTGAAGAAGAAATATTACTACTTTGCTGAGTCAGTGTAAATGAAAACAAAGGCTTTTATATATATTTTTTTAATATTATAATCACAAGAAACCCTTTATTTAAAGACGTTCAAGCACTTCCATAGTTTAGCAAAGTGTCAGTGAAAGAAATGTTTATGAGAAAACTAAACGATGCTTCTTTCTTCAAGTCTAGTTTCACAGTGTTTAATAGAAAAGACTATCAGTTGAAACATTTCATAGGAAGACTAAAGTTATTTCAGGGGAAGAAGATATTAAATTCATTTTCTCAAATAGGATTGCAAAAAAAAATGAATTCATTAATTCTTGCCTATTTTCTTTCAACTCTACTTCGGCTGTATAAATGAGATAACTAAGAGTCTAAACAACAGAGTTGCTAGTGTGTGTAATGAATGTTTCCCATTAAAATAATGGGGAAAACAGTAGGTCTCAAACTCTGATCCTTGAAGTGTAAGAATCCCTGGGGCCATGTTAAATGGTTTGTAGGCAGTCCCTCCAATGGCATTAAACAGTTTCACACAAAACCTTCAAATTTAGAATCCTTAATTATGTAAATTCATGGCATTTGGGGGGCATACTAATGTCAAGAAGAACTCTACCTACAAGGAGTCAACTAAAAGAAGCCCTATCAACTTTTAGAAGGAAAGAATCCTACTTTGCATTCTCTAGATGACTGCTCTGTGTCTCTCTAGAAACACCAGGAGTATAGACTAAAGTGGAAATAATTAGTAAGAGTATAATGATCACATAGTTACACAGAGTGAAAGAATAATAATTCTTCCAACATATATTCTCTTGAATGTTTTCTATGCATTCCCCTTGGAAAAAAAAAAATGGCCATCATTTATGAGCTTATGTTCAAAGTGTAGACCTTCAGCATTCCATTTTCTCACAAGCTTCTCCTAGAGGTGGAAAACGCATCTTTCATGAAGAGTTTTTAAAGGGCTTTTATGGTGATTGAAACCATAATTCCTTCTCATTTTCATTCTCTAAGACAAGACAGTTCTTTTTTTGAGTGTATTTGGCTAAAACTATTAGTATTCAAGTATGAACATGACCACTATGTGAATCTTCATTATATTCTCCATACCTCCACCATTCAAACAAAAACCCAGTGTTCGTCAAGGTTTAATCAGCTGCATTTCACACCAGCCCTCGAGATACACAAGGGATACATGAAGAATTATGAAGTATAACCATAAGGAAGAACAAAACAGAAAATATAATCAATACAAGCATGCTATATATGAACTTTTGTTTCAAAAGAAGACACAATGAACTGAAGCACTATTTCAGGCAAACAATCTGTGCTGGCAAGGACACAGGGAAAGATACCCCAGTGTCCAGAAAGCAGAGTGTTTGATAAGCAAAGCAAAAGATGTTGAGTGTATACTGAGTTGAACAGATGAGAGAATTCTGGGATGTGTTGGAAGTTTAAGGTCAGAGGAGCTATTAAGCAGGAAGAAGAGAAAGTGAAGCAAACAACTGGAAAATATTCATACAGAGAAAAAGAGAATCTTCAATTAAATATAATAATTAGCAGGGAGAATCTTGATAATTTTGATTATATAATGCAAGATTATATTCCTAAAGAAAAATAATGGCCTATTTCTGTGTATTCCCATTTGAGATCAAATTATTAGGAATCCTGAGCACCTTTTTTTAAAAAAAGTCTATTTTTATTTCATTATCTGAAAATGTATGCATTTCTAAGAAAATTATCTATTAGTCTTGTCTTCTATCTTTTGATAACTACTTATGTGTCTTGTGATGGCAATGCCTCTATACCTTAATATCTCAACTATGCTGAAGTGTCTTCTAATACCCACAGCAGGATACATTTGTAACTACTTTATTAATTTTTCATTTATTACCACATACAATTAGATGAATTACACTCACAAAAACTCATTAAATTACAATTTTTATTTGGGCTTCCAGCTCTTATAATTTCAAAACTCCAACTGACTTCAATTTTAGCTTTTAAGTTATATATCAGGAAAAAGATTAATATAATGTAATATAATGTAACAACTACCATTTAAATCCTCTTTCATATTTCAAAAGTTAATGGGATATAAACATGACTGGAAGTTTACAATGATTTTATGTTTTGGTTTTGCTTTGGGTTTTTTTTGAATCTGTGAATCAGTTTCTTTTTTGATGGAACATACTCAATGAGTGAAAATTTCCTCAACTCAGCATTCCAGAGGTGTTCTTAGAAACTCTGTTGACCCTAACTCTGATATTACTCGTATCAATGCACAAACATATCAAGTCACAAACATAACGCCTAAATTTAATAAAATCATATTGTGGAAAAAGACAACTATGCTCCAGAAAGTTCACTGAAAATATGAAAAAGATTGAATTTGTCCTGCATGTAAATTTTTTTCCCTTATTTTTCATGATGAAATTTGGTGAATCTTGATGTGAGAAATTGCTGGCCTTACAGAAAGACCTAGGGAAAACACAAGGAGCATACAGCAGAAATGCTTTCTGGTGAAAGACAACTTACAGAACAATAAAAAGTAGATCTGCTGCTGTTGAATAGAAGCATTCAGGGGAACTGTAGTGGTTTTGGTTTAGGCCCTTCCTGGTAACTGGGTCATAACTAGGGAAGTATTCCATCTCATTTCTTTACGT
>JAWWEW010000131.1:35475177-35520526 GCA_035583185.1 Anabacerthia variegaticeps | reverse complement strand
TGGTGAGTAGGCTCTGTTGCAACTGTTTTTTCTACATTTAAGTCCTTCCAGGATCTAAAATTATTAGCTGGTTCCCCAGCATTCATATAAAAACGTCAAAGAGTTATTCATAACTTGTTTTCTAAAAAAGTCCCAACAAACAGCAAGCATACGCAATGGTCTATTCCTCATCTTCTGTGATGATCTATTGTCTTCATTGGCCATTTGTGAAACACACTTAAGAAGCTTAAGACTGCATGTTAAGACCATCTGATGCAAAAAGCTTTGATCTCCTCATTAAATTCTAGTTCTGAGTGAGATAACACAAGATAGATGAGAGCATACAGTGAACTTCATTTTATATCTGTTTAACACACAGACATTGTGCTTTGAAATAAAGTTCTCTCTTCTTGCTGCAGGGAAGAAGGACCATGATATCTCAGCAGGAATTACATTGAGCATCCCAAGAGTATCAGTTGTGTATGAATGTCCAAATGTGAAATGTAAGCCTATTTAATTACAAAAACTTATTTTTCCTTGCTTATACAAGGCAGGACCACAGGTGATAAATGGGTACATTCACTGTATATATCAAAGCCCCTTCTACTTCAAATGCCTTGATACTTGGTTTCATTATTTGTACAATATTAATACCACAAGATCCTAGCGTGTTAAGCACCACAGTTCGGTGTGCGTCATTTTGCAATACTAACTTTCAAAGTGACCATGCCCCCGAGATTTTGCTAACTTAGTTCTAATTTACCTTGTCTTCTTTGTGAGCCCACACAAGTTGGTTCCTCGTGTACAAACCAGAGACTGCCAAGGGAAGTTCTGGAAGAACTGAAAATGTACTAATCTAAAGATTATATGAGAATAGATCTTCCAAGCAAACCTGAAATGGCTTTTGGAGGATTTTAACATAGAGAAGTGTTTCACCTGAACTGTGGATTGAGCTGCCTTTAAAGAACAGCATAGACAGAAACTATCAATGAGAACAGAGGACAGCGACCGCACTGGAGAGTAACCCCTAAAAAAAGCAGAAATAAGGTCAAATCAAAAAGCAGGCCAAGCCAAGACAAGGTCACAAATCAGATTGTTGGAGATCTGAAAATGGAGCCCAATGGCCTAGTTTTTACACATCTAGGTCAAGCCACCTCTAAGTCAATGATCAGATAAACCAATCATATTTTTTTTCAGATTTTTGAATCGTTAGTTAAAGGAACTAGAACATAAAATCCATTTTTCCCAAGTAGAAATGTCATAATAAAAAGTGCCCTACTCTTTCCTCACAAATAGGTCACTGAAAAACACTGTGGCTTAAGACCCTGCCATTCTTTCCCCTAGGAATTTAGAATGGGAACACAGTTCAGACAAAAGTATCCAGCTTCAGGTGGATTTTTTCTGTTTAGAACAAATTAAGTTTTTGCTCTGTAAATGAAGTATTTTTTCAGAGTTGTTACCTGGATCCTTCTGCCTCATGATTTATCACCTAATACCCTTGTATCTGTCATACTATTATTTGTTACTAAAATAAAAATGACCATTATCTCTGCATCAATAAGTCTAAGAGCTGTACTTTTTCAACCCTTAGAAATGACAGGTTTATCAATCAATATTTTGCTCGCTAATACATATCCTTTATTCACTACTTTTTCTAAACAAATATTGTAGGTGTCAATAGTCCTTGCAAAGATTTATTAGTTTATCTTTCATAAGCTGTTTCCAGTATGATTAGTTTTTGTGTGGATAAGGATTAAATAGCAAACACATTTGTTCCAATATCTTTACAGAGCCAATCATCTCTCTCAAAGTATAGAGCAGCTTACATTATTTATATGTTAATGGTCAGGGTCATACTGCCAACACATCCTTAAGTTTCCACTCTAAAAGAAAAAAAAAAAAAAAGTCTTAAATAATTCAGATATCATTGAAGAGAAATTGGAAAACTTCTTGGGCAAATATCAAAGTGATGGTATGTGTAGAAGACATAGTGTGGAATGGAGTTATTATTTTGGGAACACTTCTGCTTGCATTGCAAAGTTTAATAGACCACTGACTGTGAAATGAGACGTCTTCCACCTATATTTTATTTCCTCCCACTTTTTTGTATTTCTGAAACTTCCTCTAATGAATAAAGTTTCGTAATTATTGCTTGACTTTACTAGCCTCACAAGCCCAATTAAACAACATTAATAGAAATTCAAATGTAGAAATGATGTGCAAAAACAACAGACAAGTTTGGTAAGAACAAACTGTTTAAGAACCATGTACTTAACAAGCAGTGCATTCTTACTTGTAATACGACAAGGTATAATCCAAAAGAGAGTATTTAAGTGTGAAAAAAACAATTACATCCTTATTAGCTGCAAGTTTACATTCTATTTGGGGGGAGGGGCTGGGAGGAAGAGGAGAAGGGAACTAAGAAAAGAAAGCAAGCAAATGTTTTATTTTTTATTTATTTATTTATTATTTATCAATATTTCCTGAGCCTGACCTCAAGATTAGACACTCTCCTGTTCTATGACTTGCCTCTTGGAACTGTCCATGTGTTACCTTGCCTGATCCACAACCTTAATTGCAGGGTCTTTGACTTCACCAGTGCAAGAAAAGGCATAGTTCAGGACACACCAATTAACAATTTTACTTTCCAGGTTCAGTATGATAGAATGGATTGCAATGGAAGGGACCTTACGATCATTTAGTTCCAATCCCCCTGCAATGGGCATGGACACCTTCCATTAGATCAGGTTGCTCAAAGCCCTATCCAACATGCCATTGAACACTTCCGAGGATGGGGCATCTACAACTTCTCTGGGCAACCTGTTGCAGCACCTCACCACCCTCACAGTAAAGAATTTCTTCCTAACATCTAGTCTAAACCTACCCTATTTCCGTTTAAATCCATTCCCCCCTTGTCCTGTCACTACATGCCCTCTTTAAACATCCCTCTGTGACTCTTGTAGGCCCCCTTTAAGTACTGGGAGGCTGCTATAAGGTCTCCTCAGAGCCTTCTTGTCTCCAGGCTGAATAGCCCCAATTATTTCAGCCTGTCCTCATACGGAATGTGCTCCAGCCCTGTGATCATCTTTGTGGACATCTTCTATAGTCAGCTGAGCAGCACCATCTCCTTAATATACTTTCTTATGTTCTGTTTTCCTGGATGATTCAATCATCAGTTCCAAGGACAAAGTACTTGGAGACCAACTTAGCTATTGGCTCAGGCCAATATGAGGCCTGATGTTTAGATTCTCCACTATACATTGATATTCACAAGCCCAAGTAAAGCAACTGATCTTCTCACTGCATAGAAAAGTGTAGGTACTATTAACAAGAGTCACAAAACATAATGATGAATGAGTTACTGTTTAAGTAACCATCAGAGTCACAAAACATAATGATGAATGAGTTACTGTTTAAGTGACCATCAGTACTTACAAAATTCATAGCCCTTAAAAAAAGCAAACAAAAAACCAAATAAACAAAAAACAAAAATGAAAACACACACATTTGCAGGATACTTTTCCTCTCCAGGTAAATCTCTTGTGAAGAGTGATATCTGGGAACACTGTTCTGTGTCTACATCAAGTAAATAACAGTATTTTTGCAAAAAGGTGGAGGAACCATGACATATCCTATTCTGCTGATATTGTTATTCTGTATAAACACATGTACAGATTTTTTTCTGATGTAGGTGGGATACCAAGATTCAAACTTTTCTTCTACTCTCCTGGATTTAAACCAAAAATTACTTTTTCAGCAGATTGCTCTAAAACTTGGATTAAAGGAGAACCTGGACTCAAACACTTCTTGGTTCTTCTGTCAAAGGTGTTGCCTATGCAAACACAGCACAGGTATTCAACAGCCCTTCACAGCAGGCCAGAGAGGTAAGCATGTCTCCCATTTTGAGTCAGTCCAGCTTTTCAGCTTTCCAGGCTGTAAATCCAAAGATTAGCACAAAACAACCCTCTAAACGTAAAGCAGAATAGCCTGCTCTCGTAGTCCCTGAAAGTTTCCTCAAGACACTAACAGAAAGGCCAGCTGGTGATCTGAAATGTCATGAGTTCAATAAACTGTATACTTCAGGAATTTACTTCACTAAAATGGATGGTTTTCTGTTCCTAATGCTGATCATTTCAGAAAGGAAAATGTTAGTAGTCTTGTCTCACCAGTTTTGTAACAAAACTGCTTGGTTTATTGACCCTTAACCTTTCAATGAGCTTCAAAAATATATCTCCCATGTTTTCTCTCCAATAATAAATCTGACAGTAATAAATGGGCTTGTTTGCTTTCCAGAATCTTTAAATCACAGTCCTAATTAAAAAATAAAATAAAAAAAAAAAATAGTTGAGCTAAGGAAATAAGATTCACAGAATGAAGTGAGTCTCATTTTAAAATTAAGTATTCATAGTCAGTATTCCCTTTCTTAATGTACCAGTCTATATGCCACAATAAGAGACTAAAATATTCATAGATACATAATTTCTCAAGAAGACCTAATAACTTCTTTGTTTAGAACAGCTCTTTGAAAATCATGCAGCATAAATGAGAATAATAATAAACCTTTTACTCTATATTTATTTCTAACCTTCAGGTACAGAGGCTTGGTGCTGTATTCAGTTGTCAGCAAGGTCTGTAAAGCTGTGCTAATGCATAGTCTCATGGTGTTAAGAATATGACCCTCAGCTTTTCCAGTACACATTTTTCTGAATAACCTCTAAACTCCCTTCCCATATCTGGCTCCCAGCCTTTACACTGAATTTCTTCTTTCAGTTTGGGGCCATCTCCCTCTTAATTCCACATACGTCAAGACACAAAATCTTCAGGTACTGTGGGGGGAAGACAAACCCATGTTTTCCACTCAGAGTTACCATGCAATTGCACCTGTCTGCCCCCAATATGTACCTCAAGCCTGACAGTAGTACCTCTCCCCATTAGACTATTTAAGGTGAAGCTGAATGTCTGTAAATGAACAGTTTTAACCATTTGTGAAAGTATAAATTCATGTAATACCTGCCATCTCAGCAGCCTGACAATTGTTTTCAGCCACTCACATCCTGTGTTGCACTCTAGTCAAAGAAAAACAAACAAAAAACTTCAAAAAGCCTTTCCTCCTCCTTCGCCACATCCTTTTTTTTTTTTTTCTTGTGAGAAAAGGCAGACTTCACATCTTTGAGGATTTAGTATGTGAACATAGATGTTCACAAATCAGGTTTCCCTTGTAGCATCTGTGACTTTCAGCATCCTTAGCATACATTGGTAGTGTCAGCCAGCATAACCCCCAAGACCTTTACCCTCTTCTCTTTGTCCTCTCTACTGCCAAGCTATTGAACTGACCATTTTCCTCTACAAAAGCATTAAGAGATTTATACATACTATTGGGGAGATTTTTGCCGCTTCATATTCTGTTCAGAACTTAGTCCCAAATAAACCCTGTATCAGCTTTAGGATTAGTAACAATTAGAGTCCTCACTATTCATTTTCTAAAACTTCCAATCTATTTTACCAGTCTAAAACAGTACTGCCTTTGCAAAGATCCATAAAGAACCTCCTAAATGATGCACCATAGCAGGTAAACAAAATCCACATGTTCCCTCTGTGCGGTAAAGACTTTTCAGCATAGCTATAAGACAGATCAAGTAGAAGTTTTCAAAAAATGAATCAGGATTTAATATGATGGAAAACCATATTGATAAATATGTACTCTAAAATAAAGAGTAAAATTCATAACCCTAATTTTAAACCAAAAGGCTAATCAGCTCACTTTAAACCTACAAAAACATTTCAAAGAAATGTTAAGGCTGCATTCTAATTTGGTACAGTTTTCCTTATGCTCTGTATGAATTTCCAGTAATACTGCATACAATTAAGGTTGTAACAACCATTCATAAATTATGAAGTATTTAATATCAAAAGTATAGGCACTAGAAGTCTAAAATCCTTTCTGTTCCCTGGTCATAATGATGCTTTCATTGCATCACTGTTTCCTAGTTTTATTTTTATTTTTAATAAGAAACGTCACTTTCTGTAGCATAGATATTGGCACAAAGCAAAAGAAAAGTTATGGTATTTATGGACCTAACCTTTACATTAACAATTTGTAGTGTATGACATTTAACTTTTTATGCAAGAACTACCCCTATGACTATGAATAGCACATTCTATGACAAGGATCAAAATTTCAGATAAGCTGCTAATAACAATAAGATCACAGAAAACCACTGATTTACAATCTGAGAAAGTAGGGGATAAAATGCACATCCCCTGCATATGGGTAAAATGCTGCTCTCATCATTTTATCATACGGATAAAATGCATATCCCCATGCATATGGTTTCCAAAATGCTTCCCAGGGTATGGCCAAAGAGGAAAATAATAGTACAGGAGAAAGTAATGAACGCTCCAGATACAGGGTGAATGCTACAGTATAATTGATAATGAGTCAAACATAAATCTGTCAGAAATTGCTACATAGTTAAGGATTTTGTCTGAGAAGCTAACTGGCATTTTAATATATTTTTTGAAAACTGATTTAAGCAAGAGAAATCAAAACAATTTGCACATCTTCTGAAAGAAAAAAAATAGCTATAAACACCTTCTTTGTGATTATTGCCTCTCTACAGATTAAAAAGTGAAATGAAGTATTTCTAATCGACTCTCTTGTTTCATATACATCAACAGGTGCAAAAGATCATAAGGCACCCAAAATTATGAAGAAGCCTAGATCACGTTAGAAAGTTCATGCATGTGATGCATTGCTATTTCCTTGATGTTTTTTGCCATAGCATGACAAATCCAAGAGTTACTTAAATTTGCACTTCAGTGTTTCCATTTTCCATCCATGAATGCAACCAGCATGTTTAGGGTACATGCCAAGAAATGGCCACAAAAAGATATAAATTACCCTTTCCTCTAATTTGTACTTACGCTGCCTAACAGTGTTTTCCTGCATTACATCGATTATAACATCTTTAATTTACTCATTCAGTTAAAGCAACTCATCTAGTAACATCAAACACATGCAGGAGAATTAATGTCTTAATATTTCATCAAAACGTGGTTAATTAGTAATTTCTTTTTTTGGTTTCATCTTTGTGTGAGCAATGCTTCCTGGGAACAGTGCTCACTGCCACACGCCACCAGTAGAGCGACAGTGGATAGTGAAATGGTTCTAGAGCATATATAAGGTAGCTAGACCAAGTTCTGAAGTGACTATCTTCTAATCACATGGAGCAATACACATGGACTACACCATTTAAGCAACATAAGGGGTATGATTACATAAAGCTGCCACTCTTACATAAAACTGACTACATCCTTATTCATTAAACTGCTTCCTGACACTTGCCTGTCACAGGATAAACCAAGAGCCCCAAACTGTGCGTGAAAAATTCACCTGCCACTTCAACTCTAGCAAAAATTACTGACAGTGCATGTCAGATGCTGGGCAGAAATGAAAACCTTTTCCTTAGCTGTGTGAACACAGCTCAATCACTTCACAAAATATTAAGTGTGCAAAGTTGTTTCAGCAGAGCAGCTAAGATCTGCAGTGAGGTCCATAAACCAGGAATACCCAAGAGTGTTCTAAGATTCGCTGTTAGTGTGCATTATCACAGTCCTTTACAGACTGCTGAATTCACTTAAGAGTATGCTGCTTCTCTAAAACAGCTGACTTAGTAGTCCTCTGGTTTCCTTTGTAATATGTTTTCACTTGGTTATTCAGGCACTGTGTAAATATGAGATCTCCATTAAAGCCATCCTAAACAAGTTTTTTACCCTGATCCCCTTAATGAGCTCTGCATTCATGTAAAGGACTGGTAGGTAGTAGTGGTGTATCAGGAAAAATAACTTAAAAAAATAAATAAATAAATAAAAATGGTCTAATGATGCTACAATCCAGCACTAAGAAATGCTGGTGATGTTTTCCCCAAAAGTTAAACTCTAAAAAACCCAAACTACAAAAAAGAGCATTTCTGTGTTTATGCATGTGGGTGTATTTGTACTCAACTGTGGTAGTAGTAGGAAATACTCTAAAGCACTGAAATATACATATCCAGCATGCATAAATTAATGTTATAGAGGTTTTGTGTACATGCCAGGAATGGTACAAGCAGGAAGATGACAGTAACATGTTTTATTTGATTAGTATTGGCATAAAAACATCACATTACCATTTGTTCCCTTTATGAAACTCAAGACTTAAATGGAAATCTTCTGTCTAACATAATATATTTACATGGAAGGAATGTAAATGTGGAAGTTAGCACTAAAATAACAGTTACAATAACAATTATAAGAAAATATCTTTTACATTGAAATGTCATTTGTGGTAATAATATTTGTAGTGAAAGTATTCCAAAAAACAAACACATGCTGTCTGATGAAAAGTATGATTCTTAATCTCATCTGTTCATGCAAGATGGTTAAAAAGCTATACTTGAGAGAGGAATATATTAAAAAAAATATTTTATTCTACGTATATCATGACATTCAGATACACATTAGATGATTTTAAACACAACTAATTTTTCATACACAATTTTTATTTAATACAATACAGAATACTAAATGCAACATAGAATAAATTCATTCAAGTATGTTTACAAGAATCAATTGTTATTTCCTGTTTAATTTATACTGCAGGGTTTAGGGTTTGTCATTCATATTTGACAGGGGAAATTGTTTCCTTGTGCCCTAAAACATATATCCTTCAGGGATTATAATGTATACTAATAAAAATGAAAATTTTAGGGGGAAATATGAACAAGTTCCAACAACCAAAATAAATATTAGTTTGAATCAGTATACACTCTTTTTCTTCCTTTCCTCTCCCATTTTAGAACACTGATAAGCAGACTTTTGAAACAGGTTTTTCCTCTGAAAAACTACCTTAATAACACATTAATATTCAGAGCTCTGACATTTGGAATTCAGTAGTTTATATACCTGCTTCCTTTTCAAAAGCAAGACATAGGCCCTTGCTATCCTGTATAACACCTTGAAACCACAATAACCTCCCTTCACTCACATGCCATTACTTCCCATGTCCACTGAAGTTGGTTTACTGACACTTCTCTCCTATGCAGTAGGTATCCTGTCAATCTGGCTACTCACCTTTCCAAAGGCTGCAAAAACTCACCCACCAGACTGAGAAAAAGCTGGCATCCAATACATTCATCATTCTTCAGATAATTCTGTTTGTCATGCATATAGTATTTTTTTCATGCAAGTTCAGCCTTATCAAGAGAGCTCAAGAAATTCAGTAGAAAATTCCTCCTCTTCTTTGACATATGAAAGGATAAATAATAATTCTTAATACTTAAAAAAGTGCAGCCTATACACTAAAAAACAGTGGGATTTTAGCCACACATTTTGTACCTCTATATTGTTGTTAATGAGAATTAGCTTGGACAAAAAGAGAGGCTTGTATTTTTAGCCAATTAGCATCTGACAGATAACACAGTAGGAATTCAATTGTTGGCCTTAAATTGTATAAAGGAGGTGCTTTTGACATCAACATCCCTGACAGAGGCCTCAAACCAAAGTTAATTTTTAAGCACTGTTGAATCAGATGCTGATACATAACACAGAGCATGTCAGATATTGTTTTTATTATGTTAATCAAGCTACTAGCCTGACAAAAAGCCTAGTTAGTAAATGAGGCTCATGGTTTAGAAATTCTAATGTAAAAAAGAGTTCTTTTGGTTACAGTGTATTTTAAATTCCTTTCTGTTTTGCTTGCCAATACATACAGAACCTAATATCAACAAATTCTACAGAATAGAAAATTAATTTTCCCCAGAAAAGCTAACCAGTGACAGGAAACACTTGAAGTATTGACCTATATTATTCAGTCAAATAAGGCACCTTAAAGGTAATGACACATCAGATACTAATATACAGAGGATTATTCTAAAATAGTGCCCTCAGCTAAGGGGGGCGGGGGGGGGACGGGCAGAGAGGGGAGGGAACAGAAGGGCAAGAACACCAAAACCCCAAGCATTTGCATTTCAAGAGAGTAATTCATTTAGAGGATACTATAAATAGTCAAAAATTCATTACACAGGCTTTACATACTAAGAAAAAACACCATGCAAACTATCCAAAATATCAGGCTCGGATACAATTTCTGATTTATATATTACAGCTCAAGGTAATTAATGGAATTATCTTTTCTGGGATCAGAGACAGTATTTGTATTAGAAATTCAATACTTTCTATTTTCTAATTATAAAAATGGTCAGACCAAGTCCCTTTAGGTAGATGCCTCTTAGAACCTAAATTTTCTCACTGAACAGTATTCAAGTGGCCTGAATGATAATGTTTTGTTAAGCTCTCAATTGTTTTTACCCTTACATATTAGAGCAAAACCAAAACTAGATAAAGTTTTCCAAGGAGTTATAGGCATAACAAACATCTGCTAGCTCACTAGCCTATTTTCCACTTTCTTCAGCGCCTCCTTTCCTTTTAGGGGTATTCAATAAACTACCTTCAGCTAGAATACTATTGCTCTGAAACAGTAGTCTTATAACATTGAACATTTATGATAAAACTACTTGCATGTCACAATATCATATCTGAAAATGCAATTTTCAAGAGCTTTCAGCTTGTTTTCTCAAAGAAAACAACTTTTCACAGAGAAACAACTTCTACCCACTTGCATTCCTAACCACACTTTGAAGAGATATGCAACCTATCCAGAGCTCAGATCTACTATTATGTCGAAGCATCACACAGTGCCATTTTATACATTTAAATGTGTTTATATATAAATACTTAATTAGAAGCCCCATCCCCATCAGGGAAGGGTGTTGGTTTGAGAGAGAGTTACACAGGGAGTGAGTGAAATCTGGAAACAAACATTTTGTTAGTTTGAGAGCATAAGGCTTTTTAGAGCAGTTTTTTATTTTTAATAACATAAAGGAGTGTACTAGATGGGGAAGTCATTGTCACAGCTTTAGATTTATAGCCATCTCAGTTTATTATGCTGTAAGTGAGACCACTGCAGAAATGGTCAATGTTTATTTGAATTGAGTAGCACTTCTCAGTGAGATATATATCACAGAAATATCATCCTTATTTCATTCTACTGGTTTCTCAAGGGAGAAGTCATTCTTAGAAAGAGTTCCGAATTATTTCCTTAGCAGCTTATGCTCAAGGCATAGTCATAAGACTTGATGAGTACATTTAAAACAAAACTATGGATGTTGTAATTGCTAAATCGCTGCAGATATAATCCCCTATAATATGTGGCTTTCGATACTCTGTGCCACATCCTGACTTAGAAGCTAGTAGTGTTTTGTTAAGACCTTTATAAAGCCCTGCACTTGGGAGGAATCAGCCACTTCTTTTTCCAGAAGTTAAGGAATATACAGAGACTGAGTAAAACAGGTCAAACCCTCACACTAAATTTCCTCACTACCCATTTAGTCAAAATGCCTTTGTGGGACACTTAGCAAATTTGGAACTGAGTATCCTTGAAAGTCAACAGGATGCTTTTACTGTAGTATTATTTCTCTGCTACAGCACGTTACAGATACAAGAAACACCAGAATCATAATTCAGCACAAAACAGAGCAACAGAGGAAGTATGTGAAAGAAAAATCGAAGTCACTGTTCAGTACATCTTACCTGAAAAAAATCATATAGTCAAATATAGTTTCTAAATGCTTATGGAGGACACAAACTCTCTGGGGCAGGACAAGCAAGAAAGGTGAAAGCTTAGTCAGGGTTATGCATTGCATCTTATAGACACAGAATACTTAAACAGGCTACAAAATGAACTTCTGCAAATTACATATGCTTTAAATTGCTAAGCAAAATAAAAGAACCTAAGAATATATGCTAATAAGGTTATGCATGCAGGCTACAGATAAAATATTTTGCCTCAACCATTGCAGTGCTAACTGCTGGCTATACAATCTGCTGATCATCTATGAAAATAGTGCCAAGAACAATGACAAAGAACATGTGCAGCTCGATATGTAGCTAGACTATTGAAACAAATAATTCCCCTGCCCTTTAAAGTAGGGACAGTTCTGAAAAGCTCTGCCACCTAGATGGATGATACTCACTTTTGAAAACAATGGGCAAAGTAACTACACATACAGTTTATCACAGGCCTGACTAAAGAAAATCTCTGTGTCGCCTGGGCTGTCCTCAACTCTCGGCACTAGAAAACTCAAGAATGTGATAACAGAATCCAAGAGCAGTAGTTCTTGCATGACAAACAGGGAAGAAGCCCACAGTTGTTGATGTTTCCATTGCCATTTTCAGTATTTGAATATTTTGAGGTCAAAGGTCTGCCTCCAACACTTTTGAAATGGCAAGTTTCACTTCCATTAAACTCTGAAAAAATGGAGTATTAATAGTTCCTCTAAATTACATTACCCAAAAGTGCATTGAATGTAGACATCAAAACACTGAAAGAAAATTATATAAGAATGACTTTTACTAGGACTTTTCAACATTTGGAATTTGTTTCCTTAAAGACATAATTTCATTTTACAGACTATTGCATACAGTAGTAAACATCTATATACTGCCCTTAAGCCAATTCCTTCCTTGCCAATTCTGTTAAACTGTTCAAGGAAATATGCAATATAAGCAAGATATATTTTCATCTTGCCAGGCAAAGCCCTTGCTCACAGGTATAGATGTGTAGTTTGAAATGAAGAAACAGGATTGTCTCAGCACTACTCCTTATCTCATGCAGCCAGACCTACAGTTAAGATGATTTTGGAAGTATTTTTTTCTCAAAGAAAAAAAAAAAAAGGGTTTGAAATGAACTTTGTGGATTACCATAGTTTTTTGTTGTTTTTTTTTTTTTCTTTTTATTGAGGTGTTCTGAGAACTCCAACAGCACAATATTACTCAGGTTTGCATATAAGCCACAGAAAGCATTTCCTTTAAACAGTTCTTTATTTGAGGGGACAAAACTGAGGCTGGGTAATGCTTGAGCACCAGCTTCTGTTAAAGTCAGTAACTGCAGTGTCAGTGTGATACTAACAGCAGCAGCTGCTGGTTTCTCTATAAGAAGCCACAAATGAGGCAAAGCAGAACAGGCCAAAGACAAAAGCTGACCAAAGCTTTAATTCTACCTTTACATGCCTCTTGTAATAGCAGAAGTTCTCAAAAAGACGTAGAAGTACTAGGAGCATTAGTAGTCTGCCTAGCAAGTGCAGCCCACCAGTCAAGGTAGGTTGCTCTTCCCCTCTAATCAACACTTGCAAGGATACAGAGGAGTTGGAGACAGATCCTTCTTGACAAGAATGGTGGTAGGACAAGGGGAAATGGTGGCTAGTTGAAACACGTTAAGTTTCCTAGAGAGGTTATGGAATCTGCATCTTTGGAGATACCCCAAACTAGACAACAGGGCCCTGAGAAGCATGATCTGATGACACATGTGTTGGACAAAATGATCTCCAGAAGCTCCTTCCAACCTAAGCTATGATTCTGCACAATATAGTAGCAGAAAGCATGGAGTCACATCAATGGGAATGGTGAAGCAAATAATCGGCTAGTAAAGCGAAATCCAAAAGGAAGCAAATATGGTTGATTTGGAACACAGAGACATATTATCAAAGATTATCCTGGGCAAGACAACATAACGCGAAACTAAGAGAAAGAATGACCATCAAAACAAGTATGGTATTAACAAAATGCTCAAAGAGTATTTATTGAATAGAAGCATAGTTAACACTGTTATAGAGGCCCATATAGTGAAAATAAAGTAGCCAATGACAGTGGAAATATATAGTTCAAAACTATCTGCTGTCAGAGCCTGCTTTTGCACTTCTGTAGTGTTGCTGAAATAAGTTATTTTGTTTATAACCAGCTCATGACCAAGGAATGCTGCAAGTTTGCCCTATTACTGCTAAAAATTTATTTTATATTCATTAGCATCTTTCCTTTAAATTTATGATTTCCATAACACGTCATAAAGTAGTGAAGACCCACTTAGTTATTGCCTGCCAGCAACAGAAGCTGAATACTTGGAGAACATTATCCTGGACTAGCCCTTAGTTCAGGAGTGAAATTTTCCTTCCTCAACTGCCAAATATGAGCCTAACTACCCAAAATATATGCAAATTGAATGGCTGCAGGTTAGTTCTTTTGCACAAAGAGAAATAAATAAAAGGAAACTGTGTTACAAACTTTGGGAAGAAAAATTAAATAAAATAGCCCATTCATAACTGCAATGTCTGTTGTCTATACACAACACAATATTCAGTCTTATAAGTCCTTAAGTTATGTAACTTGAATCTTCTCATTCTGTGGACACATGAAATTGTGATTATAACTGAGCAGCAGGACTGCAAATGTACTTCCTTTACAATTTACTCTAGGTTTTAACAGTGTTATCAGAAAATCTAAGTCTGTCTGGACTTCAGTTAGACCGTATCTACTCTGCAAACGTTTTTACTAAGATTATGCAATCAATCCAATTATAATTACATTGAAGAATAATAGCACACAGCAACTTCAATGCCAAAAACATTTTGAAAGCATCCATAACAAATTTCTAGACACAATCCAACTGATTTCCTGTCTTTGAAATAGGATTTTCTTCTTTTCTGAAGGTGAAAAACCTATTTCCATATCCAAGGTTCAAAACTGAGTTAGATGGCATTTTAACGTAATTTGTTTTCTTAGTTTAATTAAAACAATAACTATCTTTCAATAAATGCATTAATAATGCCAAAAGTGAAATTTATTAACATTTAATCTCCAATTATTTTCTTCCAGCCACAATTTTTCTCCTTCTAAGGCATCTCTGAGGAGAACATATTCAATTTCATTTTAAAGTGCCCTGAGGGCAGGCATAAGTACTGGGGATCCTATTGACAAAAGCAGAACCTTTCTGTACAGCTGGTTATTTTGAGATCCTGTTAGTTAAATGACTCCAGTCCTACCACATTAATTACTTGTTAACAATAGTCTTCTTTTGGCCTCCACCCCACTCCCATCATTCTGAAATCAGGTTATCATCAACCAACCATTTGCCTACATAAGCAGTTATCCATACAGAAGATCAGTGTATCCATACAGAAGATCAGTTATCCATACAGAAGATTTGTGCTGGAAAACAGTGTTGATAACACCGTGATCTTTTCGTTAACGCTCAGCAGTGCTTACACAGAGTCAAGGCCTTTTCTTCTTCTACAGCCCTTCCAGTGAGGAGGTTGGACATACACAAGAAGTTGGAAGGGGACACAGCCAGGACAGCTGATCCCCACTGACCAAATAGATATTCCATACCATATGCAGCAGGCTCAGCATATAAAACTGGGGGAAGAGGAGGGGGCAATGTTCAGAGTTGATGGCATTTGTCCTCACAAGTCACCACTACATATGATGGAGCCTGGCTTTCCTGGGAAACCTGCCTGATCTTGGGAGGTGGTGAACGAATTCCTTGTTTGGCTTTGCTTGCACGGGTTGCTTTTGCTTTACGGTTTGTGATTTGCAAGAAGCATTCTGGTTTTTGCAGCACAAGACTTGGCATGGCCTACTAAAATCCTTGAAACAAAAATATACATACAACTTTTTCTACAGGAAAAAAAAAAATCACCCAAACTTAGGCAAGAATTTCAAAACCCAAAAGACAAGCAGGAAGAGCTTTGATTTTCTGAAGTCTTATGTTGCCCAGGCATGATTTATGTGTTGGAAACAGACAGCATAATAATATTGTCTACATGGAGAAGTCATTCTTTTATGCAGAACACACCGAAATTTTTGCCAACTATCCCATATAAGTTCATTCTCATAATCATTCTAGGAAAACTTGTTCTATTGAATGTGCTGGTTCTGCTAATACTGACTTTTTAATGATTTCTTATTAATAACCAAAAGTTTCACTGTTTGTATCTACTTTTAACACTAAAATCCTCTTTAAAGTTACCAAGAGACCATTTCTACTGGCAAATTACTCTGATTCTCAAAGCATTTTATACAAAATTTTGCATCAATTTTTGATCCACTTACATTGAAATGCTTTATGATTTGTTTCGCAGTCCACAAACTCCTGTAATAAATATGAATGGGATCATTAGGATCTTTGGACATCACAACAGAGCAGTTCCATGATGTATCAGTAGGCTGATGTCAAAAATGTGTCAAAATAACAACAAAGAAAAATATCTATGCTCTCTTTTATGGAATATTAGTGAAAAAAAAATAAATTTCTCCAGCAATTTCCAAAATCTGTGCTGACTTTAAAGTGATCAAAGAACATTAAGAATAAAAGTGAGTGAAACTCCAGAGTGCCTTTGGATATCTGCTTCCTAGTTCAGCACTTCTGTGCTGCTCTGAATGATTCAAAATACTCCAAGGAGCTGAGAATGCTAAGAAACTCCTTTTCAATTTTAAATATTTCTGATCATTTTAAAAATTATGAAATGGAGACAGTACATTTCAATCTTCTTAAGGTTACTTGCAGTATGTGGAATTTTTTCATTTCATTACTATAGAAATCCAATTTCCATTATATTGGAAATTTTTATTCTGAGCCATTAACTCTGTTTTGGTAGTCTGCACACTTCCACATTTACTTTGTTGTATGTAGATCAAGAACCCTCTCTCTTTTTTCTCTCCCTCCCAGTTACATGCCATAGCTTATCAGCATCATCACCTTTGTTTTGTGAGAAACAGAGGCTGCAATCATCAACAAGGTTCTTACTGTTCTCACCATTAGTCGCTCTGCAGCTATGGTGAAATACCTTACGTAAGCACTAGAACTGGTCAGACTCAGACTAACTGTTATGGGGTAATCTATTACTAAATTTTTATCTTCTTCTGAAAGTCAGGAGAGGTACAGAATAAGAGTAATAGAAAGTTTTCACTTTGCCTTTCTTCAATATTTATATGACACGCTCCTACATTCCACAAAATTGTGTAGTATCTGTATAATGCTGTTGGATCACAGGAGTCTCTTCTACAGCACAAACCTGCAATGTGCTGGTTCTTCTTAGGTATCCCACAGGTACCAAAGGGCAGACTGTAGTGAAATGTGAAAGCAATTCTGCAAGAAATATTACCATTAGGAAACAATGGGGCTTTCTCCATGGTACCATGAAGTATCGTGGGAACTCTTTTAGCACCAGCTAATCACAGAATGACAAAAAATTCCAATTTCTTAGTAGGTCATAGAGCTATTATTTTTTTTTTACCTGGTTCCACACAAAATCTTATTACTTTCATTTCTAACAGGATAAAAATAGCAAATTTATTATTTTTTCTTACAGAAATGTGCATTTCTAAGCTCTTAATCATTTGTTGAAAAATTTTTTGAAGGCAATAAGGCTTATGAGTAAATGTATACCCTGGGACTGTGATTTATTTTAATAAATAAAAGGGGGAGGTCTTCTTTGTATGAGTTTCAATGATACTGAATGCAGGCAGCAACATTCACTTCAAATTATTCTTCTCTTCAAAGCTATTTAGGGACTTTAACCTGAGTGCATTCACACACTAAGCCCATTACAATTGCAAGACTTTCTACAGTATTTATAATTTTACCCAGGGCCTTCCTAATTGTGTATATTAAAAATAAATGTTTCTCTTAACTTGCAACATGCTTTTGAGTACCAGACTAAAATCACATCCAGTTCATGTCTATTTACAACCTACTCCAGTTCACCTTTCTAATTTTTAACAGCTGCTGTAATAGATTGTGTGTTATATCATGTTTCCAATCTCTATTATTTTCAGCTGTAGAGTTGGGCATTGTCAACAGTATTTTACTTTTTAATTCAACTGCATGAGTTGACTGAGTTTTTTAGTGTGTACACGTCTGAAAACAAAAGGTATAAAAGGGATTTTAGGAAGGGATTAAAGTATTTAGTCTTTCAGACAGTGCTAAAGGTAATTTATCACCTTAACTCATGTGAAACTCAAACACCTATAAATCTCTCACCCTGTCCCAAAGCACCAATAGTGACAGGAGGCAAAATTAAAAGCCACCCAAACTACAACAGAACATTTCATATCAAAACTATATGTGACATGATGTCAAATATCTCATCTACTAGGTTATGCTCACCAGCAACTAACTTAACTAAACCAGCACTAAAATCCGAAGGCTTTTCCACACAGAACCTAGCTCACCAGACAGACTACAAAACCCAGTTTCTTCAAAATCCCATACATACTGCAATACTATTGAGAGGTATGTTGTCTTTTTTGGACAAAATATGAATTTTTTACTATCTAGATAGCAGAATTGATAATAAAAATTCATGTTGTGGTTTACTGGTTTGGCTGTGCTTAGCTTAAATGCCTGTTATGTTCTCAAAGTTTTCTATTTTGTTTGAAATTCCTTTTAGGAGTTATTGTGCAATTATTCTTCCAGGAACTATACTGCCTCACAGTTTTTTTGAAAAAAAAAAAAACCCACAGTGAAATTAATTTTGTACAATCAGTAGTGAATATTCAGCAGATGTCTTTGCTTAACAACATTATTTCCTCTCCTGCCAAGGAATTTGTTCTCTTTGTGCCTATTCAACAGTATTTAATGGAATAGAACTGATGGAGAAATTCTGAAAAATAGCCTCCTTAGCTGGAATCAAAGCATTTAAAAAAACTGGATCATGTTCTAATTTAAAATAGAAAATAGAGCACTCACAAGATGCAAGTGGGAAAAAAAAAGTTTCATCTTAATTTTCATTTCATTGTGTGTTACAAATCACCAGTTTGTACAATAGTGTAATAAAAATTTTAAAATTTTAATATGCAACAGCTTGATCCTTTTAAAGAAGATACATTTTGATTATCCTAACTTACAAAAATCTAGATTTTTCCAAGCAAAAGAATTAAAAATATTAGGGCTTGTTCTTTTTAGGGAGTGAGCAGGGCATGGAAGGGAACAAACCAAACACATTTCAGTGTCTTCAAGTTTTTGCAAAATTTTTCTTCTCTTCATGCATTTAACCTGTTTTACAGATACTGTGGTAAAGAAATAATGTTAGGACAGAATGAAGCAGTGTCTTGGGAAGTGAGTGAAAGGAAAAGAAATACAGTGGAAATGTCAGACATTTCCAGGGTGATCAAGTGACACGAGAAACTGCTTTTGAAAGCAAAAGCTACAGTAAGGTTAATTGTGCAAGACTGAAGCATCACACATCACTGTAGCTTGGCTTTTATTGTTTGTGGGCAGAACTACCTTGGTTTCTGGTATCTCTGCTCTAACCTCTTTCTAAATGCCCTCTGCCTGTCCCGAAGTAACAGAATGTTCTGACAACTGTAGCTTCTACCTCAATCTGACTCGTAAGTGCCTTAGGACAAACTTAATTAAATATATCAAACTTTCTGAGTCATCCTGGACATGTTTAGAAATCAACAAAGGAAATGACAGTGCACAGACTTGGCTGTTGAATTTACATAATGGTACAAATGGCTTGTGAAAAAGAAATATTTATTTTCAAAAAGTTGTTGAAAGGTAAAAAAAAGTAAAGAACTGTAACATTCATGTAACATCTGCTTCCAACATACGTTGAAAACTGTATTTCTAACTTAAACATCAGTCAGTTCCTTCTGCAAACACAAGGAATTTTTCCTCTCAAAGTTATCTCTACTTCTTTATTCCACACTGCTCTTAAAGCAGTGAATGCAACTCAGCCACACATTTCAAACCTCCATGATTAAGAAGCTGGGTTTTGCACTGACAAGTAACACACATACAGCTGCAGTATTCACAGACTGGAAAATATGTGCTGAACACAGGACTTTTACTGAAGCAATACTCACTCCACAACTTCTTGTGGTCCATTCCAGCCTTGCTTTTTCTGTTATAAAATATAGTCATGCAGGACATACATAATTTTCACAAAACTTTCTTACAAAACTCATTGTGGTTTTTATTTGAGGCTGTAGGTGCTGAAAGTGTTCAAGGAAGGGACGTGCAAATTCTCAGATGTGTGCAGACTTTCTCCATATCAAGTCTGCAGCAACAAGCTCCAGACTTGGATCCATGCCCCTCCCAGGGGGCTGCAAGGGCTCCCTGGGGGCATCAAGCCAGAACCTGGTAGCCACAGCCAGACCCCATCCCACCACCCCAGCCACGAGCAGGACAGCTGTGGGGCTGCCCCTTTCCTGTGTATCAGACACATCCCTGGAGACAAGGATGAGCTGAGGCCAGGACAAACCATCAGCTTGTGAGGCTGTGGGGAGCTTGTGGCACTGCAATGGCATTGCTTGGACAGGAACTGATGGCCCTGGGGAGCTGAAATTGGAGGTTGGGAGAAGATGGGCATGGGCAGGGATGGCCAAGGCTGTTGGTGCCCTCAGGAACATGAAAACCACCACTAAAGCAAGTAGAACTACTTGGTAGCCTAGCTTTGCTAATGCATTACATTATTTATAGATGTGCTCCATGTCTGCAGTGTCCCTAGATGCCTTTTTATATTTCTGTTACCTTTTGACTGGGTTTCCTTTACTACAGAGCCAGTTGGTCATCAGTCCCCTTTTTAGCCTCAATCTGAATTTGAAGTCAGATAAAGAGCTGCACAGAGTAAGACACTGGCTGTGGACAAGATCTTATTTTGATGCTACCTGTTATTTAGAAACAGCATTGCATACAGACAGGTACTAATCCTGGCATCCTACATTTCTTCTTCTAGAGAAACAGAATAATAAAAGGAGAGATGAAAGAAGTCCTGAGAGATTACACAGTCTGTATCCCAAGAGGGAATAAAAGACACCTTAATTATTTCTTTTTCTAATGTTTTTGGGTTTTTTCCTCTTTCTCAACAATTATCCATTCATCTCCATAATCAAGGCTTCTCAGCGGAAAACCTTCTACATTCTGGCACATAACACATCTTAGCTTTCCTACCAGAGATCATTAATCCCATACTTTTTCAGGAGAGAAGACAAGGATATTGTCTATGGTTCCACTCTGCTCTGAGAAGAAGCATATATGTGCTGTGCAGTACATAGATTGCAATCTGTACATAGGAGTATAAAGAAAGCTGAAAGATCAAAGACAGATATGAAACTATAAAAGCTCTCAGTAACAACAAGCATTTATTCCTTTTCTCCTGAGAGTCTTTGGATTCACCAAAGACAAATAAAGTTCAACCCTTAATCTTCTGTAAATCTTAGATAATTAACCTTTAATACACCACTGTGTAAATGTTCATTTTAACAGGTGAGGCGCTCAAGAGAGTAGAAGACACCCCACCAGCTTTCTCTAGTACTTTAATATGTAAAACACAAAAAGGCTGTCAGAAAACAACCAAGGAGGCTTCCAGAGGAATTCTAAGACATCTGACTTTCTTCTAAAGTTTCAGTCTTAAAAAGAGCGAGCACAGTGTAAACCAGACAAGACACCTTTGAAGACTATTCCAAAATGTTTCTGAAGACCTAAGAGCAGTAGATTCTGAGTCTATTAGAGACCTGTGTATTTTCAGGGAGGAAAGCTTGTGCCAAGGTGTTTGTGACTCACTTCATCATGTCAGATGATAACAGCTCACATGAGCCAAGGTACACATCTGTTTAAATGCCAGCAGAGTCACAGCTTTAAATTCTAAAAATGTAACTAAATAAACTAAATATCAGGAAAATTGAATTTATTTTGATTATAATTAACTTGGCATTTCTTCCAGCATGCAAAGAAGAATGCCAGTCCTGCAGTGAAGGCAGCAGTCTCAGCCATTTGGGTTTTATCATTAAACTGAATACAGGCTTCCTGTGAGATTTCTTAAGATTCATAAATCCTATAAAAAAGACAGCTGCAACACTCACTTCTTAAATTCATATATATATATACATACACACACCTTCTTTATTAACCTCTTTTGTTTAGTGTCTAAAAAAAAGCCAGACTGGAGTTGGGCAGGTCATGTAGCAGGACACCACTTACACTACAATCTAACACATCTCATCAAATCCTCAATTTTTGTTGCCTATCATCCCTCATTTTATGCTTAGATTGTAGATTGTTTGACTAAAGATCATTATTTGGTTTAGGCCATCCAGTGTGCAAAAGGGTGGAACTGTAGTCCATCATAGGATCTTCTCTGTGCAGGGCAAATAATGGCAAAAAAAGGGCAAACAATGAAAGTAATAAGATGTGATTTACTGTGGAGATCTCTCTCGAGCCATTTTAATCATATCACTCATATTCAGTAGAACCAGTTTTCTTTGTTTTCTGAATGGTAGGATATATTTTATATCTTATTCTAAATATACTTTTTTTGGTATTATTTTAGTTATTTAACATTTGCATACATCCTTGAACAGCAAAACACAATGAAAATCCTAAGTATTAGTCTTTTATCATGACATTTTACTTTATCATTCTACATTCTGTAAAGACATTAAATTTATTCTTGGCTCTTTGAATATGCTATCTGTGCTTAGTGGGACGTACCTAAATGCATGAGTGCAAATACTAATAATTTCTCAAAACCACTCAAATAAAAACAAGTCAGAAAAGGAAAGTATACGGGGACACCATTCACATGCAGCCCTCAGACAAAGTCTATGAACTGAAGAGCAGTTTGGGGCAGTAAAGCTGTGCAACCTTTGGCCAGTCTGCTGAGAAAACTGCTGAGATGACTGAAAGGAAGTGAAACAAAAGCCATGTGAGTTAAGAAGTCTAAAAACACAGAAAAAAAATAATGTAAGTGTGGATATGGGGATAGTTAGCAGCATGAGGAGTCAGGGAAAAATGCTGACATTAAAGGTTTGAAAAATCTAAAAAAAAAAGGAGAAGCAAAAGATCTGCTCAAGCAGATCTCAGCAAGATCAAGGATCAGCTCAATCTAAGGAGCAAAGATTGTTGACCTCTCCTCACCTGAGCAGCAAGTGCTTGTCAGATATCTCATCGGATTGGTGAGTATACAGTGCTCAGTGTGGTAATATTAATCCTTACCTATCGGCTCAGTAGTCCTTGCTATCCATGGTGTGCTTACCAATAAATAAATGCTCTGCACTCTTCAGCTGTGTAAATTCTGTGCTTCATTTTCACATTAAAAAGAGCAAAAGTAATAAGAGTTGTCAAACTGAATCAGAGAAAAAGGGTTAAAAATTTAATTCTCTTTAAAATAAAAGAAAAATTTAAAAAGGAGCTCCTTAGAATTAGGGGGAAAAAAAAAGAAAAAAGAAAAAAAAGAAGTGAGTTATGGTTGTGGTACCACAAGTCTGTTATGTCCTGAAGGCATTTTTGTACACAACATACTGCCAGGAGTCTTTATATCCACACTGAAGTGATTATTATGAAATATGCAATCTCCCGGAGTCATTGTGCTCATTCCGTATAAAATCCATGCATAGAAACTTTCATCTGCAAAAAATATGCGAACATAAGTTTGACATATAAATGGGTAAGAAGAAATAGGGGGTATGTATTAGAAAAAAATCACACCATTGCAATCAAACTCAAAGGGTGGCCTGCATAGTACTAATCAGCTTCAGTGGTACTGTCTGTATTGCCTTTGACATGGCTAAATTCAAGCTTAAATTTATCAAGACAAGTGCTTTGCATCAGTAATATCCACTCTGTGAGCTGCCTTTGCCCCCAGGCTCAAGCCATTACAACACACTGTAGAGGACAGTCCCTTTAATGTGCCACCCTCAGCAGCAGCACATTATGAACTGCACTCCTTGACTAACTCCTGTACCCTGCTAAGACTCTCCAAACACATCCTCTTAGAGGGGGTTCCATCTCACCGTTGTAATGTCTGTGCTAAATTTGTATTCATGAGCTTTGTACCTGCTACTGGTCTGATAGTGATCAGAAGCCCTTCATTAGAGAAGACCTCAAGTCCATTTATTTTTCTCTGTGGAGGCCAAGTGCAAAGAAAGTCTCTCTAACCTCCTGGCATAGGAAGGCACTGGGTGCACTCTATCAAAGGGGATGCCTGTTGTTTCATACACCGTACAGAAGATGATAAAAGTGAGAATTATCTTCCTGCATTGCTGTGAAATCTGCAACACTGGCACATAATGTTTTAAATCCTGTTTTAGCTCCCAAGAGGACATCCTCCACTCTCCCAGACTCTGAGCTTTGAGCTCATTGAAGGTGCTTTACTTTAAAAATATACAAGCCTTCAAAAATTCACCCACCAAATTTTTTACAAGGGCTTTAGTTTTTTTAATACCTTAAGAGAGAGTGCAAAAGAGAAGGGGCTCCAGGAGATGTGATGTGAGGCAGTGTCTCCACGTGCCAGTGACTGACAGCTGCTCCAGGGCTGCCCCAGGAGGAATCAAGGGACTGGATTGAGGCAAGGATCACCTTACCTTCACGAAATTCAACCTGTCCCTTCCACACACACACTCAATTTGGTCATAGCCAATAATTTATATAATAATCAAGTGCCTCACACCTAAATTCTGCTTATTTCACTCAAACTAGTGTGGAAAAACACATCCCGGAAACAGGCATAATCATCAGCACACATTCCATCCCTGTACATTTTTCTCAAAGAGGATACTGATCACTCTCCAGCTGGCTGTCAAATCCACTCTCTAATCCACTGCCCACTGAGGACATCTATTCAAACCCATCACGGTACTCAGGCTAACATCTTCAAGCTCACTGTCCTCCTTGATTTCAACTTCACCAGCTGAAAGTTTTCACCACAGGTACAGGCCTCCAAACTTCACAACTTTACCAGCAGGGCCTGAGATTCTGCATGAGGTGCAGTGATGTGCATGCTTAGCTGGCTAATTACACACTAATAGTGTGAATTTCACACTATCACCTGAAGAGCAGAATCTTGACAGGTGAATATCACATTTTGCTCTAAGGTCACAAATCGTCCAGGGACTCCTATACACTCATTTGTCAAAAGTGAGGTGTCTAGTCCTTCCCTATTTTTCAGCTGATGAGTGAGGAAGTACAGCCTGAAATACCTGGGTGGTTCAGCTTCAACACATTTCGTGGTCTGAAGGGATGGAATAGAAGTCTGACATGGTCTTCTCCCACCCACAACATTTTGAACTTCTTTTTGTGAAGCAATTTATTCCAGTTATAACTCACAGGAAGTCCTAAATAACCTGGTACTAAACAATTTCTCTGTCTTTTTGGTGCTTAGACATTTATCTAATCTATGTCACTTGAATAAGCCCACACTGGGCACACAGCTTTTCCAAAAGATAATGTTCTAAAATGAACTTGCTGAATATGAAGAGAAATAAGACAGTCTCATACAAGCTTCTTCATAACCTTCCTAAATGTTACATAACATATGGGTTCAGAAACCATGCATTCTTCCTCTCCTCATACACAAATGTACACACCACTTTACTCAGAGAGGTAAAAGCAGATGTTTCACCTAACCAAAACAACTAAGTAATGTACATTGTGAGCAATGGATGCAAAACTGGCCACTCAGAAATACCCAGTACTTACCAACTACCTGTGTTTCAACACTGGTAGAGCTGGCACTTTCAAGCAGCTTTCATATGCTAAAATATCTGGATTAATACACTGACAGAACATTTGGGCTTAAAATTCACATTGGCCGAATCTCACCACCATTGTAAATGTTTATGTGCCTGGCATCTCATACACATGCAAACAAATTCAGAATTCAACACTGTAAAATTATTTCCGTGGAGTTGCTTAAATTGCTGCAGATTTTCTGAAGAAAGTCCAATATACACAAAAAGTACTGGGGAAATATGGACTTGACTTACTTGACAGGTAAAAGCTATCTCAATGTGTAAAAAAAAAATCTCTACAGAACAGATGCCATTAATAATTAATGTATCTTAACTTATCATCTTTGGCAGCATTAATTATGAGTCATAATATATAAGAATCAGTTGGCACTAATGTATCTGTAAGAGCAAGTATGTGTTTCAGAATTAATATCTTCTAAAAATATTTTGCTTTTTATCAATAATAAAACTAAGTTTCCAACTTGAAAACATTTTGATATATTGTGTAGGTCTTGGTTTACAAAGATGTGAAGTGTCTGATGTATCTGAATTAATGAAATACAATCAGCATTAGGACCAAACAGGAGAATTCTATATAAAAAAGTACAAATACTTTTGTACCTTTTACACCATTAGAAAGGAAAAAAAATGCAGTCACTTTACTTTTAAATATGAAGGAATCACTAGCATCATTTTCTCCTGCTTGCAATAAACTATCAGGTGGTTACAAAACAATCAAAATAGTGCTGGTAGTCAAAAAAGGTAAGTTTCCCAAGGATACCCTAATTTTCAGAGCACTCTCTGTCATTAGACATCACAAAAAGATTAAATTAAGAATATTAATCACTTTGGGGGGGTTGAACTCTCTGAATTTAAGATTCTAACTTCAAACAAACAAACAAGCATAACTCCCGAAGTTATGTCTGTTCTGTACTATTTCACAAAGGTGTTTTCAAACCTTTTGCATTATTAATTTTTTTTTTTTTCTGTAGATGACAGTGCTGTTCTGGAGAGCAATTCCTAGCAGGTACCTAAGTGTTTTCCTGAGTAGACATGAACTGATACAGATGTTTGGGTTTTATAAATAAAAGAATGGAAGACACACAACGTTTAAGTTCATCTGGAGGGACAGAATCATAACTGTCATTAACCTGAATGCTCAAAACCAGAAGAAAAACTCACAGTATGTCCCTGAATTTTCAAACTAGTAAACCAGAAGTTGTTCTTTCACAGAGATAGAATTGGAAAATATTTTGCTTCCTCAAATATATTAATATTCTAGATATTCTGACCAATTGTGATTTACTTTTTAGATATCAAGTGCTACAACCAACTAACTGAGGAGGAAGCAGATAAATATTATACATTATGTGCCTTCTGAAAACTGGTCTCTGTTCATTAGCACTACATGTGACAGCTGTCCTGTTTCAAGAAGTAGGCAGGGAAAAAATAGATGCCTCCAATGACAGAACTGTCTGGAAATATGGACAGCTAATTTTTGCTGACACTGCTCAATTGTCCAGCATGGAGAGGCTGGGCAACACTGTTCCTCACAGAGGCAGAAACTTTCCCCTCCACATCCTTCCTCTGGGAGGGAAACAGCAGCAGAGAAGTCTAGTCCCAGCCCTCCTATGGAAGGAACATCCCAAAGTCTGGCCCTGTCCTTCATTTCAGGGACAGACATTCAGTATTTCCTGTGTGGTAGCCTTGCCTAGAGTCATCCTCAAAAAGGCAGATCTTTTCCAGTGGGCTAATTTTTGACCTCTGCAAGTTAGAGACAGAAAATGGGATTGCTGAAGCTGAGTGTTAGGAAGGGGAGTAGAATATCTAAACTGCATGAAAGATAACTCCAAAACAAATTTATAGCTAGTGCAAGAGAGGTATAACTACACTTAGTGAGGCTCTATCAATTTACATCATCCTAGCATAACATGCTTTGTATATCCAATAAAGATGAACAGAGTAACTTCCAAAGCTTTCCATGATTTTTTTTCAGATGCTGTCAAGTTTCCAGATTTTTTTTTTTTAAAGTGATGCAGTGTTTACCTTTTAGTTAGTAATAAAATGTATTTTAATAGTTTCCATTCAATTGAATTTTTAATCAGGTAAAGCAGAAGTCGGGAACCTGTTAAGGAGAATGGTAAGATATAATGCACGTTCCAGTGCACAGACCTTACCTTCCAGTCCACAGGATAACTCTGAATCTTCTGATGAAGCCAAACTTCTCAGTATGAAACTGATTGAGTTTTGAAGACTCTCCACAGATGTGTATCTCCTATCTGCCATCAGCCTGCTCTTCAACTGGTTATGCAACCTCTCTTCATTTGCAAGCCTGAAGGCATTTTGACTGTGGTAGTACTTGGTAAGTCTTTGAGAAACTAGCTGGGACTCCAGAAATAGAATACATTAATTCCCAGCACATTTGCACATGCAGTGGCTCCAAATGTGAAAGAGTCAAAGGCTTCTGAGAGCCCGTCTCCCCTGACTCAAAGCCTTAGCCAGATAAAGTTTGACTGTGATATCAAAGAAGAGAGGATGTAAAATTAAACAAACTTATTTGAAAACTATGCAGTGACACTTACTTCGCCACTTCACATAAGAAAAATTAGAGGAATATCGGGGGAAAAAAAAACCTTTCACCTGGAAGGAGGAGCTCTATCTTGACATGGATGGGAAATAAAAACATTTGGCTCTGCAGATAGCGATACGGAGGAGTCCAGAGAGAAAAATAACAACTGACACATTCTCTGACTTGCTTGTCTGTATGTTATAAGTTTTCAGACATAGAATCAGCTGGCCTCCAAACTCACAGTGTTAGATGAAGAAAAACACAAAGACATTTATTATACTAGAACCAGTAGCAGTTTTCAGGGCATTGCACCAGTAGCAAGAAGGCTGGAAGCAGCCAAAAGGTTACGAGGGAACACGGCCAGGGTAGTTGACCCAGACTGGTGAAAGGGATATTGCATATGACATAATGTCATACTCAGCAGTAGAATGGGATAGTGGTAGCAGAGGGGGAAAGGCAGGTTGGCTTTCAGAAGTGTTCATCTCTCAGAGACTGGCTGGGTATTACTCTTTTTGTGGGAAGTGGTAAATATTTGCCTCTGCATCTCTTGTTGGGATTTTTTTCCTCTCTTTCCTTTACTTCTTAAACTTTAACTCAGTTCATGAGTTTCATGAGTTTTGCTCTTCCTAGTCTTTCCCCTGCCCAGCTGGGGTAGGTGTGGGTGGGGTAGATGAGCAAAAAGCTCTGTGGGTGCTGGCCAGATTCAACCCACCTCACATTAATTTCTAAAAAATTTTCCTTTCTTCAAGAATTCAGTTCTATCTTGGGAAATATATTTAAGCTCCTGCAAAGACCTCACTGAAGTATATATTCCAATACTTTCATGCTTCTCTCATTATACAGAGGAGAAACCTATTAACACTGAGACACAATTTTTAATGTATAATTTTTTTCCACTTCCTTTTTAAAATAACTTCAGATTTATATAA
The DNA here is from genome assembly GCA_035583185.1 of Anabacerthia variegaticeps. Taxonomy (NCBI): domain Eukaryota; kingdom Metazoa; phylum Chordata; class Aves; order Passeriformes; family Furnariidae; genus Anabacerthia; species Anabacerthia variegaticeps. The sequence continues at coordinate 35,491,666 of JAWWEW010000131.1, read as the reverse complement.
GTTATTATGAGATCAGTTTTTTTCTAAAAAACAAGATTAAATAGCTGACTCCCATTTAAATCTTGGAAAAAATTGCTGGAGTCTCAAAAACACCACCTCAAGGAGAAAATTGCATCATGGTGGCAATGACAGAAACAGCACTAATTACTGCCTGGTGTTCCACAATTCACAGCTTCATTAAATAATATAGCAAAAAGAAGTCTCCTTTGTTGCAGGAAATTAGTTGTCCTCTTAGCAGGATTTTTTTTTTTTTATTGGAAGTGTAGATAGCATAGGCAGTTCACATGCATTCATATATTTACACAAATAATTTTCTACTGATCAAATGGATCAAATTACATTATTTAAGAGCACAATTTACTCTGTGTGTGATTTAATGCCTAGTCCTCATTCATAACATAAATACCTATCAAGATCTAGAATCTCACTGGTATTTGTTAAACATAATGTTTGCATAATACTAAATGCAAAATTTTGTTTCGATTTGCTGCAAATTAAAGAGGAAGATTTGTAATAACTTAATATTCTTGCTTTGCCCCAAGCTTTTCCTTCTTCTCTTGTCAAATTAGCAAAATTTCTGCCCAAAAGCTACCTGCTCTTGTGAGTTCCCCAACTTTGATCTTTAAGAATTTTCCAGACTATGGACTGTAAAATGAGATAAAGATTATGCTGCAAAAATAATCTAGCAGAAAAAGTCCAACTATCCCAGACTAAACTGTTTTCCTGTGGTTCAACCAGTTTTTCTCATGCAGAAAACTAAATGCCTTGGATTTTCACCACTTAATTTACTTAACTAAAGCTCTCAAAACCAATTTACACTGATGATCCGGTTTTATAAATTCACTCTCAGTTTTATTCTTGATTCTCATAAGGACGTCAAGAACTTTTTTGTAACGTCTCCCCTCTTTCCCACACTCACCAAGATAAAGGCAGAAAAGCACATTGCTTATGGCCTGTAAAATCTGTATTATCTCCCTTTTTATTGCCTATATCCTTTTCACTTCTGCCTGATTCTATCATTCATAGGGAAATCCTCTGATAAAAACCCTAACAACACACAAGTTTCTTCATGCAAGAAAATAGCCAGCAAATCAAGATCACTGAGAATACACAGATGATGAGATAAATTGCTTTTCCAAGCTATGTTGTAATGAGGCCAGTACTGAAAATCCATTTTTGCAATAAATGCAAAAAAATAATTTCTCTGATTTAAAAAGAAGTCTAAATGTATGAGAACAATTCAGAATTAGGAAAAAGTAGAATTAGGAAAGAGGGTTGCAAGTTTTTGCATTCTTCCAAAGAAAAGTTGGGTCATTCTAGTGGGTTGTAAGAGACTGAAATGTTGTTAATGTCATAAGCATTGTCAAAATCATAGAAAGACTTTCTTTCAAACTGTAAAGAAATCCAGCATGCGTATTAATCCATTAGACTGTCCCTTTTGCAGAACCTTAACCACCAAGACTACAAAAAAAGGATCTATGGGATGGCACCAGGTTCCACAGAGTGATGATATGTTTTCTATTTAATCTCTCTCTGTCACTTTCTTTCTTCCCTGACTCTCCTTCCTCTTGTTTCTTTCTATCTTTCTCTCTCTGCCTCACATTTACTGTTAAATAAAATCCATACTATTGACTTTAGCATATGGACTTGTTTGCACCTTGATTCAGGCAGAGGCATTTCTAGGAATTTTAATAACTAGATCATAACATGGGTTTACTCATTTTTCCCCTGCACTCTGCTCTGAAGAGTAGTGAGCACACTTTAAGTCTCTTCCTGCAACATGTTTCTGTAAAGAAATAAATGGAAGCTTCTTTCCCTGAACTTCTAATGGGATTTGTAGCATACTGAGTTTTGTTTTGCTGCTGTTTCTTTTTTTTTCCTAATGTAAAATGAACAATGGGCTACTTAAAGTATAATTAGTATTGTTTTCAATTGTGCAATTCTACAACATGGAAAAACCATGACAAAGTTTCAATAGGCTTTGTCTGCACTAGAAAGACAGCAATGCTGCCTGGAAATAAGCCAAATGTAAATAAACCCTTCATGGTAATATGACAAGACTATGTCATCAATTTCAATACATAAGTAATACCAGCTACTCCTCTAAAGATTCTTCATCTAAATGCATCTTATTTTGACAGTCGTAATGTTTACTTACTACATTTTTCTAATGCTTATGATTTATATGACTCAGGGATAAGTACAGAAAAGGTCTAGCTAAAAATGACCCTTGCTTTTAAGAGAATCTTGATTTTCCCTTGATGATAATTTATTTTATTTTTTTTTAATAATCTTTAAAAATGCAGCACAGACCTCCTTTCTGCTTTGGCCATTTTCATGTCAGCAGCCCACTGTTATGTATCAGCATACCCAGACACAGAAGCATTGGACTGACTGACAGAAGCCACTACCCTGAAAAACATTGCTTCAAAACAACAGGGAGCCACAAGGTAGGTCCAGATAAAAAGAAAATTGTTGAAAAGGAGACTTGATAAATATTCAAATTTTCATTGTTTGTGATGCTTGAAAAGGCAAATACTAATACTTTTGTTACTAATTAAATCTCCTCAAAAAGACAGTAACAAGTAGTTCAAACCCCACCCCCCCTTAAATCTATCTCTAGTTTGCCATCAAATGGAAAAGAGTTTTTTAAAGTCTGTCTTAAAAAGATTTAGTGCTTTGACAGTCTAATTAGAAACTCAGTGTTCATAGAATCAGACAGAATTACAGAACAGGAAAATGGAGCTTAGTAGCTTAGTCTGTTTTCATCTGACAAAATTCATTCACTCAGGCATAACTGATTTTCACCCTGAAACTAGGATTTCCAAATTCTCTTCACCTTGACTTACTTGTTACCAAAGTCAGTAGCAAACCTCTCATTGCCTTTAGTTGCTGCAAGTCTAATCCCATGCAAACCAGTGAAAATCAACTCTGCTTTCTAAAACAGAAGTATTTATTTATGAGAATGGTGCTGTAAATAAAATACCCAATGTGAATCAAATAAGTTCATTTTATGCATAATTCATCACTGTTGTGAACATTGTTCATTCTGTGCTTGCTTAGGTATTTTTTATTGAATCCTTTACTTTGAGTTTAAGGACTGGATCCTTCTTGCTAGTGAAATCAACAGGAATTTTGGCTGAGTTATTGTTTTAGTTACATCAATTAAAGTTTTAGCTAATCAAAATGTATGTCCTAAGATCTTTTCAAGGACTTGAGATCTTGGCTTAAGGACAAAAAAATCACAATTAAAACCAGGAATGCCTGGTTAATAGCATTAAATAGTAAAGAAAACAGTTACCATAACTTTCCAAGCGTAGCAATCATCGCATGGGAGTATACAACCATTAGGAAAAAAAAAAAAAAGGTGCTTCACAAAATTTGGCTTTAGTCCGTATAGACCATCCAGTGTAACAGAGTGACATTTAGCTCCTTTCTAGATTAATTTAATTCCATTTACTGTAAATTTACACTTTTAAAATTCAGTTGAGATATCATCTGGTTTTGTCACATTCTAGTGAAGTACCAGTAAAGGTGGTATATAATAAATAGCCAGACTTCTTTTGTTTCAGCATTCTTTCTTTCCCTAAAGATTTTTTTTTAATCTTTATTCACATTCTGTACCTCCCCAAAGTGCTTTGCTTTACTGCTCTGGCTACTTCACAGACAAAACTGACAAAGCAGCCACTTCAGTGATTTATTTGACAACAAATTCTTATCTGTGCAGACTCCATGAGAAGCCAAATCCTAGTCCTGAACATCCTTGAACTGAGGGGAAATTTGACTGCTACATTCTTGCAGTATTACTGGAAGGGGGGAAAGTGTTTCCTTTATTTAACTAAATTTTTATTAGCTTTACAATTATTGAACTCTGAAATTTTTCAATGCTAAGTCATACAATCTTCTTTGTTTAAAACATCCTGTGTTACCTGCTCAGCATGAACAATAAAGTCATTAAGGCACACATTCTTTATCTTAACCAAGAACTCTTCATCTCACCCTTGATTCCTACGCAAACAGTCCACTATCCAGAAAAGTCTGCAATAACACATTGGGAAATTCAAGCTCAAGCACCCACTTCTGCCAGGCCAAGGGCAGAAACAGAACCTGTTTATTCCCTGCCCAGGAAATCGGAATGTTGGCCCACGTTGGCAGTGTGCAACCTGGTGTCTCACCTGGAAGTGGTTTATGGCGATCAGTGCAGTGTCATGCTCACCTTGCGCTCCCAGTCTGAGGGAAGTACACAGCACCCAACTGTGTCTGCTTCAGGCCCCTTTGCTTACACTGTTCCACTCTGTTCTGCTCACTCTGCTTGGAGCAGTGATTTACTGGACTACTGGAATGTTAGAAAGTCAGCCTATTTTGTGAAGCAAGCTTAAAGAGTTGGATTAGCCTGCCTCTGCCACCTGTCTCGGTGTTCACTGAGACAAGAACTCCCCTCAAGAAGAGATGCAGGTTTATGTCTTTGCTTTCATTTAGGCAGAGTAAGGACTTGAATCTCTCTCTGCTTCCCAGGTTTAGTCCCAATTTATGAGCTATCCTGTAATGGCTCACTATCTATGCTTTTGTTCACAGAAATTTTCTCATCAAAACATGCAAATTTCTGTGAAACAGTTTTCATATAACAAGAGTTTCATCATGGTTTTTAGCATATAGCCTCAGGACATTCATATAGGCTAGATAAAACATGGTATGGCATAAACATCAACATAAAGCCCACCAACCTGCCACTGGAAATGTGAAAGTTCATCTTAATCCTGAGCACTCAGCACTGGCAAGACCAGCCCTCTGCAGAGACCACTGGAAAATTTGTTGCTTATGGCTTACACAACTGTTATGGAGCAAAACTAGGAAAATGGCAATTACACATTGTGATGAAAAGTGGTTTCAAGCTGAAAGTTGAGAATGAAATAAGAACACTTTCAAAGAATTAAACATAATTATTGAGTAAGCAAATGGTTTCTATGTCAAATACCTATTAGTATAGTAATGGTACCAGTCTTAGATTATAATAATGTAAATGCATTTTCAATAAAAATAATCTCATATATTTGCCCTTTACTAGTTTAAAACCAAGTTTTACATATGCTTATTAATATACATTGACTATATATAGAATGTATTTAGATGTATTTCAAGATTTTAGCTATCAAATCCTTTACATAATAAAATATTAAAAACAAGTGAATACATTATTTGATAGAGAGTGAATAAATTACTAAAATTCATTTCAATCAGGCATTTCTTTAATGTTTTTACCACATTTGTTTCAAGTAACACTTTTGACAAGTGAGCTGTCATTAATAGCTGAGGTTAGACTTCTAACTGTGCTGATGTAACAAAACACTCAATCATGAGGTTTCAATTAGCAGTAGGTATGGCATGGCACTAAAGGTGTGCAGGTTCAGAAACAGGCAGCAAGCAAGACAAAGGAGACCTACTACAGAAATAGGTAGTAGGAGGCAGCTGCCTGTGGGGATGCTGAAAGCACAGCTGGGAGCACAGACATTAGCCTGTTATAAAAGCAGAGAAAGTAAAGCACAAAAAATAAACCTGGCCAAACTTTCTCTCCTCCCTCTTCCACACTCAGTAGGGGACAGACAATAGTATCTCTTTGTCAGCATCTAAAGACAGACTACAATGCAATTTTTCTTTCTGGCACCTGGAATACGTTCCAGATAGCTCACTGGCCACAACAGTCTTGATATTAATTACATGAAAAACTAATATCAGAACTCAGGAGAGTATTTTTTTTTCATTAACTTGGGCACAACTTTCCAAGTTGAAAATTTCCAGACTGAAACTTATTATTTGAAAAATTATGCACGTCTGTCAGTGATATATATTTAGTTTCCTCCTCAAATACATTGACTGTTTTTACATTTTCCCCAGATATGAAAGAACTGCAGTAGTCTACAGGAAAGATGGAGAGGAGCTATTTACAAAGTTGTATAGTGACAGGACAAGAGGGAATGGCTTCAAACTGCAAGAGAGTAGGTTTAGATTAGATGCTAGAAGAAACTCTTTAGTGTGAGGCTGATGAAGCACAGGAAAAGGTTACCCAGAGAAGCTGTGAATGCCCCGTCCTTGGAAGTGTTCAAGGCCAGGCTACACGGGGCTTTGAGCAACCTGGTCTAGTGAAAAGTGTGCCTGCCTATGTCAGTAGGGCTGGAACTAGATGATCTTCAAGGTTGCTTCCAAACCCAAACCATTCTGTGGTTGTGTGATTAATTCATGTATCTTGTAAATTACTGCTGAAACATGAGACATAAAGCTTCACTTTAAACGGGATATAAATTGCTTCTTTCTTCTTTAATATATGCTTTATTACTGAGTGAGGGTTAAATAAGAAATTAGGGACTGCCTTACACCTCACAACTACAGCTTAAAATTGTTTCATATTCTCAATAGCTTATAAGCATTACTCTACATGTACAAACTACAAATGAAGCAATGTCTTCTTGTATATTGGTTTTGTCAGAGACAGTCTGTTGTGATGTTATATATGTCCAAGATGAACAGAAAAGTGTGATCATCAACCTATTAGATTATGATTAGAATCTATTTACAAAAAAGGAAATTATTTAGTATTGTTTTGCTGATAAACTCGAGTAAGAAAATCAGGCAAATGCCAGTTGAAGTAAAGAGCATCTCACCTCCAAGTTTGGCCTTGGCTAAGCAGTAATTTCATCTGGAAAAATATTCCATCTAAAAACTTTTTGCAGAATGTATAGAGAATTATGGAAGGATACATGCTCTGTTATTAAATACTGACAATTATGTGTTCAGGACTGTAAATAAGAACTCTCTTAATCCCTTCTTCCTTATCAAAATGTAACATACAAAATTAGCAGGGAGATAGCCAGTTTGGGTATCAGTTTTCCATCTTTGAATCAGGTTATATTTTCACCAAAAGAGCCAGAAATTTACATTTTTCAACAAAAACTGAAAATTCCAGTGGAAACTGTCAGTTGTTGCAGCTGAAGCTCTGAGAGCAGTGCAAGACTGGCAACTAAAATCTGAGGTTTGTTTTATTGTTTAAGGGGGGTGTTGGGAGGTTTTGTTGGTTCGTTGGGTTTGGGTTTCCTTGGTTTGGTTTGGGCTTTTCATTTTTACTTATTTTTATAGAATATTTCTAATGACAAATAATGCTATAGGTATCAAAAGTTTGAAGACAGCTGCCTGCCAAACCGGGGGGGTGGGGGTGGGAAAGATTCTTGGCATTGAATTATTTCTTTACAAAGAATAAACTTCAATTATTCATAAATATTGTGGGATAGGATTAGTTTGAGGGTTTGTGTTGTTTCTATTTGTTTGCATCATGACACAGGTCAGGTGGACCGAGAGAGACATGTCAAAGAATTAATTCATACAGCAAGTTTTCTCTCCAACTTCTTATCTTTCAAGTTAGAAACTATTTTTATAAATATGGAATGCATCTCATAAAGCTTCCAGTGTAGAATAATCTTCTGATCATGACTGAGGAGGAATGGTGAGGTGTTTGACCTACAATTTCTGTTTTCATAACTCTGTAAGATTTAGATAGACTTTTTGTCTGCAGTTGGTACTTCATCAAATTGTACTGTTCTGTCCAGGTAGACCAATACATAATTGTAACTACTAAAATGAGAGCAAATAATATTAGAAAAGAACATGCACACAAGGGAGCAATAACAAGATATTTGGTCTAGCTTCTTCTTTTTCTCAGAGGAAGTATTGACAACTTTTGGCACCAAAAATCTAGTCTAAGCAGGTTTATTTCATTCCTGAAGCAGTATTAAAGAATAAACCTGTGCTCCTGATGAAAATCTCATTATAAAAAGCTGAATACTAATGAGTCAGGGCAAAAAAAATAGCAGAATAGGCTAAAAGTAAGCCTTGGAACTAACGGTTTCACTGGAAATTAGTTTCATGGTATGATGTTATGTACATTATGAAAGCCATACTACTCATGAAATAGAAAACAGAGCAAAGATTTGTTACCTACACTATTACAACTATCTTATCTGTATATGATGGATTATCCTTCTCCAGCTGGCGAACAGCTTCCAATGATAAAATACGTTTTCATGAGCTAAAAACAGAATAAAATCAGCCCTCTTTCTCTAAAATATCTGACCATCACTGTTGCTTTCCAGTTCTTCCTCCCTAGAGATATTCTGTGGAAAATACTTGGCCCATCACCAACACAACATTGGATGAGTGTGTCAGAAAAGGCCTGCAGAAGACTTTGCTTTTACTTCCTCACTCCAGAGTAAACCTAGGAACAAGTTCTTCTCACCACATAACTGACAATGCAACTAAGTTGCATTTGCTGCAGCAATCCCTGGACATTCTTGCTCTTCCCAGTGCTCATATTCCAGAGACATTCCTGATTATTTCATTTTCCCTTTTCATCAATAAGTAAGAAATAGACAATACTTAGTTGGGAAACTTACTTTTTTTTTTTTTTACAGCACTTTTAATCAAAAAAGTATTTGACTTTTTGATGAAAAAAGTGCCATACACTTCCACAATTTTTTGAAAAATTTTGAGAAAATTATTTTTCATTGATTAATAATATTAAGACAATGATTAACCACTATTTTATTCTAATCATGGCATTTCTAATATAGTCACTATGTTCTTTGATATATTATTGTGGAACATTTCTTCAGCCTATATAAATACATGGTCTTACATTCTACTTGTTTTTCTTTTACATGGTTCCATAATAATTCTCAGGGGTTTTTTTATTTTTTTTTTAACAGTTCTATTTCTTATCCAGAACAGGCAGTTCAAATTACAGTGCTAGTGAAAGTATGATATAACAACAGTCAAAAGGAGAAAGTATTGCAGATTATCTGTCTCCAGGTTACCCTGAATTTTACTGTATTTTAGTGATCAATTCTATCTAGCAGTGCCCAAGTCTCAAAATTTAGTTGCCTACACTAGCCACAGACTCTCAATGAGTGGTTTGCTAATTTCTCAAGTTCACTGCAACATCCTTGTGAATCAATGATACTCCAATACAGATTCAGGTATGTTCTGTAAATGGTTTTATGACATGCAGAGCACAAGAAGCTGACTACTACTGAAAATCATTGGAAATTAGATACATAGCATAGATTTTCAAAACTACTCATTACCAGACTAACTCTGTTACACATTTGCAGTCACAGAAACTTACCTTTGGCTACAATTTAACCAATGTTTAATGCTCTTTAACATACATAGTCTTTTTTAATTATTATTTGGATAAATGGTGCCTGAGAGTTGAATTCAAAAGTTTGATGTAGATATAGAAATATATGAAACACAGGATTTACAATTTAATTAGAAATACTCTAGGCTTTTGGAATAAACAAGTTCAAATTGCTTTCACTTATCTAGAGGGGAAAAAACAAAGATTTATTAATGCATGTTTTTACAGATAATTTGAAAGCCATAGGGCAGGAAAATGTAAAATTCAGTCATATACAAACAAGCCTAAAACTCAAAAAAGTCCTATGGAAATTTCCAAAACTCTCTGCAGTCATGTATGTATTTTCACTAGACATATTCTGGCAGTATCTACAGAAATGTACTAAGGGCAGAGTTAACAAAGAATTTCATTGTACTTATCACTACAGAGATGTTTTAATTAAAAGCATATAAATTCCGAGCAGATGACCAGTTGTCACTAATCTTTACTAAAGCCCGCGGAAAACTGACATAACATTATAGTTTGTGTATTAGTCTAGACAAAACTAGTTTTAGGATTTAAATTTGAGTATAAAGCAAGTTTTCTGTTTGTCTAAGTCAACAGTTCAGACACTCATTAATGCTAAGCATCTTCCTAGACACAAGTGTCTCCAATCTATGTGCACTTTCAGGTTCTTTTGACTTGTGTGTCAAATCCTGGACTGCAAAAAAAAGTGGACAGGTATGTAACATACATGTGCTGGATTTCCAGAACAGGCAATTTTTGTGGTGACTATTCCCAACCTGTGTGTTCCCTTTTCATCTAAAATATGATGGATTGAAACGGAGGATTTTTAAGTTCCAGCTGAATAACTCAATTTTTATCAAATAGACATCTAACTATTAGTTTAACTAATGCAGACATTATAATTGTAACAAAATAGTTTCCATCTAAATGTTTAAGCAGAGCTCATGTAATGTATCCCAAACATTTCCAACCTAACACTGTAAATGTAATATCGAGTTATTCTGCACATTTTTGCTACATCCACTAGTCTAATGTCATGTGTAGAAGAAACCAGAGCATTTTTAAAGATAAAGGAGACTTTTCATGGTTAATATTATGGTTCATGTTGCTGTTTTAAAGGTTTTTGCTGTTTCAATGGACAAAGTTTTTAACATTTCCTGACCTAGCAAACTTTGTTGGCCTAGTACACTCTGACGGAGCAGATTCATATCTATACTGAAAACAGCACTCATATCTTCTACCTAGAGAAGAGCACATAAAATAATATGTTGCAATACTGAGGGTGCTGTGAAAATTGAGCTTCCTTCTGCAAGGAAGGATTAAGTTCTGCAGTAAAATTTCAGAAGTTATCATAAAGAATATTTTTTAAAAATTAATTTATTTTCTCTTAATCATTTAGGACTCCAATTTTAAGACATGAGTGAATGAATACAAACAAGTGATGACTCATCTTTAATTGCAAAGCATTTTATCCACCTGGCATGTTTCATAGACACCTTTGACTCTGCTGACTGAGATCACCACATATTAACTTCCTAGTATGAAATGAAAAAGATTTTCTTCAAAAGATATATGTCCTGTAATTTACAGGAGAATCCAAGTGGTAACAAGCTATGAAAAGCCTATTTAAGCAGAAAATATTTTTGAGAAATATATTGTTTAAAGCCAAGCTACTAATCAATTGCTTCCAGAGGAGATCAATAGGGAGTTATCTTGAAAGTCACTACTTGGCAAAAAAGCCTGCTGAGCTGCACTGCAAGAATCACACAGATGTACTAACATTGCACATACCTTAGAAAAGAAACAGCTAATTTTGAGAAGATCCTGCAGTAAAAAGTCTCCTAGGAGGCTAAAAAGCTAAAACACAGCTAGAGCTGACTACAAAGAAAACAGTAACATCTTTAAAGCTGCAGTCAGGAATGAATAGTTTTATGACACCAGCTTATGCTTGTTCATTTCTTCATATTCTATACACCTCTGAAACTCACTCTACATCACTTTCACAGTATGTAACTGAAATGAAAAGACCTCAGGGGTAAATGAGTCAAACAATCTTCTCAGTCATTAGTATATTACTCTTGCATGCAAATACATCTGCACATAGACCTGCATGAAAAGACCCCAGGAAGAATGCTATATCCCCATTTTGAAATTATTTTTTATCTAAGTACATATAACTAAGTAACCTATAAACAAGAATTTTCTTGTGATAGTACATCTACATTTCACCTTTTCCTTAATAGCTTCCTGTTAACTCTATTTGAACCACTGTGTTTATTCTAGAAGATTCTTCTTCCTTGTTGTCACAACCCTTCAAATATTTATGGCTTATTTTCTTTCTTCCCAGAACTATTTGGGAAGGCTATACAATTTACCTTCAAAGTATGCAAGGTCAGGAAATGTCAGCTGCATCGTGATGTCCTGGAGTTGTGCCAGCATTATTTGGAACTGGCTGAATTTCTAGGCAGAAAGTCTCATTATTGATCCACTTTTTAATAGTTTAATCAGTTACTCGGAACAGTATAAAAATATTCTCCTGCCGTTTCTAATTTTCTACATTTAAATATGCTTTTCTTAGTGTTTGGGGGTTTGGGGGATGGAATGTGCAGATATAACTCTTATTTGATATGTAATATTAATGGACTTTTTTTTCTGGTTTGTAATGAATGTCTCTCATGCATTTTAATAAACTTTTAATGGCTATAAAGGAATAGCTAAACTGCTTGCAGCAAAAACAACCCACATGGCACATCAAATGAGATTTGTGGTTCTTTTCACCTCTGCTTCCAGACCGCTACTACACCAAATGTTGTGAGTGATGAGTGAATTGTGGAGAATATCACCAGAAAAACCTTCCTACATGTGAGCTCAGAAATACTTACTCAATAATAGGGTTTTTTCCAGAATAACAGTCCCTAAATTATTTACCTGGGAATACTCTTGGTCCATGATAAAAGCGCCACATTTGATGTAACATGATCCATTTTGAAAACGGTTTGAGATAAACCACTGTGGCAATTCTGTAATGCTTAAACTCAGAGTACATGTGTTTTTCTAGGAAAATTATCCAAAATCTTTTCACAGAATCATCAAGGCTGGAAAGGGCTTTCAAAAACATCTAGTCCAACCATCAGCCTAGCATCACTATAATCACCTCTAAACTATATCCTCAAGTGTCGCATCCAAATGATTTTTGAACGCTTCCAGAGATTGTGACTTCACCACCTCCCCAGGAAATTTATTGCAATGTCTGATCACTCTTTCAGAGATTTTTTTTCTAATATTTAATCTGAACTTCCCCTGTGCAACTTAAGGCCATTTCCTCTTGTCCTTTTACTTGAGACATGGCAGAAGAGACCAAATCCTACCTCACTACAACCTCCTTTCAGATAGCTGTAGGGAGCAAGAAGGTTCCCCCTGAGCCTCCTTTTCTCCAGGTTAAACAATTCCAGTTCCCTCAGCTGCTACTCATAAGACATGTTTTCTAGACTCTTCACCAGCTTTATTGCCCTTCTTTGGACACACTCCAATACCTCAATGTCCATTTTGAACTGAGAGGCCCAAAACTGAACATAGGATTTGAGGTGCAGCCTCACCATTGCAGAGTACAGCAGAACAATCACTTTCCTAAGTCCTGCTCTTCACATTATTTCTGATAAAAGGCAGGATGCCCTTGGCCACCTGGGTGCACTGTGGCTCATGTTCAACCAGCACACCCAGACTCTTTTTCACTGGGCAGCTCCCTCCAGCAGATCAACACTCCCACACAACTTGGTGTTGTCTGGAAACTTGCTGAGGGTGCACTCGATCCCCTCATCCAAATCATCAATAAAGACGTCAAACAGGACTGGCTGCAATACTGAGCCTTGGAATACCCCACTAGTGACCAGCTGCCAACTGGATTTAGTTCCATTCACCATCACTCTCTGGGACTGGTCACACAGCCAGTTTTTCACCTGGAGAAATCTGCACTCATCTGAGCCATGAACACCAGTTTCTCCAGGAGAATGCTGTGGGAGATGGTGTCAAATGTTTTACTGAAGTAGAGATAGACAACATATAGAGCCTTTTCCCCCATCTACTAAGTGGGTCACTTGGTCATAGAAGGAGATCAGGTGGGTCAAGCAGGACCTGCCTTTCATAAATCCACAACGGCTGGGGCTGATCCTTTGGTTGTCATGCACACACTGTGTGTAACTTTAATCCAAGTTATCCTTGAAGAGAAAATCAGCCTTAGGTAACTGAAATACTCCAAATATGCACAGAAACAGAACAGTGACAAATCTGGAGACCACTGAATGAGAAAAGCAGAATGAGCACCACAGTAGCCACTCACTCTTCAACTAACCTAACATGAGACGAAATTGAGAAGTATCAAATCCAGCTCATGGAACAACTGAGTTCTCCTACCCCATGCGAAAATGAGCAATATGTGGGCACAAATCTCCTCTCAACCTGTGCATCAGTGCAAAAATTTCAAGACTGTTTCAAGACTCACTTACTCCAGTGGAAAGCAATAGCACTTGGGAGTAATTTGGAAACTTTAATCCTTTTTTTTGGCACAGAAACACATCTAGTTTTCTGCATTAGAAATTCATTACACAGAAGGAACCAGTGTCTTTACATTCCCTCTATTGTCCAGTTTCCCTGTTTGTTTCCTGTGATGTAGCTATCATTGCTCAAACCAAATATTGATGTGCATATGAGTCTACTCTGTTTTGCTTCTCTGATTGCTTCATGTTTTTGCTATTTGAATCGTTAAGTCCAGAAACATGAAGTTGTTGTACCAAAATTACATTTCTTCTGTTTAAACACATCCTTGATTAATAGAAAAAAAGATGATTATTGAGAGCTTCCAGCCCCTCTGATCTCTGAGGACCAGCTGGAATGCAAGGGGGGTTATTCTCTGCTTCATTTCTATACCTTTTTTGCTACAGTGATTTTCTCTGTGCGCTGCTTTTGAGTATCCCTGATAAGAGAATCACTCCAGTTTGGCAGCCTAAGAAAGCACCTGGGCTGTCCTCCCATTATTGAGGATGACAATCTTTAGAGAAGGAGCAGGTTTTTATGGGGAGGTGGGGAGGGTGTTGGTGAGCAGACCCTGATCCCTAGGGGAATCTGAACTGTGTGGGAAAATGCACCACTGGAACATTGCTTGGGGAGTGCTGCTTAACCTTCACAGCCTTCCACCCCCAAGTCATGACTGAAAGGATGTGATTTGAATATAGATCAGGATGTCAAAAAAACCACCCTCCGTCAGGAGCATAACATTAATATTTGGGGCTTTTTCAAGACCGGTTCAAGACAGTACAATTTGGATGGGACAATGTTAGGGGTTTCTTTTAGATAAATTCATATCTAAAGGGGGTGGATATGAATCCCCTTGGGGGAAGGTTTTTAATATTGTTGTTTTTATTAGGGATGTGAAAATCTCTTTGTGTTTAACCCAAACACGGTTCATCCAGTAGTAAGTCTTTTCAACTCTAACATGAATCTAAAATACCTTTGCAGCCTTTTTATTGCTGTAACTACAAACTGCTGAGGCAGGGCACATAGTGTCAGAGTTCTACAAGAACCTGTAAAGAGCACAACATAAACAATACAAAAAGCAATATAAATTATATAAATCAAAGGAATAAACAGCACAAAGAACAGTACCAGAAGAAGAAAGCAAATGAACAGTTATTTGTAAATCTGATGAAAGATTGGAAAGCAACATTCAGGGAATATGTAACAGCAGGAACCATTTCCACTTGGATTAGCACCACTTAAACTCTTATTGTGGGTGTATGCCTCTGTGAATGAACAGCTGATGTGCACTGCACAGATGAATATTTACAACACAAAGTTTGCACTCCCTGCCCATTTATCTACAAGGGCTTGATCTGTATTATGAGGCACATGGCTTTTGAGAGCAATTTTCCAAAGATGCCCAGGCTGGATTCTTGCAGCGTGCAAAGCATGGAAGAGGATCTTTACTGAAATCTTTGGGGAAAAACTCAGAACCAAGCTATAGTGGCACAACCATGCTCATGAAGCACAGAGCTACTTTGAAAACAGGAGGGGCAAGGAGTTTCTTTTGAAGGGACGAGAATGCTATTGAAACAAGTTTGGAAATGTTCACCAGAAAAAAAAAATTCTAGCAGAAAGAAGCTGTTTGATTTTTAAAAGAAAGGTTTGAAACAGATCAGCATGTGTTTGAGGCACAGAGCAAATTCAAAAGTTCCAGACCTCTGGGTGTGGGACATATACAGTTCACTGTGCTGAACAGATGCAATGCTGTGTCTCACTTCTTAGTGAATGATCTCTCAGCAGCTCTTCAATTACAGGTCCAAATGGTTTTGGTTACAAGACACAAATAAGATTGCATTCTTTGAGGTTCCAAAAAAGTAACTAAAAAGAATGGTAGCATTGACCTGGGGAAAATAGTATGGCATAGACACTTTGTATGGCCCAAGAGAAATCAAACTTGTTGCCTAAATTGAAGGGGCTTTTAATACAAGAGAATTGTTGCAAGCAGGGAGGTGAAAGGTTTTTATTCCCTTCTGGTAAGAAGGTATAATTGGTGGTTTAAAGAAGACAACTGCTCAGCTGGTAACATGTAGGAGAGCTCCGATAGAGAGCTGTGATAGGAGAGCTTGTGAAACGTCCTACTGCTTGTATTATTTTTTCTTGGTAGTGATATACCTGTTTATAGAGGTTCTTTTTGTGGAGGAATAGGAGACAGGAGGAGTGGAAAACCACATCAGGGCTTATAGGGCCCTACCACTCCTGTAGAAGAGGGTTAACTTTAAAGCCATACTGGCAAATTATACCCTTGAAAAAGTGACAGAGGAAACTGGAAATAAGGTTCCTCCCAGTAGCAGGTATGTTTGAATGGGGCTGAGCTCTGGCTTTGTGGGTCCTGGCAGAGGCATGACAGCACCCTACCAAAAGGTTGACATAGGAGGCTGGCAGACCAGAATTCAACAGCAGTCATGGAGGACCTGCCAGAGAGCAGACCACGAGCAAGAAAGACAGAGCAGGGAAAAGTGTGAAGGAAGGAGCAGTCATTGGCCTTTACTTTGGCCACATCACACTGCAATCAAAAGCCTAGATCAAATCACGGAGATGATCCAATACCAGAAACACCCTGTCAGGCAGTAGGTTGGCTCTCATTCACCTCTGGTAATGGCACCTAATCCCTCACACCTGTTTACCATGAACTAAAGCCAAATGGCAAAGCAAACAAAGCCACTGTCAGACTTACAGTCTGTTTAGGGACTAGAAGGCATTATTGTGTCTTACCTAAGCATTAAT
>JAWWEW010000131.1:35446006-35475077 GCA_035583185.1 Anabacerthia variegaticeps | reverse complement strand
CATTAATCAAGAAATCAGATATTATATGTCTTTTGTATCTCTAGTACCAAAGCTAATAGAACAACAATAGAAGCCAAAAGAAATATAAGCTAAAGCATTAGAATATTAGTACCCTAAACATGTTTGCTGATGACTAGAGCTAGGCTTCAGCCTAATGCTGAACACTGAACACTTTTTTTTGCCTCATCAGCACAAGATCAGATACTTTACTAAGAAGTCACTCCTAATGTTATTTAGAAATACAGGTAGCCTAGTACAATGCAGATAAAAGACTCATATTTTCTCTCCTCCTCATCTCTGATTTGATTTTCTGTAAAAACAGTTGCTCATTTGTAGGTAATAATATTACTCAAAAAAGATAAATAAATTGTGAAGTCCAGCAGTTCTAAACTGACAAATTCTTTTAAAGTCAGTTAATTTGTGCACTTTCATGTGCTTTTATCACTCTGATCAGATACAAGTGGATTTTTTATTATTATTACTTGAAAGCTGTTGCTGGAAGGTATTTATTGCTGCAATCATCCACTCTTAACATTTGGACTGTAAAAATTGACCCTAGCCTGTCAACCATTAAGCAGCAATAATTATGTCTGAAGTTGTGAAAGTGAAGTGTGACAGTCATTTCATACCTAGTGCTTTAACAGGTCTTATAACCTTCTGAATTACTTTTGTTCTTTAGTTGCCCTGCACTAGTCAAAAATATGAGTGTTTTTAGGGAAAAGTGTAAAGCTTGTATATGACCAAAAAAGTGAGTTTTTATTACACTATATTTGTGAAAGAGTATTATCATGCATTGATGGATGTTAAGTTGTCAATTCACAAAAAGATTGTGTTTTTTCATCTGTAAATACACCTGTAACTCTTTAACTAGATACAGAACAATGCAAAACAAGCTCTTTCTACCACTATTAAGAAATAATTAACAAACTTTGTATGATGCAAAAGGTGATACATTAATGGAAATATTTTTGTGAATTGCAAGAATCTAATAACCACATGATTTTGATCACAAGAGCAATATAAATACTTTAATGTAATAAAAAGCACCAGTTTACAATGCCTTTTAGAGTTGGCTTATTTATTAAACTGTAAAATCTCTTTGGACCTGCTTGTAACTTGCCAATGCTTGATCATGTTCTACTGGTACAATGGTACCACTCCTGTGGTACATATTTCTCCTTTTTTGTTTTTTTTTGGTTGTTTTTTGTTGTTGTTGTTGTTTTGGTTTTTGGGGTTTTTTTTGTTTGTTTGTTTGTTTCTGGGCACTAAAAAGGAGGGAGATAGTGCCTCAGTCATTAATTTGCTGCATTGGTTTGGGCCTGGCAATGAAGCACTCCTTCAGGTAAAATTGCTGGCAGATACCTCCCCAGACCTGCAGCAACTCTATAGGCCAGGCAATTATTAACAGCTGTTGTACAGCATACAGATATAGGATTAAATTCCCTTTCTCGAGTTAAATAAGCACTTAAAATTCACTTCATTTTTAATGGATGAAATTATTTTCATAACCTGACATGTGCTGTAAAGTTCTATATTGACCTAATCATATGTCTAGATATTGTTTACATTTCAGAATTTAAATGGCACAGAATATTATACACATCTAAAGCCAAATTTGAATTACCTGTTTATATGAGTGGCACTTCAATATATAACTGAAAGTCTTCTTAGAGACTACTTCTGTTAGCAGAAAAAAAAATTCACAGTGTTTCAGCAACAAGAAACTGATGTCTGAAAAAGACCTGGTCAAAAATCTAGACATGACGTCCACAATTTAGTACTCACGAACACCAAAAAGAGAAGGTAAGTTTTTTTCTCACTTTCCTGTAAAGGAAAATCCTTCAAACTCGAAAGTCCTACATTTTGGTAGAGAATCTGCCCCTCTGATTTAGGTAGGCATAATCCTCACAGAGCCATATATATTTGCCAGGAAATAAAATTGCCACATTACTGATTTAGTCTAGCCACCACTACCAGATACTCTCCTTTGAAGACTATGCGTGAAGCATGAAAATTGGACTATATTTATCTTTTCATTTGCTCATATATTTTCTCAGTTATTCAGGAGACTACTCACTGCGGGTCAAAGTCTAAGTACTATTTAGATGTCATTTAACTATAAGGGCAGGTTCCAAATCAACGTTAAATATTCCATAGGAAAAAGCCAAGGATGAAAGTTGATGTTTGAGAACTTACATTAAATATTTTTAATAGCAAAAATAAGAAGAAACATCTTGACAAAATCTTCATGGCAAAGATTTTGAGGTTTAAACAGACATGTAAAAAAACAAAAATAGAATAGAACAGTTGCAACTTTTGAAAGGTTGTAGTATCTTTGTAAACAACATTATGATAATGGGTATCAATAGGCAGAGAAGTAGAAGACTGGAACAAGGAGTAAGTGCTAAGAACTGAGGCTATAAGATTAGGCTGAATGAATTAATTTATCAAACCTTATGCAGAAAAGTTGAGAGAAGTTCAAAATGTTCAAGACTAATTGCAGCAATCACAGGCACATGACAGAATACTGCAAGCTGAAGTCAACCTGTTATATATATATTTACTGTCTATTCTCTCATCTTTTTTTTACTCTATAGCTATTCCAAATATTGAGTGATACTCCCCAGAATATTGTATTGTTTGGTTTTGTAAAACTGATTTATTTTTAAACATATCATAGGTTAGTTCCTAAGGAAGGGGTTACTTTTTCATTCAGAGCTTAACACAGTAAATACCTGATTCCTTACTAGCATTGCTAGCTTACACAGCAATACCAAAGATGTCAAAAAAACCTTTTTTTGCTTGCAATCCATGGGTGAGCCTATACTTTAGAAATAGAAGAATGTATGGAATGCTATTTAAAAACTTTAGAGTATTTTTCAGTCTGTATTTTCAAAGCTTCTCCATTTTGTGCAAAACACTTCAGTATTCATTAAACCAAAGCCCAGGACCTACATCTGTCAGATTAATATGATCTCTACCAGGCTATAACATCGTTCATCATTCTCTTTGGACCACAAAAATCAGTATGATGATGAATGGGAATCTAGGTGATTTATTTCTAGAACACTTTTATATAAAATTGCTTTAAGACTTTTCTTTAAACAAATATAAGATAGTTTGGCTAACTGAACAAAAAAAAATTTTCTATTTTGGGTAAATTCATTGTCAGTATATATAGGGATATTAGTTAAATTTCTGGTTTTATTGACTTCCTAAAGAAAGTTAGATCAGTAGATAACAGAAATATACTAGATTTATAAGAACTGGCTTCTTGAAATACTTGCCTTTTTAATTTCAGGAAATGTTTTTCATTTAGCTGAAAGACAGTAATATTATTGTAAACTGCTGTGCAAGGAAACAGTATGCTGGTATTTGAAGAAGCAACTACTTACTTGCTGTTTTCATTTAACACCAAAATTTAAAAATCCTTCTTCTACAGTGAAAACTGATTCACTTACCTGGAAATTACCTGGAAAACCTCCTCCTCCAGTAAAGCACTCATCAGCACACTTCATAAAGCTCCAGTTTCTCTCTAATATAATTCTGTATTTGCAGCCTCATTTCCCTTCCTTAAAAATCATTTTTCAGCAAATTATTAACATCAGGGGGCATTCTGTGAAAACCACACTAGAAGCATCTGGACCATATGTGTGCATTTCTTACCACTGTTCTCCATAAAAAGAGTATAAGACAGACACAGAGGTTAGTAAAATCCAAGAGAAACAGAAAATCAGAATAAATTCCAAAGGTTTCCTCACAGAAAGAAGTGTATTTTTTTCTTGAGAGAAACCACTAACACTCATATCTAGTATTTAGAATTCTAATACCATTCAGGAACCAGCATCTGTAGCAACGGTGTTGGTCATTTCACACTGAAAGAAAAGGTAAATTAATATGATGGTTTTCAAGTCTACTACTAGTCATCTTGAAACAATACTATGTCCTCAATAAGTAAATAAATGAGTTTTAGACAGGCTTTCATTTATATAGATCGAGCATTCTGCCTGGCCAACATCACTATCCAATATTCCAGTCTCAGATCTTTCTGGAACTTTTGCCTCAGGAGATTTGAGAATAAATCAACTGCAAGTAAATTCCCTCCAGTGAAGGAGAGTTACTTCCATTTCCCCCAGCTCAGACTTGTCAGAGTCCTCAGTTTGGGGCAGGTGACAAAGCTTTAGCAATCCAAAAGAATGATTAAGCAAGTCAGGGGCCCATCGGTAGTTTATTGTCTGGTATTTTCACCTACATAGCACTGTGAATTGTCTGTTCCACAAAGAAAACAACCTCCAAAACCAAACTGATTATGCAGCAATGTTCATCAAAGCAAGTACCAGCAACACAACAGGATCCAGAGTACCCCTCTACCTTTCACTCATTCCAGTTTATTTTCTTTACCTCTTTCCAGCAACTTCAGCCTTCCATTGTCACATCTACCAAAAGCAGGGAATTTGCTCGAGTCCACAGCTATCTAAAGAAGAGACCTACACACAGGGGTTTTTCTTGGGTTAAAAGCCATCTTTAAATACTTTTACTTTCCTAAGGACAAGATCTGTTCTAAATGGGTGCAATGTGTGTATGGAAATTGATTAATTTTTACATATTGCCTTGATACCAAGTTCCAAGAACAACAACATGAAAAGTTCCTACAAACAGTGCAGGTCTGTCTTGGAGGAAATGACAAATCTAGATTTCTCTTTCCTGACTGTGTGGAGATGGGAGGAGAACATTTGCAAAATGCCTGCAATCTTGGGAGAAAGCTACGTATGGACACATATTCACACACTTTATTGTGGACGTAAAACTATCTAAGTACACAACACAACTTTCTGGGGAGCCAGATATACTCATCAGACCTGGAGATAAGCAATGTCTGCTCCAGGAAAGGTTTGAACCAATTGTTACTCTTGGTGGGCACCCTAGCAGGCTCATGCATGTTAAAGTAGCTAAATCTTTTCTACTAGTCCTTATGTTCTTTATCTTCACTCTAATGATTCTCACCACTTTGATCTTACTTGATACTGTGAGCTTCTTCAGATTTTTCACTGTGACATTTCTATGCACAATACTTGTTATATGGGGGTTTATATTTTACCCTATCATTTCACAGAAACCACATTGGAATTTTAATGCCAACCAGTGAGTTTGCTTTTGATACAATATATACTCACACTTGAGTTTTGAGTCAGTTTTTCTCTATAAAATGAGTGATAATGAATGTGAAAGAGGAAGAGAAAGTAGTAAATAGAATTTTGTTTAAACAAACAAACCCATGAACTGTTCTACTAACAGTTAGTAAATAAGAAAAAGTGAAACTGAAATAGTGAAGTAAAGACCAAACTGAGCAGATAATAAGAACTGAAAGAAATTAAGTTACTCTAATAGAAAAAGGGGATGGGAATCGGGGAAAGACCCTCACCTTGCCATAAAGGATTTGAATTATTTGAAAAGTTTTTCTATTGAGGTATAACTCAAATGGATGCATGGAGTCTAAATTATCAGCATCTATATGTGCAATACAGGAAAAGACTGAATAAGTGAATTGTAAAAAAGTAATGTCTGCATTAAGGGCTATGCAAGCTGCTAAAGGATAAGAAATTTGTTCCATTCTAATCAGTGTGGATTTCACTGTTGTAGTAAGAATGAGCAAGATAAAAAGAAAGACAATGTTGTAGCCTGTGCTAATCATAGAAATATAAAGGCTATGAATAAATAATAGAGGGGGAAATGAGTAATGAAATACAGAAGAAAGGCCTTAATGATGAAATAAAAAATGTGTCTCAAAATGAGCAAATGAATCTTCGTAAAAGAAAATGTAGCCATGTTGTCACAGCAGTTTAGGTTCCTGACTGATTTTATCTTGAGGTGCCAGTGAAGAAGTGCTTGAGCCAAACTTCCTCTCTAGGCTCTGAACAGCACACAGGGCACACAAACTGCGTCAACAACGTCTCCTACCATGACATCCAAGAGAACAGACAGCTTGGGCATTCTAATTCTTGAAGTAACAAGTTTATAAGAGATGTGAAACAGTAGAACAGCAACAGAAAAGGCAAAAAAAGACATTAATGAAAGAAATTAAATCGTGAGTTTTGCTGACAGAGGAGTACTAGATCCAGCAGAAATGTCCTTTCTACAAAAGTCCTTTCAGATTGCTGAAAAGGCAGACAAACAGATAATGGAAATGATAAATTTCATTTCTGGAGCCACTGGGCCATTCAAAAACAATTCAGTTTGCAATGTGGAAGCCTACTTCACTGTGTAAGGTAATGATCTCAACATCTCCTTTTTACACAGAGAAACCAAAGCCTGAGATTCACGGCTGGCAAGAAGCATTTACTTTCAAACATCCCCCCATAATCACCCCCAAAAATACAGTAAAACCACAAGAAATTGCCCAGTAGAATTACATTTTCACATGGAAGGGAAGTGGAACCTGGCTGCCCACAAGCTGAGTTTTATTAATGCTTGCAGTATTATATAAGGCATCAGAATTCTGCAATCAAGATCAATAGGATCAATATTGTTGGGTTGGGGTTTTTTACTGCCAACAAGTTAATATTTCTTTTTCCACCTCTGTGCTATTCTTCATCTGGTTTTTAAGGCATAGCATCAGTAGAAATTTTCATTCCACTCTTGTTTCTGGAAGATGGTTATCCCAGGTAGTCTGTTTTATGAAATGATTTATGTTACAAAAATATGTAATGACTTTGAGCCTTTTGTATTGGAAATCATTTTATGTTGTATTTTAATGATGTTAGAAGACATTTGTATTCAATCTATATAGGATTAGGCACTGCTGTCTTCTTGATGCCTTTGTAAACAATATCATCTTTAATATTCTCATGAGCCACCATTGATTTTAGTACTTTCTCAGTATCTCAGGTGGGGGTTTTATTAGCACTATTCATGGAATTAATTTTTAGAAATCTGCCTGCTACTAAGTTTGCTAAACAAGAATGGAAGGAAATACCCATTGTAGCAGAACTCCAGTTTCCTCTATCACTGTTTTCCTCATGTCAAAACTATGTGACAGTTTTTTACTATTATTTAAGACCCAATTTGCATAATGCCTAAGGTGATTTTTATCATTCTGTAACATATTTGGTCTGTTTTACAACAACCTATTGCATACAGATGTAGACATCCATTTTGTTTTCACGATCACTGGTATTTTCCTCAAACACTACTGTACATAGTTTACACTCTTTAAATGCCTTGAACTCTGTGCAAATTTCTGTTCATTTTCCCTTCCAAGTTTATTAATGACACACCTGCCTGCTGAAATCAGTTAAGCTTACTTTAAAGTGTTTCTTATTTATGTAGACATCTCTTCCATTCAAACTACTACCTGTATTAATACACAGATCTTCTAAGTCCTGCTTTGTCTCAGCTGCAATATTGTTTCATTCTTTTCCTAGACTACAGCTAATTTCAAACTAAAAATGCCATTTCATGATACTCCGTTTCCAATCTCATTAGAGAATCTTTAGTGAGAAAATGATAGTGAGAAGGAAACTGAAATATAGAATGGCATAATGTGACCATAAGAGAAAAAATAGTGTAAAAGACAGGGAAAATAGTTAAAACTGTTCATAGTTCTAAAGATCTCTGTGTAAAAAGTACCTAGCATAGGTATCTGTAAAGAAAGAAGGAGGGAGCTGACTCAAAAAAAAACCACAATTATCTGTTGTGTGGTGAGCGAAATCACAAATCACAGACTGAAATGTGGTGTCAGAAAATTATTTTTTTAAAAATCCACTATCCATTGTAATAGAACAGAAGAGCTGAAAACACTCTAATGCTTTCAAAGCATAGTAAAACTGCACTGCAGATTCATTTCATATAAATAATGAAGTCTGAGTTGCCAAAGAAACGTGTACGTGTTGTATAGAGAGTATAAAGCAGAGAAAAGCCACTTTCTGAATAAACTAGGAATTTGCCATGACCTTACAACATAAAAAAAGATGATAGCAAACATGCTCTACATATTCATGAAATAGTATCTCTAGGACTACCCCAAGATAAGACATGAGTAAATCTGCAAATTCATCCCAGAAACTGTTTATGAAGAAGCAATAGCTGCTCTATACAGTCTTTAGACTTCAAAAGTAGCAAGAAAATGAACCAAACCTCGTATTTGCAAGGAAGCTTTTCCAGGCTATTAATAAGACATTAGCTCCAATGAAGGATTTGGAAACATCAATGAGCATTACGTTCTTTTTCCTTTCCCTTATTGAAGGAAATGAATATGTAATACAGAAATGGGAGGACACTTATCACTAGCAACATTAATTGTTGCATTAGACTATTTGGCATCTTAGGGTTTCAGAATAACTTACCAATATTAATTTAGCCATGCAACACCCTTCTGAAGTAAATGTTAGTAGTATTTACTTTAATGAATGGAAGACTCGTGGAAGGCAGCTGACATTCCCAAAACTCAACAGTCAGACAGCATAATTAGTAAAAGATAACATAGTTCTCTATCTAAACAGGGATCACTAAACTTCCCTTCTTGCTAACATAATAATCACCTTGATATGTTAAATGAAATAAAATCATTCAGTAAGTCACTATAGCCACAAGGAAGGGATTCAGATCAAAAACCTCTTTTGACTGCAGTCAGTTCAAGACTATATGACAACATGAATTTAAGTAAACCCAAATGTAAAATACTTATCAAGAGCTACTGAGATTCTCACATGTAAAAAAAGGCAAATATGACGGAGCAAATAAGCAACTGTATTATGACATTGAGAATACCATCTATCAAGCAGCTTAAGTCAGTCATTGCCCTTTTTCCTTTCCTCACCTGTGTGCTATTTGCCCACCCACTTCACTTTCTCCACTATCAGCCTATGCCAGCATCTGGTAAATCAGTGAAACTGATCCAGCTTTATTTTTTAGGAAAACATAAAACTTTACATGCTCCAGACATAAGAGAATGGGGATGGGAGTTGACATGGTTGCTTTCTGGTTGGCCCAGCTCTTTTGCCCAGCTCACTACTCAAGCTTGCCAGTACTCTCTTCTGGAAAACATACATGCAGAAATGAGACGCATGGTCAGACAGAACCACATCGAGCATCTCACAGTGGCCTCTCACCTATCCCCCACCTCCCACATCCAAAGCACGCTGGCTTTTGGTGATATTCACCAAGAAAAACCAGAACCACAATCAACTCCATTTGGGAAGTTCTAGCAGCACAAAGAGCTCTGAACTGGCCACATCTTCATCCTTGGGCAAACACTCTGAAGTGTATCCATGCCACTTTGAGGTGGTTAATAGCAACACCCCCAGCCCTGAGTCAGGTATATAAGCTATGTAAGTGTATAACTGGATACAGCTACACTGCTCTGAATCATCTGCCTACATTAATTCTGAAGCCAATTAAGAGAAAACACTGATGACTGTTCATCTTACACCTTGCTGTGAGATTTGGGTTCTTTATGCGTAGATCAAATCTCTGAACCCCTCAAAGAGAATCAAGCTGAGTTCATCTAAACACAGATTCTAACAGTAAGGAAGTAAGAAATTCTTTTGTAATGTACATCACTTCAGTCATCACTGAGCATTTTAGAATCCCTTTTTTCCACTTAGAAGGTACCTTGAGGCTAGAGAATCACAGGATGAATTCACATGTGGGAGAAGAACTGAGAGAAACTTTTCAGGTAGAAAGAGTTGCTTAAGACTTTAACTGCACAAGATCTGTACAAGGCCTCTGAAGTTAAAAAAGCAGACAACCACATCCTGAAACATCTAACCATTACCTAAAAATTGGATCCTAAAGATTGCTTAAGTGAACTCTGGAGCCAAGCCAGTGTTAAAAACTGTCTCAGAAACAGAACTACAAACTTGTTTCTATTAACACAGCCATAAACATGATCCACTGAGTTATACTGCAGAACATGATGATCACCAAATCATATCATTTTGGCTACTTCATACAGTTACTAGAAAATAATACTGCTACAAAATACTACACACACTGCTCTACAATAAACACAGCATAGTTTAGGAACAGAACTTCTGAAACAGGTGATCTGAGATTGTAAATCACACAGGTCAATTGTGGCTGTATTATTTGAAATAGTTAAGGTAGTCATGTAGCAGTGCAGTTATTGACAACAATGTCCAGAATTTGTCACTGGAAGGCAGTGATTTAAAAAGTGGAGTTTTCACATGTGCTTTTTTTATGAATATAACATCCTCTATAGGTAAACAACCTCTAAACTGGAGGCTTGGGGAGGGAAAAAGGATAGAGGTCATGAACAATAAATAATATGAAAAACTCTAATTGTACACAAAATGTATAAGAAGGTTATTAGGATAGCTACATGCACTGTACCTCTAAGAGTTGATTAGAGTCAACAGCATATTGAGGAAGAGAAAAATTGATTTCTTATACAATATGGCCATAGAAATATGTCACAAAGCAGACAGACATAAAGCCAAACTTACTGCTAGGTCATACAGGAAATGCCTTTACTTCTACTTACACCAGTTGTGGTCTGTAGTAGTTTCCTACAAGGTAAAGGTCCTTGAAAAAGTACAGAAAGTAAACAGAAAAAAAACTTCTTCAGCCTTTGGTGGTATATTCATAAAGCTCCTTCTAAAGGTGCTGCAGCTGATTAGAACCTTCAGAAAAAAAACCAGCAATCCTCCAGCAGCTCCCTCAACCAGTTAACCCCTTTGCCTTGCTTCAAATATTGCCATAATTATTTTAGGCATATAGTCAAGTGTAGA
This sequence comes from Anabacerthia variegaticeps, assembly GCA_035583185.1. Classification (NCBI taxonomy): domain Eukaryota; kingdom Metazoa; phylum Chordata; class Aves; order Passeriformes; family Furnariidae; genus Anabacerthia; species Anabacerthia variegaticeps. The sequence continues at coordinate 35,464,329 of JAWWEW010000131.1, read as the reverse complement.
CAGATGCATGCCCAGCTCTAATTTAATTTATTTCACTATCTCATGCATGTGTATAATCTGTAATTTAAATCAATAAACATTTATTAAACAGATTGTCTATTGAGTCACAGATGCTCCTGCTGCAGTTCATTACACTGACTCATGTTCCAGAGTGCCAGTGAGGGCTGAAAGGATAAGGTACTGCAAATATGTGATAAATGTCTGACTCCAGCCCTTCAAGGAGGAAAGAAAAAAAAAAAAAAGTATTACAGTTTAAAAACTTAAGCTTAACACTACTACTAAGCAGTGGCACTGGAATTTCAAGCTGGAGTCCTGTCATATTTCATATTAGTTGAAAGAGAATCTAGAACAGTAAATACAAGACTGCAAGACCAAAACTACAAGAACAATCCACAAAACCTCAAAAAATGAAGAGGTTGCCCTGAAACTGTAAATGCACCTCTACATCACTAATCAGTGGCAGGTTTGGCAACATAGAAACATCATATACAAACTTTGGATGTATCAGAATAGTTCATCATATACATGTATCACATTAAAGCTTAACATGAAACCTAATGACTTCTTTAAGATGAATGCTTTTACAAATATAATGGAAATGAATCTTAATCTCAGATTATTTAAATTTCCTGTAATTAATAAAATCACACAGAAGAACCATAGGAACCAGCCCAGCAGATCATAGATGTAAAAAATATAATTATGTCCAAGTCCCTTTTCTTAACTAGCAGCTGGCAATCATTGATTGAGGTGATTGAGAATATCAGAAAAAATTGTGCCTTCCATTGCACATGAATAAGAATGTCTGTGAAAGTAACTAGGGAGAGTTCAAAATAAACTGCATTTAAATAACATTTGGAAAAAAAGAAAATTCCTTTGGGGCACCACTTATACCTTGGGGCCACAACACACACAACTGGTTCATTGCTCTTCTACAGAAGTGCATGTTCTAGATGTTCTGGGATGTATATTTTTGCAGCAAAAGATGGACGGGCTTTGCCTACCACATGGCATTTAATCTCTAGGAAATAAGGAGCTTTCTAGAGTCCCTGGTGCCTTTGTCCAGCTGATATATCCTATGGAGGTTATTCGTCTGCAAATTATTTGGATTACTATTTATGAGTCCCAAAATCATTAAAACTGAAAACTGCCTGATTAAACTGCTCAGAAGAGAAAGGAGGCCAGCACTTTATTTAACATTTCTATGCAGTACTGGTTCTCTTTCTCTGAAAACAGTTACTCAGGTTAAACTTTGCATAAAGCTTAATACTCAGATTGCGCTTGCATAGGCAAGGCTCAAAACTCACAAACTGAGGTCCTGCAGTGAGAATTTCACAAGGAAAAATGGCAGAAGTTAGATATTGTTGAAAATGAGCAAACCACTGGCAGTAGCAAGCCTGAAGGAATTATCTGAACCTTTACCCTAGCAGAGTAAGGGGATGGAGCCCCAGAAGAGAGCCTAATCCTACTTTTTCACAAGACCTGCCAACAGAGAATGTCTCAGTACTCTGCACTCCTGACAGGTGAAGTTTGGCAGATGAGGAGCAGGAAAGGTGACATGAAGTGGGTTTTGCTAGACAGTTACCCCTTGAGCTCAGACCAAATTCACAGAGTACTTCAAGTTCCCAGGCTAAGCCCTTTCCTCACCACTGAATACAAAATATTGCTATTTTTTTCCTCCATTTTTCCTTCCCTCTCTAAATGTACTTAGGTTTGGGTTTTTTTGGTTTTTTTTCAGCAGTATTCTTCTAAGTGGAACAGCACTCTCAGAGCCCAGTCTCAGGAGCAGTTTGAATTGGTGGTGGGTTACAGATTGTAAAAAAAAACAAAAAACCAAACCACAAAACAAACCCACAAACCAACAAAAAAACACCACCACCACCAAAACCCACAAATAGCAGTAACATATTTCCACAGAAAAAATACTAAGGTCCTTGTACACTTAAATCTAAAGTGTTACATTTCAGCAACACAATGCTTGTGACAAACATAAATCTTCAGAACTTTAGATAGTGTGACATAATTATAAATAAAGGTATTAGCTGGTCCTTGAGGATACACCATTAGTTCATTCTTTTTGCATATTTAAATTGTATTCAAGCATCCACATAAGTTATTGGACTCAAGTGCATCATAAAATACAGTTTGTGCAGTGTCATTAAAATATAGCAAACACAAGAAATCATTCTTTGCACAGATCCTAAACAAACAGAGAAATAAAATACTCTTCTGCCACTATACAAATATTTCTTAACTGTTCAACAGCTGCAGCACTTTAGTGAGAGCGCTGTGAATTTGAAATCTAACATTTTTCTAGCCCCTGATCCCAGAAGTGCCTTCAGGTAATCTGGAGAGGCAAAGAGGGACATACAGTCTTTATCTTGAAGACTGCTAATTTGCCCACACAGAGGAGCTATATTGCACACTAACCTGTGTCAAATACACACTGTACTAGATACTTTGTGAGGACTCCCTACTGCAAACAATCCGAATTTAATCTAAGCAAGATTATAGTCCTGTATTGAAAAACATGGAAAGAGCATACCTACACACTTTAGCAGCATGAAGCACAGACAGCCTGCAGCTATCTCGAACAAAGCTGGCACATTCACATGACATTACGAAGAGCTATTAACCAGCCCAACCTAAAAGGGGTATAGCTACATCAACTTCATTGCAATGCAGCTGTGACATAATGGTGCTGCTTCAATTTCTGAAGTTCACATGGGCAGTTCTATGCAGACACATGCTCTAAAATCATCTATGAAATGAGTTAGCATAGAGAGAGCATTTAGAATAAATTACAGAGATAAATATACAGCTTACTTTTTACTTTTGCAGGAATTTCCCTTTGTAGCTAAGTCCTGCTATTCCACAGGGCACGTTTAAAGCCTGACTTGGATTAAACAGCCATAAAATTGAGTGCAGGAATCTGAAAAGCTTGTATCACCAACAAAGACGTCATATGGACAAAGAACTGAGAGATTCTTGCATTTCTCAAGCTTTGGAGGATTTGGGGTGTTGTTTCCTCTCATTCTCACCTCAAAATCAGTAACACACAATAACAGTTTAGCAACTTTTAAGCATAGGTCCTTTGCTGTCTAAATCTAGTTCAGGTAGTTTAAGGAGTCATAATCCCAAGTGAAGACAGTAAATTGACAAAGACTTTCTGATAATTCCACATTTGCTTCCACTTTATTGTTTGAGCACAACTCTGTGTCAGGAGACAGAGTACAGAAGCTGCCAACATGGTGGGAAGAACATAAATTTTCATTTACAAAGTACTTCATGTAACACATAGGGGCACAATAATGAGAACGAATTCTCACAGCTACGTGGTCAAGAGAAATCTGTTAAACAACAGTATCAAGGAAGATCTTTAAAAGCTAAGTGGAAACTTGAGAAGAAACAAAGACTAAATTCAAGGATTTGCATTTCATTTGAGAAACTCTGCTGATTCATTCTTTTGTATGTGAGAAATATGACAAGTAAAATGTCTCATTCCATTTATCAAGAAGATAAATCAAGAAGGTATGTGAATTATACATCTCTTCAGAGTTAACACCTTTCTACAGTCTGATTGGTTGTAGTTTATTTATATGCTCTGGAAAGAAAAACTGACTAGTTGCTTTAGATGCACGATGAATACACTTTTTAAAAGATTTATGCAGCCTTCCCAAGGGTAGTCATAGTAAAGCAGGGACTCACATGTTAAGCAATGCTCAGAATATGGAATTCTTGCACTACTGTGTTAAATATAAAATCCCAGTGGAATTCAGTGATACCAAGGAACCCATGTTTCTGAAGGGCACTGATTTTTCCAAGGTCTACAGTTCTGTCCAGAAGAGAGCCAAAGTCACCTGAGTGCAGGTCTCATGAACACGGGTTAACCCGTAGGGTTAACACACAAAACAGATCTCATGAAGTTTCAGATTCTGAAATGGGTTCTGAAAACCAGCAAAATTGAGAATGTTTTGGAATTCCCATCCCTATTTTTTCCCCCTGTCCATTCTGATGGAGATTATGATTTTAGTTTGAATAGTCCCCGTAAAGCAGTAACATCTATCTCAACTATTCTTCATTTAATTTAAAGATTAAAATATTGAGTACAAATAATTTTTCATCAGCACTCCCTTCATTTTCTTCAGCTCAAAAGTACCAAACTCTGCATACAATTTCCTCCTAGAATCCAAATTACCCTCAGCATTACACAGCATTTTCCATTAGTGACAGCAGACACTTAACTAAAGGAGAGAAAAGCATACAGCAAAGCAGACTAGAGAAGAAGGTGGGAGTTGGAAAAAAGACAGGGAAAGAAGCATCAAACATTCTATTATTTTTGTAGACTTTCAGCATGAAAGCCAGCAATCAACCACCATGCAACCCTTTGCCAACTCCCCTCTGCCTCCCAGTGGGATAGGGGGGATAATCAGGGTGAAAAAATAAAATTTATGGGCTGATATAAGAACAGTTTAATAACTGAAGCAAAGAAAAATATAACAGTAGTAAAAGAATAATTTTAATAAAAAAGAAGAGGGAGAAAGATAAAATTCAAGAAGAAAAAGTGATGCACAATACAATTCCTCACCACCAGCTGACAGATGTCTACCCTATCCCCTAGCTGCAGTCAGCTGCATTCCAGGTAACTCCCCCAGTTTATAAACTAGGCATGACATTTTATGGTATGGAATATACATTTGGCCAGTTCGGGTCAGTTGTTCTGGCTATGATCCCTCTCAGATTCTTGTTCACCTCCTCACTGACAGAACATGAAACACTGAAAAGTCCTTGACTCAGGGCAAGCACTACTAAGCAACAACCAAAGCATCAATGTGTTATTAACATTTTTATTATACTGAATCCAAAACAAATTTCAGTACCAGGTACTGAGAAGCAAATGAGCTCTAGCACAGCCAAAAGAAGACAGAGGTTCCTGGGGCTTTGTCAATATCAGCTCATGGAGAGAACCAAGTTCACAGTTGAGTACTTAGCTTGTATAGCTAACTAAGAAAAGTTATTAAAATGTGCCACCAAAGTAGTTGTTTTATTCACAGAATTCCAGCCTGTCTAAATAAAACTCCTTTCATGCAGCAATAAACTGGGGCTCAGCATTTCAAGGCCAATGCACCCTAAGCTCCCACAAAGTGCTTAATGTCATCAGTACAACCTCAGAACCAATAGTAAGAGGTTTCTGTATCAGGAGCTAGTGGAAAAAATCTTGATATTATGAGCACAAGGTGCCTCTATTTAATTCATCCCATATTCAGGAAAAGAGATTCTATAAATAAAGCAACATCAATGAAACACATTCAATTTCTGCTTATAACTGAAACAAGCTTGAATGTTTTGCTGCTCAGGCCAACAAATTATTATAATAATATTGCCTATAACACTTTCTATTTCATGTTACAACCTCTGAGAACCAAATCCCATCTTAGTGAACACCAACAACACAGGAACCTTGAGATTGCAACTAATGAGGTTTGAACCTGAACAGAAATTATTGGAGGTTCATTCTATTTGACTTTAGAAGTAACTGATAAGTAAATAATGAACTAATTAATAATTTCAATATTAAAGTAGAATATTATATGTCCAGGGAAGTTGTGGCTGCCCCATCCCTGGAAATATTCAACACCAGATTAGATGGAGCTCTGAGAAACCTTGTCTAGTGAGGGGTGTCCCTGTCCACAGCAGGGGTTTGGAACTAGATAATCTGTCAGGTCCCTCCCAAGCCAAACCGTTCTATGATTCTATCTGTCCCTAGAAATTTAACAGCACATCTGTAAAACTAATTGCACAAATAGCAGCCAAGAGATCTCAAAAAGAAACGCATAATCCAGAAGATTACACAGGATTATTACATGTCATAAAAGCAACATTAACACTCAATACCAAACACCTAACCTGTTGTTTTACTTATTTTCTGATAAAATAAATAGATAATAGTAAGCACAGGCATACGCAACTGGAAGATAAATACACCAAAGGCAAATATGAACTGAGCAGGACTTAATATTGAAATCCAGACGTTTTAATCAAGAAAAGTCTTCCTAGAGCAAGATTTCCTTTCTCATACCGAAATACTTCAATAGGATTGAAGTTTTTCAGGTGACCCTGGCTACCACAAGGCTATTCAGGCCTGTCACTTGAGGGAAAATGTTATTACCTTTGGGGACTGGAGTAATTACAATCCATTTGCTGTGTTGATTGGCCAGTGACCTCTTCTTCAACTTCGGAATTTGCAATATAGAGAAAGCTCCAAATGAAATGAGGGAAGGCCCATAAAGTAATCTGATATTTGAAGAATTGCAGCCACAACACTGCTGAAAACTTCATTTAATATCCATTTGAATTTTTATAGGCCCTGCTATTTCCCTTTTTTGCTTTCATGTACTGTGACCCTTTAGGAGATGAAGCTTCAGTGCCACCTGAAAGAGTGAAGAATATTATTAAGAGCAGTTACTTAGAACTACTCATATGAGGACCAAGAACTAATTTCAAAATTCAACTGTTTGGCTGGCTGTAGTCTCACAGCATTCTGCACCATTGTACCAGATTTCATTTCAGTTTCACCACTGCACCATATTTCACTTGTTTATGTGGAGTGACTGTTGTTCGACAGTTAGCTTCATAAAATCGTAACAAGAAGTACCATTTCATTGATAATACATATTAAAAACAAAGATGCAAATCCTTCAAAAATAAACTCCTGGGAGCTGCAAATGCTTATGCTTGATTTATTACTTAACCATATCTGGAAGAATGAACTTTCTCTCTAATGTTTATTTTGTTCTAGATTCTCATCTGAACCCTTTTCAGAAGGAAATCTGCATTTGAGCTGACAATTTCCATGTCAGGTTTCATTCAACTGCAAATTACCCCAGCTGAATTACATAAACCACTGAAACAGACTTTAAAGCAAACTTCTGTCCTTAACTCTGGCAATGCTGCTGAGTTTGACTGTAATTACTGCTACATCAGCACTTCATTTACAATCCCCTAATGCCCTGTGTCTATTTCTATGAACAAATTATGGATTAACAACCCAGTTGGTTGCTGTCAAATATATATTGTCTGTCTAGTGTTCAGACTAACAGGCTGCAAATAACTGACTGGAATTATGTCATGAGAATACAACACCTACAGGAATAAGAGGAAAATGAGCACAAATGGGAAAACCCAAAGTGAATGGTATGCATAGATTATCTCAGCATTTTTTTCTTCTTATGTAACAAAGTATATTTGAATCAAGACCAGAGAATCTGGAAGGCGAGAAATGTTTAACCTACCCTTTTATAGCAGATATAGGACACTGCTGTAGAGTTGCAGGTACTTAAAGCAGAAAAATCAACTCTGTGGAACTGTGATTAGTTGAAGGAGTTCAGTGACAAAATCATAGGACAAAAATACCTTGATGTCATGCCAGTAACTTTTTCTGGTAGTAAGTTTTCTAAAAAAGAAAAAGGTCATTATTTAAAGTTGTTTAAGAGTTGAACTTTTTCCGTCAGACATTTATTTACATTTCTTACTGTATTTTGGTAAATGCTTCACACTGGATTTAGTTATTAAAGAATTTATGGTCTGCTTTTCTTTCAAATTTTGGAGTTACAAAAATCCAAAGAAGTTTGCATGTGCAGAGATAAAGCTGGACATCATTAAAACTGCAAATAGTACACCTGTATTCTCTTGGACTCACAAGCAGAATGATTAAAAGGAGGATTCTAAAGGAAATCATACAGAAGTAGGGGTTTATGAGCATAAGTATATGATATATATCTATTCTGTTTTATATAATGTTCCTGGTCTGTGTGAGAAATTATAAAATTGCAGGTAAGTATCCAGGTGAGAATATAGACAACAGTACAGTGTATCCAGAATCATAAAATAAACTTTACTTTAGGATATATCAAAACAGGAATAGCCAGAAGGTCCAGGAAGGTGATTCTACCCCTTTATTCTGCACTTCAGAGACCCCACATGGACTACTGCATTCAGGTCTGGAGTTCTCAGCCAAAAAAAATGGGGACCTGTTGGTCCAGAGAAGGGCCAAGGTCCAGCACCTCTCCTGTGAAGGCAGGCTGAGGGAACTGGGGTTGCTCATCCTGGTGGAAAAAGGATCCAGGGAGACCTTAGAACAGCCTTATAGTACCTAAAAAGTCCCTATAAAACAGAGGGAGAGTGACTTTTTATACAAGCAGATAGTGATAGGACAGGAGGCAATGGTTTTAAACTAAGAGAGGCGCTACATAGATCAGATGTTAGGAAGAAATTCTTTACTCAGAGGACAGTGAGAGAGAGCAAAAGTTTGTGCAGAGAAATTGCGGATGTTCATCCCTGGAAGTACTCAAGGAAAGTTTGGGTGGGGCTTTGAAAAATCTGATCGAGTGAGTGGCACCCCTGCCCATGACAGGAGGGTTGGAACTAGGTGACCTTTAAGGTCCCTTGTAAAGCCCCAGACCTTGCTTGACATACATTCTTAAAGCGACCTAGGATTTTTTTATATCTTGAGGTAGGTGCACGGGAGAAACGTGACAATGTTCTTGGGAGTTTAAAAAACACTTTTACTGGCAAACTTTTGAACATAAGAAAACTTGACAAAGGCAACATTTAATCAAAATAAAGCATTTCACAAAACAGTGACTTAGCAACCTCTAACCCACCCAACTTTAAGTTACCTAAATTTTGAGAAGAGGAAATTAGGAAAAACTAAAGAAAGGAATGACAGAGAGAGAGAGAAGAGAGATATGCTTTGGCTCCAGCACAGTCTTACCTGCTCTATATGCAAGACAATAGGGACGTGACATGTGCATGCCTTGTGTTATTGCTTTTATCTGCTGTGGTCTCCTGTAGCCTCCTCCAGGTGGGGCTTCCATTCTGCTAGTCGTTCTGGAACTGGGTTAGGGACTCCAGGAGTGGGATGCGGAGAAATGTTTCTGGTGCACCAGTGACTGACAGCCACTCCACGGCTGTGTAGAAGCTCTAGCTGTCTGGGGGGTGTGAGCAGTGCACCATCCCACTTTGGCAGAATTTTCCCTGCCCAGTGCCCCACCCCCTAACACATACTTTAGTTGTTCTGAACCAGTAATTCTCTGATTCTAAGTACTTAAGCTACTAAAAGTAGAAATTTGATGAATATGCAAAGGGAAGTATCACTGTTGTTGCTCTCTTTCCCTAAGCATTTTCTGCAAACACAGGATGCCGGATTAGATGAACATCTGATGTAACACAAGACCAACCTTCTTATGTTGTTATTAGTAGGTATAGGCATTCCAGAGAGTGTCACTGATTACAAAAGTCCATCAGAGTCACACTGAGAATTAACCAACATGCAGAGGATATACAGACAAAACTTCAGCGTATCTGAACTGCTGCAATTTTCTTGCTAGCAAAATTACCACGTTGATTTATATCTTGCCCTACAGATCTGTTTGACCAGGTCTATTTTACCCTGTTACTATGATAGCATTTGGTAAATAATCGACAGGGTGGACTACAAACCTATTAAAATCAATGGAAATGTAACCTTTAATTTTAGGGGTAAAAATATTTGCAATGCATAATAAAATCTGGAAACAAATTTTTAATTAAAAATACTTTTCTAGCATCTTCACATATTTATAGGCATGTTTTCAGAGCCCATTTACTAAGTTCTCTTAACTGCACAATATTTTTTTCCACTACTACTTCTTTCTTCTGAATTAGTGCTACAAGTTCTGGTAACAAATTTTTTTTCTGAAACTGTATTTCTTAAAAGAAAGAAACTTGTCTGGATATAAAGAACTTCCTCAAAACATTCTCTATTTTGAGAATTCAATTTACAAGAGAGTATTTATAGTTCTCTTAATTAAGCAAGGAGCATACTCAGACAAATAACGATTATAGATTTTTTTGGAAAGTCTTTTGTAAAGTTTGTTTTCAGAACATACAACGGCATATGGTAATGAAGAGCACGTTGCTGGAAATATCTTTTGGGTTTGTATTTGTACAGAACAAAACATAATAGGAGCCTAGAAAATGAACACAGGCTACTAGGACATGGCTGAATATGCATAAAGTGTAGTCAGCTGCAGTTTATATTTAATGAGTTTTTTTCTTAATGTGAAACTGTTTCCCTCTTGTTTCCTTGTTTGCACATGGAGAAGTAACTGCTGAAGATAGGTGGAAGGTACCAGTTTACTACTTGAGAAGAATGATTTGTTAAGATCTAGTATCAGCAAATGGCATAAGAGAGAGGTGCCATCTCTTGACAGAACTGACAAAAGCAATATGTGGGATGCTAGAGAGATAAGAGGTTGTGGCTGTTCTAAATGTTGGTATGACACTGTAAGCTGATTGTTTACCACATGGATCAGCTTCTTCAGGTTTACAAGTGTGCAATTTAGGATTTAATAAATTTGGCTAAGAATGCTCAAAAGCTCCTTATCTATGACCCTCAGAAAAAAATAACTGCCCAAATAATTCTCATGTAGAATTCTGTAAGCTGACAATGTGTTGCCACTTATCTAGTCACTAGGGCACAAAAGGTGACAAGATTCTAAGTTTCTAAGCTATACAGCAAGTTTTGAAATGTACTGCGTCCCAGCTTGGTTGGTAGCTACTTAAAGAATTTCACAACTCCTGTCAAGCTTCCCATAGCGAGGAGAGGATAGGACAAAATAGGAGTCTCTCTTATTGCTACACATCTTCTGAGAAAAATATCATGCAGAATATCAGACTTGACCTTATGGCAGTAAAAAAGAATTATTATCTCCTTGAAAAGGCTGACATTATTTTTACAGGGGCTGTGCCCTCTCCAGTACTGGCTAGTAATGATAGTTGGTAAATTCTTTGCCCAACAAAGGACAAAACGGTGTCACAAGTGAAACAGCACTGCCCAGCTGAGGAGACTACAGGCAAATCCTCCTGAAATAGGTTTGTATACTCTGGGCTTTATACTTTACTTTGAAATTACAGTGATCAACATACATGAAATTGAAATGTGCAGCTCCTTACTGGAGCTTTACTGGTATATGACACAGCAGTAACTAGCTGCTTTGCATTTCTAAGTAATTCTAGTTTTGTACGGAGACTCCTGGAGGAGAGGTAATAAAAATAAAGAGGAAAATGAACGCAGGAAGTAATGGAATATAAAGAGAGAGAGAGAACTGTCCTCATAATGGTAGAGTACTTAGAGCAGTATTTCACCTGAAGGAAAGTAACTAGCTGGTTGTCAGTGAACAATTTGCTTTCATTGATCTCTTGGTTAAATATTGAAGACATTTGTCTGCAGGCTACAATGAATGAGAGTAAATTCCTTAATCACCCTCCTTTTTGCACCTGTGCTTGTAAATCAACACGTGTTGCAAGTGGAAAACTGGCAGGATTTTAAAGAATGTTCTACCATTGCCAGCTGTGTCTTCCAATTGCCCATATAATGAACTTTTCATACTAGTACCCTTTCTTTTCTGGTCTGGTCTTTATTTCTTTTATAAAATAATATTAAGATAATAAAAAATATTAAAAAAGATAAAATACATGTATCAAAAGTTGAACATGTGCTCCATGTGTTTTAACACCTGGCAATAGTGTCACAACTATCTCAAATTCAACTGAAGTTTTCCAACTGTATTCTGTAAAACACTAGGGCTAAGGGTTGAAAAATATCTTATGCAGTTTTGTGGTCATATAATGTGCATGTGTTGGAGCACACAGTACACATCATGTCAGTCTTTAGTGTTCCATCTTGCTAGCCTTTTTCTAAGAAAAAAATCTTTCTACAAAAGATATAACTAAAAATATATTAACTTGTTATATTTTTCACTATGACTAACTCAAAAAATTTAGCTTTTTTGTCCTCACTGAATTGCCTGAGTTAGTTAAGCAAACAGCCACAGGCTCACAATAGAAGCCCATTTAGCCCAATATCCAGTTCAGCAGTGGCCAAAAATGAATGCTTGAGCAGTAGCGAAACCAGGTAAGTATCTGCAAAGCAACTTCATAGATTCTGATAATTTTAGTTCACAGATGCAGTGAGACAGATACAGTTAATTTGTATTTAGGAATCTCAAAGGTTAACTGGGTTCAATTTAACTCTATGTGGCTCTTTGCCTCTCCTTGTCTTTGGCAAGAACTCTACTGTTTGGCTGTAAACTAATCACCCTCTCAACCCACTCCCCTTATATTGCATCTTCTGCTGTCTTCATGTGGTGTTCATTATTTCTTTTAAAAACCTCAGTTTTTATGAGATGTTCCTCATTGTTTCCCAGGTAGTCTAGATGAATATATTACTGGTTATTTTTAATTATTTTTCAGTTTAAAGGATTACTACATTTGTGGTACCAGTTTAGGATGTTTTTACGGTCTACTTCTGCTCTAAATAAAGACCACAATTGTTGTCAAGAGATTTCATGTCCCTTTTTCTGCCAGTAGCACCAGTTTTCAATGTCTGCAATTTATACATTTAAAAAAGTATTGGAGGGGATGTTTCCAAAAGCCAACACTACAAAAAAATCTAGCATTTAAAAGCTAAGGTGGATTCCTGTATTCTCAGCCATGCTTGGTTTTGTTGGCCCATTTGTACTTTCAATCAAATCTGGGCAATCCACACATATCTTGAAGAAGGTAAAATAAGTAATATTTTTCAAGTCTTATTGACAGCAGTGTAAAAACTGTACAAAATAATTTGAAACTGTAATGGAGTAGGGTTACCTCACAGACATTCAATTCTTTGGTGCCTCATTTACAGAGAAGTCCTTGTGACTGAGAGGATGTTTCCTCCAGATAAAACTGAAGGAGAGGTCTTTATTCAGATCTATGTGCTCCATGAACATGTTTAGTTATTAAAATGCATTTACCCTGAAAAGTATATTATCTTGCAAACTAAAGCCCCCTTTGTTTTCAGAAACTAAAGTCTTCTACTTGACTTTCTCACTTCCCTCTGGATCTTGAACGCTCCTACAGACAAAGCTGCTACTGATGATCACATCCTTGACCAATTTTTCTTTGTAGCGAGCAGCAGATTCAAGAGATCCAAGGTGTCTATGCTTAATTCCTCAAGTTAACTGGATAGTCTGTAAAAAATACCCATGAACACGTCATACTTAATTGCCTCTCCTGGATCCTACTCCACAAGGCCCTATTTTTCATTTCATAGAGAAGCTCCAGGCATTCAAGCTGCTGCTTCATGTACAGGGATGTCTCTCTCCTCATCATCCCAGTCTGTCATTCCTGAAGGGCTTGTCTCCACGCACCACAGAAAGCCAGCCATCCAAGTCATCCCACTGTATCTCAGTTACCCCAATAGTGCCATACTTCAGTGTCTGCACATGGAGCTCCAACTCCTCCTGCTTGTTCCCAGGCAAGCATACTTTGATCTGCAAGCACTTGAGATAAGCCTTTAAATATGCCTCATCTTTTCTGAGGACTCTCTCATGCCCATCACTTTGCTGCATACACTTGCTACCCCAACCTCCATTCCCTCTTTTAAGTGAAAGCTATTAGAGTCACCCCTAGCACGAATTATCAGAAAAAAAAAAATAAATTATTCTGCATATTTACTAGTGTTTAGAGAACAAAAATTGAGAAAACAGACCAAGCTTGAATTGTATGAAGTTATATCATCCTCTTCATTCTTTTCTTTTGTTGGGTGGATTTCTAGCATAGATAAAACTGCTTCTCTGGACAAGAGTATAAAAATATAAACATTGTCATGCTCAAAATTGAGTGAATTCTTAAACTCTTTGCTGAATTAAGTTTTGGAGGATTTTTTTGAAGATGTAGTGGTTGGGTGCTTAGTTCTCAATAAATTTCAATGATGAGTCAGAAGACATTCTCTCTAAGCCAACTAGTGATAAATTTTATTATAAATTTATAATGGTGTAAGCTTTGTGTGACCATACTGATGTTCATAAATTGGGGGGTTAAAATCATACATGCTACACTTAGAAAGTGTTAGACAGGCCAAGAGTATATCCTATACTGGTTTACATTGTCCAATATATAATATGGATCCTTTCAGGCAAGCAAGTGTGCAGGGAACACTTCCTAAATGAATAAGGCTCAGGATCCTTATTTCTTCTGTTGATGCTAAGAATTTATGTTCATTTGACTAAATGGTCACAAAAAAAGCTTTGGCAATTTATTATGTTTGTGTAAAATCACACCAGATAAAGGTAGTTGTGTATGCCAATAGAACAAAACTTTTATGTTATACTTTAAATTAAAATGAAAATAAACTATTTGACAAAAGTGTCTAATATGCTATGACTTTTTATAGCAAAAAGGATTACAGGTTAACTCCCTTTCTCTTCAATATCTCTCCATTCTTCCTACTCACTTCATCATTTTCACAGTTAACAGGCCTGGGAGTTCCTTCAGGGAAAATGGGAAACTGTGGTTAAATTATGTAAAAATTTTTATACAAAAAGTTAAGCATGAGCAATTTTACTTCCAACACAATAAAAAGCCTCAAAATACTAAAATGGCATAATTTACTGCTATTTTACATTCAGAAAAACAAACTGTTTCATCAAAGGGCAGCTGAAGTACAAAATCTCATCCTAGCTTATTGTCTCTATCCGTGAACTGCAGGTAAATAGAAGGGATCTGTGCTTACAGAGCAGATGGTTTATGGATGATGGGCACTGGATAAAGTATTTAATAATGCAGACAATATCATCTTGCTAGAGAAAGTGCTCTGGAATGATACCTTTTCAGACAAAATTAATGACTTAGTTCAAGTATACTCAGCCTGACAATTAATCAGTGAAGTCCTGTAAAAGACTGTCAAAGGAAATGGTGGAGGTGAACCACTTCAGGGACTTACCATACTCAATTTCTAGAAAGCAGCAGGTTAGTACACTGACCACATGCCTGGAGGCTTGAAGTCAGCAGTTCATATGGTTCTGAATGCAGTTTACTACTATCATCAACAAAAAGTAGAGCGTATTCCATAACAGAGCTGGTTTCCCATTTGCTACAAAGGCATAATAGCTGATGTATGATAATGCAACTGTAATTTTAATTTAACAGGACTGTTTTAGTATGACTTTATGCTACAGTTATTCACATATGCCCCACATGAGAAATTATTTTTCATTATCTCACTGTCACACGGAAAACATGCAAAACGGTACCAACAGAGTGATAAACAACAGCAAAATAGCTAATCACGCAACTACTTGAGAACTGTGTTAAAGAGTTCATTGACACCGGATGCGGTGAGAGCAAGATATCAACACCTGAAAGTACCAATTCCCATTTAAGTTTTACATCTGTTTTTCATGCATGGGCTGCGTTAATTGAAAATTGCCTCCCTAAATAAAAACATACCATTGACTTCACTGGAGTCTGGATCATACCCTTCATTCTTTGCATACATTTAAATACACATTTTCTTCATAGTCTGACAGAGTAATGGGAATTGCAGCAATTGAAAACTGAATTTGTTGTTCAGTGTATCTGCAGGCACCAACTGAATATGGAAATAGCAAGGAACTTGTGCAATTTTGCAAGACTTGACAAACATCAAAGTCCCAAACAGTTGCCCACTAAGCACACCCATCTCTAGTGGTTTTGCTTAGAAACAGAAGAAATTCCAAGCAACAGAAAAAAAACTGAAGCCATTTTCTAAAAAAGTATAAGAAAGCTTGGATCAAGATTTGATGTAAAGGTTTGTATCAGTACAAGCTTAATCTGATCAAGTCTATTTTGCCACGTGCAACTTGTTCATCCACATGAGGACATTACATTTATTGGAACTTTCCTGAATGAATTTCTTTCCATTTTGGAAAGCTTGATTATTGCCTTTAGGCTGTATTAAAAGGGATGAGCTTTATCCTAAATTAACCCCTTTTTATAATTTTGCAGAGACTTTTTCCAGAATAAGGACCTTAAAAGCAAACAGCAGATGTTGACATTGCTTTACAGAGTCAGTCTGCATATATACCACACTTTTACCTGACAGTCAAAAAATAAAGCTCCTTACAGTAGCATTCTACATAAAAATCATAGAATCCATCATGATTCTGCCAAGATGAGTGTGTCACACACTAAATATCTGAACAGAACTCATCACAGATTAGATTTAGGTCTCACAAGATTGCTTCACCACTTCCAAAAGACTTACGGTACTTCAGTAAAGCTGAAGAACTTTCAAATCATGACTATTTTTCCCAATTCAGTTAAGTTATTTATTTGCTTGTCAATGGAAGGCTTTTCTGCAGCCATTATGCCAATATTTTTTTCATTAGTCATTGCAAACAGTCTTACTTCTTCTTCTTTTTAATGTCTGCAGAATCAGTGGACCAACATTTAAAAAAGCATCCCATCACACCCAGAAATGTTTGGGTAATATTGCTATCAGATACCATCTAGAGAAAATGACTGTATGTTTGGGTAGAGATGTAGAATAGCAAAGTATTATAATATCAAGTTAAAAGTAGTTTCAGTTCAGAAAAAAAAGTGTTAGATTTTGAAGCAAATGGAACAGTG
The DNA here is from genome assembly GCA_035583185.1 of Anabacerthia variegaticeps. NCBI lineage: Eukaryota > Metazoa > Chordata > Aves > Passeriformes > Furnariidae > Anabacerthia > Anabacerthia variegaticeps. Next base: position 35,447,856 of record JAWWEW010000131.1, on the reverse strand, counting down.
TGAGTACTATCTTTAATATAATAATTTATGCTAGCCACTCTGTGGTTCAATCCTACACAAAAAAAGGTAACCAAGATGACAATAGCAGTGTTGTGCCTAAAACCTACACAACTAAGCAAAAATAGAAAACTCAGATAATAGGGAGAGATCACACATAACAGCCCACCAGAACCCTATACTCTATTTAACTGGAGAATTTATGAGCAGAACAAGAGTTCTTCAGGGAACAGTTGCTGGCGAAAGCTAAATATCCAGGCATCATATACTTGCTTATTCTTTGATTAAGTAATGGGAATGTATGTCTAGTTGAAATCATGACTTGACTTTTGGTGTAGAGCATGTACCTTTAGCCCAGATATTCAAGACAATGGTTAACTAGTTCTCCTCTGCATTCTACATTTATTTCTGAAATCATGTACTTCTCAACACTTAACATCAACATTTTATGAACATTGAATATGAAACTTACATGGTCAGAATGCCATTCAGGTGAGAAGAAACATTAATCTAACAAAAAAAAAGTAGTAGCTAACTTTAATAATTTTGGTAGCAAGTTTGTTAGTCATGAGGGTGAAAGGGAGAAACGCTGATTGCAGAGCACCTTCCACTTCACTGTATGCCACTCTCTCTTTTCACATGCAATTTTGTTTCACCCATCTTTGCTTATTGGAAGTGGATTGACAACAGAGAACTAGGTCAAATCATGAAGTCAAACAGTAGGAATAATTATGATGGACACACCTGGATGAAGGAGGACAAAGGTAATTTAATAAGGAATTATTTGATTCTCACTGTAACATAACCTTCCAAGCAACTTTTACAGGGGTTTTACTGAAATCTAATAATGAAGAAGAAGCCCATATCACTCTCCATGCTTGAGGGGAGGCTGAGTGAAGAGAGATGCTAAAAGTAGAAGAGTCACATAGTAAAGTCCTTTGTGTTTCTTGGGAAAGTAAGAAGAACAGATCAGCAATTCCTTAAACTATGGACAAAATTGATCAGAATACACTAAGTCCTATACACATAATAGTAAAGTGTGGTTGGCCTTGAAATGGCCTGATTTGTGATCGCTATAGGCAAAAGTGGCTCTTGGCACTGATTTTGAGACTATTTTTTTTTTAAGATGTCACTCAGTATAGGTTCTTTAAAGAATGATTGCTCTGTCTACTTTGGTCACATCTAAATGCCAGATTGGGGCTGTCAAATATGACCAGATTTATCAATGAGGCATAATGATATGGAGGAAATTGAAAGGCTGCAAAATAAATTATTTGGAAAGTTAATTATAAACAATATAATCTCTATATGCAAATATTAAATGTGTTTATTTAATTAAATCACTGCAGATTTTTAAAGTTCTTTCTATCTTCTTTGGCATGTCATCCCATCAGGCTCTTTCTTGGGGATATAATTATTTAGTTAAATAATTAAATTAATGCTCTTATACGTATTAACTGTTCTAAAATTTAAGCATATAAAAGTGTTCTGTCAATATACTAACCAGGATCTGATCTAATTGTGAAAGGTACTTTTGGGGAAGAAGAAATTAGTCATTAGCTAAAATAGCAATATCCCACAGTTCTCCAATTCACATGTGCATTCCGAAGGTCATCTGTAGGTTGCACACAAAACTTGAGTCACTCACACCCATTTAGAAGTTTCTCTTTCACTTGCTTAGAAGCCTAAAAATGATGGCTCAAACTCGGTCACCACCAAGAGAGGAAGAATGCGGAGTAAATTTTACTTACTAGTTTTAGAAATGAACAGGATTGAACTGATGCCTAAGAATTTTATGTATTTTTATGTATTTTTGGTGTGTATTTTATGGATCTTTATAGCTTTAGAAGTAA
>JAWWEW010000131.1:35398153-35445906 GCA_035583185.1 Anabacerthia variegaticeps | reverse complement strand
GGACCTAAGCTGGAATAAAGGTATTTTTCTATCTTATCTCCAGGTTGTCTGTTTTGCAGGGTTCCAGGCATCAGAACAATGCATAGTTGTCACTTGACAGGAGTAATGCAAAGTAATGATTTTAGCCATGTTTTGGACACTGTTAGCATCACTTCCTATCATCCTAACTCATTCCACATTTTGTAATAAATTATATGAAATAATATATAAATCCGTAAACAATTTATACATTTCCCTTCCTCTTCCTTCCAGTGGACAAAGAACATCAACCCAGAGAGCTATAGTACGCACAGAATATTCACCCCTACAAGGCGAGTTACCAATGTAGTGCTGCACAGCTGAACAGGCAAGACCTCATGTAGCTCTGCAAGCTCCCTGCTGTGTTCCTTGGGGCCAGTTGTTCACTTCTGTGATGATATACCAGACAACCACAGCCAGGAGAGACTTTTATGACTTATGTATTCACAACACGAGCCTAAACCTAACTTTCAGTATCTTATTTTGATAGCCCAAAACTAGCACATAATAATATATTGCTCTTTAATGGCCTGTCATTATTAATGCACCTAGTTCGCCACTTTAATTCCTCAGGTTCCTGGATTCACTCAAGCATGGATTTGAAGATTATTCTTGCCAAGGCATCCCCTGTTTAGTATTTCTCAGTTTTTGACAATAAGCCTAGATGATTGTACTCAAGACAAAACACAAGATAGCTCTTGTATTTTATTACCCTTTCAAGTCAACTTTGCAATGAGAAAGGAAAAAACCTTTTAATGAATAACTTGCATTTTCCTTGTCATTTCCTCTATTTTTTTCAGAGGATGGTAATGTCTAAAGTAGCTATTTTTCTTGAGATATTTATCTTCTTTCTTGTCACTACCAGTAAGACTGCACTGGAAACAGAAAGACAGGGTAGGATACATATCAAACAAAGGAAATTGTTAATCACAGATGTCTGTATCCACTCAAAATTATATTGCTGTATTTGCTAGCACAAAGTGGTTTCCCAAATAAACTTCTTTTCAATACCTTTAACAAGTTTGCAGAACAGTCATCATGGAACAGACCGTTTTCCTAATGGTTCTAGAACTAAGGATTTCTTCCCCTACATGTCAGTAAAGCTCTTCATCTATTTTTAAGAGATCTGACTGATAAAATGACTGAAACTTTTTACTCTTTTTTATGAATTCATAACCTGTATACTTCAAATACCTCTAAATGCATGAATTTTCAATGTACTTTCAAAACAGGATTTTTCATAAGGATTATTAAAGTAGGAGAGTACACTCTGCTACATTTAAAAACAAACAACAAAAAACACCAGCATTTTCATATCATATCATTCTGAAGAATATTCCTTGTTGAGGACAAAAGACCTTTGCTTCTCAGCTAATTCTGTATTTGTACTAGCTTAAAAATTATCCCTAGAACTTATATCTTGTGTACATTAAAATCCAGACCACGCATAAGGACTGTAAAATCAATACAGCAAAATTCTACATTTTGTTAATCTCTTTCCTTGCAAAAGGCCTTCCACTGAGTCACATGTATAGTAAGACCATGTAATATTTATAATATAGACCCACATGTAGCAGCAGAAGCAGCCCCACAAGAGCCAGCATGGTGACAGCAGGGTGGCAGCAGGGCTCACAGCATCCCCAGCTGCAGAGTTAATTCTTTGCTGCTTACTTATTCTGGGGACATCATAGTGATGCTCTAAGCCATTGCTCAGAGACATTCTAGATCATCACTCTGGAGTGGTCACATTTCATTAAGAGACCTTTCCTTAATGACAACAGGAACACCATCATGATGAAAATGATGAAAATGCCTTGTAGGGGTGAATAGTCCTGTGTCTTGTCATTTAGCCTGTGAGTAAAGATGACTAATTTGTATTGATGTACAGATTTTTCTGTAAGCATATACGTGTAACACGATAAGAATATGCAATTTTTTTTTCTTTTTTCAAAACAATAAAAGGAACAATAAATTATGCAAGAGTTACGGCTCAGAGAAGACCTATCACTGAAAGTTACATTATAAGCTCCCTTTCCCTGTTAGAATTTAAGAGTATCTGTTTTTATTTACCTTTACATTAAAGCACCTACATTCTTAGGCAAACAGTCAAAACAGTATACAAAGATCACCAAATTCAGACAATTCATTTAGTATGCCTGACTCACAGCTACAATGGCTATGCTTTTTGATTTATTCAGTATTTACTATTTTACTTCATTCCATTAAAGAACAGTTGTAATTTTTTTTCTACGGATGGTGTTTTCTGATATATATTCCATATTTCCACATTTGAGAGAGGTGAAGGTAACGGATGAGGTGGAGATAGAAAAGCTTTTATGCAAAATTGAAAATTTGAATTTGTAGAAAATCAAAAAGCAAGAGGGATTCATGGCTCTGGGACTGGATGAAATATTTCTGCATTTCTTGTCCACAGAGCAGAGTTACCTAGTAACCTAGTCTTCTAATATTGTTTTCTAGTAGAGAAGTATGGCAAAACTTCACTTTTTCCTAATATGCTCCTTGTATTCCTTTCTAGTGTGCATCCCTCTTTTTCATCATGTCCTCCTTTCTCTAAAGACTGCCTTTATTCCAAGTATCAGAAGTGCCTTTCCATATGCTGCTTTTGGTATCAATTATTTTTCCACTCTCATTTCCCCTAAGGATTCCTTCTTGCCCACGATTCCATCCCTGAAATTGTCACTGGAAAGCACAGAACTACAAAAGGTCATCAGAAACCATCATTTGTGCTCTATGCATGTACAAGACCTAAGAAGCAGAGGTTGAGCCCTTAAAAATGCACTAGGAAACAGCTAGCTAAACAAAACATAACAACATCTCTTTAGGATTCATGTAAACAAAGCTTTTGTTTCCCTCTTTGTTTCCTTTTTAAACATTCAAAGAGCAAAGGGACTTTCTAACTACACAGGACATGTCATGTAATATTTATTGGTATTACTAATTAATCTGTGCTCCCTACAAGAAAGGATTCAGGAAAAGAGCTTGCTGTCATGAACAGTGATCTTTTTTATCAGAGATAGTGATTTTTTTTTTTGCTTGAAAATGAGATCACCAACACATACCAGTTTATATGTAGCCTTCCTCACAAGTAAAAGGCTTCTCCCATTTGTAGTCCACTGCACTGGCCATTCTTCCTCTAATTAACTTCTTTCTTAGCAGCACACTACAAAAGGCAATTTGCATCATAATAATCCTTCTAAAAAAACAGTACCTTTAATGAATATTCCCCTCTACAAGTTACACAAAGATGTAATAAATAGTGTCTATGAAGAATAGATGGAACGAGAAGAAACTCTCTCAATTTAGATTTTAATTGTAGAGGGCCAATTATAAAATTTTAATTTCCGCTATCATCTGTCTTGAATATTTATCTTATCTAGCAGCTATTTTATTCATAATGGAAATCTTTGATGGCTTTTTTTGTTATGCTACCCTGAGTCATGGATAATATACACTACACTGGATTAAATTTGTATGGAAAATAGGCCGTGCTGGTTCATGTCTGAAATTAGATACAGCTAACTTAATTTTGCTGACATCTAAAAGAAAGAGAGTTTGTTTTAAAAAAATAAACAAAAGAAAAAAATTAATTTACTTAGTCTCATTAAGTATTTCACTCACTATTGTATCTGTAGAAAATATGAAATCTACAGGAGCTTAAACAGCAATTTACTGAAAATCAGAACAGGACACCTGGGGTATCCACTTTCTGCTGATTAAGACTGCATATATGGCGTATTTAATAATGATGTACATTTAATATTATAAGTGTTTAGTATAGTTCAAAAAGCTGCTTTTTTAAAGCTGGAAAATTCAGGCTCATATTTTGTCCATAGATACAAACTTCAATGTACTAAAACAATCTCAAACATTGAAAACTACAAAAAAGAAGAAAAAGGGCATAGGGTAGATAAGCACAAATTCCCAATTACAAGGCTATTGCAGTAAAACAGATTTGCTGAAAGATTAAACAGAGGATATACATATAGCAGGGCAAAGAAGCCCTGTTTTAATTACTGTGGATAAAACAAAGAAATCACCACTATTTGCACTTCAAAGGCATGAAATTTTCACAAAATTGGAAGGGCTAGAGATTGTGCAATATTGAGATTATCATTTGCAGTATCAAAAGATCCAAGCTTTTAAACTTAATGTGATTTTAACTTAATCAGCAGTAATCTCTCATTTTGAGTCAGTTCAAATTACATGGTGGACTATTAACATAGATATACTAGGTGCATTTATTGGAAGATGTAGTTTGACACTTGCATTCTGTTGCCCCACATTTTTTCCTCTTTTAATACACGCTTTCAATTTAAGTCCATCAACGCTTAGATTCACCAGTCACATTATACAACTACAAATATGCTAATAACATGAATTTTCAGGAAAAGAACCCTATTCACTTTTTTCTCCCTCTCCTTAGTTTAGGTATAGAGAGGAATAATGCAGAGAGCCAACTGAAAGCAGGACGTGCAGGATGCACGCACCAGGATCTCAGCTTCTGGTCACTTCAGGGGTTTAGTGCTTTTCCACAGCTCTTTTGCTCCTGCATTTTGTTTCGACCTGAGCCATTGCAATGTCAGAAAAAAGCTTTTTAGTGCAGTTTGTGATAAAGATGAGTACTGATGGAAGTAGAAGGAGGAAGCAGAAGAAGGAAAAATTATGTTTGGCATAAGACACTGGCACCATCTTTCTCTCCCCTCTTGCGGCTGAACAAGTCTGAAATTCTGATTGAAACACTAATGAGTTCAAAAAAATGGATTCTTCTTCTAGCAATTGCCAAAATGAAAATAAAGCCTTTGTTAAGTGCATGATGAATTCAATCACACCTCCTGCTGAACAACATGCATCAACTTTTAGGTCACAGTAAGACAAGGTAGGCCGTTTAAGACAATGCCACTTGTGACACATCTTCATGATTCTTAAGCAATAGCAGAAAGGTGGAGAAAGGCATGCATCACACCCAAGTGGTGTTAAATGTTTCAAGCCACCAACACTGTCACTGCAGCTTTCTACACAAAAACTCAGAGATGCTGAGCACACAAGATCATACAAGCTGGTGACCACTGAGAAAGAGAATACAATCTTACTCAGTGTAAAGGCATAGCTGATATGAAATTGGCAGTCCATTCTAGAAAACCACAAGCAAATAATCTTTAGTGAATATCATTAATCACCCATAAAACCCAGAATAGTGTTCTTCACAGTGACAAAAAACCAATGTAAAATTACTAGCACAAAAATAAGGATTAATTACATCCTTTTTTTTATTTTTAGATAGAGTCATATGTCATAGAATCAACAGAGATCTGAAATGCATCTTGAGTGACAGTCACGAGCAGTCAATAGTGCTTGTGTTCAGCACAGCTACACAATCCAGAGCAAACACAGATAAAATAAGTTTATGAATTCCTCATACAGTCTGCATGGAATTTACCCATGTTCCCGCTTGGAAAACTAAACACATGACTTTATCCACATTTTTTATGATCTCACAACAAAAGGAATTAGTAATTTCCTTTTTCTTTTTTTTTTTTTTGAGACTTCTCTAAGCAAAAGCCTTTCCCAGCTTGGTACCTGCAGACTGGCAGTGTTTCAGAGAAGGCAACCTAAATTTTCATTCTCCATGATAACTCTTTTGTACAATGGAAACAGCCCAGATGTGTTTGAAGGAGTGTTATGAGTGGTCATTATTTTGCTTTTCTGAATGTACAGTTCAAGAACATTTGCTATGATAGCTGATGAAGGTACTCACTAAGCCATGGAGCCTTTACTTTGATGACGGATTGACTCATTAGCCTGTTTAGCTTTAGACTGTCACCTGCAAAGTGACAGCTGTTACACTGACCATGTCAATATAAAACACACTAAGTTTTGTTTACACCAAAAATGTTTTATTACATTGACAGTATTGAGCTTACATGTTGAAGAACTGATCACTATTGACTCCAACAGTGCATTTTTGCTTACTGTCTTTAACTTGGAATGAAAACTAAACTGAAAACTCATTTTCTTCATAGACAGAGAAGTCTGCCTATGGTCAGGACTTAACTGATAGACTTGCTGGGAAGAATGAAGAGGATAGAGTTTTCTTTTTTTGTGTGTGTAAATGATTCCTTTCTACTTTGGCATACTTTCCATGGCAAAACCTACTAGTAGGCCTCATGATGAGATCATGTTATACACATCTTTTGAACTGCAATAATATGCCCATTCACTATGGCAGGCTATTAGACCTCTAATTTGTTCATTTACACAGCAATATGGGTGAAGGACACCTGGGTGGAGCCTCGTGCAAAGAAGAACATCAAATCACAGTTGCCATTTGCACAGCATCTGCTCCAGCACTTGCTCTATACTGAGAGAAGGTGAAAAATAGTGGAAGGTGTGTCTATTATTGTTTAGAATAGATACTGCCATGGCAGTGACACTTGGCAGAGCTGTCCTGAATGTTGAGCTGTACTGCATGGTTGAACATGAGGAATAGACCTTTTGAATAGAGTGGTCAACCCTGGAATGACAGCCCAGCATCTTTCTTCTCATGGGCTCTGCCACAATGCCACTGGGAGATGCTAAGGCAGGCAGAGGATCCATCCTCTGGACTACTACCACACTTCTGATTGCTGGCACTCCGAGCAAAACTGTTCCTTTGTCACAACCCTGTTAACACCTAAAGACTTAAAGACCTTCACCTGTTCCCTCTTCTTTTTCAAGTCCTTCCAGGCCAGTGATATCTTCCCAACCTCTGCTCATTTTTACTGCTGTTCTCAGATCTCCTTAATTAGTTCATCTCTTGCACAGAGCTGAGGCCAAAACAGGATACCATCCCATGTAGCTAAAACCTTACCTACATACAGCCCTTCAAAATGATACTCTTAGTTTGTGTTTATTTAAAGCTCATGGTAACTCCTAGACCAGTCTCAAGATAGCTGCCAATAAATAATACTGTAACCATGAAATGCTTGTAACCATGAAATATTCAGATGGGAGGACCAATTTGAAATAAAATACTTACTTAATTCGTAATATTGCAGTAGGCAAGTATCTCCTTGCAACTATCTCCTCACTCATCCAATACACCTATTCATATACACTTTCAAATTATTCTGGTAGTACCCCATTGAACACATACTTTTCTTCTCAGACCATCTTTGTTTTACAAGAACATTTAGGCTTTGGATTTACAATTGACAATTCAAATGTAGAATTTTCCATCTATCTGCTCTACTGACTGTTTCAGAGGACAGTATTATCTCTTAAAAATACCTTGATGATGTATTCACTATGCTTCACAATCATATATAAAAGTCCCCCATGTATCTGCACAGTTCAGTAAAATTTAATTCACTTTTTAGGAACTTCATTAGTGTTAGAACAAGATTACTTTAACAAGCTTAATTGCACTTTCCTTATGAAACAATCCCACTATTTTGAGGTCAGATATAGTGGTATGCAGAGAGTTGTATTTCTGATGGCCTCTATTTTGTGAATCTAGCAGTTATGCAATGTAAAAATACGCTTTTCCGGTTTGATACTAGTCCTAGAAACTACTTAATTTATCTTCTTTTGTGCATTTTTTTCAGTAATGCTGGCACTAACCCAGTATTTGTTCAGATCTGATGAGCATCCTGTATACTTCTTTCGGACACAAGAATTTATTTCTGTAGATATCTAACTCACTGTGTATGATAAGCTTTATGTAATTAAAACTGTAGCAATCAAATTTAAAATATTTATTTTCAGTATAACTTTTTATTTATGCTCAAGCCATCACTTATGTTTAGGGATAAGTGGTGATAATATGTTGATACCACAGTAGTAGTTGCAATTCTAAGTGTATATATAATAGCAGCCATTATCAAAAAGACTAAATGTAGAAGTCAGTTTTAAAAGACAAAGTATTAAATAAATCATTTTATTTCAAAATATACACATGAAATTTTCAGAATATGGCATTTCAGTATGCTTTAGAAACAGTCAGAAAATAAATGTCCTTAGTTTCTCTTTCAACTGGCTTTTTGTTATGCAAAACCAGTTTCCACCTAATTAAATCGCTTTTTTAAAGTTCCTAATTTATTAAACTGCTAAGTCCTTGAGCCATAGGAATGTTCCACATCTTTTTGAGACACTGCCCTCCTATGCTACTTTTAAGTTATTTATAAATACAGCTCTCCAGCAGCCTCTACCAGCAGGGCACCTTCACATGTTGGAATTTAATGAGGCTCAGGCACAAGTCATGAGTCCCTGAAGAAAAGTGCTACCTGATCTGCTTCATTTATTTCTACCAATAATCATACCATTACCTACAGCTTCTGTTTTTAATTAGTGGTATCTAATGATTAACACTGGCCAATTTGCATCCAATTATGTCCCCTGAAAAATTAGAAGTGGATGAAAAGGCTGAATGCAATTAATCATTCTGCAATGTGAATTTGCTTAAATATCAAGGATGAATGTGTTGTACTTTCCTAAATAAGTTTTTATTGAAAACATACACTGTCTGGTTATGAAGCAAAAGCATGACTCTTCCCAGGACAGTATGAAATCTGGATATTAAACACTACAGAATTACCATACACTTTCACACACATCGTTTTAATAAAAAGGAAAAAATGATATGACATATCTAATTACACTCTGTATTCACATGCTGCAGAAACAATTAAAAGCAATAAGCAAGATAATATTTTATAACACATAGAGATCTTAACATTGTCTGAGACAAAGTTTGGGTTCAGTATGCAAGCTTTAGGATATAATTACTTCATATTTTCTTTCATTCTTAACAAGTTTTGCTTTAGAAAATATTCTGTTTCAGCTTCAAGGCAAACATTCAGTGCTACTTAGATATGGGATATTTTGGGCTGCCATAACATCTTTCAGAAAACTTAGAAATCATAGGAAACATTTACAAAAAAAAAAAAAAAAAAATCCCAGAAAAGCCACCACATCACACCACAAAACCTATTTATATGGTGTCTTCAGCTTTTCCCCTATATTCAGACACCAAACTTGATCAGCCAGTTTCACAGATAATGACAACCTACTGCTTTTCATGAAGAATCTCCCTCTTCTCATGTACCCATCTCTCTGAAAAACTCTGGAAAACTCATATAAATACAGAAATATTACATACCACTGGTGAGTTTTTTTCATCCATGATGGTGAAATTATTTTGTCCCTAGGATACCTGAGAGATAATTAAAATAGCATGACAGTTATTTCAAAGGTTAGTACTTGTATAGCAACTTGCAAGTATCTTAAACTTACAAAAAATAGATTTATGACAGTACAATAAGTCATTCCTTCTTCCTAAATTTACATATTAAAGCACCATTCAACATATTGTGAAGATGATTAAAATGCAGTAAAGTTCATAGAAACCTTTAGGAAGAAGACAACAAAAAAAATTGGGTTTCAGACAAGTGAAGGTCCTAAATGACATCTGGTATATTTTTCCTGACCTTTAACATGAGAAAAAGCCGAGTTCCTGACTTACACCGGCCTTATTTTTGCCCAAGGAAAACCAAAATAGTAGGCAGCCAAATAAAGCATCAGTTTCAGTGGTACACAAACTAAGGTTTCTACCTGCCTTTCCCACCTTCTTCATATTTCCTCACTTGTTCTTCCTCTGCTTCAAGCAATTTTTCCAGTTCTTATCTTTAGTGTCAGAAGTTTCATGCTGTTCTTCATAAAGCCTGGGGCATTACTTTCTTTGCTTTATTACTGTGCTCTTTCATCCCACTTTCTGTTTAGGACACAGATCAATTCTTAACTTATAAATGTTTTGCACTTCTCTTTAGGAAGATGGGGAGGATTTAGAGGGGAGAAAGATTATGCTGCAGATTTTAACTGCTTGGTTGTTTCCCCATGCTTGGAGGACTATCACATTTTATTTCACAAAAAACGCCTTTCTTACATTTTCTTGAAAATGTAAAGTTCTCTTTAGCTAGGTTCTTGTATTTATTATGCCAGATATTCCACAATATGCCACATATTCCACAATTAATTTGGTTTCAAGATGCATGGTGTTTGTCATCTGTTGTGGTTTAACTCCAGACAGCAAACAAGTACCACGCAGCCACTTGTTCACACCCCCACCAGCAAGATGGGGAAGAGAATCAAAAGGGTAAAAGCTAGAAAACCCATGTATCGAGACAAAGACAGTTTAATAGGGAAATCAAAGGCCGTGCACACAAGAAAAACAAGGAAATAATTCCCTGCTTCCCATGGGCAGGCAGGTGTTCAGCCATGCCCAGAAAAACAGGGCTCCATCGTGTATATAATGGTTACTTGGGGCAACATCATCACTACAAATGTCTCCCCCTTCCTCCTTCTTCCTCCCACTTTGTATGCTGAGCATGATGTCATGTGGTATGGAATATCCCTTTGGTCAGTGGAGGTCAGCTGTTGCAGCTGTGTCTCCTCCCAGTTTCCCATGCATGCCCAGTCTCCTCACCAGTACGGCAGTATGAGAAGCAGAAAAAGCCTTGGTTCCCTGTGAGCACTGTGCAGCAATCACAAAAACATCTGTATATTATTATCCATGTGTTCAGCACAAATCCAAAACGCAGCCACTGCAAAGAATATTAACTCTACCCCCGCCAAAACCAGCACACATCTGTGCTTCCACTCCAGGCAAAATCATCAAAACCAGCTCCAAAATGCTATTTTGAAAGATGTGGCTTGCCAAGACAAGGGCTTTGGTTTTGAACACCAGATTAGTTTACAGAAGCTGTACTGAAAAACATTGCAACTATACTCCAATTCTCATCATGTGCAAGGAGCCCAAAAGGTTAGAAAGAGGATGTAAGGAATACATTGCACCCATTTTTCCCCCTCAAGGATCATCACATTTCAATAAGGATGAACTCACAGTTTTCATTACACTTCCTGAAATAACCTGCAGTAACCACCTTCAGATTTAGAGTTTCAGGCATAACAGGAACACGTGGTATGAATTAATAGTGCCTTAGATACTATAATAGTAGCACTAAAAAAAGAATCTGACAAAAAAAATAGAAAACAAAACCCCACACCTCTCTGCATTCAAATTAGTTTTGATGAATTTAATGCCCAAATACTTGTCTAATCCAACCAATCAACTGATACTAGTTGAGACTCTTTTTGAAGTTCAGTGGCCCAACTAAAGTTGAATATGTTAGCTCATTTAATTTCCCTATTCGCCACCATTTAGGAGAATAAGCAAATGGTTCATGCAGTCTATGAGTAAAGATAAACAGAGTATTGAAGTATAACGGCAAAATCTATGACAAACTAATAAAGTTTAAAGATTACAAGCAAAATATGTACTACTAGGGAACAAATGTCACCACACTCAGAAAAAGAAGTCACACTCCATACCACATCAATTAATTCTGGTTTAGAATTAAACTTATTTCAACAAGATTCACGACAAAAAATCTTGATGAATTATGTAATTTCTTCAAAGCCTGTCTTTCTTTGAACACCAATGTTATGCCCTGTGGCTTTTGGGAGCAATTTTGAGATTTGCAGGCTTGTGACATAAATGGGGAAAACAGTCATAATATGTATCTTTTATTAGTAGTATCATGGTTCACACAATACTGAGTGTACGCTACCTGCATGTCTTTGATCCTCATGCATATTTAGTCCAGGGATTAGTTTTGGCCATGATGACATCATAGTGAGTACAAATTGTGAGATTTTGACTCTGGGACAGTGATGGAAGACTCAAAGACTAAAAGTGTGACTTCAAACAGTAACACAAAGTGTCACTCTAAGGCACCTCATCATCATCTTCTTGCATTTGTTATAGATGCTCACTTGAAGAATTTTCTAATCCTGCTATTGTGCATTTCCGCTGTCTCACAAACACAATCTTGTTGGCACCTCCCAATATATCAAGTCTGGTCTTATTTGAAGCACTTATATTACCTATTACACTCCATCTACTGTATAAACTCTCTCATTTCTGATAACTTCATTGACCTTCCTGACACCTGAGTGCAAGCAGCTTTGACATTCCTGTCCCACTCCCCTCAGGCATCCAGAACAGGTATCTAAAATTCACATTTTTAGTGTCAAAACTTTCTGTATACAACTCTGACTCTCTTTTAACTTTTCTCCATAGAGTTCAAACTAGCTGCAGTTTCCACAGTGCTGTTTTCCCAGTCCCAGATGTTTTATGTTCCATTCCATTTGTCTTCAAACGATCACTTCCTTTTTCCAGGTATATGACATTCAAAAGTCATTCTCTTGTTTCCAAGTCTTTCACTAATTTGGCATATTTGCTCTCTTCAACTGCACTGTCCACTGCGCTAATATATTTAATTTACTTGCCCACTTGGCCTGCAACACTTATGCTTTTTTGATGCAGAAAAAACATGTTCTTCTTTGAAACCACCTTCACGTTTTTACCACAGTGATAACAAGTTAGCCATAAAAGATGATTCTGCTAAATCAATTACAGCACAGCAAATTCAGTGGTTTAACCCTTTCCTGCCTTTTTTCCATTACCTTTTGTGCTTTTTTTTTTTTTTTTTTTTTTTTTGCAGTTGATGAATAGAGAGTGAGGAAGGAATGCAGTGACAATCAGTTCACTTCAGTGCATGGGAAGGTTCTTGTCTGCTCGTCTCTCACTGCTTCTTATGCATTTCCTTCCTTGTCTCCCAACATACTCACAGTTTATTGAGATAAGCTTGTTAAAAAGCTATCCTAACCTTCTCAGATACTTAGAAAAGTCAGAGACTTTTATCCTATAAAATACTTTAAGTGTGGGCAGACAAACCAGCTAGAAGCAGTAAAATGAGGAAGCAGTTTTACCATACAGCACTGACAGACCAAAACAACCCATATGCATATAGTATCAGAATCAAATTTACATCCCACTCATCTTGGCCTGTAATAGATTGTTCACATGCCCAGGTCCTCAATAATAATTTTTGTAAAATCATACATGAAAGAGAATTGAGCTTTTCAGGAATAACTGCATTCTTTTCTAACTTTTCAGAACATAAATTTCTGCCTGTAATTAAATTATGGGTAAAAACACACATATTAAATGAAATATCTGGATTGTTTTGATTATCTGCAAGAGAAGAGCAATTTAAATATTTAAGACTTATTTAATCAGTAGAATGAGGTCTCTAATCAGACTTACTTTAAGGGAAAAGTTCATTAAAGTAGTCATATGTGCAAGCCATTTGTGCTGCAGACACTTTTACTAGGCATTCCCAACAACCAATGGGCCCATGAAGTAAGCAATGTGTGGTATGACAGTGAGCCTCTGTATTAGTAGAGATATAGCTTTATTTCACATTGCCAGTGAAGATTTTGCACTGGAAGTATCT
Source organism: Anabacerthia variegaticeps (assembly GCA_035583185.1). Lineage (NCBI taxonomy): Eukaryota > Metazoa > Chordata > Aves > Passeriformes > Furnariidae > Anabacerthia > Anabacerthia variegaticeps. The sequence continues at coordinate 35,432,533 of JAWWEW010000131.1, read as the reverse complement.
CCCACATTTTTTACTAGTCCTTTCACTCTTCAGAATTTTTATTATTATTGAAAGTAAAATGTTGTCCTCAACCACAGCTATATTAGTAGGTGATGTGAGGAGTGGTGAACTGAGGAGTGAGTGATGTCCCAGTAACCTTTTTAGCAAATTTCTTAAAAATACACCAAAAAGATGCACCTATATTCCTAAAAATCTCAAATCACCTACAACAAGAGCTTGACTATTGATTTTTCATGAGTATTTCATATCTAGAAGAAATGGCCTAGAATAAAAATTAAGCATGAAGAGTCAGTGTACCCAGGATTATAAACCTATTTAAGTCACTTGATCACTATGACCTTGTCTGCAGTAAGAAAATTAATACTGTTAATTCAATATCAGTGCAAGCATTAGATTACAGACAAAGCCAAGACAGTGTTGCTACTGAGGGCAAGCTTCCTCAAGCTACTTTAAACAAACCTGGCTCTTTCTGCTCTTACTGTCTTTACTCTTTATATAAAGAATTTTACTGTAAAAGTTCCTAACTCCAGCACTGCAGCTGTGACATCTTCTGTGCGTAAGCAGTAATGAAATAACCCAGGATCAGCACAACATTGCATGTACTTCTTTGTTTTACAAAGTAAGAAGTGAGGGGCATGGAACAGATGTCAGCTTCACTTAAAGGAGCAGAATAGCTGAAAACAAAGCAATAGAAAGCAGTATTATATTGCTGGTATAAGCCAACACTGAGCCACGGATCTCCAGAATAGAAAGGGAAGCAGGGGAAGGATTGTGTTGTGGAGGTATGTTTTGGGGTCAGTGCTTCCTGAGGCTATTTGTGAGAGCACAGTGCTTTACATTGCTTGGGGCTGTATTTAAAGTCAATATCTAGCCTGTAGGCAGCAAGGATTGGTTCTTCCTACAAAAATGAACCTTTTTAACAGCATATGGCGGGGGGGGGGGGGGCAGTATTATTTTATTTATAGGTCCAAATGGAGCTGTGGACTGGCACTCCTTTGGACATCAAGTACCCAAAAGCAGGAGTCAGCAGCAGAGCAGAGAACAGACCCTGGCAATTCAGCCTCCCCTGCACTCTGTCCCAGGTGTTGGCAAGTGCCTCTCCTCACCACTGCCCTTAAAAGGAAGCAAATGGGCAGAGGATAGAGGTGTCAATCAGGATGTCTTAGCCTGCAAATCAAAGAATTTAAGATGAAAGAACTCTGTAATGATTGTCTTTATTATTAATTAACACAGAAGATTACTGCATATGAGCACTCCAAAGATGGTGATCAGCTGAACCCTGCGTATTCCCTTGGCACTGACAAACAGATGCACAGTTGAGCACAGTCTGTATGATGATGTTTGCAAATGACAGAAAACACTCAGTTAATTAAGCTTTCTACTCCGATGTGAACAGAAGTCTACTCATTGACCTAAATGTTGTTCTTCTTTTTGTTCTTTTACTATCTTAGGAATTAGGACTTGTAATTTTTACTGTCTTAGGAATTACAACTAATAACTTGATGACTTAACACCATCTTTTACGAAACTCCCCACCACCACCACCAGCCCTGGCCAGTATTGCCACAGATGCTCAAACTGGTAGATCTTCAAATGATAGATAAGGGCTTTCTATATAAGAGGCAATGTTTGGTAAAGCATTCTTCACATTTTCAAAGCTGCTGACAAAGCATACCTTGGTATAGCTATTTCTCCTGATCAACATCCTCAGGTTACCCTAAATACTGCATCTACCATGCACAGGGATCATAACCAAAATTTGTAATCTTCAGTCAAACCCCCTCTTCTCCTCGTTCCCACTGGTTAGGGGGACAAATCTCTGGTTTATGTAACTCAGTTCAAAAGCGTTCCCGTATCAGAATCTTCCTACAAATGGGCTTAATGTGCTGAAGATCTTAAGATTTACCTTTACAGGTCCACATATTACTCCAGTAATCATTTCAGTTATTTTCCATGATCTCCCAGAAATCTGAGCAGCATGTTGGTCTGCAGGCTCAGGGCTTGATTCGCCTTTTTTCAGCTCCATTGCAGCCTCTCGAATTATACCAGGGATCATTTCAGTCCAGGTTTATTCAGTAGTCTTAAAGCCATTAACTTAGCTAAGCCATTAACTCTCTTGCTTTATCCACAGCCATTTGATTGACTCTGGATGCTTCTACTCCCTTCTAGTAACCACCATACAAAGATTTTCTATCTTTCTCATATGCAGGTGCTGCAGGGACTTTTTTTTTTCCCCTGGTGTGTCTTTGCCATACCTAAACATTATTCACAAGATAGATTGCTTAAATGTGAAGGAGTGCTGCTCATGTGTCTCCCCCTTCCTTCCCTCAAACTCTTCACTACATATACGGCAGCCAAGCCCGAAATTTTCAGGTAGAAACACACACCACAGTCACATCTATAAACAAATGACATATTGTAAGTGGAAACTGGAAATATTTCCCCAGCCCATTCCAGGGGTTCTGCTCACGAGGTTTTGCTAGAAAGCTCATTTCTCATTTATTTCATCCTTCTGGATTCAACTTGTTAGCAGTTCATTTGACTTCTCCATTATTTATGGCAACATTTTTAATCTTACAAACTTTCAATGTAACAGTTCAACTAGCGTGTTATGAATAAGAGCCCCCACCCCCCAAAGGAAATTGCTTACTTTCCAAATACTTATTTAGTCATCCAAAATATACTTTTATCAGACACTGAAAATGTTTATTTTTGGTGAAGACATGATGGCAATCAGCATCCTTAACAGATAAGTCTATACTTCATATAACTGCAAATGAGTAAAAGGCTTACCCAAACTTTACCTTTCTCCTATACTGCTAAGCCATTTTAATGGTGACCTACACAGTAATACAACGGAGAAGACCACAGAGGAATTACTTTATCACAGAAGCATAGAATGGCCTGGGTTGGAAGGGACCTTAAAGATCAGGTAGTTCCAACTCCCCTGCTGTGTGCAGGGACACCTTTCACTGGACGAGGTTGCTCAGAGCCCCATCCATCCTGGCATTAACAGTTCCAGGGATGAGGCAGCCACAACTTCTCTAGACAGCCTGTTCCAGTGCCACACCACCTTCAGAGTAAAGAATTTCTTCCTAATATCTAAATGAAATCTACTCTCTTTCAGTTTGAATCCACTCCCCTTTGTCCTGTCACTACATGCCCTTGTAAACAGTCTCCTTCCATCTTTCCTGTAGGCCCCCCTTAGGTACTGGAAAGCTGCAATTAGGTCACCCTGAAGCCTTCTCTTCTCCAGGCTGAACAATCCCAATTCTCTTAGCCTTTGATCTGAGGGCCTTTTTCCTCTTCTATCTAGTTTTAGAAAAATAAACCAAGAGACCCAGACACACGTGGGGTGGTAACAGCATAGAATTGAAATAAAAGTGACCGAGTCCTGAAAGTGTGAACTATTACACAATTGACATTTGGCCAAGATCAGGACAAGCATGCATGCCAGATCTTTTATTTAGGCATGTAAATAACTGAAATAGAATGAATCAACTTCTTCCATGTATCTACAATTGTATTTTCAAATTATGTTGTATTTATTTTCAAGCTTTGTATGTATGTATATTCTCCTGAAGTCTGACAAGTCTACAATAAGCAAAGCTTAGCAGGTAGAATTTCAAGGGGTTGGAAGGAAGAGAGGCGGGGTTGGAAGGTAACAGTGTGAAAGCATGTTAAATTTCAACACAAAACAAAGTTTTTAAGGTGATACTCAATTGCACATACACCTCAAGGAGCCTAGAAATTGAAATTCTTCAGGTAAAAAGGGAACTTTGACCCTCTGAATATACTGCTTGTCTTTGATACACAAGAAAAAATATTTTATATTCTTATGCACTCCCCCACCCTTTTTTCTTTGTGCCAGTCCAAGTAAAAAACAGAGAAACAAAGAACAAAGTAAAAATATGACTTCAAACAAATTCAGAGAAACCTGGAAAGCTGTCAGGAATAAAAGTCCAGGAGCTTAGAGAACCACTGAAAGAGTGGGGGAACTGAGGGGGGAGAGGGAGAGGTACAAGAAACTAACTTGCTTTTAATTCCTGCACTTCAGTGACCTTGTGAATTTTACGAAATTTTTTATGCACAGTCTCAAACAGACTTTTCGTCTCATGATTTCTTTTTCACCTGAACACTGCTCAGTTTTAGAGGGGAAGAGAGACTTGGGGTTTGATAAATGGAGATCTGAATTTAGCTTGCCATACACCAAAACCAATTAAATCAGGTTGAGTAGCTCAAGAGACATTTTTAGTTTTCTGCTGAATAATCAGAAAGTATTAATAGTACTTTGAATGAAAAATATGAAAAAAGCATGCTCAAGGGAAAGAGGAAATTTTGAATTGATGGAAATTTAAATGAAGTGAGTGCTTTCAAGTAACTAGGAAAAAAAAATAAATAACAATGCAATGTCTCTCTGATACTGCTAGCCTGTGTATATGGGACCTGTTTCCAAAACAATGCCTTAAAAAAGAGAAAACAAATGCAAAATTTAACAGAATTAGAAGCTAGGATAAGAGTGCACTCCTTGCAGACAGATATCATGAGGATCCTAAACATTAAGTTCTATGAAGTAGAGACTATCTTTTCTTTAGCTCTGTGTGTATTAAACAATGAGTCCCTAAATCTACCTGCTGGAGCCACATAAATAATTAATAACAATAATTAATAATGATTACTAATTGATGTAGAAATAAATTAGTCCATAAAGCAACTCCAATCCAGATACACATAGAAAGCCTGGAGTACAAGTTTGGCCTTGTAATAGCTCAAAGAAACAATTTTTGACTATTCAAAACACAGTATTACAATATCTAGTGTGCTGCAAAAAAAACCCACCCCTGAAACCAGCTCTCAAAAGTAGACTGTGAGAGAGTAAAGAATGAAAAGGGTACTGATATGCAGTATTCCATCTAAGAAGTTTAATGACACACTGAAGTGAGAAGATAGAGGGATACGAATAAAGTTTTAAAATGCAGACAATGGAGGGATATAAACTTTATGCAGGACAGTGAAATATTTTTACTCCTCCAGTGCAGAGCTTTTACTACACCTGTGCATTTTATGATGAAAGTCACATTTCAGATAGTGCCATGTGCCTGTTAACAAGCAGGTGGAAATCTACCAAAGCAACATTGCACTGCAGAGAAAGGTCCAGAAGCTCTCCTCTGGCTCTTCAGCATTAGACATTTCTAGGACCACTTACACTTCGTAACAAATATCTTAAAAGGTTTTCAGCTGAGCTATGACTACTTCAGGACAGATCATACCTCTGAGAAAAGAGAAGGTCTGGGGAGTTCATTAGGCCTTTGCTACGGTCTAAGTTACAGGACTATTTTTCATCAACACAAACAAAAATTGACACCTGCTGTCACTGTAGCCATGATAACGGAAAACTAACTAATCTGTTTCTATTTTTCAAGTACATTCTGCAGCCTGCACTGTTCTTCACTGTACTTCACTTAAGAAGTGCATCCCTGCCCAGCAAGAGCTTGGTACTCCCATGTAAGCATCACTCAGTACACATTCACTACAAGTAGGTATATCCAACCACTTCTCGCATTCCTCCAAGGCATATACAAAGTGTATGGTTTTTGTGCATTTGAAGTTGCAAAGGGAGAAACTTCTTTTTAAGTAAACTTTGTGTATAAAGCTTGTTGTATGAACTCTAAAACTTGCAGCAGCATTGAAAGAGCAGTAATTGCAAAACGTACCCTCAAAAGGAGCTTTATAAAAAGAAAAAAGCCAGTAAAGACTATTTTGCATGAGGAAAATGCAATTTTGCATAAGGAAAATTGGTTGTATATACTGTATTTAATGAAAATTTAATTTTTACAGGTCCAAGTCCACTCACGGTTCAAGTCAATACTACTTTATAGATTATTTCTTGGTTGTGCCAGTATATAGGCAGAAAATATTTTGCAATGGGCTAAGAATTGTAACCTCGAAGTAATGCAACATTCATATATACTTGAAACATCTTCTTCAAAAGATATTTGAAGTATCTGAGTAATGCCTTTCTTTTGTGACTTAACTGTCATTTTAAACTAACAGAAATCACTTGTTTATTCTGCTCCTTGATTTCTGTTATGCCTATCTCACTTCCAGCTTTATCCATACAGAAGGTAGAACTAAGTATCTTCTGTCTTTGATGCATAGCAGAGCTGAAATATGATGATATGAAGAGGATGCAAATATTTCCAAGCTATGTCCAAATGAAGATGCAGGAAAAACATGTATTCCTCTTACAAATGAACTAATAGTTCTTTACTTCTGCCAAGCTGAATATTTTCTACTTAAGCACTAGCTCTCTTGTTCACTAAATGCCCTCCTATAAATTCAAGCATTTTCAGTAAAGTGATAATAAGGAAGCCTATTTGAAATTAAGCAAAAAGATTCTATAAATTTGTGATGTAACAAAAAAAAACACATCTTCTTAACAATACTGACACCACACAAAAAAAGCTTTTCCCTCTATAACACAGAATTTTAGAAGTTTATTCCTAACCAGCTTTGGTTAGTTTATTCCTAACCATCAATAACATGGCTGTAACTTTTTCAAGCTCATTCTTTTTTGCATTTTAAATCCATTCAAGGGAATTAACTACTGACTGCTACATCTTATTTCATGCTGCAGTTCTTCAGCAGAACCACCGTAAAAACATAATCTGACTATGGGTTCACTGCATAAGTGCAGCAGGACAAAATTACAGCTTTCCTCCATTTATATCATAGGGTAAAACAAAAGATAGTCTGAATAGTCTCCAAATTCTATGCTTGTTTATTCCAAATGCCAGCTCAGAGAAACAGTTGGATTCTCACACACTGCACAAACCCCCTTGCCATCAGCTTCAGGCCCTTGCCTGTGCTTTTCCTATCCCTGCTCTGCTGTATCTTGTACTCCTTTCAGGATGTCACAGGCTCCTGGGACACTACAAATAAAGGAGAGCACTCTTACACTTCCTGGGGACACTTTGTGGAGAAAGCAGGGACAATTCTGTTTTCCTATCAAACTCCATGAACAAGACAGTGGGTTCTTAAAAAGAAGAAAAAAAAAAAAAAAGTCCCTCCTGATTTTGATAATACACAGTCTTTCCTAGATCATTCCAGCCTATTTCTGGATTTACAGGATTCCTAACATGACACTGTTTCCACAGCCAAGAAAAGAACATGAAATTTCTCGTACATTTCTTCTAGGGGTCCCTTTCATTATCTCCAGAAATAAGGTCAGAAAGTAAAGGAAATAAAAAAATGTCATGGGTCAAAATAATTCCTGTCAAGGCTTTCTGCTATTTTTCATTCAACTGTGTCTCTTTGCTGACTGACACAGCTTCTTTTTTTTTTCAGCCTCTGAATGATGGGAAAGGACTTCCTAACAGTCCCAGAAGCTGTTTAAACTCCTGTTATGGATAACTGCTATTGGTGACTGACTCTAAGGTTCATTTCAAGAGCTGGGAGGATAATTATTCCTACTTCCTTCTTCATGAGGGGAAGAGGAGGTGCAGGAACTGATTTCTCCTCTGTGATGACCAGTGAAAGAACCTGAGGGAATGGCCTGCAGTTGTCAGGGAACATTTAGTTTGGATATTAGGAAAGAGGTTCTTCACCCAGAGGGTGGTTGGGCACTGGAACAGGCTCCCCAGGGAAGTGGTCACAGCACCAAGCCTGAGAGAGTTCAAGAAGTGTTTGGATGATGCTCTCAGGCACATGGTGTGACTCTTGGGGATGGTCCTATACAGGGCTAAGGGTTAAACTCGATGATCCTTGTGGGTGCCTTCCAACTCAGCATTCTGTGATTCTGTATCTATAGAGATAAGCTTATTTTTCCACACCCTTAATCACAATTAAAGTTTTGCAATGCAATGATATAAAGACTGAATTTCTCCAATTCCTGATATCAAATTTACATAAAGGTTAATTTAAAATAAATAAATAAAAAAAAAAGGAGTTTGCAAGCAGAATGTCAGGAAAATGTTATACAGACGTTCAAGGTTCTCTAATTCAGATTCCTATAAAGATGGACACAATATAACTTATTAAGAAGAAGAAGAAAAAAGAACATATAAAGGTACTTGAGTACCTTTAAAGGAAATAACATCATGCTAAATCTTTCAGTAACACAAATAATTGTCTGATATTAAAAAAGTGTCTCCTTATTTACCAGTTTACAGTAATTTTTATTGCTTTATATATGTTTAAATTTTTAACTGTAAAATACTCTATCCTTTTTCTGCTTTCTAGCTGCTTTGATACCTAACATTTGCAAGAACTATGCATGTACTTGGCAAGTACCAGGTTAAGCATTATAATTTTCTGCTTGTGTGTAATACAGATTGATTATTCCCAAATACACCTGACATTTTAAAATACGTATTTACTGCAAGCAGCAAAGAAACAAGAGGGAATACTCCAGTTCTCACTTCAAATCCAAGCTCAGGCATTCATTCAATACGTGACCTCAGGCAAAAGACTTGACCTCATTCTAGTTCAGTCAATTCAGCTGGCTAAGAGCAGGAAATCATTGAAAACCAGATGCTGCATCTAAAAGCAGATCTTCCCCAGGTAAATAAATTACAAGAGAGCCACAGGGATGGTGGAATACAGTGTTTCTTATTGTAAGAGTCAGGAAGCCATATGGATGTAAATTGGAAATAAGCCAGAGGTCTTTTAGCCTTAAGCTTTACTTTGATATCTGAAAAATAGCATTTTTAGTGCTGCACAGATACTAAGATTTTTGTGCTGTAACTAGACTGCAAGATTAGAGTATCTTTATTCAAATGTACCCAGATCATGTGGTTAAGGTGGATTTTTTTATTATTATTATTTTTGCCCAAATTACTTTTCACAGACATCTGAAATATTAGCACCAATGCCTGACCACATCTGCAATAACGTAAGACAATGTCCAATATTCAGACTTCTAAGGATTTTAGGAACTATGGTAAATGGAGTCCACGGCAATTTTGGTATACTAGGACAGTGTGGGTCTCTTTTTATGGTAGAGGGGAGAATGCTTGCAGATTCCTAGCATTTCTTTCTCTTTCCTTCTACCAGCTCACATCAAACCACTTTAGACTACATTTGTGCCTGCCAGAGCTATAAGCACAAAGACCATATAGGTTTTAGAACAGAAGCAACACATCACACCCTATTCCACCAACATAAAATGGAAAGAGAAAAGGTTAATAGTTGATTCAATTTTCCTACTTCTGCTAGAACGGCTGCTATTGCTTCTCCAGGTCTCTAAACCCTTTAGGGTAAACCACTAATGCACATACACAGTCAACTTTTGATCAGATCAAACTGAACAAATATAATTGAAAATATTCACGGAGATGCCATAATCCTGCAGCTTACTTAGATCACTAATAAACAAGCTGGAGTAAAGAAGAATCTGATTTAACTGTGGCTTTGCAAAGGTATTAAAAAATACAGGAGAGCTTCACAAAATATTCAGTAACTGAGTACAGAAGGTTCTACCTACAGTGACTGCAGCAGGACATGAAAACTTTTTGACCCTCTTGACAACTATTTATACCACATTTGTCACAAAGAACAAACCACATTGGCCAAAAACTGAAAGAATTTATATCTACAGCAGCCTGGATATCAAGAACTTAGAAACTTGTTTCCAGTCTTTAAGTTTTACAGGAACGTACTTAGCACATTATTACATTCTAAACTATATACATAATCCTATAAACATTTTAATGTTTTACTAGTTAATTTCTCTGACATGAAACTGTCCTGACATAAACAATAAGTTAAAAGAACACAGGTAATAAATGTAGCCTTTTTCATAGATTATTTTGGTATAAAGGTTCCTAATGAATAGACTTGTTTATTTATGCTTACCTAACAAAATATCAACAATTTATAGTGGACCATTTATCTAACATAGGTGGAAGAACAGACTTTGAAAGTAACAACACATGTGAACACATGGCAAATAAATTTTTCCAAGTCTACTAAAAAAACATAATTTTTTGTTTTATGAAAACAAGACCAAAATCAGTCAGTCTTAATAGTTGTAACTTTTGAACTGTGAATTCAAAAGTTGTTATATTTTCTAATTTCATCCCTTCCACAATTCATAAAACATTCTGTGCTACAAAACCTGTGGCTGTGCTTTTGCATAGCTACAACTATCAAGTAGGCATGTAATTTTTTACAGGATTCAGGTATTTTCTCTCTGCAACTACATATATAAGGCAGAAACAGAGAAGGATACTGACCTCATTTGAAATGGCTGATACAAGGGTTACCGTAAAAGAATTCTGATCAATGTTGACGGGCAGAGAAAGGGCTATCAAAATTTTTCAGGAAAAAGAAATCTCTGCTGTTTTAACAGAAAACAATGAAGGAAAAATAATGAAGTTTGCTTCTTATCGTAAATAGATACAAAATTATAGAACCTTTCCTGTAATCAAGATTGCAGATAATGCAAGCTATTATCTTTCCATATGCCATTAGCTGTTTAGTTTTCCCTTTAAATATCAGTCTTCATAGAGGAGGTCAATACAAGCTTTTAACGTAACACTAGAAATAAATGACAAATTTAATTTAGGCTTGCTGCATCCCACTTCCTGGAAGCACTTATTTCCTGATCTCAATCAAGAAAAGGCAGCATGTCAGGGAAATAAGTGTTTTTACTATACAACCCCTCGCAGCAAGGTCCAAGAACAACTTAGGCACCATGAAGATGTACTTTTGTAGCATTTCTATGGAAGCATTAAACATTGTAAAACCTCAAGTCAGGTATTCAGGCCTCTTATGCAGTATACAGAAACAGGGATCCTAAAATAGTATCTCAATATCCAGTAAAAAAAGCATTAACTGAAAGAAAAAACACCCTAATAATATCTGTATTCTCTTATTTTTTTCCAATTTGGTGCTTTATTTCTTCCTTACCAATCCAGTTTCTGCCTCCACTGAAAGAGTCCCCAGCCTCATACTTGCTTCCATCTCCTATGCTCCGTCATTCAGGGCTTAAGCAAAGGGATATCACATGTTATTTTAGAAATAAGGGCAGCTCCTTCCTTTTCTATACTGAGATCAAAACTTTGTTTTAGTTAAAACCCACACAACCCCTCTCCAGCAGAGCACTCTTCTTTCTAGGTTGGGAGCTATTCTGGAACTATGAAATCTCACTGAATCTTTGACATGAACAAGCCTGCATAAGCTTTATATACCTGCAACATATGGAAGTGGTATTGCTTTTGTCTGCTAAAATGTAAAATTAGTTAACAAATGACGGGGTGTTAATTCATTCTTCATAAACTCATTTTAACTTCTTAGTTTTGCAGCTATATTGTCACAACTTACACCTCCCCATGTATTTAATAAATCTAAAAGCACAATCACAAGATGAGCAACTAATAGTTATAAGGAATCAGGAACAAGCAGCCACAACTTGATGAGGACTGTATGTAATATAAGCTTTGATTTGCTTTAAGAGATACACCATTTCTGTTTTGGAGTTCGCTACCTATGTTTCACCATTTCTGCCTAAATTACCCATCTTTTTTTCTTTACTTACACTCAGAAAAAAAGGAAAAGATAGACACAATTCCTGTTCTTTGTCTTTTCCCTGATGTCTTCAAATCAATCACGAGGGAACCTTGTTCAAAAGGAAGCCACTGACTGAAGTCTCTCCAGGGGTGTACTGCCAGACATTTGAAAAGTTGTCAGTAAGAACTCCAATTTGTCACTGAAGAATAATGATTGCAGGTACTTTTAAGTCCTTCAAGGTCTTTGAAACAGCTTTGCCATTTAGTGAATGGAATAAGACATGCTCCCTTTCAATTACCACAGAATAAACAGAAGAACTTCCATTGCAAGACCCAAGTCCTAACTGCTTCTGCTGGATTCTCTAAGAAAAAGAACAAAAATGGGTATTTGGAAATAGTCAAAAGACGATAGCAGACTAAAGCAAATATATAGCAGTGATATACAAGCAACAGCCTCTGGACTTTATAGGAAGAATGCAACAAGTCAAAAACCAAAAGTAGTATTTTTTGAATGCCAAAGGCTTTGTGTTAAATTTAGGCTGTATGCAAATCATAAAGGTTTATATTCAAAACAGATTTTACAAAAGATGGTTGAGCAGAGGGAGAGAAAAATAAAGCAAAAATGAGAAAAACAACAGTTCCTAAATGATAATTGAGTCATTTCATATTTCCAAGGGAAAAAAAAAAACAACAAAGGCTAATTAAAAAATAGAGATAACAAGAATAAACACAGTGACTTAAGGATACTGTATTATTTCAGAAAATTAAGTCAAATCATATTTGAGAAATCAGTTAAGAGACAATAACTGACCATCGAAAGTAATGTTCAAATTGTTTTAATTATATTGTAATGTCAACAAAACACTAAATGAACTATATGAAATGACATTGCCTTAACACCCAGTTAACAGCATGCATCAACAACTGTAAATTTAGCACTACCTTTGTATCAGATAATTAGTGACAACTGTAAGATCTCTACCAAGGTGCGTGTTAAGGTTGGCCTAAAATTATTTCTCATTAAGTAATGTGGGTCAGTTCATACAGTAAGTCATTTCGCAAGATAAAAAATGAACTCAATAAACATTTTCATGTAATATAACAAGCTGAAAGAGTGACAGAACAAAGGACTCATCTACCAAAATATTTAACAATGTTATCCAGAATGTTCTGTGTTCTGCAACTTGTCAAATCCTAGTTCTGAAGAGAATCCAGATGCCACATTTGTACGTCCAGGCAAATTTTGAGACCTGTGGATGGAAGAGCTTGGAAATCATTCAAACTGTGTGTAGAATACTAAGAGTCCAAAATCCCCACTGGGTGGGAAAGTGGTACTTGTCCATGAAATCATGACATTCACTGGGGAGTAAACCTCTTGCCCATTTCAAGTTTATATAATTTTTTTTGCAATAACTATTCATAAAAAAGGCAAAGTATCAAGCCCTGGTAACTGACAGAAAAGAATGAATATCCCTGTTTCATGCCTTATCAGATTAATCAATGGTTAAACCGAGGCACCACCTCAGTTTTGAATCTCAGAAATTGAAACATTTGTGCCCATGCTGTCACACTCTGCCAGTTTATCAACGAAACTAAACATCTTTGAAGGCATGGAAACATAAGACATGTATGAACTTTGGAAGAATGAGTACCTTTCAGTCTTCCTCTGAACTCCTTTCTCAATGCAGGTATTTTTAAAATTCTTGGTGATGGGAACAGTACATTTTTCTTTCTCTGCATGACAGAGGAAGAAATACATTCCGTTCTTTTCAACAGTACCAGATGGGAAGAGATCCAGCCACCAATTAATAACATCAATAAATATTTCAAATAATCAAATTAACTTTTCTGATCTACTACCTGATTTTCATAATCTAAATTTTATGGGTACCTGTTGCCTGACATTCACAATACCATCAAATGTACGCAACTTATTCTTTTTAAAGATATTGAACGGACCATTTATAAACACTGGATTTAGGATGCTTTTTAGAATTCATGTTAAGGGTCTTGCAGAAAGAGGCCTATGCAAAAGGAACCAACTATTCCCTATTTCAAATTTAAACTAGATCATGCAGGCAACAGAAACAACAGACAAAACCATCCTGATGCACCACGGCTCTCATCCATCATAGAACAAACTCAGTTATTACAAAACCAAGAGCTTGACTCCCAATGTTTCTGTTAATGCTTTCTAACTTATTCATTTTAAGGTTTCATCAGTTATAAAATACAACTCAAATGTCCTGTTCACATCCTAGGAACAATTACAGAAATGCTAAGCTTGGCAGATCAAACAGCTGGAGATCATCTACTCATCTATATTTTTATATTTTTCTCAAACCAGGATCAGCCACAACAAGCTGCTCAGGATTCCATACACTCATGTTTTGAATATCTCCAAAGATGGAAACTACACCAACTGGGCAACTTACCCCAATGTTGGATCACCTTGACATAAAGAAAAAAAAAAAAAAAGTTTTTTCTTATGAAACTCTGGTATTTCAGTTAGTGCCAATTATCTTTTTTTCCTTCACTGAACAAAACTAACAGGAACCTGGGTGCACTTTCTTTTTTTACTGCCATCAGGTAAAATTCCCCCTTGAGCCATCCTTGTACCAAGGATTAAGACTGAGCAGTCTGTGTTTCCTGGATCCTCCTTTCCTGTAGGATGCAGGAATGAAACAAATACTTTACAAGTAAGGTCAGTATAGTAATGAGGAATCTTATTTTTCTGAAATGTAAAAGTACTAAAATGAGCAGACTGCTATCAAAATTCATTCAGTTCAAGTTAATTTTATTCATAATCGACTACAAACTCAACAGCTTATGAAACTGAGACTGCAGTGGCATATTTGATCAAGAGTCCAAATCTTGACAGTGAAATGCTGCTTAAACTCTGCCAGAGTTCAGGTCAATATCAAGAGTAGGGCCTGCTCCTGTTGTAGAAGACACTTATTCTGTCAGCACCAAAGTGTAACAGAGAATGTATCCATTTCAAGATCTTCCCGCAACATAAATATAAAACATTGAGCAGTGAAAATCCTTACACCTCAGTCATTGACTGGCCCAGCAAATAAACAGCAATTTCACAAATAGCACGTTGTCCTTGCAGTTGGGGAAAACTGTAATGGCCAAAGGTAAAACGTAAGCCAGCTTATTATTTTCACTGGCATCCAAAATACCTGTTAGATCAATGGAAGACTTGTAAGAATTAGTGTGTGTGTGTGTATGTATGTATATTCATTCTAGGCCAAGAAACAGAAATTATTCTGATATCTTACAGTTCCCAAGAAGGTAGAGAACTGACTTAAACCTGCCTGAACCAGAATGCACATTGGTTACCTGACCTCTCCACAGAAAAGAGTTCTTCCTAGGCAATAGAGCATAATCCTTCTGAAGACTTGTTGTAATCCTGTCAGGGACTGGAGAGGGAACTGAAGAGGTCCAAGAACACCAGAAAGCTATTTTAGTATTCTTTTTTCCTCTAAAAATATAGCTACAGAGCTACTCCAATGCAGTATTTCAATAATTAGTTAACTTTTACTTCTGCCAGTTGACATGGCAAAGACTGTCACCATAAACCATACAGCACACAACCACAAGAGGATTCTTAACAGACTACTTGAGAATATTGTCTACTACTGGAAATGAGTTTTAATTAATGTCTTAGAGAATCCACCTATTAAGAAGCAATCCTAGCTTGTATTTTATGTTCTTTCTAGTTAGGACTCCAGGTAAAGCCAGCATCCTTATTTCCAGTGAGCATGCTGAAGTCAAAGGCATAAGAGCAATCCCTCTCATTTACTATGTATTAGTACTAATACATTTTTCAACATTAATCCTTTGAGCAAATGACACATTGATAGTCTGGGACACTAATGGGATACATTAATTGCAAGTAGTATAAGAAAAGAGGATTACTAAAATGCATGCTGGAAACAGAAAATGAGATTAAAAATGGCATTTTGGTTAAAGTTCTTCAGGCTATTAAAAAAATACAAGATGATTAGTCAAGGAGAAACTAGAAAGTCCCTAAATGAAAAATGCTGAGGGTCAAGGAGAATCTGGGAGAAGGGATTTATGACTAAAAGTGGAAGAGAATAAAGCTAGAAACTAAATCAGAACTTAAGCAGGGAGGCGGGGGTGGAGCAGAAGGAAAGGATAGTATTTCTAATACTACAAAGCTTTATTCTTCACAGGAGAGGGAAGCAAAACTAATGCCTAGATCCTGCATATGTTTAAGCGCATGAATGACTGTGCTGACTTCAGTAATCATGTGGCTATAGCTAAATACTTAATTCCTTAAAAACACAGCCAAGCAGACCAGTCATGAAGGAGACACCAGTATATTCCATCAGACAATGAGAAAAAGACTAACTCACCTTTGCACCTTAGGAAGATTGCTGCAGTCTGTGTGTGCAAGAAGGGAACCAAGTCACAGTGCTAAGGCAACTTTTATAGCGTGATCAGTGCCAAAATAATGTACCTTACAGTGCTAATGTTCGCAAGAAAGGGCTCATGGATGACCCACGAGGAACAATCTCAGTACCAGCAAACAGGCATTATAGAACATTAGGAACAGACTTTAGGAGAACAATCCCAAAGCTACATAAGGGAAAATTAATTGAAAACTGTAATGAAACTTTGACAGTAGACTTTACAACACAATGGGAAAAATAGGTGTCACTAGACCCAGTAAACCAGATATTTAAGACCAAAGACTTTTAGGATGGTTTCCTAAAAAAACAGTTGTTTTTCTGTCACTGGCTATTCTAAAGTTAATACTGGATGTTTTTCTAAGTAATATTACCTAGGACACACCTGGGGAAATGCAATTCCTGTTTATCTTATTATGAAGTCAGACTAAACATTTTTCTACAATCTATTCAGGAAATAACGACCCTGGGTACATTAAAACCCAAAGTGAAAAATGAGAAACACACACAACTCATTTTATTGTTAGTAATTACAATCCATGAATTGCCCCAAGAACATCTCCTAGTTAGTAGCCCCTTGGTACTGCAGTTAAAGCTGACAACTTCTGCAAAAAAAAAAAGGAACCTTGGATGTTTCTGTATGACAGCTGATGTAAGAAACCATACTATACATTGAATTGCAACTGGAAACACAGGAAAGCTAAAATAGAGTCCAGAAGGCATTTGGTCTTGCTGGTTTCACTCCTCACTACATACTGCAATGAGAAATAGCAAGGGTAGAAAGATAGACTTGAGAACCAGGGAAGACAGCAGCGCTGAGGGGAAGGTTTCAAATGCATCATCATCCTAAACAATTCTGCATGCCCTAGTTGCACTCCAAATCACATTCTTTAGCTTCAAATATACTTGTGTCAGAGGGATATTTAATTTCTAATGAAAATTTTCATCCATTCACAATGTAATTTAGTTGCATATTTAGATATATAGAATTCAGGCATTCTGAGCTGAAGTTTGACATCTACACTCTTCCTGGTGGAATAAAAGAAAAATAATCAAAAATAACTTCCATCAGAAAGGGTCACAGAAGCTACCATCTGTCATCTATTGCCAGTAGCAGATATAAGAGCAGTTACTTTCATTCTCTCTGAAGTACCCAGATGTACACTGTAGCCTACAAAGTAACACCTAGACTGTCCAGCTAATTCACAGTAAGACTGATTATCTGTCTGAACAACAGATGTGCTTGCTCATTCTTACTTGTTAAACCACAGTTTCTTACTTGTTAATCCATGGCTGTCAGAGGAAAGTTATGCCAGGGAAAGTCTTGCATGCAATAACTAGCAGGATTAACACAACAAAAGGAAACATACATAATCAGTGCAGTGTAGACTTCCTGCACTGAAAACTTGAATAAATAGCCCATGTTTTCACACCTCTAAAACAACTCTCAGAGATCAGTTCAAAGTTCGTTTTAAAATCAGAAGGAAGAATTTCCATATATATATATACATATATATATATATAGTATGATTTGAAGAAAATTGCTTACTAGAGATGTTTCTACTGGACTTCTGGCAACATCTACCACCAAACCACAAAGATAATTTGGGAAAAGGAACATTTTTCAGGTTTTTACTTAACTTCTTCATTTACCCCAAGCAAAATTCCTCTTTCAAATCTCCATGGTTATCAGCCTGTATTTTCATCTCTAGAAGTAGAATGGAACTAAATTATTTAGGAAGAAGTTTTGCATTAGTTATAATGGAACAATTCTAGGAAGGATTTTTATTACCTTGTATTGAGAACTTAGATGACCCTGCTTAAAAGGGATTTAGATTTATTTCTATTGCAGCAAATATAGAAGCAGGGCAGTGGGAGAAAAAACGTGTTGAGTTGCTTTGGGGTTTTTTTAATACTTTGATTGTGATACCTGACACAAGACTCAGGCAACATGGGAGTTAGTGATGAAAGTCCTATGGAAAGCCAAGGAGCACTTTGCTTTGCACCACCTGAGAGTCTGAATTCTCTACCGGATCTTGTATAAGATAGACCAACTCTGCCCTGCAATGAACCCAAACACTTCTCAGCAGTTAAACTGTATTTTAAAACAATCAATTGGACTGAGATTTTGCTACTGGAAAAAAAAAAAAAAAAAGAAAAAAATTGGAAATGGAAAAAGCAAAAGTCTGTAAGTCTTATGGTTTGCTTTGTCACTTGGTTTTCCTCAAAAGAAAAAAAACACAAATCCACCTCCCAGTGAAAAGAGACAAGAGTGAGTGAATTATTGTCTTAATCTGAACAGATGCAGTGCAAGGCAAGCAAGAGAAGGAATCTAGGAAGTTTGCAAGCAAATCCTCTAATCTAGCCCTGACATGATATAACTGAACTGCAAACATTCGGTTTCAGGAAACCTCCTCCAGATCGTATAATTTAAACAATGTGATATGTGAAGCAACAGGGATAAGCAATCACTTCAAAGAATTTTAACCTCTTTATGGGTTCCAGTATTGTTGCACATTTCAGGCATGGAGAAATCTGCTAGCCCTAGTTGCTTTAGCCAAGTACAGGGAAACTGTTCATCAGTGTTTACCTGTGACGCTATCAGTGCAGCTAAAAACACTATCGGCATATCCTTTCTCTCATAACATTTTCTGGTGAATTATGGACATTTCTCACAGAGCACATTTTTGACACATTCTGCTACATGTATCTGTACTTTCTCTATAACTAATTTTCTTTGTATTAGAGAAGAAAAATGATCCTCACAGTTTCCTTATTCTACCTGATGAATCATTTTGAGAACTCTCTGAAGGACACACAAAAAAGTGTAATAGAGAAAATCTTTGTCCGGAAATTAAAATTTGTGTAGGAAGCAGAACATTTTAAAGGACTGAATTATTTTTATTTACAGAGCAAATATAAGCAACTAGATAGAATCTGAAGTCAGTTATTCATCTTCACTTTTTTTTAGTCACAATAAAAATTCCCAGTTCAGGCACTGTATCTGCTGTTTTAACAATAGGATACAGCTATTTATAGAACACTGAAGTATTATAATATAGATTTGTGTAGTAACAAGGGTTTATAAAGCACATATTATGAGTACCACACACTAATTTAATTACCAGATACATTTGAAATCCCAATAGCTGAGAAGCCAGAATTAGTGTATATAAAACACAGCATCCTCAGTCCTCAATCCTATAGCCTTCCACACAGTCTAACACCTGCATCCCACAGTTTAATTTGCAGCACAAGCAGCTTACTGAACAATATGCTGTTAGGAGCAATGCTATTGAGAAAGCCTAATGGAATCAAAGACATTGTAAGCTCACCAGCTGGTCTGACAATTGTGATAACAATCTTAAAAATAAAATATATTCAATTATATTTAAAATTTCATATTTCTCTATAAAGCATAGCTGTTCAGCTTAAAAAAAAAAAGTAATGCAGATTTACTGAGAGCAAATGGAAAAGTAAACAGCACAAAGGGAAAGTACAGGACAGGGCCTGGCCTTTCTTGTTCTTTCAGTCCACACTTTTATCCTCGCTGAGGTAAAAAAAAAAAAAAAAAAAAAAAAAGGTAGGCTTTTTTATTGAAAGTGGATTTTTTTTTTCCTCCAGAAAGATAAAACAATTCTTTCAGTCAAAAAATTAGAAAAATCCAAGAAACTGAAATGCTTTCACTTCAGCTGAAATATTTGTGTCTAAGATGCCCAGTGAAAGAAGATTGAACTCAGGCTAGTTAAACATTAGCCAGAAATTATTTTTTTCCATACATTTTAGATCTAAATTCTGATGCACTGTTATTCTCTGTGGCTTCTTTCATCATGTTACCTGGGTTTAAAGGATGTCATAGCTACAGAGAAAGCTGTGTATTTGCACTCCCATCTGTGACAAGGCTGGGATTCTGTGCTTGAATTTTTAATGAGCTATATAGGGCTTCTCCTGGCAGAGGCTCCATGGAATTACAATTATCTCTTTTATTAAATTACACATGCGAGGCAACTCCAACCAGTGTTTGTAAAATCACAGGTGCACATTTAGGTAAGGATTACAATGCAAGTGGCACAGTAAACTCAAGCCTCTCCAAAATCAAGTGGGTTTATTTCCCCATTAAATAAAAGTTATCAGGACTGCTTGCAAAGTTTTCTTGCACTTTTCATCCCCATGAACTCTAGTAACTTCCATAATTTTAAAGGAGAAGAAGCTTAACTGGATACCCACGTAATTACTCTCTCTCCCTCAGGTGGTCTTCACTTTCTTGCCTGCCTGTGCTCACTCAGAGACTTTTATGTGAAGATAAGGAACCTCTTTGATCTCCAGCTACCTCCTTAGGGCCTGGAGACATTCTTTTCTCTATGGAACCACCCCAGTAATTTTGTTCCCATTTATGGTACAACCAAAGTCTCCTCAAAAAACTTTAACTTTGTAGGGTTTTTTATTGAAAATTTGTATAGTATAGGGCTATATTTTATTTTATTATTACAAGGTTACAGAAAATAAAATCATATCCAAGTTATAAGGATGGAAAGTGACATATCTATGTACAGAAATATTGTTTCAGACACTGGTATCTTATTGGTGCAAATCTTCACAGAGGCAAAAGAAATAAGATGCGCAGTGTGAGAATGAGTATGCATGTATCTGAAAACCAAAGCATACACACAAAGTGTCTTACTGGGTTTCCTAAAAGAAGAACAATATTCCACTTTAGTGGAATAAGGAACATTCTTTCTTTAGTGGAATTAATTCTTCAGATTAATAAAACTTAATAAAACTTTCCCAAGTGTTAGGGGGAGTGGTGGGGAAAAACATTTCAGAAAACATTTTCACTGTGAATCCTTCACTCAGTTCTAGTCCCAAAAAAAATGCCCTTTAACACATGCCTAATTATTTTCAAGTCATTCAAGGCATTTCAAATTATTTCCTTCACTCTAAGTCTTTACCTGTAATAACTGGTGTTCTATCACAGACTGAAAGCATAACAGTAAATAAAGGTAAAAGTAGCCTGACAGCTGAACAAAGACCTAATTAGGAACCTCTATGTTTACTTTAAATCCTGTAATTGATGCAGAAATGTATGAATCAGATAGTATCTCCATAATATCCTCACAACACTTTCAAAGTCGATTACTGTCACATTTTTTTCAGATCATTCAAGAGGCATCATTATCCTCACTCTTTTTTTAAAAAAATCTATTATCAGGGCCACAGTTCAGTTTAATAATTCATTAGCAGGTCCTTGGAACTGATGCCGGGAGAGACTTTTGCAATTGTTGGGTTTTTTTTTTAATTTTTGTAAGTAATTGCTGTTTCTATTAAATTTAAACCTCACACTCTTACTTTGAAATATCTCCAAATCATTAGCCAAATCAAGAACTTGACAACCATATACCCACTTATTTTAAAATGCCATGCTTATTTTAACCTTTTCATAATATCTTTTCTACAGTTCTCTAAACAGCCACTTGCGCTGGTACTACCCTTAAACACCTGGTCAGTGTTATCAGCTTTGCCGTTATGCTTTGACATTAACACACTGGGACTAACCCACGTTTTGTTTTCTGCTGCTGTGGTGGTTTAGTTTGCTTGGTTTTGGTCTAGGCCTTCCCTGCTAACAGGGTTATAACTAAGGAAGTATTGCACACCATTTCTTCACATAATCGGGGTATATAAGGTGGGGAGGAAGGCTTCCTCCCTCTCTCTCTTTCTTTTGTGTGTTTGGAGGACAGCAGATCTCAGTGTCAGCTTAGCTCTTATCTATATGAGCTGAGGCCTATCTGAGAGGTTGGTGTCCCATCTGTACAGAGGTGGAGATTTCTACTGCTTCTCTTGAGAGAAGTTTTAGTGAGAATTTATTGTGTTAGTTACATATTGAGCTTTTCCCTGAGTTTACAAGTATGTGCATCTGTTTGGTTTGGGTTTACCCATTTTTGTCCCAGTTCCCTTTCCCCCCTTTTCCCTTTTAAAGTTGTTTGGGGTTCTTATTCTGTATATTCATAGTGTATCATTGTATATAATTGTAATATATGTGAATATATATATACCTTTACTACAATTGTCTTTGGGTACTTTTTTCCTTCTCTCTTGGGAGGGGGAAGTCTGTGTGGCCAGCAGCTGGGTTTGGCAGGGAGCCAACCCAAACCTCCACAGCTGCATTCTTGAAAACTTTAAAGGAACTCTATGGACCCAGTAATTACTTAGATTATATTGGTAAGAAAGAGGATTCACCTCTAGCTCTAAGAAAATATTCTGTAGGACCAGAGAAAAATTCCTAAGGGACAACCTCCAAGCAGTGGCTTGGTATACTGTAAAAAGCCTACTCAGCTGTATAAAAAGAAAACACCAGATTTCTATTTAAAAGGTGATCTAACCTCATTAGGCTCAAAGAACTTTAGTCTTTCAATAAATACTTACATTTTCTAATCCTAAAGGCATTTATTTTCTCTGTTGCTGCACAAAACTCTCAAAAGAAAAGCTCACAATTTTCAATCAAAATTATGCAATCACCAAAGTGAGCTACCATACCACCCTATCCTGCCCTGTCCTGGTCTATCCTTTTCCACCCAGTACAGCTAGACTCTAGCCTACCTTGTTTCACACCAGTATCACTCTGGTTTGTCACTTCTAAAACTGCCATAACATATGAAGTGACACTGACTACATCATATTTGACATCAATTGAAATAAAAAGAGAAAAACATCTAATCATTTCCCTCTGAATACTCACTCCTCCTCCTATAATCCCACAAATTTTTGGGTTGGCAGAGAAAAAAGGTCAGTCAACAGGGAGACTCCTTTTAAGATGACAGATTCATCTTTTAGATCATTAAATCTGAAATAGTTTTAAAAAGCACTTGTAACTGCTAATGATCAAAGGGTTTGACATAATTGGCCCACTGTTCTCACAGGACAAAAACCATTTTGAATAGCACATCAAGATCCTCTACTACTTGAACGTACTTCAGATAATAGGATATTACGACTTTAAAGGGAGATATTGTCAAGGAATACAGGAATAAGGCAAGACTTAATTACACCCTTACAATATTTTAAATGCATTAAATGGTCTATATAGGCTGTATCCAAAGATTACAGTACTCTATGAAAAGACTCCTATTGACACAAAAGGTGCTCTGAAGCAATTATTCAGTTACTTGAAATTCTTTTTCTATTTGCAAAGCCATTTAGCGGATCTGTCATTTCCAAACTGTCAGCTCGCAGTGCAAGGAGCAGAAGTTTGAAATTAATATATTTTTATGACATTACACAGGAAACAGATATGACTTCTGCTATGAAAGACATCCAATAAAAGAGTTTTGATAACTTTGTAAGCCATTTGGCAGGAATGTACCATGGAAGTGTGGCAGCAGGAGAAACAGAACTTAGAGATTAATTTAAAAAATGACAAAGTTATAAACCCAAGAGAAAGCAAGCAGGCCCACATTCAATAGCCAAGGTCAAAACTGTAAAATAAGAAATCTGCAAGTACGAGCAGTCAGATGTTATTTCTAATTTTTGAAAGAAAAACAACTCAAAAATGAGAATACTGCATTTTTAACTTTCTGTTAAATAATTTTACAAGAACATTTTATTGACTTTTCCAGATATAATTGTCAAAAGTATCCTTCCCTACTCTTTAACTTCATGTTGATCAAATTCCTTACTATCTTAATGGAATAGCAGAAACATATTGCATTATAACAGTGGTTTCATTAACTTCCAATATGAAATGTGCTGGATGCAGCCACGAGGGCAGTTTCAAATCTGTAAATTTGAAACTATTCAACAATTGAGAGACACTGAAAATTCTATTTCATGACAACAACCTGAGGAGGCCCTCCGGTGAGCTTAGATTTTTCTCCCAGTGTCAGGTATTCTGATTACAACACTCAGCTACAAGATTTTTTGATAGAAGTAAAAGCCTTATTTAATCTGCTACAAATGGCAAATTACTCCTTTATTTATCCTTTCCTTGTACTCCACCTAGTACAAATTGCTACATTTCACATTATGTTAGTAAATTTAAGTAAGAGTGAACAGAAGTACAATGAGAATTTTTTCCCAGTTTATCAATAAATTGAGCATGGATAACTAAATGCCAGGTCTGTAAAACTGTCTAGCAGATGTCACTTGCACACCCAGGAACATGACCTTATTGTCAAGTGTGATGCCTCAGGGCTTCCTCCTTGCTTAAAAGGGGTTGCTGATAACTTCATATTCACTTCGGATAACTTGTCAAGGGGCAGCCAATACTAGGAGGTAATTTATGCGCTTTTTTCCTGAACTGAATAACTCAGGCAAAAGGACTTTCTCTTACTGTTTTGCATAGCATTCCTCTATTTCATTTAGGCCCTTGTGGCTGCTTTGTTAGCCATCTTAGCTTTGTCCTACTTCCTCGAGAAAAAGGAAGGCAGGCAGAAAATAAATGTCTAGTTACACAAGCAGATTTCACAATCACAAGTCAGAAACAAAAATTATGAAGGTAAATATGACTTCATATATTTCAACAATTCTAAGGAAACCCTCTGTGTTTACTTCTCTAAGTGTCAGTTTGGTGGCTGAATCTATTCTTTAGCGACTCCAACAGATAACATGGAACCTCTTGTAAACTAATGGCCATTTGGAGGCATACCATGATGATAAACACATCAATACTACGTTCTGTAGCAGTATTACACTAAGTAAAGTGCTAAATAATCTGTCAAGGTAAAGAAACAGCTCAAAAAGTATTTTGAAGTTTGACTGCTGCACTGATAATTAGAATAAAATGTCCAAATTCAATTTTCAATTTCAAACTTCAGGCAAATGAGGTTCCAAAATCTCACTAGGAACATTCGAAACACTATATAATAAGACATCTTTAGAAAGTTTAATTTCAAAATTTATTTCGTTTTTCCTTAGTGATTTCTTAGACATTTGTCTGAGAAAAATTACTCTGATTTAAGCTTAAGAACTATCAAGAAAGATACAATGTATTTTATAGGGGGAAAAAAGTGTAGAATTATACTCATTTTTTTCAGTTATCAAGTAGTCCTACTGATTTCAGGAAGACTATTGATCTGCATAGATTTAAGCAGATATCTTGTTCCTTATGGAAGCAGGATATTAGTCACTGTCTCCTTACTCACAAGAATGGAGGAAAGAGAAAATGTGCTGTAGTACATAGTAAAAACAGGAGCAGATAACATCTCTGACATAGCTTGACTTTGTTTTTAAGTGGAATACATTTTAGTTTAACTGCATGCTTCGAATTCTGAGTTTGTCTCAATCAAAGTACAAATTTCAGGCTGTTAAGAAAAGTGGAAGAACAGTATTTTAATATCAGGCTTTAGAACACTAACTGTAATTTTCAAATAAAGACTGGAAGCTGCAATTGCAGTAATGCATGTTCTCCTGCTACCGGTTACTCCCAACTAGGAGCTCACACTACAGAGCAAATTGCTAGATTGTTGAAATCTCTTTTGTGTGGTTTCATTAAACCACTGAAATATTTTTCAGTGCTCTTTTAACCAAAACTCTCAAAGTTTTCTCTCATCCACGTATACAGAGTACAACTACCATACACCATACTGACAAGATCATGAAAAATAATGAAGTAATAAGGACACTGAGTTAAAGTTTTGAATCACTTTCATGATATTTTTAAAGCAGATGTTTTAAAAGCACAGCTGATTATTCTCATTGATACAAATAATGATGTAGAGAATTTTGTTTACTCTTTCAAAATATAAAACACCCAAAATCATATCACACTCAAATATTGTGAAAATCTTCTGCAGAAGTTATACAACATGCACAAAAGAGGACCAATCTTACATCAGCATTTGCCAAGCTGGATAGCTAAATGTTAGCAAATAAATGTTTGTCCAAGGTAACAGAAATATGGGCTTATAAGACAAGGTTCTTAGCACATAGCAGAAAGCTTCTGAATCAAAGGTTTTCTAACGCAGGTCCATTTTCCACTGTCCAAGAGAAGGCTGTACACTGGTTATCACTTGGCATAGGATTATGTGGTGAAAAAGATCTGTTACTGAGGGTATATTAAGCATTTGCTGACAAGGATATAAAAGCGAGTACTTGCAAGCTTGAGTTTACTGAGGTAGACTGCCAAAAGTGTAAACTTTCCAAACTAAAGGTGAAAAATTATTAAACACTGAAACAGCTTACCTCAGATGGTGAATTTCCCGTTTTCTAAAGAATTGGGTTTGGGCTTTTTTCCACTAAGAGCTTTTCTTGGATCCAGCTTCCCTGGGGTAGACTTTGGCCTTCTTCTTGAGCAAGGAATCTCAAATCCAGACTCTGCCATAATACTATTGTGTCCCTTTGGATAAGACTGCTGATTTTACCCAAAATGGTCATGACCTTGTGGGTTGTTAAGACAACTATGATAACTACTTTATAAATTCTCTATCAAAGAATGAGGCTATTTTCTGACCTCTCTCATCCCCAATAAATAACTTCTGCTGAAGCACTGTTGTGAGAATAACCTTTTCCCACAACCATAAGCAACTGACTACAACCTGAACATGGATACTGAAGCAACTGGCTGTCTGAAATAGTCTGCGGAGCTTTTCTTCCTGTGACTGAATGGTGTTCCTGCTCATATATTAATACTCAAGTGAGAAGGAGGTCATCTTATCTCTCTTCTACTATAGCTGTGTAGCACAATATGGAAAAGAGGTTCCTTTGGCATTCCTTGGGCTCTAACAAATCCCAAGTCTCCATAATATTAGCATCACCAGCAACATCCCATCATCCCATTATGGATTGCCACTACTACTAGATCCAAATAGTAGAGTTTTATTAGCCTACCAGAGCCAGGATTGGCATGAAATGAACAGTTCTTGTCTATTAGCTTTCAGCAAACTCCTCCAACCAAAGGTAAAGAC
Organism: Anabacerthia variegaticeps; assembly: GCA_035583185.1. Taxonomy (NCBI): domain Eukaryota; kingdom Metazoa; phylum Chordata; class Aves; order Passeriformes; family Furnariidae; genus Anabacerthia; species Anabacerthia variegaticeps. The sequence continues at coordinate 35,405,689 of JAWWEW010000131.1, read as the reverse complement.
ATCTACATTTCTAAAGCTATGCAGAGAGTCAATTCCAGCACCCAAGTGGGCTTTGATGAGTACACTCAGGTGGGTACTCAGTAACTCCACTAATGCAGTTACACTACACGTTTTCATTCTTAGTAAATTAAGCACCTAATTTTTGATGCTCAATCTTCAAATACTTCTCCCCTTTCCCTCATCATCCTCCCAGACCAACAACAATTATTTGGTTTGTTTTGAAAATCATTCCTACAACCACTAACTGTCAGACAAGCTTCTTTTTGATAGCCTTACAACAGAGTAGAGCAACATTTCAAATCCAATGTCAAAGCATATATCAGAACATAGGCCTTTTGCTCTGCTTAGCTGCCATGGGAACAAAATTCTTTTAAGGGTAGATTTGAGTCAATGACTTCGTCACATGAAAACACACATTCTCAGCTAAAAAGCACCATGCTGATTTATATCACTAAGGAAGTCGACTCTTACTGAGAAAATATAAATAACTTCTTTATTAAAACTTCTGGCACAATTAGCAGTAATTTCATTTTTTTTTTTTATTGTCAGCTCCACAATCAGAAAATATGACTGCTAAAAGAGAAATCCGATTTGCAGCAGATGTTGTAGGGAAGTCAGTTCACGTCCAACACTACAACCATGCAAATCATTCTTTGTTCCTAGAGACATGCACTAAGGTTGCAAAGAAAATCAAAATGCTAAGATCAGGAAAATGAGAGCATGTTATTGCCCCTAGCAAAGAATGCTGATGAATTACCAATTATCTTCTGCTGCCAGGTCTCACCATTTTGTGAGAAACAGCCATGGCAGAAAGATTTAAACACCATGCCTGACTCCACTCAGATTCGTACTGTTCTTTCTGTGTAATGTAAGTTGCTACTACACCAGCACTTGCAAAGAGATATTATATTCCCAGAACTGAAAGAATACTTCCAGCATTACTTCAGTCTCCCATAGCAAAACAGCAGGTATTGAATGGACTCAGACTGATGTGGTATTTTAGAAATTTCTTCATACTGTTAAAGAGAGATGGGATGTATTGTGTTTGGGTTGCCAGGTTTTGGTGGCAGGGAGACTACAGGAGAGGTTTCTGTGAGAAGCTGCCAGAAGCTTGCCCCATGTCTGGTAGAGCCAATACCAGCTGGCTTCAGGACAGACCCCCTGCTGGCCAAGCCAATCAGGAACACCTCTGTGATAACATATTTAAGAAGGAAAAAAAAAGTATTGCCTAGATGTAATTGCAGCCAGAGAAGAGCAAAGTGAAAATGTGTAACCAACTCTACAGACACCAAGGTCAGGGCAGAAGGAGAGGGAGGAGGTGCTCCATGCACCAGAGCTGAGGGTTCCTTGAAAGTCCATGGTGAAAACCATCATGAAACAGGCTGTCCTCCTGCAGCCCATAAAGGACCACAGGGGTGCAGAGATCCACCTGCAGCCCATGAAGGAGCCCACACTGGAGCAGGTGCATGCCCAAAGGAGGCTGTGTCCCCATGGAAAGCCCATGCTGGAGTGGGGTCCTGGCAGGGACCTGCAGACCTGTGGAGAGAGGAGCCCACACTGGAGAAGGTTTCCCTGGTAGGACTTGTGGCCCTGTGGGGAACCCACGCTGGAGCAGCCTGTGCCTGAGGGACTGCACCTTATGGAAGAGGGACCCACATTGCAGCAGTTCATGGATAACTCTTGCACATGGTATGGACTTACACTGGAGAAGCTTGAGGAGAACTGTCTCCCATGAGAGGGACCAACTTTGAAGTAGGAGAAGGACTCCCCTCCCTCTTGGAGCAGCAGCAGCAATAACCTGTGATGAACTGATCATAAACCCTATTCCTCATCAACCTGCACTGCTTGGAGGAAGGAGGTAGAACTTTGGAAGGAGCAAGGGGTACAGCGAAGGTGTTTTTAAGATTTATTTTACTTATTGTTATTCTGCCCTGATTTTATTAGCAATAAATTCAATTAATATCCCTAATCTGAGTCTGTTTTGGTGACAGTAATCAGTGAGTGATCTCCCCCAGTCCTTACCTCAATTCATGAACCCTTGGTTATATTTTCTCTCCTCTGTCCAATTCCAGAGAGGAATAACAGAGTGGCTTTGGTGGGTACCCGGCATCCAAGCAGGGTCAGCCCACTACAAAGACAAGACCATAGTACTGATTTGCTAGAATACAGATATATAGATATAAATTTGAGCATCTAATCCTAAAAGTTTTCTCAACAATTTAGAACTTTGTTAATCATAAAATTTAGAGTGAACAACACATTCCTCCCATGTGTTCAGATTTTTAAAATCCATTAAGACTTTCTGGGTTTTTTTCTTTTCCTATTTTTTTTTAAGTACAGCATATCTCCCCTACAGAGGCAAGAAGCAAAGAAAGATTAGTCACATACTGCAGCGGTAAAAACTAAAATTTATTTAGAGAACAATTTCAAAGGCATAAACACATCAGATATCTAGCATATTTTAAAAATTCCCATTGTGGCAGATACCCTACACTAGTTCTAAAGATATGTAAACATTTACTAAATGTTACCTTTTAAAATCTAATTTAAATTTTAAATAGCCATATACCACAAGTCACTAAGGAAACATCACCAGCATCTGAATATATGAGACTGTCACAAGTTTAAAATAGCTTCATCTTAAAAAATACTTGGGGATGGTCAAATAAAATACGTTAGATACTGCATTCCATCAGTTTAGATCATAAAGAATTTTACTCCTTTTCCTTAGTAGAATAAATAGAGTAGAACTTGATTCTCTCAAGTCAGGATGCAACCACCTGAATTGTATTTAAGCCGTTGATATTGCATAGTTCTTATAAAGGTAGATTTTTGCCTGCAAATACTGTTTTTCTATGTTTTTGCACCTTCACCATTTTAGTGAAGTTTAGTGCCACAAGGTTTAGTCCAAAGATCTGGCTGTGCTGAGCCTGTTAGCAAAATTGTTACCACTAGGCCTATTCAGCCTGGGCTGCCAGGCTTACCTGGAGGCAGCCTGTCTCATCAGGCAGCAAAGCAATGTCAGCTGAGCTCCTTCAGCTCCCCCTGCTCCACAGAGGACAGATTCAGGCTGTACTTTATGCTTGCAGTTTTATTTTCTGTACTATCAGAAATCCCTAAAGCACTATAGAAATAAAATCCCAGTATTAATACAAAGCATGTGTTTAAAAGCTTTGCTCAAGGCAGGTCACAATGATCAGTATATTTTAGGTTCCTTTTGACGTTACTGGACTGAAAAAGGGCTGTAGGATCATCCTCCTTCTGAGTTAAAATGTGTCACTGTAACAGTCGCTTTCTATAAAAATTGCACTTTATAAAGTTCATACAGGGCTGAACTCCTGTATTCTGATCTTGCTAATGACACACACATCTCTATTTAGATATTATTTGCAGAACAAAAACACAATGAACTCTCTTTAGAATTTACAGTACTAAAAGTAATAACATTAGCACTCTGGATTTTTTTTTCTCCTATTAAATAATTGTATATACTGCTTTATAAAATCAAAATAAGTCACAGCCTTTGACTAGCTGAAAGTACATTGTTCTATAAAAAAGAATATGCTCAGGATCAATGTAATTATAGGAAGACATAATGCTTTTCATGCTGTCCTCTTTGTTTACCACAACAAAGAAATGCTATTTCTATCCCTTGAAAATAGGCAATTGTAATTTTCATACAATTTTCCCCTTTTTGTATTCCTTCTTTCACTCCCCACTAAACACTAGATATCCTGAAATTTTCTTGCTCCTGCTTTGGAATCCCCAGTGTTGAATTCTGCCAAGCTGACCATCTGTGTTGAGTTCCTCTGAGTTGTTGTCCTGACTACTGACACTAAACCTAAAGTACTTGCTTGCTCATGTTCACTGCAATTATCCAGTTTCACCTACATTGTTTTGAGGGGTGTTTTCTGTAATTGCACTCTCCATTTCTAATTTCTCCAGGCTCTGATTTAGTAGACTGTCTCCCAAGGGGAAATTCCCCCAGAATTTTGTTTTCCTTTAAGACACCTGCGCTCAATGAGAAGAGGCAGCTGCAGAAATATTGACTGTAAAACACAAGCAGAATGGTGAAAAGATGAAAAAAGCTTATGTCAAATTGACATTAGCATTTTAATACCATCTTCAGTAATTGTCTCTCAGCAAAAAGAAATATATAGGGAACATAACAGGTTAAAAAGTTTGATCAATTTTGAACCATGATCAAATTCTAAGCTTTTGCACAAATAAGTGACAATTGACCCTTGAATGGGATCGTAGCTTATTTGGTTCTAAATGAGATTTCCCTGCTCCTAGAGTATCAATTATTTACATTTTCTAACGAAAATGGTTTAGACTATGACTGTGATAGCATGGAGGATTTAACTAACATTCATAAATGTGTAAACATACACTACATCTACTTTGGGCATATTAAATGGAAAGGCAAATGCAGTAGACTCCAAGAGACGTTAAATCTAGTGCAAATTATCAGAAGCGAGAAAGCTAATCAGAGCTGACATTCATGCTTCAGCTCAGCCCTAAGGCTGTGGATATTGTAACACATCCAACATCACATCAGATTCTCAGCACCTTGTAAAACTCGGGCACAACAGGCTGCTTTCGGACATGCTTGTCAAAGAAAGACTGAATTTTCTTATTATTTCTACTATTTCTCCAGAACAAGACTTCCTATCCAGTCTTTTATTGTTTATGTTATTAATCCATTTATTTTGTGGTGGCATAAAGCAGTAAACAGGTATGGCTCTCGCACTTTAAGATCTGATTTTATGTTTTGATGAACATTCATGAAGGACATGTACATTCCTCTTAAGGTAAAAAACTAGCTGCCTCATTGATACAGCTAAACTCTGTGGAACAATAGCAAGAATTTAGCACACAAAGTCTAGAGCACAGATGGAAATATAACATCTCCTCCAGTAATTCCCAACATTTACTGTAATAACTTGCTTTATCTCCCCTTCCATTTTCCTCTTTGAGTGTAATATTATGACTAATTAGCCAGACTCTACGTTTATGGGTAACATTGTTACTATAATTCTTTTATCTAACAACTGGCAATTGTTTTCCTAGAGGCTTCTTCCTTCAATTTTTTGGGCTCCTAATCTCTTAACAATGATTCATCCAGCAGGTTCTGTTAAAATCATCTACTTCACTCACACAAACCTTGTCTAAGGAACACTAACTGCCCCTAGCTGCATGGAATACAACACAATAATGCATCAATTGCATATGATCAATTACATACTAAACTTCCAGTACTGTATAATATATAAACCAACAGGAGATTACACTTTCACAACAGCAGACCTTTCTTAGTGATATTTTATAAATCATACTTCTTTTTAACCAACAGGTTGTAACAGGGTTTTGGAGCCCCTGAGAACCATCAGCCAAGTCACAATCCATTATTTCTATTTATGGGGGGGAAACTACCCTGGAAGGTTTTCTGGTTTTATTTTGTTTAGAGCCTATTGATACAGCAGAGCAGGCATGCTGTGCTATGTGTGATCCCTGCAGCCCACAGCTTCAGACTTTCACCTGGGTCTCCAAATAGCCATATCATTCCCATTGCTACAGACAGAAATACACATTTGTTCTAAATAGGATTCAGAATGGAAAAGGACATCTAGTTAGGAATTGGGGCCTCCTTCACCTTTCCAGAGCACCTCTGTGTACACTTGGCATACATAAAAATGCCAAAGAGCTTGTGTGCATGAAACTTGCTGCACAATACTACACAAGTTCTTAAAAACACTGGGGTATTGGAGTTTTTTAAGCTGTTCTTTCTGCTTGCCCCTTACTTTTGTGGAACAAACTTGGGTCAAGTAATTTTAAACACTGTAAGCATGCAAATACAGGCTTTTTTTCTTCTAAGTCATTCATCCAGTAAGCAAAGTTGATTTTGACTTTTCAGTAATGATCACAAGAGACATCAAATAAAACTCAAGCAGTGGGTCAGAAAAGACAGCCAAAGAACATGAGACACCAGCAAAAAGATTCTGAAAACTAACACATTAAATGTTTGACACTCTCATCCCTATACTCTTTGTGTTTTTTTTTGCTCAGTCACACACACCTTTACCAGGGTGACTCTGATCTGCATCGACAACACCCTTAACCTGCACTGACCTTATTCCTGCACTTAAGAGGGTAAAAGAAAGGGCACAGGAAAAGTGCTGAGTAAGGGTAACAAACAGAATATAGAAGCATATTGGTTTTTAAGAGCTCCTTAACATTTATCAGATTTCTAACTTATGGAGAAATAATATTTGTTTTCATCACAAGATAACCAGTAAGATGAAAATCCCATATCTGAGACATGAAGTAGAGCATTGCACATATCAGGCTCAAATGGAGTTGAAGCTGCCAGAAACATGGGGGACAACAAAAACAGGTTTTTCAAATATATTAATGGCAAGAGATGGTGTAGAAATATCCTTGGCCCATTACAGGCTGAGGAAGGTCACTGCACAAAGAGGGACAGAGACAAGGCAGAGATGTTTAATGCTGAATTTACCTCTGTCTTCAACACAGATGATGGATCAGGGGGGTCTCAGTGCCCTAAGCAGGAGGACCGTGACTGTGAAAATGATCAGCTCCCAGTCGACTGGGAAACTGTGCACAACCTGCTGCTCCAGCTACAAAACTATGGGGCCTGACAGTATTCATTCCAGAATCCTTGAAGAGCTGGCTGATGTCACCACAGAACCTCTCTTGAAGATTTTTGAGCAGCCTTGGGAATGCAGAGACATCCTAGCTCACTGGAAGCTGCTGAATGTTGCCCTGATTTTCAAGACGGAGGACCCCAGAAACTACAGGCCTGTCAGTCTCACTTCAGTATTTAGTAAAGTTAAGGAGAAGACTATTCTGGGAGGCATTGAAAAATACCTGAAAGACAACACTGTCATTGGTCACAGCATGGGTTCATGAGATGGAAGTCCTGCTTGTAAAAACTGAATTCCTTTTAAGACAAGGTAACCCACGTAGTTGATCAAGGGAAGCCAGCTGATGTCATCTTTTTTGATTTCAGTAAAGCTTTCACAGAAGCACAGAATATTCTGATTTGGAAGGGACCCAAAAGGGTCATCGAGTCCAACCTTTGGCCGTGCACAGGACCATCGCCAAGACAGTATCCTACAGGATAAACTGTCCAGCACACAGCTGAATAAACGCATCATGCAGTGGGTGAGCAATTGTCTAAAGGGTAGAGCAGAGAGTAATACTGAATGGGGTGACATCAAACAGGTGACCTGTCACTAGTGGGTTCCACAGGGCTGCATCTTAGGCCCTGAGTTCTTCAAAATCTTCATAAATTATTTGGACAAAGGACTGAAAGGGATACTGAGCAAGTTTGCAGGTGACACAAAACTGAGAGGAGATGATGACTCCCTCAAAGGCAGAGAAGCCCTGCAGAGAGACCTGGGCAATCACCAATCATTTGAAGTTCAACAAGGGAAAGTGCTGGATTCTGCACCTGGAATGGGGCAACCCTCGATTTACATAGAGACTGGGGAATGAGATGCTGGAAAGCAG